>CM065467.1:22278110-22912259 GCA_032872475.1 Leptopilina myrica (nomen nudum) | reverse complement strand
TTTTTTTTTTTATCTTTTGCGCGGCGCTATGGAAAATTATTTTTTTTTGTTCCGGTTTTTTTGGTCAATTAAATCTTTGCGAAGGTTTTTGCTTCTAATGCCATGAAGGTAGTTGGTGTTTTTTTGTAATGATATCGAATTGGGACAATTTGATAATTTGACAAAATGGGAAAAAATTTGATAAGATGATCATCAAGCTTTTCCAATTATATCAAATTAAGATAATTTGATATCATTGGAAAAGCTTGATAATTGTGATGAAGAGGATGATAAAGATGATGATGATGATGATAATGATTATGGAGAATTGTTATATTGAGATTGATATCAAGAAAGGATGAATGACGGGTTGAATATATCCATTCGTCAGTTTCATGGCCCAAGGCAAATGAACGAGAATATGCAATGCTTGAACGGTTGTCTGATCATCATTGTTGTCACTGACATTAGTACGATGTATATACATCTACATTCTAATGACAAGTATTTAGCGATCATCGTTTCGCTGACAACTATTACGTTCCCTCAACATTAGCGTCAATCATCAAAAGTAACCAGGAACAGCGGAAGCATAATATTATTTTATTAATTAATAATAATAATAATAATATTAATAATTAATACTTTCAATAAAGCATTACACCATTTGGAATTTAAAGAAAAAAAATTACAAATAATTACAAAAAAAAAGTTTCCCCAGCAACAAGAAAATAAGTCTAAAGATGTCTCGAGATATGGAAAACAAGAAGACGCGACGGATGAATTCAGGAGATTTGTTGAGACAAGTTTGCATGAAGTGATGGTGACTATGGATGGTGAGAGGGAGAGGGGGGGGAGGTGGATGGTAAAATGAGGGGGTGATTTGGCAGAACCCCCCTGGGCACGTCGAGAATCGAGAGACGCGCCATTTCATTCGCAGACTGCCGATATCGCCAACAACCCCTTTCCAAAATATCTCATTCCCAAACGCCTCGAGCTCACGATGGATTACAAACCTATCTATTACTTCCCTGTCCGTATACCACCAAACTCGACGTTGCGATGTCTCCCTCCCAACCTCTTCTACTTCTTCTTCTTCTTCTTCTTCTTTGTTCCTTTAGCCACCTCTCCCCCCAAAAAAAAAATTTTCCTCTTCTTCAACAATTGTTCTTTTTTTTCCTCTTCTTCTTCTTTTCACGAGGATTTTCAAGATGATTTCTTTTCCAAGTTTATCCTTCATCGTTTCGAGAATTTTGTTCGAAAAGTTTTAGTGTTCGACGAGACTGTCATTTATTTAGGACTCACTTAAGTCCTTTTCTTCTTTTTTCTTTCTGAATAAACTATTGGGAATTTTGACGCAATGTTATTAATAGAATTGTCAATATTATTCATAATATTATTTTTTTTTATAAAAGTAATTACTGGAATAATGCAGTCTAATAATAATTTTTGACGTTAAAAAATGTGTTTAAAAAATTTTTTCTAAATAATTTGTTATAAACAAATTAGGAAAAACAATTATTTCCAAATAATTTGTTATAAACAAATTAGGAAAAACAATTATTTTCAAATAATTTGTTATAAACAAATTAGAAGAAACAATTATTTTCAAATAATTTGTTATAAACAAATTAGGAAAAACAATTATTTCCAAATAATTTGTTTTAAACAAATTAGGAAAGATTTATTTTTATAAAACACTGACAGAGCCATTCGATTCAAAGCGAAAAACTACTATGAGAACATATATATTGCATAATTTTTTTTTAATACGTTAAAAATTTTGTTTAAACAAATTTTCTTTAACAATTTCTTATAAACAAATGAAAAAAAATTTTTTCAATATTATTTACCCCTTAATGTCCACGAGCACAGAAACGCAGGTATAAAAAATTAACTATTAGGAGCTTGGCATTATGTCTAATAATAATTTTTGACATTAAAAATTTGGTTCAAAACAATTTGTTATAAACAAAAGAAAGAAAAAATTCATTTTCATAAATAACAAATGGAACCATTCGATTCTATGCGAAAAACTAATACGAGAATATATATCACATAATGTTTTAAAAAAATACGTTAAAAATTTTATTTAAAAAGAAGTTTATTTTAACAAAAATTTTTGTTTATCAATTTGTTATAAATAAATAAAGATAAACTCATTTTCATAAGAAACAAATAGCACAGTTTGATTCTACAAGAAAAAATACTACGAGAACATGTAGTACATAATTTTTTTAAAAAAGACGTTAAAAATTTTATTTAAAAACAATTTTGCTTAACAATTTGTTATAAACAAATGAAAGAAAAATTTATTTTTATAAATCACAAATGGAACAATTCGTTTTTACGCGAAAAGCTAATACTAGAACATATATTACCCAATTTACAAAAATCAGTTTTTCTTTATTTGTTTATAACAAATTGTTAAATAAATTTTTTTTTAAATAAAATTTTCAACGCCTTGTGAAAAAAATTATGTAATATACGCTCTCATAGTTGATTTTCACGTAAAATCGAATTTGTTTTTTATGAAAATTATATTTTTTTCATTTGTTTATAACAAATTGTTAAGCAAAATGGTTTTTAAGAAACTTTTTAACATTTAAAATAAAAATTATGCAATATATGTTCCCGTAGTAGTTCTTGGCGTAGAATCGAAAGGTCCTATTTGTTTTTATATAAAAAAGAATTTTTTTTCATTTGTTTATAACAAATTGGTTAAAAAAATTGTTTAAACAAAATGTTTAACGTCTTTATAATAAATATTATGTAATATATGTTCTCGTAGTAGTTTCTCGAATAGAATCGAATGGCACTATCAGTTTTTTCTAAAAATCAATTTTTCCTAATTTGTTTATAACAAATTGTTTAGAAAAAATTTTTTAAACAAAATTTTTAACAAAAATTATTATTAGAACTCATACGAGGATTGGAATTATTATTTTTTTTAAATCTGTATTTATTTTGATGTATTTTATTTATAGAAATAATTTTCTTTAAATTTTGATAATTATTTTTTAATATTAAATTTCTTACTAAATATGAATTTAGTATTTGAGAGAACGATGATAATAATGTAAGGAGTGCAGCCTGCGTTGCATAGCGTTTGTCTGACTCGACACTGACTTTACTACTCAGGCACGAGCGGTGCACTGCGATAATACCTTCGAGTGTTTACATTAAACCATTCGAATTTAAAAGTGTTGAAATCCTTTTTAATTATCCTCGGAGTTAATAA
The DNA here is from genome assembly GCA_032872475.1 of Leptopilina myrica (nomen nudum). Lineage (NCBI taxonomy): Eukaryota > Metazoa > Arthropoda > Insecta > Hymenoptera > Figitidae > Leptopilina > Leptopilina myrica (nomen nudum). Next base: position 22,909,039 of record CM065467.1, on the reverse strand, counting down.
TTTTTTCTAATTTTAGTTATACTTTCATTTTCACTTTCACTTTGAGATATTTCAACATTCACTTTCTTTCAAAGTGAAAATGAAAGAGAAAATTGAGGGGAAAAAAATTTATTAAACTGCTTTGTAAATCTGAATCAGTGAAATTTGACCGACAATCGGTGAATCTATTTTAAAATAATTCTATAATAAAGTGTGAATTATTTTTAAAAATATTAAGGTATGAATTATTTTTTAAAATATTAAAGTATGAATTATTTTTAAAAACAATAAGGTATGAATTTTTTTTTTAAATATTCAGGTATGAATCATTTTTAAAAATAATTACGTACACTGAGAAAAATTTTTCCTTAAACCAAACATAAGCAGCCAACCAAAAAAATATGTTAAATTTAAATATATTTTATTATTGAATTAACCATGATTTTTATTGAACCAAACTTACTATGTATTGAATCAAAATTATTTTATTTAAATTAAACATAATTTTTAGTTGACTGTATAACAAAGATAATTATGTTTGAATCAACTATATTTTTTAAAGTTATTATTTATAGTTATTAATTATTATGTTTATAAATCAAACATAATTTTTAGTCGACTGTAGAACAAAGATAATTATGTTTGAATCAACTATATTTTTTAAAGTTATTATTTATAGTTATTAATTACTATGTTTATAAATTAAACATAATTTTTAGTTGACTGTATAACAAAGATAATTATGTTTGATTCAAATAAATTTTTTTCGCCCTATATGTAATTATTTTGGAAATACAATTTAATTCTACACCTTGAACGTGTAAAAGAAAATATATATATATAGTTATTCGAATAAAAAAAAAAGAGAAAAAAAAATGCCGGCAAACATTTCATCTTCCCTTCCGTTATATATATACGTATTACACAACACTGTTGAGAACATTTATGCTCGGAATAGTCGCGCCTCGCATTATCACCCCGAATCGTGCTGGCAGAGGTTCATATTGAAAGTAGGTAGACGTTCGAAAAGTATGCGCACAAACCATAGTGTCGTTGAATTTAGTTGTTTGTTTTTGTTGTTGTTTGTTTGTTTTTTTTCTTTTTTTTTTGTGTCTCTCCCTCGTGAGCGCATCAACCGGAAGAAGATGCCTGAAGAAAATTGTAATGGAAAACGAGAGAGCCTCATAGTAGGCGCAGTATAAAATCAACCCTCAGTACGTTATAGAACGCTTGACAATTGACGACTTTTTTTCAGAGAAAAAAAAAGAATAGCCCATATGAGGCATATTCTCACCCTCCGCGAGAACACTTCCCCTTCTTCTCCCTTTATTTTTTTTTTAAACCAACTCTTAAAAAAGACAAAAAAAAATAATCCCTCTATACATATACGCTCTGAATATTTTTTGTGTCCTTCTCTCTCTCTCTCGCTCTCTCTCTTGCTTTCGTTTACTCGCGTCTTGATCCGGAACTCTCTTCTCGTTCCCACCCGCCACCTTTACTCTCCCCCTCTCTCTCTCTTTTCCTTACCCGCCTAAAGCAGCTTGCAATTTGCGATCGCAATTTTCAATTTCTGCCGACTTTTCAATTAGACTAAGAGGTGCCTGCGCTACCACTGGCAAGCAGGCTATTCCTATACGCTGCAGCGGCTTCTTCTTCTGCCTACCCTATACCATCCGACACAAGCATTCCTTCCTTCCTTTTCCCTTCCCCCCTCCAACCACCTCTAACTTCCGCCCACTGGTACCGGACGGATTCCACCCCAACGGCTACGTCTCGCGCGAATAAGAGATCTCGAATTGAAGTGACGTAGATACTCTCTCAATGCTTTTAGACTTGTGTCTTATCTTATTTTCCCGGAAATAATATTAAAAGCTTCCTGAATTCAATTTTTAATTCTCATCAAAAAAAGTCAATTCCTTTCCTTTTTTTCTTACACAATTTTTGCGACTTGTAATATCATAAATTTCGACGAATTACTTTCTATTTTAGGAGCTTTACTTATATCTTTACAATTGATTTTAATTCGAGAGTAAAAAAATAAAATAAGTAAAATTTGAAGATAATAAAAAGATATTTAAAAAAAATTCAAACATAGGGAGTTGATTATGTAATTTCACTTTAATTTCATTATCATTTCAATTTTAGTGAAACTTTACTTTTATTCCACTTTCACTTCACATAAATATTATTTTCCTTCCACCTTCACTTCATTTTTAATTTCACTCAACATTATTCTCACTCCCTTTTAGTTAAAATTTATTTACACTTCAAATTTTATTTCACTTTAAAATTTTAAGGTAAATGAAAGTGAAGTGAAAATAAAAATTGACTAAAAGTGAATGTGAAGTGAAAATAAAAATTGAGTAAAAGTGAAAGTGAAGTGAAAGTATAATAATAATAAAATTTGATTAAAAGTAAAAGTGACGTGAAGAAGTGGAAAAAATTGAGTAAAGGTGAAATTGGAGTGAAAATAAAAATTGAGTAAAAGTGAAAGTGAAGTGAAAGTATAATAATAATAAAATTTGATTAAAAGTAAAAGCGACGTGAAGAAGTGGAAAAAATTGAGTAAAGGTGAAATTGGAGTGAAAGTGAAGTGAAAGTAGAGTGAAAAAAAAATTGAGTAACAGTGAAGTGAAAGTAAATTGAAAATAAAAATTGACTAAAAGTGAAAGTGGAGTGAAAATAAAAATTGAGTAAAAGTGAAAGAGAAGTGAAAGTATAATAATAATAAAATTTGATTAAAAGTAAAAGTGACGTGAAGAAGTGGAAAAAATTTAGTAAAGGTAAAAGTGAAGTGAAGTAAAAGTGAAGTGAAAATAAAAATTGAGTAACAGTGAAGTGAAAGTAAATTGAAAATAAAATTTAACTAAAAGTGAAAGTGAAGTGAAAATAAAAATTGAGTAAAAGAAAATGTGGAATGATAATAAAATTTGAATAAAAATGAAAATTAAGTGATAGTAGAATAATAATAACATTTGATTGAAAGTGAAAGTGACGTAAAAGAGAAGTGAAAAAAATTGAGTACAGGTGATATTAAAGTGAAAGTAGAATAAAAATAAAATTTTAATAAAATTAAAAGTAAATTAAAATTGTAATGAAAATAGAAATTAAGTAAAATTAAAATTGAAGTAAAGTGAAAGTGAAATGAAACTTGAGTGAAACTATATAATTATAATTCTAATTAACCCCCAGGGTTATGTATTATTAATAATAATATTAATTATATAAAAAATCCTTTTTTTGAATGATAATAAAAGAACTTATTTACATTCAATGTCACGCAGAAAAATTTACACTTTCATTTACATTTTTAAAAAATTTCACATTCATTAAAAAAAATTATTTTCCTTCATTCATGAAATTTTTTTCTTTAAATATTTTGCCCCTCACTAGATAAATTTTGACTAAACTCAAAAAAAGTTAAGTTTATTCAAAAAAATGTCACTTTCTCTAAAAAAAATTCTTACGTTCGTTTGAAAAATAGTTTTTTTTATATTCACTCCAAAAATTTTACTTTTTCTAAAAAATTTACACTTTTCCTGAAATAAATTTCTTTGTCATTTATTAGAAATTATAATTTCACTAACAAAAACTTTTTTTTTTGAATTTTCATTTTTAATTAAAATAATTCTCACTTGTCAAAGAATTAAAAAATTTACTCAAACTAAAAACTCTTTGAGTCGAATTATTTTTATTTTTATTTGAATAATTTTTCATGAGAAAGTTTTAAGAGAATTATTTTAATAGAAGTGAAAATTTTTAAGTGAAAGTAAAATTCAAAATGATTTACTCGATGGTAGGACCTATTTATAATGAATTTGAAAATTCATCCAGTGAAAATAAAAATTTTTAAAGCGAAAGTGAGAATTAATAGGATAAAAGTTGAATATGTACAAACTTTCTAGAAAATTTTGAGTGAATGGGGAAATTTGTTTAATAAAATTTTAAATTATTTAATAACTGTAGGAATTTTTTCTTATTTTATAAGGAATTTTGCGAAAAAATTCAAAACAATTTAGTTAATTTGAGAATTTTTTAAGCAAAAGTAAAATTTTTGAGTAAAAATAAAAATTTTTTTAGTGTAAGTGAGAATTTGTTGAATAAATTTAATTTTTTAAATTGCAATTCAAAATCATTAAATGTATTTGAATATTTTTTTGTTATAAAAGTGAAAATCAAAATAATTCAGTAAAAGTGGAAATTTTTGGTAATAAAAGTAAAATTTTTTAGTGAAAGTAAAAGGTAGAATTTTTTACTGTGAAAATGAATTATCTAGAGAATTTTGAAAGAATGTGGAAATTTTTTTAAGTGAAATTTGACTCGCTGAAATTAATAAATTTCATTAAGAGAAAAATTGAAGTACACTTTCAATTAATTTCTTTAAGACAAAATTTTAAGAGAAATTGAAATTAATTTCTTTAAGAGAAAAATTCGAGAGAATTTGAAATTAATTTCATTTAAAAAATGAACTTAAACACCTGCTACTGTTATGATTCCCGTCCCCTAAAAAAATGATGAATACACTTTGTCTTCTTAAATTCCAAACAAAAGTAAGATTCGCGCAAGTGACAATTGTCTTTTCGCCATATATGAGACACATATCTCACATTGAATGAAATGCGAAAAAGGGTGAAACTGAATAGTTTGAGAATTTAAAGAGGGTAAAATTTCAAAAAAAGCCTATAGGTACACATGTTTTTCTAAAGAAACAAGAAAAAAAGAGAAAAAAATACACACACACACGAGAATAAGGGGAGTATTCCCTTATAATATTCAAAGAAAAAGAGAGTGACGAGATTCGTTATGGAGATTATCCCATCATCATTTTTAAGAATCCTTTTATCGTCGATATTAAACTAAACATGTATTTTCTTTTCTCAACATTAACATTATACACCGGCAAATGTCGATATGCTAGAGTGGTCTGCATTCTTAATAAGCTCCGTTTACATAATATCTCGTTTTTTTCTCTCTTCTCTACTTTTTTTTTACTTGTAGTTATACACTTGTTTTTCTTATTTTTCCACTTATTTCTACGGTTGTATTTTTAATTGGACTTCAATTTTTCAAATAGCTTAAGTTTTAATCTCAATATTGCGTGGCAATATTGGAATTTTTGTCCTTTTGAAAATAATTAAAAATTTGACAAAAGAATTTTATTTTAATTTTTTAGAATAATTGAATATCTGCGTTAAGAATTTTAATACTTTGGAAAATAATTGAAATTTTTACAAGATTTTTCTTTAAATTTTTGAAAATAATTGAATTAAGAAAAATATATAAAAATAATTGAAATTTTACAAAGAATTTGATTCAAAATTTTTGGAAATAATTGAATTTCAGTGAATAATTTTAATCCGTTTGTAAATAATTTAAATTTGACAAGATTATTCTTAAAATTTTTAAAAATAATTAAATTAAGAAAAAATTTATGAAATTAATTGAAATTTTACAAATTTTTGGAAATAATTGAATTTCTGTGAAGAATTTTAATACATTTGAAAATAATTGAAATTTTAACAATCTTTTTCTTTAAATTTTTGAAAATAATTGAATTAAGAAAAATATATAAAAATAATTGAAATTTTACAAAGAATTTGATTCAAAATTTTTGAAAATAATTGAATTTCAGTGAATAATTTTAATCCGTTTGGAAATAATTTAAATTTGACATAAGATTTTTCTTAAAATTTTTAAAAATAATTAAATTAAGAAAAATTTATGAAATTAATTGAAATTTTACAAAGAATTTGATTTTAATTTTTGGAAATAATTGAATTTCTGTGAAGAATTTTAATCCTTTTGAAAATAATTGAAATTTTTACAAGATTTTTATTTAAATTTTTGAAAATAATTGAATTGAGAAAAATTTATGAAAATAATTTCAATTTTACAAAGAATTTGATTCAAAATTTTTGAAAATAATTGAATTTCAGTGAATAATTTTAATCCGTTTGGAAATAATTTAAATTTGACATAAGATTTTTCTTAAAATTTTTAAAAATAATTAAATTAAGAAAAATTTATGAAATTAATTGAAATTTTACAAAGAATTTGATTTTAATTTTTGGAAATAATTGAATTTCTGTGAAGAATTTTAATCCTTTTGAAAATAATTGAAATTTTTACAAGATTTTTATTTAAATTTTTGAAAATAATTGAATTGAGAAAAATTTATGAAAATAATTTCAATTTTACCAGAAATCTTATTAAATTTGACGTAATTCAAATTTTACGTGAAAGAAGAAGAACGAAAAGAAATAATCGGTTATTTGAATCAAAAAATTTTTTTTTTCAGTGTATAATAATTTTTTAATTAATTTTTTTTTGGGATGTTAAAAAAATATTAAGGGAATGTGACTATCGGGGGAAAGAGGGGGAGGGGGGGCTTTATTCAAAAGTGGCTGAGACAGGGGGAGAGCATTTGCGAAGGGTAGGTTTTAATCACAGGAGACCAAGAGGTAGGCTCAGGGTATCCCGAGTGAGTAGTTTAAGCGTTTGTCGTCTCTGAGAATGCGAATTGAGAGATAAAACGAGGAAAGTTGTACCTGCTCTTCTCATTCTCTCATTTCTACTTCAACCCGCTACATAAAATACTATCCTTTCTCTTACCCGTCTATCCCCATCTACTACTATGATATTGTGTGCCTCTCTAATTTTCTTCACAGTTTAACAACGCCAACTACATTAGAGAACAATTATTATGTGTTTCCTTCCCTCCGACAATTATTATTATTTATCACAATTCTTTTTTTCGTTTTGCCTCTTTAGTAGAATTGGCGAAACAAAATTTTGGTTTGATAAACAATTTTTCTTCTTCTTTTGGTTTCTTTTCTTTTTTTCAGTCCTTGACATACAAGAATTGGCAAAACAAAATTTTTGATTGATAAACATTTTTTCTTCTACTTTTGGTTTCTTTTCTTTTGCAGGGTTGCCACAAATATTTAATTTTCTTTTTCCCTGACTTTTCCCTGAATTCCAGACAAAATTCCCACTTTTTCCCTGACCATAAAAAAATATTCTGATTCAATCTAAAAATTATTTGATACACAAAAAAAATGTTCTATTAAATTTATTTACAAATTTCATTAATTGTGAAATTATTCAAAAACATCAGTAACTAAATTTTTAAATAAGTATTTAATTATAACTTTTCCACGGGAATGAAAATTCTTCAGAACATTCAAATTCAAACCTTTTTGAAACTCAATAATTTATGAGAATATTAATACAAAACATAAAGAAGGCGATCATGTTTTGTTATCATTTAAATAACCATGAAATTTTTCAACAAAAATTTAATTATTTACAAAAATCCTAATAAAGTCCTTCGCAAGTCTTCGCAATTTAATTATTTTTAAAAGTAGTAAATTTTCTCAAAAAAATTCAATTATTTGAAAAAATTGTAATAAAATTCGTTGCAATAATTCAATTATTTTCATAAACAATAAATCGATTAGTCGGTAATTTCATTTTTTAACCAATTTTTATTAGAACATTCTAGAAAAATTCAATTATTTAAATTGAAAGATAAATGATTTATTGAATAATTGAATGTTTGTTAAAATTAAACTCTCATAAAGAATTTTATCAACAAATTTTTAAATAATTCAAATCTTTTGACAAATTTTAATAAAATTTTTAAGAATAATTTCCTTTTTGCGAGAAATTTGATTAAGATATTGTATCCAAAATTAATTAAAATCCGGCGATAAGTTTTATTATTCATGAAAATAATTTTAAAAAAATTTCGAAAAATATTATTAAAATTTTTCTAAAATAATTGAATTTCGGTAAAGAATTTTCTTATTTATAAAAATAATTCAATTCTTGTAAAGAACTTTGTTAAATTTTTTTTTAAATAATTGATTCTTGCGACGATTTTTATAAAAATCTTTTTAAATAATTGATATTTTTCAAAAACTTTTATAAAATTTTGTATATTAAATAATTGAACTCACGTGAAAATTTTATTATTTATGAAAATAATTGAATTATTTCAAAGAAATTTATTAAAAATTTCATAAATTATTGAATCTCTGTGAAATTTTAACAAGAATTTTATTCAAGTTTTTAAATATATTTTAATTTTGAAGAAGAATTGTATTATTTATAACAATAATTGAAATTTTGACAAAAATTAAAAAAATTTTTTTTTAATAATTGAATATTGATGAATTTTATTATTTATAAAGATAATTGAAATTTTGACCAAAATTTTAAACATAATTAAATTTCGGCGAAGAATTTGATTACTTTTGAAAATAATTTAATTCTTCCAAGGAATTTTATTCAAGTTTATAAAAATAATTGAATTTCGGTGAAGAATTTTACTATTTCCAAAAATAATTGAATTCTTGAAAAGAACTTTGTTAAATTTTTTTCAATAACTGAACTCTTGCGACAAATTTTATAAAATTCTTTTTAAATAATTGATATTTTTCGTAAAATTACCTGGAATTTTTTATATTAAATAATTGAATTCCTGTGAAAATTATATTATTTATGAAAATAATTGGTTTATTTAGAAGAAATTTATCAACAATTTTCAAAAAATTGTAGAATTCCTGTGAAATTTTTCCATGAATTTTATTAAAGTTTTCAAAAATAATTGAATTTTGAAGAAGAATTGTATTATTTATAAAGATAATTGAAATTTTGACGAGAATTTAAAAAAAAAATTTGAACATAATTGAATTTTAGAGAAGAATTTTTTTATTTTTAAACATATAATTGGAATGATCAGAATTTGTTTTAAATTTTTGAATATAATTGAATTTCTACGAAAAATGTTATTAATTTTGAAAATAATTGAATTTCTGTAAGTATTTGTAACATTTCCAAAATAAAATTTTTAGTATTTTTAATTAAAATTCTTTTATCAATCTAGTATTTATGAAAATTTTAAAAATTATTCATTACATAATTTATAAGCCATAATTTTATGATAGTGCTTTAAAAATTAAGTTATTTAAAAAGAAATTAGTGTCTGAAATAGAAAAAAATCAAGGTTTTGTTTTCAAATTCGTGGTTATTTTTATAGTTTACGAGGCAAACAAAAAAACATCAAAATTTAGTGTTTTTTCAAGAATTTTTGAAATTCGATTTTTTCCAGTACTTTTACTAAAAATCCCTGACTTCCCTGACCAATTTTACTTTCCCTGACTTCCCTGACTTGTGGCAACCCTTCTGTTGGTTTTTTTCCGAAAATATTTTTTTTTCGTAGAAAACTATGAATTTTTAGAAAAACAAGAGTTGATCTAATGAAAATCGTCGACGATGAATATGGAAGAGTGGGGGGGGGGGGTTGGCAGATCAGGTTTGCGAATGGCGAAACGCCACTTTAAACGTGCAATTGCATCGTCAGGAATCAGACCTATTTCTCTGGAGTTGTTCCTCGTTCGCCCGCCGCCGCCACGTCGACCCTTCGAGATTGCTGAGCTATTCTCGCGACTGAATGTTTCATTAAGGCCACCCGGTATTGCTCTTAGATAACTCTACGAGGGGTAAATGAAATTTCCGCCATCTCCGATATCGCGCTCTCTCCGTACCCCTACCCCTCTCACCTAACACCATCCTCTATCTGTCTCTCTCTCTCTTTCTCTTTCTCTCTATTCCCCTAAAACCCCCTTCGAATACCCGGAGAGAGAGAGAGAGATCCAGCTTTAATCAGAGAGACCATTGCGCTCGTCCGACGGAAATATTAGACGAATTCGAAGTTGCCTTCTCTCAAATGTTATTGTGGTTATTCGATATGGCACTTCCTTTAGACTGTCGCCAAATGTTTATATACAAAATTTCCAGACAAACTTTTTGATTAAATTTTCACCTGTAACTAATTCGAAAAAAATATTTTAACACAAAAGTCTTTTATCCAATTCAGAGAATTTTCATCTTCGGATTTTATACTATTTAACCAATCTCCATCTTTAATTTCTATACTACTCAACTAATTTTCAATTTTGCCGTTTATCCAATGCAAATAATTTTGAATTTTGCCCTTTTTACAATTTAACCAAATTCCAACTTTGTCTTTTATCCAATATAACCAATTTCAAATTTTGACTCTTATTCAATTTAACCAATTTCCACATTATAAGGAAAACTTATTTAAGAACAAGGATTAGTAATAATAATAATTAACAAGGATTAAATTTTTTTTGGAGATTTGTAGCAATTTTTGGGTCAACATTGATCCGATTGGTTTGAAATTTGAATATTGCCCTAGTTACATTTAAATTTGTAAACATTGTTCCTTTTTTCTAACCATCTGTTTGTAACTGCTGCGACATTGACGAAATAATAATAGTCACTCGCAAAACTAGACACTTGGAAGAGCGAGTGATTAATATTTCCTTTCCAAGAGAGATGCGCCTTTGGATTAAAAAGAATTCCGTTGGCAAGTAGAAAAAAGGTGAAAAGGGGGGGAGGAGGGGTGGGGGTTTCTCTCTTTTTCTTTCCATCTAATTTTTTCCTCCCAAAAAGAGTAGGATGGGCGACCTTATACTGTGAGAAGTCGGTAATGTCGCTGATGGCAGACGTTGTATATCTCAACTGGCCGAGCTCACCATCATCACGACGACGACGACGACTACGAGAGAGATCTCTTTATTCTTATTAGCCCAACAGTGATTTCTGCAAAATTAAAATTGCCTAAGGAGGTATCATTTGCCATCCTTGGCCCACCAACATCCTCTCTCATATTTCGCGTGTACTCCACTTTCGTTCGGCATCCTTCTCACGCCAGGCACTTCTTTGCCCATAACCTAACCAACATCCTCTCTCTGATGTTCCTCCTAACAGATAAGTGGTCTCTTGTGCTCTCTGCCTGCAGGCACTATTGGTCGATGCCTTCTTTTCCTATCTCACTCTCATCACATTTTTTTTTTTTTTGCCTGTTTTTAAAAGAGAGAAAAAAAGCACCACCACCACCATCATCCAAACTCATTCTCTCCTTTAGGTTCTGTTTACATTTTATTTAACGTCACGCTCCTTCATTATCTTTCGTCCCCCGCCATGCCATGCCATGCCACCAGCCGAGCAAGAAAAAAGACTCCTCTTTACCTTCCTTTAGTAATTATCCTCTCTTATCGTCTTAATTATTTTTCAATTGTTCTTTGCTGGATTCGAGGATCGCTAATTTGCTGCTGCTGCTGCTGCTGCCTCGAATACTGCTATTACTACTAGTACTATTACTATTACTCACTACTAATTACTGCTAGTACTACAACTAGTTCTGCTACTATTACTACTATTACTGTTATTACTATTACTACTGATACTACTTACTACTATTATTATTATTAATACTACTACTTACTACGACGAGAACGATCGCGCGCTTCTTTTTTTAATTTCTTTAAACAAAAGTACTTACAATGAGAATAATGGCGCAAATATAATAAATGTTTGAAAGAAAAATTGAAAAAGAAATGTTTATGAGAATGATAAGCAAGATGTAGAATTATGTAGTGGAATATGTTGAGATGAATTTTTGAAATAAAGTAAACTTCTAAATCATACTTCTATCTCAGAAAAAACAAAAGAACATATTTATTAAAAAATGCATGGAAAATAAATGGATTTATTCAATATAGAATAAAGTAAAGATAATTTTAGAAATGCAAAAAGATTTATAAAAGTAAAATTTACTATTTATTAAGTATGATTAATTAATGTTAATAACAAGAAATATATAAGTGTGGTTTCTGTAAATATTATACAACGAAATGTAAGTACTCCGTAATTTCGAAGAGAATAATTTATTACAATATATACTTTTCTATAAGATTCATGGGATGCAAGAATTTCGTTATCATTAAAAATATCATATATTCCATTTTGTACCTCACTTTTAAGTAATATTACTTTCTTTTAACGTAAACACAAATACTTTCTTTTAATGTAAATAAAAATATTATAAACAGTTATTATGTTTTAAAATTATTATCCAACAATTATGTATCAAATGTAATTTTTTATTATCTATGAAATTAGTGAGTTATTAAAAATTTAACCTAACCTTCATTCACTGTATATTGTGAATCAAATTGATAAGTGCGCATAAGCAAACGACTAACGAACATGATGATGAATATATGTTTTACTTTTAATGCAAAACAGAAATCTTACTTTCTTTTAATGTAAATAAAAATATTATAAACTGTTAATATGTTTTAAAATTTTTATCCAACAAATATGTATCAAATATAATTTTTTATTATCTATGAAATTAGTGATTTATTAATAGTTTAACCTAACTTTCATTCACTGTATATTGTGAATCAAATTAATAAGTGCGCATGAACAGACGACTAACGAACATGATGTCATGAAAAAATATGTTTTAACATATTGAAATATCAAAATTAATTGATTAAAAATTAATTAATCCCAAATAGCACAAAAGCTTGCGGCAAGCTCGCTGTAAGATTGTCACGCAAGCTTTAATTTTCAATTAGCTTCAAATGTCCCACTTCTGGCCAGCTTGCGGTGCAGTATTGCCGCAAGATTGCACATTAAACTTACAATATTCTTGCCACAATCCTTCTGTAAGGTTATAATGATAAACTTTCTGCAAAATTGTAAAATATTTTTTGAAAATAAAAAATACATTTTCTCTCAAACTTGCTTCTGCATTTGAAATTTAATTTTTCGTTTCTATTTATTAAACTGTATGAATATGTAATATTGCAAATTTGAAATAAGCCAATCAAATCGTTTTACATTCGACTGCAGCCAATCAGGAAATATCTTTACACCTGAAGTTAGCCGATCTTACACTTCTCGTTTTTAGGAAAGGAATACTATTTACTATTATTATTAACACTACTATTTACTACTAATACTACTTACTATTATTAACACTACTATTTACTACTAATACTATTTACTATTATTATTAACACTACTATTTACTACTAATACTACTTACTACTATTATTAACACTACTTACTACTATCACTATTTACTACTACTACTATTACTCCTACTGCTGATACATTCCCATCTAATTAGTCAACATCATAATTATCCCCAATTTTTTTTCTCTTACTGCAAATCTCATCAGTACACACGCATACGTATACATATTTTACAGTGAATGAAAAGTGGAAGAAAAAAAGAAATTCCAACGAAACGAAATCATATGGACAAGTCATCCATAATGCGCTGATGTTGGGGGAAAAGATGAGAAGGAAGACGCGCAACTTGGAAATGCTAAGGGATGAGTGTATAGAGGAGTAAAATTCGACGGAAGGGTTGGTGGGTACTGGGAAGAAGACAGAGAGAGAGAGAAACGAGACGAGGTAAACCAGGCAAAGAGGGGGGGGGAGGAAGAGAGTTGGGGAGAGAGACATATTTATTTGACATGCGACGCGACTGCACCCGAGTTTCATTAATTGAAGATCGCGGAATGAGCACAGCAGACAGCACCCGACCAGACACACTGACTCCCACTCTTCTCTCTCTCCCTCTCTCTCTTTCTCCTCTTCCATCTCGCTCTCTATCTTATACACACGCTTGTGTACATATGTGCTCGCAGAAACCGGCAAATGAGGATTCGCCATTTCTGACATTCGAGTATTCAAGTTCGTACTGATCTAGGCCATACACTACACATCATAAAACCCTTCTATTCGTTGGGAATATATATATATGGAGAAACGCACAAGTTACGTTTGAGACAAGCCGAAACGTTTTTTTATCTCCCCCCTCTTGTAAAAGGGTGGAACGTAAAATTTAACGGTTGACATCGCTGGCAAGATCGTTAGAAGTGGAGACGCACTCAGATGTTTTCGTTATATTCACGTTTGTTTCAATTTCTCTGGATATCAATTTAGTGGAGGAGGGAAAAATTATACTATATGGAATATTGCGGCAATATTGCCACTTTTGTACCACTTATAGAGTGGTATTTCCCAATACCAAAGATGCGGTTAAATAATTTAGACTATGGTCCAGGGCTCGAATTAGGTCCGTAAATCTTGTAAAGATCCGTAAATTTGATTAAAGTCGGTAAAAGTCGTTTTGAAGAAAAGAAAAAAAAACATTTCGGAAATTTTGCATTTTTATTGGGAAAGAAGAAAAATTCGTAACGTGTACGATACGATTTGAAGAATTTTAGTGAATAATTGAATAATTTTTAAAAAAATTTTCATCGAATAGTTGTTCGAAGAAATTCAATTATGGTCAACATTTTTTTTTAAATTCTAGATAAAATTTCAATTAGCTTTAGAAATAATTAAATTCTTCATTGAAATTCAATTGTTTTGGAAAATTTTAATTATATTCTTGACAAAGTTTTAATTGTTTTAAAAAATTTTACTCGACTCAATGATTTGTAATATATATTATTTAAGTAAAATTTTCCAAGAGAATTCAACTATATTTAAACGAAAAAAAAATTATTAAAATTCTACGCAAAGTTTAAATTTTTTTCTTGAAATAATAAAAATTTCACGGGAATTCATTTGTTTAGAAATTTTTTTTATAAATTTCTTCCGCAATCATTCAATTAATTTCAGAAATAGTAAAATTTTTAAAAGAATTCAATTGTTTTTGTAAATAATACAATTCTTTTCGAAAATTCGATTATTTTCGGAAATAATAAAATCATTGCTAAATCTCAATTATCTTTATTACAATTTTAATATAATTCCTTTAAAAAAAATGTATTTATTCTTTTAAATTTTACTCAAAATTTGTCAAAAAAATTCAGTTATTCACAAATTTTTGTTCATAAAATTCTGTATCGAAATTAAATTTTAAAAAACATTCAATTATTCATGAAATTATTTATTTTTTTCAGAAATAATCGAGTTTTCAAAAGGTTTAAAATTAAAATGTTTAAAAATCTGAATTTTTCATATTTTTAATTTAAAATTCGGTGGAATTAATTTTTTTTACAAAAATTTGATTGCGGATATTTTTTTTTTTAAATTATTTGATTGTTTGCATTTTCTAATATATATATTTAGTTAAAAAAATTACGAATAATTTAAATTTTGTCAAATTAAATTGTACACAAATGAATTTGGAAGCTTTTTCAAAAATTTTAAAAAATTATTTAAAATATTTGATTCAAAGAAGAATGTTAATTGAAAATTCCTGAAAATCGTTATTAAATTGAAAGGACGAAAATAGTTTTGAAAAAGTTACAGTATAAATTGTACAGTATAAAATTCTTCGCAGAAATTTTTATTATTATCAATAAGAATGTTTATAAATTCTCATGAAATTTCAATTATTTGCAAGTACAATTAAATTCTCTTCAAAAATTCAATTATTTTCAAAAATAATAAAGTTCAACAATTTTTTTTTGTAAATTTTCTAATTTCTAGCATTATTTGATTTTAAATTATGAAAAAATAAAGACTGAATTTATTAAAATATTGTAGTTAATTGATAATAAATTTATTGCAAATTTACTTAAACTTTTTTTCTAATTTCCTTTTAATTAAAATTAAAAGTACATAAAAGTTACATTCAAATTATATAAAAATTTTTATGAAAATCGCATAACATTTACAGAATTTAATTATTATTTAATATTTACTTTAAATGTACATAAAACGAAAACAAAACAAATTCTTCATAAACTTTAAAATGTGAAGGTACTAATTTAGTACCAATTTTGGTACTAAATCGTAATTTGGTTCTATTTTCATACCGAAATCAGGTCTAATTTAGAACCATTTTTTTACTGTGTAACCTTCGACAAAAAATTTCAAAGATTACGATTTTTGAAAATTTTTTCCAAAATCAATATATATACACCTAACACTTCCTTTTCTTCTGCTTTACTCAATAAAGATTTAGTTGTGATTGAAACAATTTCTTTCCAGTTAAAGTCGAATTAAAATACAATAGACTGACACAGTGTGAGCTCAGTTGGCTCATAAATAACTTTAATCGGGATCGCTAATTACAGATTACGTAGTTCTACGTGTGTAAGCTTCTACGACGTTGTTCCCATTCTTATGGTTGGACGAACGTATGTATATAAAAGCTTTAGCTTGATGAGAGTATGTTCGAATTGAAAGACGTTTATGCCAAGAGTGTTTACACGCATATAGTCGGACCTGGTATACATATATAGATAGGCGCGCGGTCTATACCCTCATCCGGTGATGCGCGCTTTAGATATGGAAATTAATTACAATAAATTTAACGGTAACGAGAGCGCAAAGAGAACTTTTTAGAGGTGTATAAAAGACCTTATCGATCCCGTTCATTTTATAAGTAAATTCAGATTCGAGTCACTAATTTACAATTTTCACTCGAAATTTACAATTTTCACTCGAAACTTACAATTTTTACTCGAAATTTACAATTTTTTATATGACAATAGAAATTTCGGTTAATATCGCAGAAATATTGCAGTAAATATTTTCTAAAGGTGCAGTAATTTAAAATCCAAAATGGCGGATCCAAAATGGCGACTGAATATTTTAATAAATTTACCAGATTTACTTGAAACATAAATATGTTAAACTAATAATAATAATAATAATTAATATTTAAATAAATTTACCATATTTATTTAAATATTCAGTCGACATATTGGATCCGCCATTTTGGATTTTAAATTACTGCCCCTTCAGACAATATTAACAGAAATTTCTATTTGTCATACAAAAAAATTGTAAACTACGAGTGAAAATTGTAAATTTCGAAGTCTAAGTGTCGAGAATTCAAAATGGCCGATCTAATATGGCGACAAAATTTTTAACCGCCATATTGGATCCGCCATTTTGATTTTTCGAAAAATCTAACTTCAAATTCGTAATCAGACCTTTTTTTTAAAAACAAATTCTTGACACTTTCAACCTTTTCTTTTTTGCCTTGGGTCCCTCTCTAGAATAATTATTTTCTTTTCTATTCTTTTTCGTTTTGCTGTTTTTTTTTGTCATTATTACATTATATATCGTAAAAAATCGAGATTGTTTGCTTTAAAACGGTTGACAGGGTTTTCTTCGCGAACAAAATATATATATATATTCTCTAGAAAATTATACATATATTCAACAAACATTCGCGGAGACAAATCAAAGTAGAGTGGAGAATGCAGATAGAACAGAATAGACGGAGCGAAGCATTCGTTCGCCGGTTAATGAGAACGGTTTCAAGCCCCGTTATATATATATATATATATATAGCGGCTGTGATATAGAAACGGCAGCCTATAGTATTTGTATAACTCAGAATCTCAATGCAATGTGAAATGTAGATCCCTATAAACTCGAATATCAAGAAAATATACTGGAAACAAAATAACAAACTGAAAACAAAAAAAAACAGTTCTCAATTCTTTTCTCTTTTTATTTTTGCAAATTGTTCACCTTTCTGCTTTCGAATTGAAGTTCTCTATAAGACTCTAAACTTGTAGAAATTAATTTTATACCTATTGTGAAAATTTAAACAGCTATTTTTTTTTAATCTATCAAAATTCTTCCTGTAGTTAATTCCTTTTATTTTCCTTTACGTTATTTATTCTTTTGTATTTTTTAAAATTATTGTTTTATTTTTTTTTTTTAATTTTTTGAAGGGGTTTCAAGAATTGCTTCTTAAGATTGCAGGTGCGATAATAATTCGAGTACGAGAGGAGTAGCAAAAGGGATGTTGAATCAAGTGTCAGTGATTAAAGGCGTGCGGTTGGAGAAGCGATGTCAATGGGTCGAAAGGCCACAGGGAAATTTCGAAATCAATCCGTCTATTGGGCATGCACGTTAATTCCATGGTGGGTAGAAAGGCCATGAATGCTGTGGCTAGCCAACCGTTTGATAGTGAACACCCTCTTTCTCCCAAAATCCCTTCAAACTCAAAGCAATTCTATGATCGACTGAAATTTCCCAGGAAGCCACCAGGCAACACTCTTATCTCTAATTGCGTCCAAGATCAAAATTCGAAACATAATCCGCACAATAATAATCAATATATTTTCCTTTCTTGAATAGAAATCAAAAAAAATTTTCACCATTTCCAAATTAGTCAAGGAAAAAGGACTTTTTTAAAATTTTAATCATTGTTCTCATGGTTTTATTTTTTGAAAAAAGTGAGTAAGAACAAAAAAAAAGTGAGTGTGATTTAATATGACTACTTTTCTAAGTATTGTACGATTACTACTAACTACTAACACTACTAACTTCTGACTATTATTCCTACTAACTACTATTACTACCAAGAACTTTTACTACTAAATACTATCACTACTGACTACTATTAACTACTAAATACTATCACTACTAAATATTTTTACTACTATTTACTACTACTTAATACTATTAGTAACTATTAGTAACTATTAGTACTATTAGTAAGTGATGACAGTTTAAAGAAAATGTAAATTCGAAGCGCTTTGTTTTCATTTCGTTCCCTTGACTTTCAGTTACGCTCAAGTATTTTTCACTCTTGCCAAACGTGTAATCGTGAACCGTGCAAAACCGTGAACGTAACGGTGGCAGTTTTATTCGTGTATCGGTTTGACGCATCTTTTCAAGAGCAGGTTGCGACTATAATTATTCAATGGTGTTATACCAACCTGTACGCACACACCGATTGATATCGCTGATTATAGAGGGCAATTATCATTAGCATACTTAATGGTAGTAACTAAAGTACTACTTCTTCCACTTTAACTTCTTTTGATGCAACTTTATTTATGTTGCAAAACCCATGGTGCAAGACGCAATACTATCCTATCATTTGCTTCCTTCTTTCTCCTATTTCTTCAATTCTTGATTCACTCAATTTTTCTATTAGAAAAAAAAAAAAAAAAATTCGTAAAGATGGAGATTATTTAGTGATTTAACTAAACTCCTTCTTTACGATTTCTTTAAACAATTACGAAACAATTTTTGTACTATTCTTCCACAGAATTTTTTTTTAGTAACATTAAGAAAGATTTAAAAAAAAAAATTGAACGAAAATTCCAGACGTGAATTTTGACGCACCCGATATGGAAAAGCTACATTAGATCAACCCTTTTTCATCGAGAGAGAGAGAGAGAGGGGGATACAAAACCCCCATTGGGCTTATCGGTGAAACCGGCACAATGCAAACAACGTGAAAAAGCCAAAGACCATCGAGAGCTGACGACTATCCTTTATCAATCTCTCGCTATTGCCATTCTCCACCTCCAGCCAAAAAACCCTTTTCTCTTCAATATTCCCTTTCCTTTTTCCCTTCATTGCCATATAGCCGATGCTTTCCTTAGCTAGGGGATGAATATTCATGCTCGTGCCACTGTCGCACGCTCACTATCGGACGTCAGTGACAATCAACTGACACCAGCAAAAAGAAAAAAAAAAAAAAAAAAAACCAAGTCGCACCCCTCATTAACGCAAGGTACTTTTACACGGTGCAAAAAAAAAACAAGCGAGACTTTACACTCGATCACGCCCTTCATCAGTTTATACGAAAAAAAAGAGGGTCTCCTTCAAAATTTTTTTTTTCGAAGAAATTCTTTGCTCAGTTCTTTTTTATGTGATCAACAATCACTACTAAGTATTACTATTTACTACTATTAATACCTATTACTATTATTTCTCACTTACTACTATTATTTCTTACTTACTACTATTAATACCTACTACAATTATTTCTTACCTACTACTACTATTACTACTTTCTACTATTAATACCTACTAAAATTATTTCTTACCTACTACTACTACTATTAACTACTTACTACTATTAATACCTACTACAATTATTTCTTACCTACTACTACTATTACTACTTACTACTATTAATACCTACTACTATTATTTCTTACTTATTACTACACTCAAAAAAATTTCTAGTAGGTTTGACTACTTTTAAACTACTCTGCGTGATTCAATAGATCCTCAACTGAATTTCAAAACTTATATTGACTATCGAAAAGTAGTAAAATCAACGACACAAAAATTGTTCGCGAAAACTAAAAAAGTATTTAATTCAACAACTTTCCACTCAACTAGCTGATAGTAATTGACGATTTGGATCAAATTTTTTTCAGTTTTTCTATTCCTATACTTACTACTATTAATACCTACTACTATTTCTACTTATTACTTACTACTTTAGCCATACTTTAAGACTCACTACTATTACTACTAATACTTTTAGAATTAAGGCAAATTAAACGAAAACATTCGGACAATGAATAAAATATTTATTTACTCTAACGTTTCGAAATCTAAATGATTTCCTCTTCAAGGGAGTCAATCCAAAAAAATATACAAAATTAAAATAATAAATAAATTATATAAGAAAAAATAATAAAAGAAAATATAAAATTAGTTTAACAATAAATAAATGAATAATTATCTTATTAAAAATTAATAATAAAAATAGACGAAGACTTAAATTTCTATGCGCCCTGACGATGGAGTAGAGTCTGGAGTCATAAACTTATAAAAGAACTTAATATTTAAAATAATTAATAAAAAAAATAATAATTTAAAAAATTTTAACATATAAATGACAAAAATTATTAAAAATTGTGAAAATAATCACCAATAACATTAGTAATAAGTGAATAAAAATTTAAATATTAATTCAATAAAAATAATAATTTTTGAATAAAAAATAGACAATAAATAGTAGAAAATAATAAATGGTAAATAATAATCAGTAAAATAAAGAGAAAAAATATTAAAGAGAAAAAAATTATAAAATGAAAAAATAATAAATAAATAAATAATAAACAAATTAAAGAATAAACATACCATAAATAAATAAATAACAGTTCACAATAAATTAAAACAAATATTCTGTCAAATCAAATTAAAAACGTATTGCAAACTGCAAAGTCAAATTTAAAACTGAGCTCCAAACTCTATCTAGTCATTACACGAAAATTTACTGAATAGAATGATTGCTACAAATTTCCTGGTAACGTTCTTGCCAGCTTGCAGAAAACTTTCTGTAATTTTCAGTATAAATTATACTGAAGTACTGAAATATTATAAGTAATAAGTTAAAAATAATAATTTTGTTTCTAAAAAGGGATAATTTTTTGAAAAAAAAGTGAGAGTTTAAAAAAAAAGACCGTGACAAGAAAAAGGGTGTTTTATTAGATAAAAATTCGCGAGAACCACTGTTCCTTTTTTTTTGCGTAAAACAGCAGCTGATATAATTTATAATAGCCAAGAGAAAGAGAGAGAGAGTGTACCCTCCCCCCTACGATTCCTTTTAGCAGTGGCGCGTTAAAACCACCGATAGGGCGATAAAGCATGCTAATAAGGGGCAATAATAACGATTATTTCAAGGGCCTAATATCAGAGTGTAATATTCCCGGAGCACCATTTTTTATATACCAAGATAACGAACGGAAAGAATTTTCATTGAACGGCGGTTATTTCTTTTTTTTTTCCTTTCTTTTTTAAAGACCTTTAACTATTTAAAAAAAATGAGTTTCTTTTCCCCTATATATGCTGTAACGTGTGTATATATATATACCTAATATAATATTGTTTAAAATAAAAAATAAAAGAAAAATTATGAGCGATAAAGAAACGGTCATTTGCATCAACGCGGCGGGCCAAAATCAATTTCTCCTTTTTTTTATGTATTTTTTCTTCTTATTTTTGCGAGGGCTAATTAACTAGCAGGCAAGATAATCCCTGTGTCATTAATCACACACACACACATACAAGGAGGATGGAGCACTTCCGTTTGAGCTAGAAAGTTAAGACTCTATGTACACTGTATACACACAGGGTGATAATGAATGTTAACGCTGACGATTATCGCACTTGGTGAAATTAATATCGAGCATTATTTATAATGAGCCACAAGAAAAGTTGCGAATAAGAAGGACGGACCTTTTGGGGGTGAAAAATAAAATACCTTCCTCGTAAATATTGTATGTACTATAAATTTTGCTATAAACATGTATAGCATAGTGTCTATACTCTGTGTGTACTTTATTTTATAAATACTTCATATATACTAAGATTTATAAATTTTATATATATATATATATATATATATATATATATATATATATATACTATATACTATATACTATATATACTTTATATACTATATATACTATATATACTATATATACTATATATTCTATATATACATTCTATAAATACTACATATAATTATATTCATGTTATTTATTATTAATTAAAATATTATGCTTGTTAAACATGATGATTACATGATGTTGGCGATGAAATGATGGCAATTTTTCATTACAGAAACTGTTCAATTTTCTTTCAGCTTATCTATATTCTGTCAGAGTAGAAAATAGATAAGAAAGTAAAGAATTTAAAAAAACGAATTTTTATTATAATTAGAATTTTTTTATTAAATATGTAAGAGTTTGTAGGAAGCTACAAGCTTCTCAAAATAAATTTTAAAAAAATTTTAAATTAAAATTTTTTTTTTCATTGAATAAGAAAAAGTTATGTCCAATTTTTGCTCTAAAAAATAGAGGAAGATTCTTTTATATATTAAACTAATTTACTAATAATAATTATAATAAATATAATAATTATAATAAATATAATAAATATAATAAATATAATAAATATAATAAATATAATAAATATAATAAATACTAATAATAATAATAATAATAATAATAATACTAATAATAATTTAACTAATCTAGACAATGATTTAAGTCTCCCATAAAATTATTTTTATAGTAATTTCTTTTAAGGGGAATTCATATTGCTTATAAAGTAAAATCCTTTAGAAAATATTTCGCATTTTTCTGAATTTTCCTCAAAAATTTATTTTTCTTCAAGTCAGTTCGTAATTTTCTATATAACGGTTTTGTATTGAAACCTTTATTAAAATTTTAAAGAAATTACTGACTGAGAGAATATTTTTTTTACTATTTTTGAAGCATTTTTTTGTTGTAAAAATCGAACTATCTTCAAAGTGAATCGAAATATTCTTTAGAATTTGAGAAAGAAGGCAAAATTTTGTCTGAAAATCAGGGGAAAAGAAAATAAAATTTTTGTGACTGTGCTGAAAAAAAATTATTTACAAAATTATGGATAAATTTTACAGGACAACCCGCGAAAGTATTTAAAAATACGGACTTAAAAAATTCGATTAGAATTAAATTATTTGAATACGAAAGTAAATGAATTATGAAGTAATCAAATATTTCTTAAAATTGAATTTTCAAAAAGAATTATATTAAAAAATTTTTAGGAATGGATTCATTTTCACGAATTTGAATAAAATTTTTAAGAACAATTTTTAAAACATTTTTACATGAAAACACTTTTTGAGAAATTTGATGAAAATTATATTAAAAGTAATTGAAATTCAGCGATGAATTTTATTATTTATGAAAAAAATTGAATTTTTAAAAAGAATTTTATTATTTTTGAACAATTTTTAATTTTTTCGAAGAATATAATTATATTCTTCGAAAAAATTTAAAAAAAACTCTTAAAAATAATCATATTTCTACAATAATTTCCAACTTTTCCAAGTTCAAATTTTTTTTCATGTCTTTAACAAAATTTCTAATATAATTGTTTTATTTTTAATAATTTTTGAAAAATTTTTTAAAAAAGTTTCAAATTCAATGTGTTTACGATATTCAATTTTATGAAATTTTAATTATTCGTAAATTCTTCAAATAAATTGTATACAATTAGAAAATAAAAACTAAATAATTTAAAAAAAAATTTTCCAATTAAACTTTGTCAAAAAATTAATTCCACAAAATTGTTAGTTAAATATATAAAAATTAAATTTTTTACAGATTTTAATTTATAATCTTTTAAAAATTCAATTATCTCCTGAAACTTTACGCTTAATTGCTATTAATATTCAATTATTATTTTAAATTTTAACTAAAATTCATTTTTTAATCAATTTTAATAAAAAAGAAAATCTACAAGAATTTAATTTAAATATGTAAAAGTAAATAATTTATGGAATGATTGAATTTTTCGTAAAACTGAATTCGCACAAAGAATATTATTAATTATTTTTAAATAATTAAATTCTTTTAACGAATTTTAATAAAATTTTTAAGAATAATTACATTTTTCAATGATTTTGATTAAAATTGTAACAAAATTAATTGAAATTCTGCGATGACTTATTGTTTATAAAAATAATTCAATTCTCAAAAAGAATTTTATGATTTGTAAAAATAATTCGATTCGCAAAAGGAATTTTATGATTTGTAAAAATAATTCGATTCGCAAAAGGAATTTTATTATTTGTAAAAATAATTCAATTCTCAAAAAGAATTTTATTATTTATAAAAATCATTCAATTCTCAAAAAGAATTTTATTATTTGTAAAAATAATTGAATTCTCAAAAAGAATTTTATTATTTGTGAGAATAATTCAATTCTCAAAAAGAATTTTATTATTTATGAAAATAATTGAACGTCTGTAAAAATTGTATTTTATTTATGAAAATAATTGAATAAATGCAATGAAATTTATAAAAATTCGAAATAATTGAATTCCTGGCAAATTTTTATTATTTTATGCAAAGAATTAAATATTTGTGTAAAATTTTATTATAATTTTTTTCTTTTTAAAATAATAATGGAATTCTTTTGGAAAATTCTATTAAAATAGTAAATATTAACAATATCATTGAATTGAGAAAATTTTTTTGAAAATAATTGAAATTTTGACAAGAATTTTGGAGAATAATTGAATTTTAGAGAAGAATTTAATTATGTCTAAAAATAATTAAAATTTTTCAATAGAATTGAATTTCTGCAAAGAATTTTATTCTTTTTAAAAATAATTAAATTTCAGAGAAGAATTTTATTCTTTTCAAAAATAATTGAATTTCAGAGAAGAATTTTTATTTCTCAAAATTATTACGGGATTTACAGACCCAGATCGAGCCTTAATTTATTGAAAAACTATGAATTTTCATGTATGAAAAACAAAAATTCAAAAAGCGACCAGTTTTATAGATTAAAAAATTTCTTGCAATTCTTTTCGATTAGGAATAAAAAAATGAACTATATTTGATTCAAGAAGAACAAGGAGGATAGACGAGGAAAAAAATGGATTCACGATTAAAATCATGGTAATTCTTCTTGAAAGTTACAAAAACCGGAAGTGACATTATACGCGTGAGCAAGAATACTCGTCTAATTGTCCCGAGCTAGATAATTGTTCAGGATTTGCATATACGTTTCCTCGTGCGTTGATTTGAACGCGTCAGACGAGCAATTAGCGATTACTGATTAAGCCAAATGTCTGGAGGCTAGTGAGGAGACGCGAGGGAGTTTGATTCGAGTAATTGATAACAACTTGACTATATAGAAGTGATGGGTGCACACACACACAAACATAGAATTTTGCCCTGAATGCCTGATTCAACTGATTCCTCAATTGTATGTTAATTTTTTCTTCTACTTCTTTTTTTTTCGTTAATTTTTTTTTTTTTTTTTTTTTTGAACAAACTAATCAGAGTTCACGCTGATTCGGACCCGATTTCTGTAAGATTATCGCAATACATATAGTATACTCACTGTTGGGTGATGCAAGCGCCAAAATTAATTAAATACAAGATTCCGTAGAAGTGCGACGAGGCAAAGCGACAGAGAGTAAGAGAGAAAGAGAGAGAGAGAGAGAGGGATGTGGAGAGCCGACCAGCGAGAGGGCCGCGCCGCTTTCACGTAGAAAAAGCGTTTCGCGTCGAAACAATAGAATTTCATTAGACTTGAAGAGTTTTGTTGCGCTCTGGGACGACGGGAATATTTACCTGCCAGAAACGAAATAAAAGATTATTAGCAATGTACACTGCTCGTTCTATTCAGGAGTAATAATAAATTAATTATTGTCGATGATGCAGTATTTTTTTTTTTTTTTTAAATAGTGCGACATTTTGCGCAACATCGTCTTTAAGAAAAATAAAAAGCATGTGTGAAGATTATCAACTTCAAAAGTTGTACTTTAGGGAATATATGCAAATTTAGGTTCAGTGATAAACATAAGTCACGTTTGATAAAGTTATTTAAATAGGATCTCACTTCAATTTATGGCAAAATAAAATTTTTTTAGAATACAATATAATTTTCGTAGAATTTTCTTGAATGTATCAAATTGATACGAAAGTGAATCAAATTGATACTAAAGTAATTCATATTGATACCAGAGAGTATCAAATTGATTCTCAAGTGAATCAAATTGGTACCAAAGTAAATCAAGTTCACGCCAAAGTAAATCGAATTTATACCCAAAATAAGTCAAATTGATACCAAAGTAAATGAAATTGATACTAGAAATTTTGATTAAATTGATACTAAAGTAAATCGAATTGATACCAAAGTAAGTCAAATTAATACGAAAATAAAACAAATTAATTCCAAACTAAATTAAATCGATAACAAAAGATCTAATGAAATTGATACCAAAATAAATGAAATTGATACAAAAAATTTGGATCAAATTGATACTAAATTAAGTCAAATTGATACAAAAACTTTGGATTCAGTTAATACAAAAGTGAATCAAATTGATACCAAAGTGATTCAAATTAATACCAAAATAAATTAGAATAATACCAAAAATTTTGATCCAATTGATACCCAACTTAATCAAATTGATATCAAAGTAAATCAAATTGATATAAAAAATTTGTATCAAATTAATACTAAAGTAAGTGAAATTGATATCAAAGTGAATCAAAATAGATACCAAAGTAAATCAAATTGATACAAAAAAATTTGAATCAAATTGATACCAAAAATTTGTGGTTTTAAATATACTCCAAAAATTTGGAACAAATTAATAACAAAAATTTGGATCATTTTTTAATTTTACACTTTTACAAAATATTTTGAAAATAAACCTAATTCTCGTCCATACAAAGTTTGACCATTATCATCAGTGTTGTGCATTTCTTTGACAATTATTAACTTTGTCACCAACTCTCATGGCTCTACTTCTTCTTTTTCTTCTTCTTCGTCATTTTTTTGCCTTTCATATCTCTCTTGCCCTTATATGTCCCCTATATCCAATCAATTCTTGCTAGTCCCGTGTGGTTTGGATACAAGACAACAACACTGCCAACACCTTTTGACTTATAATCGCATTTCTCACCCTTCTTATTCCCCCGCCCCCCCTCCTCTCACCCCTCTCCTGACCTTTGCTCAAGAAAATACTCTCGAGCAGCATAGAATCATCCTTTTACTAATGGCCATTGGCCAAAGCTTTTAGCTAAACGTGGGCTTTTTTCCTCTGATCTATTCTTTGATTATACTCGTCCATCCGGTCATCTTTTATTGGTAACGACTTTTCGTCCCTTTTGCCTTCTTGTTCAATATCCATTCTTTATTCCAAGAGAGAGAGAGAGAGAGAGAGAGAAACGAAACTTCGTTCAGATGTGATACTTAAAGTGAGCAATACTATTTTCGTAAATTAACGTTCTGGAAAAATCGAACAGAATTGCTAATTTTATTTTTCACTTGCTATTTAATTCATTAGACGTGTAATGTATATATATAGGAAATAAAGAAAAAAAAAATACTTAAAAATGAAAAACAATTTTTATTAAAAATAAAAATAAAACATAGCAAATAGTGTACAAAATAATCCATTCACATTCCTGGAATTTTTTGAATATTCATATTCCAAACGAATATTCCCTAACATAGAAATATTTCAGTTGCATTACTGGAATTTTCGTAATATTCTATCCACATTCCTGGAATGTTTGTCATATTCTATCCATATTCCTGGAATTTTTTTAATATCCATATTCCAAAAGAATATTCCCCAATATAGAAATATTCCAGTTGCAATCCTGGAATTTTTGTAATATTTTATCCATATTCCTGGAATTTTTTGAATATCTATATTCCAAAAGAATATCCCCCAACATAGAAATATTGCAGTTGCATTCCCGGAATTTTTGGAATATTCTATCCACATTCCAAAAGAATATTCCTAAAATTGACATATTCCAAAAAACATCCCTAACATAGAAATATTCCAAAATAATATTCTCAATTAAAAAATATTCCAAACGATTGTTCCTAATAGAGAAATATTTCAAAAAAATTGTTTGGTATATAGAAATATTCCAAAGGAATATCACTAATATAGAAATATTCCAAAGGAATATCACTAATATAGGAATATTCCAAAAGAATATCACTAATGTGGCAATATTCAAAACGAATATTCCCAGAGTAGAATTATTCCAAAAGAATATTCCTAATACAGAAATATTCCTAAAATGCGAATGGAATATTATTCATGCTATTGAGAAGAACGATAAATACGTGTGTAGAGACTTTTATGGATCTTCAATCAAATTTCGTAAAAAAAAGAAGAAAAGAAGAAGGGAAAAAAAATTATGTGTACAAAATTCAGTTCGGAGGAATATACAAAAGGCAATTATTCACTAGATAGGATCGGTTAGGATTTAACCTACTATCACTTCGGTTTATTGCGAATTATATTTCAGCACGTGGGAAAAAGACGCCTGGAGTTTTGAATGGGTCCCCATGTATGAAAATAATGGTTGCCCAATGATTTGTCAGATAACGAATTCAGATCGACGGAAACCCACTTTTCTATTTAAAAAAAAAAAGAAAAAAAAATAAACAAGTATTCTGCACTCGTTAACTTTTTATGCAATGAAAGAAGAAAAATCAACACTATATTTGTCAATTAAATGGGGAAAAAAAATTATATTTAACCATATTTCCAATAATGTGCGAAATATTCCACTCATACTTTTGTAATATTTCATTATAATGTGTGGAATATTTTAAATATTCAATCCTATTCCAAAGGAATATTTCGAAGGACTATTTAAAATATTCCAAAAAAATATTTCGAATATTCCAAAGGACTATTTAGAATATTCCAAATGACTATTTAAAATATTCCATAAGAATATTTGGAATATTTCAAAAAAAAATGTTTGTGATAATCCAAAGAAATATTTAAAATATCCACAATATAATTCAATATATAAAATATTTCTTATATTCTAATAGAATATTCAAGTTATTTCCAATGTTATGATTGAATATATAAAATATTTCTTATATTCTAATGGAATATTTAAGTTATTCCCAATGTTATAATTGAATATATAAAATATTCCTAATATTCCAATGGAATATTTCAAATATTTCTTTGGAATTTTAGGAACAGAAAAATTTCTCACCTTTGGAATAATGTCGAAATGTACAATTGGAATCTTGTAATTTGGTATAAAGTATTTCAATGGAATAATTTTTAAATATTCCTTTGGAATATTACTTTTTAAATTTATAACTTTTGCAATTAAAAATTAATTGGATTTATTTCAAAAATCCGACCTGGAACATTCCTATTCATGTTTCTTTGTATATTTAATATTTAAAAATAAATTATTAGATAAAAAAATGAAACAAAATAATTAAATAATATTTAATTATTACCTATTTAAATATTATAATTAATATTATACTATTAAATTGATAATAGTAAATCAAATTGAAATAATTAAAAAAAAAATCATACGATCGATAATCATATATATAAATTTCTTTTAAAAAAAACCCGTTCCTGCATGTTTTGTATCGTTGAAATAAAAATTGCATATTCATGAGAAATATATATTATAAGAAAAACTTGAGTATAACTAACGAGTCGTTAGTTCGTCTGAGTGATAATTCATTTATCTTTTCTAGAACACTCTTATTTGCGGCCGAGTGATTCTTGCGTCTATTGTTGATTCCCAACTGACTAATTATGGAAAAATACTCCATTTTACACACAGACGACCCTTTATGCGTATTGGCGGAAGAAGCATTATAGAAGTTGTGTTTTCTATTACCATTTAGTCGTCATCGTTCGAGGAATCGAATATATATATATAATGTGTTCACTTAATGCTTGGACGGAAATGATGAGCGTGGAAAAGCAGACACATTTCTATATCCATGAGAACACAGTTTGTGAACAAAATAGAAAAAAAAATTAAATAAATTGTACAAAACATTTTTGCTTACATTCTTGTATGTATACTTTTTTTTTAGTTTAATTACTCAAAGCATAGTGTATTCATTTACAATATATGTGTATAGAAAAAGAAAAATTTCAGTATTTATTACAATTTAGTTCAAGATATATTATTGTATATAGGATTTTTTTAATTTACAGAGAAAAATACTTGAGTCTCATTTTTTCTATTTATTTCTCATTTATTTATAGTTTTATATTAAAAATTTTATTCTCTCTATTTATTTTTTGTTGAATGTAAATTAAATGGAACATTATTTCCTCGCTGTTTTCTAATTAGTACATTTATTACCATCTGTTGCTAAAAGGGGAATTTAAATTACCGATCGTCGGTAATTTTTTTGCCATTTTTGCCTATTGACAAGTTGGGAACTGCTTTACTTTCGTTATTATAAAAGTAATTTCAATTCAATTCCAAAATTCTATTTCTTTGGAAATTTTCTAAAAAAAATGAATTCAAATTTAATTCAATTTTTATTAAATTCATTTTAAAACTCAATGAAAATTCAATTCATTTTCAAATTACCTGTAAATTTGCTAAAAATTCAATTCAAATTTAATTTCAATAAATTTTAAACTCAAATCCATTTTTAGATCACTTTAATTTAAGATTGAATTTCAAATACTATTTCAAATTCTATTCAATTTCAAATTCTTTGTAAATTTGCTAAAATTTGAATATAAATCAAATTTAATTTTAAATTTGATTCAATTTTAAGTTCAATACAGTTTTAAATACAAATTCAATTCACTCTCAAATTCAATTTAATTGTAACTTCCTAATAATTATACTAAACATTCAGTTCAAACTTAATTTAATTCATTTTTAAGTTTAATGCAATTTTAAGTTAAATTATTTATCAAACTTAATTCAAATTCAACTCAATTTTAAACTAAATTCATTTTTAATACAATTCTAATTTATTTTAATTTTAAATTCCTTGCAACTTTGTTAAAATTTCAAATCAAATATAATTTTAATTAATTTTAAGTTTAATTCATTTTTATATTAAATTTAATTTCAAGTTTAATTCTATTTTCAATTCAAATTTTATTCAATTTTAAATTCGATGTAATTTTGTTAAAAATGTAATTCAAAATTAATTTTAATATTTCTTTAAGTTGAATGTAATTTTAAATTAAATGCAATTTTATGTTCTATTTAATTCCAATTTTAAATTCAGAAGAGTTAAATTTTTATTTTCCTGCAAATTTGCCAAAAATTTAATAAAAATAATTAAATTATTTGGAGATTGATTCGGATGATTGTTAAATTCTTTCACTTTAATATTAGTAATAATTTCCGAATGATAGATTCACTCCCTTAACTTAACTTAATTCAATTTTAAGTTAAACTAAATTTCAAATCCATATTTTAATTAAATTCTGAAATTCCATTTTTTTGTAAATCACGTAAAAAATCGAATTGAAATTGAATTGAATATAAAATTAAATTAAATTTTAAATTAAATTTATTTCGAAACACAATTCAAGTTCAATTCAAATTTCTTGTAATTTTGCTAAGAATTCATGTCAAGTTTATTGAAATACAATTTTGAGTTCGATTCTGTTTGAAATTCAAATTCAATTTATTCAATCTCAAATTTAATTTTGTATTTTAAATTCCCAATAATTTTACTAAAAATTCAGTTTAAACTTAATTTAATTCAATTTCAAAATTGTATGCAATTTTAAGTTGAATTAAATTTTAAACTCAATTCAAATGCTATTCAGTTTGAAATTTGATTTCCCAGTAAATTTGCTAAAAATTGAATTCAAATTTAATTTAATTTAATTGAAAATTAAATTTATTTTAAAACTTAACTTAATTCAATTTCAATTCAATTCAATTCAAATTCAATTTTAAGCCAAATTTATTTTTTAACCTAATTTTAATTTATTTCAATTTTAAATTCTTTGCAACTTTGTTAAAATTTCAAATCAATTATAATTTTAATTAATTATAATCTTAATTCATTTTTTATTTCAATTTAATTTCAAGATCAATTCCATTTCAATTCAAATTTTATTGAATTTTAAATTTCATTTAATTTTGTTAAATATGTAATTCATAATTTAATTCTAATATTTTCTTTTAAGTTTAATGTAATTTTAAGTTCGATGCAGTTTTCTCTTTTATCTGTAATCGGTATTTTAGTTTTCTCTCACACCTACTGTCGGTATTGCGGTTTTTGCTCATACCATCAGTCGGTATTGCAGTTTTTGCTCATAACATCAGTCGGTATTGCAGTTTTTACTTATACCAGCAGTCGGTTTTGTAGTTTTTCGAATGAAAAACGAAAGAATTTGTATTTTTTCAATGAAAACCGACAGAATTTGTATTTTTTAGTGAATTATCGTTAAATTTGGCTTTTCTTTTAGTAATAATAAATAGAAAACAGTAGTAAATGGAGAGTAGTAGTAAATGGAAATAAATACTAAACGAAAAGTAGTAATAAACAGAAAGTAGCTGTAAAAAAAGAAAGCACCTTGAATTATTGATAAATATAAAAGAATGAGGAATGAATATAAAAGTTTTTTAAGAGATTTTATAATTATTTCTACCTTTGGAGATGTCCATTTGACGTGAGTGTTTATAACTGGGGACATGTAGGTATATATAAAGCTGCATTCTCTTTCGCGCATTCTCGAGGGCGATTAAAGTTCACATACAGTTAGATAATATATACATATATATATATATATATATAATAAAAGGGGTGCAAAGATAGAATAGCAAAGAGGAATGAAGAGAGACGAAATACTGTAGAGAAGACTTCCGTGCCTGGAAGCTAGTACTGTATCCGTGAATCTCCCATCGAGAGATTAGCATTTCCGCTTTTCTCTCAACAATTTCTCGTTCCCTTACGGATTATCCGCTAATCCGCACTGGGCTGACAGAGATGGAGAATCCGTCCGATCTTCCTCCCTGTTTCCTATATCAAGTATTATTTCAGTATCATTCCAAGCACTTGAAAAGCTCACACACTGTTTAATATGCCAAATAATATTCCCAAAAACCGAAAGGTTATTCAGAGTGTGTAAAGTCTCTCTTTCTCTCTCTCTCTCTCTATATATATCTCTCTCTTACTCACTCTTTCTAGAAAGCACATGAAATTCCAATTTTAATCACCTACATGCATGTACATATATATATATATATAATATTCAAATGGAAAAACAATTTTAAATAGATGATATAATGAATTTTAATTTATTCATGAAGAAAATCTCTTTCTCTCTATTGATCGTATATAATTGTTGCAATTTTGCATACATACGTATATAAAAGGTTGAAATTGAAAATTATTTGAAATCATGAATTATTTTATGAAAATTTGATTAACAATGTATTCGCAAATTTATTAATAAAAACGTTTTGTAAATTAGATTATAAATTATCAAAGAGCAATTATTTTTGTTTGAAGTAATATACATTTCTCATGAATATATGATGTATATAAGTGTACTTAGTTTATTTATAGGGGGAAAAAATGGATTTATATCAACTTTTACATATATACACGTATATTTATATAGGATATGAATTTTATCATTTTATCAAATTCTTGTCATTTCTGAAAATGAATAATTTAATATCTGATTTCTCGTTGCAATTTGTATTACATTGAATTGTACATTTCTCTCACTCGCTCTCTTTCTCGTTTCTCTCTTTTACTATTTCTCACACTACTCACAGACTCTGCAGCGAACGCTTCATGACTCATCTTTTAGAATTAAATTGTAAAGCAATATGAGAGAATCGTTGCCGGAATTATAAGCTGATTTCGCTAAAATGTTTCGCGGATTATAAAATATTGTCACTGATGGAATCAATCTGTGAAAATGAAGAAGATTATATAATGTTTTACGTTTTAAAAGTGTTGGGAAAAAAATTTTTTTTCTCTTCTTCTGAAATTATTTCTTCTCTTTTTTTTACCTATAAATATGAAATTATTTTCAAGTGAATTATTATGAGAGGGGAATAAATTTGAGAAAAACTCGAAATAATGGGGTGAAAATTTTTATTTTTGGAAATGTTTATAATTTATTCATTAATGTTATTTATTGAATAATTTGTTAAAAAAATTATTAATTATTACAATTTTTTTAACAATTTAGTGTATACTGTACGACTTAATAGTTACTAAAAAATTTACAATTTATTAAACAGTTCAATTAAACAATTTACAATTTATGAAACAGTTCAATTAACCAATTTACTATTTATTCAACAATTCACTATTTTTAAAAAAAACGAATTAATTTACAAAAATTCAGAATTTAGTAAAAAATTCGCTATTTATTCAATAATTTATTGTTTATTCAACAATTCACTATTTTTTAAACCAACGAATTAATTTACAAAAATTCAGGATTTAGTAAAAAATTCGCTATTTATTCAATAATTTATTGTTTATTCAACAATTCACTATTTTTTAAACAAACGAATTAGTTTACAAAAATTCAGAATTTAGTATAAAATTCGCCATTTATTCAATAATTTATTGTTTATTAAATAAATTACAATTTTTATTAAATTACAATTTGTTTGTTCCTATATAGCAAATTGGGGAGAATTGAACTTAAAATTGATTTAAGTTTAAAAATTTATTAAAATAAATTTAAACTGAATTTTTAGTTAATATATAGAGAAACTGAATTTTAAAAAAGTTTAAATATGCAATTAAATTAAATTTAAAAAATTGAATTTAACTTGCAAATTCAATTGAAATTAAAATTGAATTCAATTAATTTGTATTGAATTTTAAGCAAATTTACAGGGAAATTAAAACTTAACTGATTTAAATTTGAAATTGAATCAAATTGAAATTGGAATGAAATAAAACTTAAAATTGAAGTGAATTTAAAGTTACATTGAATTTACAAAAAAATTAAAATTAAAATTAAATTGAATATTGAACAAAATTACAAGGAGTTAAAAATTTAATTGAATTTGAATTGAAATGGAATTGAACTAAAAATTAAATTGAATTTAAAAATGAATTAAACATTAAATTAATTAAAATCATATTTGAATTGGAATTTTAACAAAGTTGCAAGGAATTTAAAATTGAAATAAATTATAGAATTGTGTTTAAAAATTAATTTTGCTTAAAATTGAATTGAATTTAAATTGAGCTTTAAAATAAATTTAATTTTAAATTCAATGAAATTAAATAAAATTTGAATTCAATTTTTAGCAAATTTACAGGGAAATTGAATTTAAAATTGAATTGAGTTTGAAATTGAATTTGACTTAAAATTGCTTTGAATTTGAAATTGAATTAAATTAAGTTTAAATTGAATTTTTAGTAGAATTATTGGCAAATTTGAAATTAAATTGAATTTGAAATTGAATTTGAATTTAAAACGGAATTAAACTTAAAATTGAATTTAATTAAACTTGACTTGAATTATTAGCAAATTTACAGAGAATTTAAATTCGAATTGAACTTGAATTTAAAACAAAATTAAGTTTAAAATTTATTAAAATTGAATTTGTATTCAATTTTTAGCAAATTTACAGGAAGTTTGATATTAAATTGAATTTTAATTGAGTCTCAAAATGAATTTAATAAGAATTGAATTAAATTTGAATTTAATTTTTCAGAAAATTTTTAAAGAAATAGAATTTTGGAATTGAATTGAAATTGCAATGAAAATAGATTTACAATTGCAATTTAAGTGAATTTAAACTTGAACAAAATTTCAAATTGCATTGAATTTAATATTGTATTCAATTTTCGGTAGAATTATTGTCAAATTTAAAATTAAATTAAATTTGAAATTGTATTGAATTTAAATTTAAAACAGAATTGAAATTAAAATTGAATTTAATTAATTTGTATTCAATTTTTAGCAAATTTACAGGGAATTTCAAATTGGATAAAAATTGAAATAATATTTGAAATTTAGTCTAAAATTGAACTGAACTTGAAATTGATTTAAGTTTAAAATTTATTAAAATTAAATTTGATTTGAATTTCTAACAAAATTACAGGGGAATTTGTATTTGAATTAATTCTCAAACTGAATGTAATTTAACATTGAATTAAATTAAATTTGATCAGAATGTTTACTAAAATTACATGGAAAATGCAATTGCACTTGAATTGAGTTTGAAACTGAATTAAAGTTAAAATTAAATTTGAATTTAAAAATTGAATAAAATTCGAATTTAAAAATTGAATGAAATTTAAGTTTAAAAATTGAATTAAATTTGAATTTAAAAATTGATTTAAATTTAAATTTTATAATTGAATTAAATTTGAATTTAATAATTATGTTTAAAAATTGACTTGAATTAAATTCAAATTCAATCGTCAGCAAAATTACAGGGAAACTAAACTGATTGATGTTTAAAATTGAATTGAACTTAAAATAGAATTCAACTAAAAATTGCATTGAATTTAGATTTGAATTAAATTTTGAATTGAATTGAAAAAATGCAATTAAAAAAAGAATTTCCACGTGTCAGACTTGACAGAAGTAAAAAAAAACAAAATTAAAAATAACCTTTCGCCCCCCCCCCTCCTCCTTCCTTTCCCCATTAAAAGAGATTATTAAGGAAAAGGAAATTATTATTATTTCTTTTCCTTTTTTTTTTTTTTGGATTTATAATCGTAAAGGGGGTTATATACTAGAAAATGAGAAGAGTGAAGGTGAGGCGGTCGGAGTCCATTAGCGCAATGTTTCAGGATGTGTGTGATTACACACCCTCGAGAGTCCACTCAATAATGCATCATCCACCATCATCCTCAACCCTCCAAGTTTCCACGTATGACCACTCCTCTCTCGGGTAAGTTGCCGTTTCCTTTTCGCCATCCCTTTTCACTTCCACGCCGCGAGACTGGGTGCTTATTACTGCCGCGGCTTTGATTTGTAAAGGGTGGCTGACTGGGAGTTGCGTTGCCAGAAAAGGAAAAGAGAACGAGAGTTGAAAAGAGAAGAAATCACAGTGTAGAGTCCATCTTTCAAAGAGAGAGAGTGAGAGAGTTAGCTGAGTTTCATTTATACATATAGATATATGTGTGTGTGTGGACTTTGCTGGAAAGACTTTTTCAAAAGTGTCTGTGTTTGTGTGTGTTGGGAAAGAGAGGATTACACATAGATTGAAGAAAACTAGACGATTTTGGTCATCTTTTTCGTTCGTTGGCAATCTTTGACGGATAAATTTACTGTAGCTTCATATCTCTTGATGTCTTGATTTAAAAGAGAGATGAAATCCTTCCAAAAGTTGATTTATTTATGAAAGTGTTACTTTTTCTGATAAAGAAGAAGAATCTTTTTACTCTATTTCAATTTATCATTATTATTATTATTTTTATTATTTTTATTATTATTATTATTATTTTTATTATTATTATTATTATTATTATTATCATTATTATTATTATTATTATTATTATTATTATTATTATTATTATTATTATTATTATTATTATTATTATTATTATTATTATCAGTATCACTTTTATTTTTATACGCAACTTTATTATTTTCATCTTCATTGTTATCATAATTTTTATCATTATCATGATCATCAAATTTATCATCTTCATAATTCTCAACATCGTCGCTAAATTCAATTTTAAATAAAGATGGAATGTTATCTTGCGGCAAGCTTTCGTTTAGAATAAAATAAATGTAGAATTAATTTAAATTTGAATTGAAATTAAATTAAAATTTTACTTAAAATTAAATTGAATTTAAGTAAATTAAATTTTGAATTCAATTTTTGGCAAAATTACGATGAATGTGAAATTTGAAATTAAATTTAAATTTAAGGCAGAATTGAATTTAAAATTTAAAATTTTAACAAAGTTGCAAGGAATTTAAAATTGAAATAAATTAGAATTGTGTTTAAAAATGAATTTAGCTTAAAATTGAATTGAATTTAAATTGAGCTTTAAAATAAATTTATTTTTAAATTCAATGAAATTAAGTAAAATTTGAATTCAATTTTTAGCAAATTTACAGGGAAATTGAATTTAAAAATGAATTGAGTTTGAAATTTAATTTGAAATTGAATTAAATTAAGTTTGAATTGAATTTTTAGTAGAATTATTGACTTGAATTTAAAACAAAATTAAGTTTAAAATTGTTTAAAATTAAATTTGTAATCAATTTTTTGCAAATTTGCATGAAATTTGAAATTGAATAGAATTTGAAATAATATTTGAAATTTAATCTAAAATTGAATTGATCTAAAAATTGATTTGAGTTTAAAATTTATTAAAACGAAATTTGATTTTAATTTTTAGCAAATTTACAGGAAATTTAATATTTAATTGAATTTTAATTGAGTCTCAAAATGAATTTAATAAGAATTGAATTAAATTTGAATTTAATTTTTCAAATAATTTTTAAAGAAATATAATTTTGGAATTGAATTGAAATTGCAATGAAAATAGATTTAAAATTGCAATTTAAGTGAATTTAAACTTGAACTAAATTTCAAATTGCATTGAATTATTGGCAATTTAAAATTAAATTAAATTGAAAATTGTATTAAATTTAAATTTAAAACAGAATTGAAAAAAAATTGAATTTAATTTATTTGTATTCAATTTATAGCAATTTTCAGGGGATTTGAAATTGAATAGAATTTGAAATAATACTTGAAATTTAGTCTAAAATTGAACTGAACTTGAAATTGATTTGAGTTCAATGTTTATTAAAATTAAATTTGCATTGAATTTATAATAAAATTACAGGGAAATTTGAATTTAAAATTTAATTTAAATAAATATGGACTTGAATTTTAAATAATTTAATTTACAGAAAATTTATATTTTAATCGAACTTGAATTGCGTTTCAAAATGAATTTAACTTAAAAATTGAATTAAATTTAAAATTAAAAACTGAATTTGAATTCAATTTTTAGCAAATTTACAGAGTAATTGAATTTAAAATTAAGTTGAAATTGTAATTGAATTAAATTTGAAATTAAAGTCAACTGAAAAATGTAATTAATTTATAATTGAATTAAGTCAAATTTAGAATTGAATTTTTAGTAAGAATACAGAGAATTTAAAATTAAATTAAATTGGTGATTGAATTGAATTTAAATTAAGAACTACATTGAATTTAGAATTGAATTTAATTGCATTGTATTTAATTTTTAGCAAATTTACAGAGAATTCGAAATTGAATTAATTTAAAACTGAATAATTCTTGAAATATAATTTAATACAAAATTTGAACATAAAATAATTTAAAATTACATTTGAAATTTAATTATTAACAAAATTAAAGGTAATTTGAAATTGAATTAGGTTTGAAATTAAATTTAACTTGAAATTGAATTGAATTTAAAATTGAATTAAATTAAATTTAAATTTAATTTCTATAAAATTCACATAGAATTTGGAATTGAATTGAATTTGAATTGAATGTTTAGTAAATTTACAAGGAATGTAAAATTGAATTGATTTTGAATTGAAATTGAATTTTAAAAAAGTTTAACTTTTGAATTGATTAAATTTCAATTAAAATTGAATTTCAAAAAAGCTTAAATTTACAATTGATTTCTATTTTGTCAAACAATAAGCATTTCTCACTTGACACGTCTGACTGGAATTTGTTTTTACTACTAAGAAATTATTAGACTTTTGAAAGTTTATTTAACTTTCCACCGACTATGGATGGAATTCACTACTTTGAACAAAAAAATCTATTTCTTCAACTATAACAATATATCTTAAAATTAAAATACACGTCTGACTAAAATCTACTTTTGCTACTTCGAACTTACTTTATTATTTAGATACTTGACTTTTACTACTTAAAACAAAACATAATCTATTTTTTTAGCAATAACAATATATTAAATTTGAAATGTACGACTGACTAAAATTTTTTTTTTAGTAGTTAGAACTATTAAAATTGAAATACAAGTCTGACCAAAAATTTATTTATACTACTTACAAGTACCAGAATTTTGACAATGTATTTAAGGTTTGTCTGACTAAACTCAGTTTTTACTACTCACAGCAAAATTGTCTTTTTCCCAAAAATCAGTCGTGAATTGTAATTTTAAGATATGAATAAAATTTTTAAATAGATTATTTTGTCCAAGTAGTAAAAGTCAAGTATAGTCAGGCGTTGATGTCGGTCAAAGGTTAATTCAATTTTTAAAAGTTAAGTCGTTCTAAGTAGTAAACGCTTAGTCAGACTAAAAATAACTAAATTGTAAAAAATTTACAAGTTGTAAGTAGCAAAAGCCACTTTAAAAGTCGAATAATTTCATTAGCTTTTGTCTAATTTAACCTGACTTTTACTACTTAAAGCAGATTAACTTTAAAAATTTTAATTAATTTTTGTCATTTACTACCTAAAACTTCTAAACTTTTTCAAATTTAATTATGTTTTGTCCGACTAAACGTGACTTTTACTACTTAGAGCATCTAAACATTAAAATATCAATTCAATTTTCTCAAACTTAAATGTCTGACTATACTTTGACTTTTACTACTTACAACAAAATAATCTAGTTTCTTTCGACCCGAACTACATCGTCTGACTAAAACTTACTTTTACTACTTAGAACTGCTAAACTGTCAAAATTCTAATTTAAGTTTTGTCTGACTAATTTGACTTTTACTATATAAACTTTTAACTTTTCAAACTTTTTGAAATATTTATTTAAATTAATCAATTGAAATATATTTTTTTGTCCGACTAAACGTGGATGTTACTACTGAGAATTTTCCCTTCAAAAAGCATTTAGACCTACTGCTGCAACTTCACTGAGAAAACAATTTATTTGATTCAAAAACATATTTTGCTTAAATCAAACATAAAATATCTGTGCTATATAGTCAAACAAATTTAGATTTAATTCAAACATACTTTTTTGTTCGTTTATATAGAAATAATAAATTCAATTCAAACATACTTTTTGGTTCGTTTATATAGAAATAATATATTCAATTCAAACATACTTTTTGGTTCGTTTATATAGAAATAATATATTTAATTCAAACATACTTTTTGGTTCGTTTATATAGAAATAATATATTTAATTCAAACACATAATTTATAGTTGATTTTAAATTATTTATTATAACTTTTAAGTTTTTAATCAAACATAACATTTTTAAACGTATATTTTTTGTTTAACCCAAAACAAAAACTATATTTGAATTAAACATAATTATTTAAACAAAAATTATTTTTTCAA
The DNA here is from genome assembly GCA_032872475.1 of Leptopilina myrica (nomen nudum). Lineage (NCBI taxonomy): Eukaryota > Metazoa > Arthropoda > Insecta > Hymenoptera > Figitidae > Leptopilina > Leptopilina myrica (nomen nudum). The sequence continues at coordinate 22,867,897 of CM065467.1, read as the reverse complement.
TCAAGGCAGTAAATATTTTCTATATATTGGAATTAAGCTTACAAGTTATTTTCTATTAAACAAAATCACGCAAAATTATTTTTTTACTTGAAACGAGTATAATGTTTTTAGTGTTCGCTTTAATATTTCCCGGCAACATTCGCAATATTGCCAAATGGTTTTATAAATGAAGAAAACAGAGGAAGAGAAAAAAAAATTAAGAAAGAATGTGTATAGATATCGATAAGCCGGATGGAAAGGTGGCGTCTATTCAAAATGCATAGCTCGCCTGGTAATTCGATTAACCTAAGCGAAAATGTGCTCGTTTGTAGCAGCGCGCGGGCGCGCATATATAACAAATGAAATCTCCTGCATAGTAATTCCATCCGGAATACGAAAGTAGAGAGGATATGCCGCGGGGATGGCAGTCGGTCGGTTGGTCGGTCGGTCCTCGTTTATACATATATATATATATATATATACGTACGTTAAAAGAGAGAGAATAAGGCGGGAGGAGAGGGAGAGGGGGTAGGTGATGGAGAAGTAGGGGGAGGTGTACAGAAAGAGGGTGGCATGGGGTGGCCGAGAGGCGGATTAAAAATGTAATCCAATAATAACGCGTCTCTGGTGTCTGTAGAAGTACCTACGTAATATACACTCGGTTATATACGGAAAAGTACCATCGTACGTAGAAGGCGGGCATGAGAAATCAAATGTAAAACTACCCTCGAAAAGGTCGAGCGTGTAGATACGGCGATATTTCATGGAAAATGTAATGGCGTCCTAGTACCGAAACGAAAAGCGTGACATGCTATGCAAATCAAGATTGCTTGCATTCATTTTTTTTTCCTTTCTCCTCTTCTATTCTATTTTTTTTTCTGTACCTTTGCAGTTTTTTTCAATACACACCTTGTTAAGATTCATTAGATTATTGTGGATTCCTTAAAGAATTTATTTCACTTGTGGGTTTTTTTTATTTGGTTTGCGTATATTCTCTCTTGATTCTGGCTTTTGAATTCTACTATCTACTTAGTGGGTTCTACTTTGTCTTCTACTTTGTTCCATTTTTTATTTTACACTGTCTTCTACTTTGTTCCTTTTTTATTTTACACTATTTTCTACATTGTACATTTTTATTTTCTACTGTTTTCTACTTTCTTAGTTTATTTAACTTTGGTTTCTACTTTGTAGGTTGTATCCTCCAGTATCTATTTTCTACTTTGTACAATTTTTATTTTCTACTGTTTTCTACTTTTTAGTTTATTTAACTTTCGTTTCTTCTTTGTAGGTTGCATCCTCTAGTTTCTGTTTATTGCTTTGTAGTTTTTCTAATTTGTGTTTTCTACTTTGTTGTTTTCATTTTCTACTTCGTATTATGAACTTTGTTGTTTTCATTTTCTACTTCTTATTATCTACTTTGTTATTTTTTTATTTTTTACTTCGTAGTTTTTATTTTCCATTTCGTATTTTCTATATTCCATAGTTTGTCGATTTTATTTTCTTTTTTGTATTTTATACTTATTGTAGTTTTCATTTTCGATTTTGTATTTTCCACTTTGTAGTTTGTATTTTCTAAATTGTTTTCTATTTTGTAGTTTTTATTTTCTACTGTTTGCGGCTTTTTAATTTTTAACTTTGGTTTCTATTTTGTAGTGTTTATTTTCTATCACAAAATTCTTTTCTTTGTAGTTTTTCTACTTCGTATTCTCTACATTGTTGTTTTCATTTTCTACTTCGTATTCTCTACTTTCATGTTTTCATTTTCTTCTTCGTATTATTTTTTTTGTTGTTTTCATTTTCAACTTCTTATTATCTACTTTCTTATTTTCTCCACTTTGTATTCTCTACTTTGTAGTTTTTATTTTCCATTTATGTATTTCTATATTTCATAGTTTGTTGATTTCATTTTATACATCGTAACTTCTACATACTGTAGATTTTATTTTGACTGATTTCTACTTTGTAGTTATTTTGATTTCTACTTTGTAGTTTTTATCTTTTAGTTTCTATTTCCTACTTTGTAACTTTCTTTTTCTATTTCAAAATTTGTTTTCTAATTTGTTGTTTTTATTTTTTATTTCGTATTCTCTATAGTCTGCTTTTCTACTTCGTATTCCGTACATTGTTGTTTTTCTACTTCGTATTCTCTACATTGTCGTTTTTCTACTTTGTATTATATACTTTCTTATTTTTCTACATCGTATTCCCTACTTTGTAGTTCTTATTTTCCATTTCTTATTTTCTACTTATCATAAATTTTATTTTATACGGTTTTCTACCTTTTTTTTATCAGTTTCTTCTGAAAAATTCTCTACTTTGTAGTTTTTTTCCATTTCGTATTTTCAATATTCGACATTCTATCTTTTGAATTCTACTTACTACATAGTAGTTTATACATTGTTTTCTACTTTGTAAATTTTCTGTTTTCTAATTTGTACATTTTTATTTTTTACTGTTTTTTACTTTGTCGTTTATTTAACTTTGGTTTCTACTTTAGAGGTTTTATCTTCTAGTTTCTATTTTTTACTTTGTAGTTTTTTCTACTTTGTTGTTTTCATTTTCTACTTCTCATTATTTACTTTGTAGTTTTTATTTTCTAAATTGTTTACTCTTTTTTGTTTTTTATTTTCTACTGTTTTCTATTTTGTATTTTTTTACTTTGGTTTCTACTTTGTAGTTTTTATCTTCTAGTTTCTATTTTCTGCTTTCTTTTATTTTGAATCACAACATTTTTTTACTTTGTAGTTTTTCTACTACAGAATCTCTACTTTGTAGTCTTTCTTCGCTGTATTCTTTACTTTGTAGTTTTCTACTTCGTAATCTCTACTTTGTAGTTTTCTACTGCGTATTCCCTACTTTAAAGTTTTTCTATTTCGTATTCTTTAATTTGAAGCTTTTCTACTTCGTATTCTCTACTTTGTAGCTTTTCTGCTTCGTATTTTCTACATTGTTATTTTTATTTTCTACTTTGTATTTTTTTTTCTATTTTGTATTTTCTATATTCTATACTTTATAGATTTAATTTTCTTCTTTTCGTAGTTTTCATTTTTTACTTATCGTAATTTTTATTTTCTACATCGTATTCCCTACTTTGTAGTTTTTATTTTCTAAGCTCCATTTTCCACTTTCTAATTATTATCCCATGGCTCTCATTTTCTACTAAAATATTTTACCATAGGACGAAAAAAGTAGAAATAATAAAAAATATAAAAAATCAAAAACACTTATAAATAAAAATAACTTGACATTATCAAACATAGTAAATTTAGTAAAAAAAAATTTTTCCTTTCAAAAAAGAAAATTGCATAATAATTTACACATAACTTTTTACATGATGTCAGTAATATGTTTTAAGTGCTTGATAGTTAATGAGTCATTGCAGTGTTATTAGCATCGGTAACAACGTGTAAAATAAATAATTACCACTCAAGATACAAAATATTTTTAATATCGTTTTACAATTTTTTATACAATAAAGCTGAATCAATCTTTAAAGAATTGAATTTTCAAAAAAAAAAAATCTAATTTTTAACATATCAATCAATTTTTTTTCTTCACTTCAACATTCGAGGAATAATTAATTAAAAAAAAAGAAATATTGCTATCTGAAATTATAAATATTTATAGATTACATTCAAATTAAACATGCACCATACTTCTATTTCGTTTCGTTGATAGCTGATATGCATATGAATTTACGGGGGCATATATTACGAAATGTATCATTAGTAATGTATATATATGCTTATGGTAATTTATTAGTTAGTAAAATCGTTACAAAAAAAAATAAAAAACACTTTTTCTTTCCAGTTACATACACTGTATATACATACAGTGGTAAAAAATGGTGTTTTGGAATCAATTTAGAGAAAATTAAGTTGAAACTTTAGTATAAAAAAAATTGTATCGAAATTTTTTCGATACAATTTTTTTATTCTTTTTTCGATTGACGTAAATATTTTCCTTTATGAATATAAATATTTTTATATATGTGTAATACACTTAATAATCAAGCAAAGTAATTTTCTTTGCCATCCTTGAAATATTTGCAATTAAAATTAAATTTGCAAGATTTATTCTCTGATTGGCACTGTAGCATGGAATACAACCATATATAACTTCCGTTCCAAATAAATTGTCATTGAATTTCTTGAATGGACATTAATTTTCAGTTTCCTCGTTCTTATCTCGCGCAATGCTCTTGGCCTATTAGGTATTTATTTTTAAATCGAAAATCCTTTTTTATCGAACCGTTTTCTCAAAAAAAATAAAAATTTTTTCCTATTCTTCCAATTCAAATTTCACTTTCACAAATAAACAGTGTAAATTAAACTAAAACAAAATTTTAATTTTTCAATTTTTTTGTTATAATTCTTTAAAAGAAAAAAAATCACGAATCATCTTTTTCATTCACAATGCGCACTGTCTCACAATTATAAACCCAAAGCACACTAATAGAAAATTGCCAGTCATTCATTCAACGGAAATAAAATGAGGCACATTTATAAAATTGAAAAAACGGAAGTGAATTCTCTCTTGACGAAAAAAAAAATAGGAAAAAAATATGAGAGATAATGAGAGGCGATTATTATTCATTATTGGAATTATTTTTACAGAGGGCTTTCTCTGACAATGTGAATTCGAGTGTTAAATTCGTGGGATACAGTTGAAAAAGTTTTGCCATCAAACGCGAAGGCGATTTTTCATTAAATTAGTTTTTTTATTTTCTTTTATATATGGCACAATTTCTTTTATATTTAGAATATAAAGAAGAATATTAAAAACATTTTTAATTTTTATAAAAAAAATTTTTTTTTAAAAGAATATTCGAAATACAAAAAAGAAATATTGATTAGTTTAAATAATCTTTCCTCTTTTTCGTATTTTTTTATAAACTAGGAAATCCCAAATAATAGAAAAGTTAACAAAAGTTTATGAATTTAGAAAATAGAAATAAGTTTTTAGTATAAATTTGTTTTACAATTTGGGGGTAAGGTAGATCGCTACGTTACCATCGGTCGAGAACACAGATACTTTAATTACCGACTGTGGGTAAAGAAAACGACATTTCATTATTACGATCGGTAAAGAAGTTCCTAGAAAACGTAACTTATCCCACTTTTTTTCTAAATAAGAAAATATTTCATTTTTCAAAATACAGAATATATAATAATGTTTAAAAGAACATTATTAAATTCAATATAGTAGAATGATGAAAAAATAAACCCCAATAAAGGAGGGAATTAAAATTCTATGTATTTCTTCAAATTATTGCAATTAGCATTAATTAATCTTTCTCTCGGTTATAATGTCGAAATTATACATTTAACGTTTCGTTTATTATTCCTATACAGAGTATTCAATATATGGCATAAAATGTGATATAATCTTGCGTGTGAATAATTCCCATTTCGTAATTAATTTTCACTGACAAAAAATTGTTTCAATCCATGTTTTGACGGAAAAGGCTCGAGTTTGTTCATTAATTCGAATAATCACCGTAAAACGCTCATTAATTCCTGCAATTAACAGAGGCGAAAATCATTAAATCAGAAGGGCGTATCAAAATCTAAATGAGACCTATATAGTGTATATATATATATAAGAAAAAGAAATAAATAAAAAAAAACAGTTTATTTCACCGTAATGTGAAATGAGTTTTGAGAAATGTATATATATTTCATCCTGTAAATAAAATTACATCTTTCATTTTTAACCATATTTTTTTCATTACATATGAGTTACATTATATTCAAGGGTGTGTAAAAAAATTGTAATTAAAAATATTTTGAGAAACTGAAAAAAATTGATTTTACTTTTTTAACTTTAAGTTCTTTACATTTTATTTTTTTTTTTATTTGTTTTTTAGTTTTGGTCGAAAATTAACTTTTTAAACTTTAAGTTTTTTAGTTTTTATTATGTTTTTCAATTGTTTTTTTTTAGTTTTGGTCGAAAATTGAATTTAATTTATCATTTTTAGTTTTAAATGTCTTTTTTTTTGGTAAAATAAAAAGAATTATGCTTAGAAAAAAAATGTATGAGATTTTTTGAAAAATTTTTTCTTTTCTCAAAATCATCACTCTGTCTAGCAAAGCTCTCTCTCTCTCTCAGAGGGGCAAGTATGTGCCCTCGTTAATCGTTCACGGAATAGTGGCTTAACCACGATGCGTATCTCAGTGAGTTCGAGCAAGCGTTGCCGAGGAAAAAAAGAAAGGAGAGGAAAAAAAAATATTTATCCGAAGAAGCAAATATTCAACAAAGTAAAATGTGAAGAGTTCACTTTTTATTGTTTCTACGCGGTAAACACTGTTTTAGAATTCTGTTTGCGGTATTTTTTTTCTTAATCTTGAATTCGGGAACCGGTTCCGGAAAATCATTTTCAATTTTAGAGGAATATTTCCAAACGGAAAAAAAAGTCTGATCTCAAAAACGGATTTTGAGCAAAATTCCCGAAACGGTTCTCAAAAGTTGCTGAAAAGAAACTAAGAAGGATGATTATTTTTTTTAAAATGATTTTCGAAAGTCCTAAAAGAATCTTACAGACTTTTCAAAATTAGTAGTAAAATAGCTTTTTAAAAAGGGTGGTAAGAAAATGTTTGAAACTAATTCTGAGAAAAGGGTTTAAAAAGGATCCCAAAGATATTTTTGAATCCTAAAGATTTTAAAACAGATCCTAAAAAAATTAACAAATGAATCCTAAATTAAGGAGGATGGTGACCGTAACATAACCTCAAAATTTGTAAAAAATAAAAATTATATTCTAACGCAAGCAAGAATAAAATTGTAATTAATTTTTTAATTTATCATTTTAAGTTCAAACTTGATATTTTCTATAAAAAAAATTTATATTTTTAATTAGAATTTTGTTATATATCTAACTTTCTACTCAATATATTATATTTTAAAAAATTAAAAATATTTTATTTTAAATAAAACGGAATTTTTTTTTATAATTCAAGGGTTAGGTATTTGAAAATAATTATTAAAAAATTAAAAACAAAACAATCATATTTAACCAAAACCAAATGACAAAATTAAATAAATTTTTTTACTATAAGGAAAACTTTAAATTTTAACATTACAAGATTATGTTAGGATAAATAATGTTTCATAGATTATGGATAAATTTTTTTTTTATATTTATACTCAACAAAATATAAAAAAAAATTATAAAAAAAACATTGTTTACTTATTAAATAATTTTTTAATAACATACTTTTAACAATATTAAAAAATAACAATTGTAAAGAATGTTTCACTGAATTAAATGAGCTATTGTTTATAAAAATTGGTTAAAAATTGCAATTTTTTTCTGATCTGAAAGAAAAAAAAATTTAATCTTAAAAAAATCATTGTTGACTAACTATTTTGCGTAAAAATAATTTTTTTCGAAAGTATAGTAAAACTAGAACTTTTAAAATTGTTTGTAATTGATATATTTATTTTATTTTTGTTTGCGTTAGAATATAATTTTTATTTTTTATACAGATTTTGACGTTATATCACGGTCACCATCCTTCTTAACATAATTATTTTCAAGTCGGGTCCGAATACGAATTTTTAAAAAAGATTCTAGAAAATTTTGTTCAAACTGATACTCAAGAAGATTTTTAAAAAGAATCCTGTATTTTTTTCGGTTTAAAATGGATTTAAAAGAAAATAATTTTGTGCAACTTAACGCACTTTGGAAAAAATAGTCCATGGTAGAATTTTGCATTTTTGTAAATTTGTGAAAAAAGGAAAAAAATAAAATCGAGGTAAAATGAGACTTTGTACTATTAGCAATAGTATATAGGAAGTGATGAACACAAGAAGAAAAAGGAAACCATCTTGATGGCACTTGGCGACTTTAGATTGACAGGTATCATGTTTGCTGCGCTATTGTTCGCCGCGGTCATGCCAAGTTGCCCCCTACGAATCGTTGTCTAGTTTCCTTTTTCCCTCATCTTCTTATTTTTTTTTCTTTTTCTTCTTCTTTACGCCGCCTTGAATTACTTTAACTTCAAATTCTAGAATTCGCATTGTCTCCAACAATATCGTTTTTCTAAAATGCAATTTCGCAATTTTTTTTTATTGCGAATTACTGTCGAGGTATATAAATAAAATATAGAATTTCTGTTCTTTCAGTATTAGTTGCTGTTGTTGTTGTTTATTTTTTTTTTGTGGGCATATGCACTTTGCGTGTTTTCTTCAAGAGAAAATTACTTCTCCTTGTTATTTTGCCGAAAGTAGAAACGGTCAGAGGCATGACAAGCAGGTCCAGGGTTGGACAGGATATGACCTTCCTATAGTGTCCCTTCGTTGGCTAATATGCCAAAATGAGACCACTTTGACTGTTCAACCACTATCGCCGGCGCAAGTCGACTTCAACCCGCCGACGACGCTCATCTCGGAAATTACTTCCGCTCTTGTCTGTTGTCCTTGTCCTGTCATCTCGATCAAAAAAAGTCATCATCCTTTTTTTCCACCTCTTTTTTTTATAATATTGTCACAATGAAATTATATTCACGAAATTTGATTTCAATTTCAAAACTTTGAATTAAATTTGCAAAATAAAGTTCAATTTTGGCAAAATAACATTCGAATTGCAAAATAACGTTCAAATTGCACAATAACGTTCGAATTGCAAAATAACATTCAAATCGCAAAATAAAATTCAAATTTCAAACTAACATTTAAAATTTCAAAAATTTATTGATATTTACCCGAAATTATTTTTACCCTCCAAAAAAGCAATTCCTTTTCCGTTTTTCGAGTTCGAAAGAGAGAAGAGAACGAATAAAAATGGTCTAAATTGATGTTTATATTGTTTTTCATTTTTTTTTTTTTTTTTTTTTGAGAGAGAGAATTCTCATGCACTGGTGAAAGAGAAAAGAGGAAGAAAAAAAGTGAGAAAGCGCACAACCACTAACGAGTGCCAATCAATAACAACTTTTATAACAACAGGTTTTAGAATTGAAACGCGTGCTTATGACTCCGCCCTATGGCGTTCATTTTGAGTGTTTTGAGCGAGGTTATAAGGCGCGCACGATATGATTCAGTAAAATGTTATAGCTAACGAGCTCCAACTAAATTCATACCTTCAGAGAATACATTAGCGATGAAGAAACATATAGATATATATATATATATATATATGTAACTTATCCTAATTTCTTTACAATTATGATATATATTTTGTTTTCAGGCTATATATTGTAAATGCGAAAGGGTACAATTTTCTATATATTTCAAAATTTATCATCCTCATTTATATACTTTTTGTGCGTCGATTAAATGAAAATTATCTATTTACGGGAGAGAAATTTTTGTAGAGGGGGAAAAAAGAGAGAAAAAGTTTTTGAAGAAAAAAAATTATTTGACGAAATTTTTGGTCTAAATTGCCTTAATTTTAAAGAAAATAAACCATAAGTTGTTTGTGGAACTTTTTGGAATTTTTAAACCATGATTTTTGGCAATTTTTCGAGATTCTTTTCATAAAAATTTTGTTAGAATCTCTTTTGGAAATGTTTTTAAAATAATTTGGGTCCTTTTTATCACTAATTTTTTATAGGAATCTTTAGGATTTTAAGGGATCTTTTTTAGGATCCTTGGTGAAAATTTGTTTTGGGATCCGTTTAAAAAATTTCCGAAGGATCGATTTTAATACTTTCTGTAGGATCCATTCTTAAAATTCCTACTAACTTTTTAAAGGAATCTTTAGGAATCTTTAGGAATATAAAGAATTTTTTTCTGATCCTTTTTGAAAATTTGTTTTGGGATCCGTTTAAAAAATTTCCGTAGGATCATTTTTAATAATTTCTGTATTAGGATCCTTTTTTTAAATTCTTATAGTATCTTTCAAAAGGAATCTTTAGGAATTTAAGGAATTTTTTCTAGATCCTTTTTGAAAATTTGTTCTGGGATCCGTTTTAAAAATATCCTTAGGATATTTTTTAAAAATCTTCTTTGGCAGCAGTTTTAACAATTTCTTTAGAATCCTTTTTGGAAATCATTTTTAGGATTCTCTTTGAAAATCGGTTCTAGAATCAGTTTGGATAATTTCTTTAGAATCCTTTTTCAAAATTCTTAAAAGCTTTTTAAAAGAATCTTTAGGAATTTAAAGAATTTAAGGATTTTAAGAAATTTTTTAGGATCCACTGCAACAAATTGATCCGACAGATCCAAACTGCGCTACATTCAAATTTTCTCGATTAGTTTTTAAGGATGAATCCGAGAAACAGTCAGAATAAAAGTTAGTACCAATGTCATAATTTCGTTTCTAAAAAAAAGACAAGTTAAAATTTAAATTCCTTTTGGTAGAAACGTTAGGAATTTAATTTTTCACATGTTTTACATTTTAAAGTTGTTTTTTAATAAAAATTATAATTTTTCGTAAGAATTTGTGATGGAAAAAAATTTTTGTTTATACGATCAGTTTATTGAGATTTTTTAGTATATTTTTTTGAATCTTTATAGGATCTTTTTAAGATCTATTAGGTTTGTTTTAACGTTTTCTTAGGATCTTTTTAAAATTTTTTTTAACATATTAGCAACTTTTTAAAAGAATCCTTTAGGATTTTGAGTAATATTTTACGATTCTCCTTGAAAATCTATTTTGGGATCCGGTTTAAAAATCTTCTTTAGGATCCTTCCAAAAAACCTTCTTTAAAAGCAGTTTTAATCATTTTTTGAAAATCCTTTTTCAAAATCATTTTTAAGAACTGTTATTTGAAAATCGGTCCTAGGATCCCTTTTAATAATTTCTTTAGGATTTTTTTTCAAAACTCTTAGAAACTTTTTAAAGAAACCTTTAGGAATTTAAGGGATCCTTTTAGGATTCTTTTTGAAAATCTGTTCCAGGATCCGTATTAAAAATTCTTTTAAGATTCTTTTTTAAAAAACTTCTTTAGGATAAGTTTTAATAATTTCTTTATAGGATCCTTTTTCAAAATCTGTTTTTGAATCCGTTCTAAAACTTTTTTTAGGATCTTTTCTAAAAACCTTCTTTGGCAGCAGTTTTAATAATTTCTTTAGGATCCTTTCTGAAAATTATTGTTGGAATCCGTCTTAAAAATCGGTTTTAGGATTCATTTTAATATTTTCTTTAGGATCCTTCTTCATAATTCTTAGTAACTCTTTAAGGGGGTGTCAAAGTCGATTGGATTTTTGCATTGAGCTTCAATGGTAAAATCGCATCAACTTTGACACCGCCTCAAAAAAATCTTTAGAAATTTAAGGTATTCTTTTAGGATCCTCGTTGAAAATCTGCTTTGGGATCCGTTTCAAAAATTTCACTATAGGATCATTTTTAAAAATCTTTTTTACCAGCAGTTTTAATAATTTCTTTAAGATCCTTTTGGACGAATCTATATTTTAGGATCTGTGTTAAAACTTCCTTTAGGATCCTTTTTAAAAATCTTCTTTAGGATTAATTTTAATAATTCCATAGGAATCGTTTTCCAAACATTTTATTTTGGATCCCTCTTAAATTCTTCTTTAGGAACTATTTAAAATTTTTTTTATATGATTCTAAATCACCAGCTCACAGTTTTTTAAATAAAATAAAATTAAGACAAAAAACGAATCAAACAAGTTGCAAATCAACTTTTTGTTTCGTTTTTTACCCCAACTGGATATCTTTAGAAAAACAAATTAATCGTCTATTTGCAAATAAGAAATAACTAAGAGAATCTATTGTTAAAAAAAAATACTGAGTGTGTCCAAAAATCAACATATACAGAGAACAATTCCCCTTTTTTTTGTTATTTACCTTTGAAGCTTCTGTCTTTGCTACAATGTAACCCCCTTTATAAACCCCTTTTTTCTTGATATCCAGAGGGCCTCTACTCTCTCACTCTTTCTGTCCCTCTCTTCCTGCTCCCCCCTCCCCTTGAGCATGATTAATATAAAATAAATGATTGTCTGACATCCGGTCTCACAGAGCGTATAGTACAAGTCCTCCGATTCCTTTTTCTTGTCCTTTATTCTCTCTTTTTTCCTCTCCTCCCCCCCTCTCTCTCTCTCTTCACTTCATATTACTTGTTTCATTTTCTTGTAATTTTATTATTATTTTTTTGTTGTTGTCCTTTTATTTCGTGATCATTCCGCGCAATTTGTCGGTCAAACCATTACGGTTAGTTTGACGTGATTTCATGCTCATTGTCTACGCGAATTGGTTTGATGGCGAGGACAAAGCACAAAATGATCGCCAAGAGTCATTTATGGTGTTTTTTTTTCCTTTGCATTTAAAGAAATTTTTATTTTACCTTTTATATATATGTATGTGTGTACGTGTATAATATATAATTGAATGAAAAATTATTTTGTGGGAAAAGATGAAATTTGTACCTTTCTGTAAAAAATTATTATTTTTTTGTACTCCAAAACGAAAAGAATAGAATTTTGTATTTTTAATTATTAGGTTTTAGTTACGTTCATATGTAAATATTTTTTTTAATATGAGAGAGAGAATATAATTGCAGAATATAATTTTTTTTCCAAAAAAGAAAAAAGAGAGAATAAGAATTTTATTTATTTATTTTTTTATTTAATAAATTAATTTACTATTTTTTTATGATCGAAAAAGGGAGAAAAATAATTTTTTTTAATGAACGAAAAAGTAGGAAGGAAAATATTTTTGCAAAAATTTGATCGTTTTTTTTTAGTTCATAAATGAGAAATTAGAAAATGGAAAAAAAGAGAGAGAAAGAGAGAGAGGGAGAGGAGTGACAAGGCAATGGAGATGAAAAGAGCGAGTCTCTCCCGGAGGAGAGACTCCCTTTTACCCTCACGACCTCAAACCGAACATTCTTCCCTTAAAAAACGGATTTACAACCTGTTGCTGTCTTCCATAGCCACTTAAAGATTCCCCTCGATATTGAAAGAATATCCGAAAAAGAAGGAAGGAAGGAGGGAGGAACGCAAACCCTCTTTCTCTTTTCCGTCCCGGGATATCCTCCCCCTTGTCGTTACTCAATGCCTTGTAAATATAAAAGTCCGGATATCGAGTGAAAGAGGGTCGAACCACGTGTAGGACCTTGTTACGAAAGCAAACTTTGGAAAATATTTTCCCTCACTTTACCATCAGATTTATCGAATGGCCGCATAGTCTCTCTCTCTCTCTCCCCTTTCCACGATTTATGCAGTAGTGGAAAAATTAAAAATCCATTTCAATTTTTTTTCCTTTGACGATTGTATCATATTATTGAATAAATAATTATTAAAAAGAAACATTTACATGCTACAAAGTTTTCATTCTTATCATACCATCAAATATAGATTGCCGTATGTTTACATATATTTCCATATATTGCCATTAATTGCCATACATTATTATTATTATATGTTGCCGGATATTTCCATAGATGACCGTATATTGACATATACTTCTGTATACTGCCGTAAATTGCCATATATAGCCGTATATTGACATATTTCCATATATTGCCTCATATTTCCATGTATTGCCTTATATTTCCATGTATTGCCTCATATTTCCACATATTGCCGTAAATTAACATATATTATTATAATATATTGCCATATACTTCCACATATTGCCTTACATTTCCATGAATTGGCGTATATTGCCATATATAGCTGTATATTGCCTTATACGTTAATATATTGCCATATGTTGCCTTATATTTCCATGTATTTCCAGATATTGACATATATTGCCTTATAATTCCATGAATTGCCTTATATTTCCATATATTGCCATATATTATTATATTTTGCCACATATTTCCATATTTTGTCCGAAATTACATTTATTACTATATATATTGCCACATATTTCCATATTTTGCCCGAAATTACATTTATTACTATCTATTGCCTTAATATTTCCACATATTGCCTTACATTTCTCAATGTATTTCCATATATAGCCGTAAATTGCCCAATATTTCCATATATTGCCTTACATTTCCATGTTTTGACGTATATTACCATTATATTGACTTATATTTCGATGTGTTGTCTTATATTTCCATATATTGCCGTAAATTGCCATATATTATTACATTTTGCCATATATTTCCACATATTGCCGTAAATTGACCTACATTAAAAAAAGAAGAAATTTTGCCCCAATATTGCCATAAAAAATTGCAGTAAACTTGCCAAAAAAAATTTGCCAATATTTCCTTTTGCAATAGTGGAAAAAATTACCAAGCAAAGTTGACTGAAAATTCTTCACCATATTATGTTGCGCGCACACAGCTTTTGCGAAGTCCATTATAATGGAAATGGAAACTACAATATTTTACATTGATAACGTATGTATATAAACGTACGTGCGACCAATAATTGTCGAGAGGTGTTGAAATCGGATAATTGATGGTTGTAATTCGTCAATGATGCAGAAACGAGCTCGATTTTGCAATTCATTAGAGCCGTCAGTAGGTAAACAAAGAGTGGTTAGTCATGTGTGTTTATGTATATGAGAGTGAGTCCGTGTGTGTGTGTAAATTTGTGATTAACGTGGAAACGCCGTGTAACCACTTCGATATCATTTTGGGAATAAACGTTATCTCCCCGCTTCATATTCCATTTTCGCTTTCACATCTATAGTGTTCGAATGTAAACACCGATTGCTTCCTAAAACCGCCACTGAAAACAATTTAGTCCGACAGATATCCAAACTGTATGAACTAAATTCAAATTATTGGATTAGGTTTTAGGAATTTGTGGTTTAGGAAAAAATTTTGTTTACATCAGCTGTTTATTAGGATTTTTGGGATCTTTTCAACATCTTTTTAGGATCCTTTTAAGATCTTTTTAGGTTTCTTTTAGGTTCTTTTTACGTTCTTTTTAGATTCTTTTCAGGTTCTTTTAAGATCCTTTTAAGATCTTTTTAGGTTCTTTTTAGGATCTTTTTAGGTTCTTTTAGGTTCTTTTTCGGTTCTTCTTAGGTTCTTTTTAACGTCTTCTTAGAATCTTTTCAAAATCTTTTTAAGGATTCGTTTTTAGTATATACCTTCCTTAAGGTTTGATTTTTAAAATTTTTTATATGAATTCTTTAGGAAATACTTCTTCATAATTATTAGGTTTTTTTCAGGATATTTTTGGTGCTTTCTACAAAATTCTCATTAGGATAGTTTCAGGATCATTTTATAAACTTTTAGGATCTTTTAAAGAACATTTTAGCTTCTATTTAAGATCTTTGGATCGTTTCGGTTTTTTAAATTCCTAATAGGAATATTTTAAGAAATACTTTTTAACAATTATTAAGTTTATTTTTTTAATATTTTTTAGCGCTCTTTTTAGAAATCTTTTTAGAATCTCTTTAGGATCTCTTTAGGATCTTAAATATAATAAGATAAAAAATATCAATGTCATGAATATTTTTTAAGGATTATTAGGTTCTTTCCAGAATATTTTTTAGTGCTCTTTTTAGAAATATTTTTAGAATCTCTTTAGGATCTTAAATATATTTAAGATTAAAAATACCAAGTTCTTAGATATTTTTTAAGGATTATTAGGTTCTGTCCAGAATCTTTTTTAGTGCTTTCCTTAAAAGTCTCTTGAGGATCTTCTTAGAATCATTTTCTGATATTTTCAACCTCCTTCTAGGATGTTTTTCAAATCTTCATAGGATTCTATTTAGTATCCTATCTTTACAGTTCAAACATTAAATTAAGACAAGAAGCGTGACAAAAGTGTTGCAAAGTACTATTTTTCATACGGTTTCCCTCTAAATTTGCCATTTCAAGAAAAAAAGTCTTCAATTTACAAACACCAAACATACAACTCCCAATCTTCATCATTCATCCTAAAAAAAAATACAACAAAAATCTTTCAACTCATTAGATTCACAAACAATAAAATTGAGTGTTATATAAACCGAATGAGGAAAAAAAAGTCACCGAAGGTAAATCCCACAAGTAGAGGCAGCAAAAAAAAAAAAAAAGAAAAAAAAACGAGTGCGAGTCGAATAGAAAATAAATCCGGGGAGTGCGCTTGTTCATGCTTCGGAACATGGGAATGGGGGTTCGAAGCCATCGTTTCCCGAGGGAAGCTATCGGCTCGAGTATCGAGAGGAGGGCGAAAACCATTCGGGTGTCCTGGTGGTTGAGGAGGTGGATTGAGAGGTATAGTGAGGGTGGGCTAGGGGGTTGGTAGGGGGGGGGAGTGAAAAAGGGGTCTTTTGGGGTGGCATGCAACAAGTAGTTCGGTTTTCAAAGCCCATTGAAATTGATGGCTTTCCCATACCCTGACAAACTTCCCGGTTTACTGATTCCGGTTTTGTGTGCGCACCGTTCGCGGACCGTGAGCTTACAATCTATGTATATACATATAGATCCAAAAGCTTTTATCGATATCGGAATATTCATATCGATGTGTACACCTACGACAAGGATAAGTGTGGAATGGTGAGAGGCTTGCGCCTTTTATTACTGCATTTTCACCTTGTCATGGGGCTTTTCGCTTCGACACTCTTCACGCACCATCGAGTGAAAAGCCGCTTCAGGCCACTTTCCTCTATCTCCACACGGGCTCACACACACACACACACACTTTTCGAGATCCAATATCGTCGTAATTTATCGGGAAATTAAATAGTTATTCGCATCACAAGTGTCGTATTTTTCAATTACTTTTTTTCACTCTTTCCAATTGAAGACTTTGGTTCAGTTTATTTTCATCGGAATTTTTTCTTTTTTTTCGTTTAGGGTCGGAAAAGCTCTTCCGTTTGGAAAAACAAAAAAAAATGTCTATTATCCTAGGGCAAAAAAGAGTCCATTATTGCCCTAGGGTAACAATGGGTCCATTATTGCCCAAGGGTGACAATGGGTCCATTATAGAACCTAGGGGGTCAATAAAACTGATATTATAACCCTTGAGTAATAAAATGGGTCCATTATTGCCCTAGGGGGTCAATAAAACTGACATTATTACCCTCGGGTAATAAAATGGGTACCTTATTGCTTTCCGTATAACCTAGATGCTTAATATAGTAGATTTTCCCATTCAAGGGCAATAATGGTCCCCTTTTTGAGACCACCTAGGTTGTAAGGACCATTTTTTAAACAAACAGGAAGCATTTAATGAAATCGAACAATTCTTTTCGGTACCTTTTTTTCATTGACTCGAACAATTTCGGAGGCATCATAAGTAAAAAAAGTTCCTTGATCGAACCATCATCAGATTTATGTATATAATCTACAAATAATTACATATCTCATTATCTAATGCCCATAGAGCACATTAAACGTGAGCTGATTATACTACACAGAAAATTGTTATTACCAAGTTGAATCATGTAGAAGCGGATTTTAGATTTTATTTTCATAGCCCGTGAATTGCAAGATGCTTGATTTGTTATTTTAGAATCAGGATCACTATATACGTGACTTAATACGATTATAATGATAAGTTGTCAATTCTTTCAAAGCATCATCATAAGGGAACATAATTTATTGTTTAAAACGCAGTGGATTTTTTTCACCTTTCGTTTTCGAATAAATAAAATTGAAGAGCACAATTTTTAGTGGTAAATAATTTTTATTATTATTATTATTGTTGTTATTATTATTATTACATTTTTAGTATTGAAAAAAGAATTTTTTTTCATTGTGAAGAAGGGAGTTGTTTTTTTTTGTCTTCCTGGAAATGGAATATGATTATTGATTAGTTCGGCGGACTCTGATCAGTAACGGTAATCCATCAAGGGGCACCTCTTCTTCCATACCATCCGGTTCCTTTTCCCGCCTCTTCAAACTTGAAATTTCTTTCGCCTTGAAGGATGGTCTTTAAAAACGCATTATCCGAGACAAAGGCGACTCGGACATTATCTCTTTTCATAAATATAATGCCCACGCACAGCTCCAATAAAACCGATATGTACCATATTCAAGTCGATCGTTCCCAACCGTTCAATTATATTGCAATTAACAATTTTTTTTCATCTAGAGACGCCAGACGTTTCTCATTCCTCTTTTTTTTGTCACTCACATGTTTTCGATACCAAGGCGGAATTAAAAGTATTCTGATTTTCGGTTTTAAAAATTGAAACTTAACTTTAAGGACAAAATGGTTTAATTTACATTTAATTTTGAAATAATTCAAAATATTTTGAAATAATTTAAAATAATTTGAGATATTTTGAAATAATTCAAAATATTTTGAAATAATTTAAAATAATTTGTAATATTTGGAAATAATTCAAAATATTTTGAAATAATTTAAAATAATTTGAAATATTTTGAAATAATTTAAAATAGTTTCACAGTTTTCTTGAAAGTTTCAAATCGACACTAAAGTGGATCAAATCGATGTCAAAAATTTCAATCTATTTTTTATTTGTTCCACATTTTTGGTATCAATTCGTTACCATTTGATCCTGTAATATTTGGAAATAATTCAAAATATTTTGAAATAATTTAAAATAATTCAAAATATTTTGAAATAATTTAAAATAATTTGAAATATTTTGAAATAATTTAAAATAGTTTCACAGTTTTCTTGAAAGTTTCAAATCGACACTAAAGTGGATCAAATTAAAAATAATTTAAAATAATTTCGATAAATTACTTTAAGATACTCAAGTGTTTTCAGACTTGACTTATTTCCAAGAGTTTAGAAATGAAAAAAAAAAAGAAAAAAAAAGTTTCATCAAATTCGAAAGGCAGACAGACATTGTCGATTATTATTGTTAACGTCATTGGTAATTTGGTCTCCTCTTCCATTAAATTCCAACTTCGAGTGTTTCGCTCTGCCTTTCCTTATTTCTGACTTTTCATTCTCCGCCAAGTAATGCAATCTGGCTTTGAACAGCGAGTGAATACGAATGGTAATCAGAATTCCTCGTCTTCTATTTCTCGTCAACCTCTCTCGTTGCTCTTCTTCTTATACCTCGCAGCCAGCAGACTGTATCAAGTTCAATTCAATTCAAAAAAAAAAGAAAAAAAGAAAAAATAAATAAAATGAAACGAATAAAGAGAAATAAAACTATCAGTCAAATTCAAGACTTTGTGTATTTCGAATTCCCAAACGGTACAGTAAAATAACAATAAAGTAATACAATACAGTAAAAAAGTATAGTAAAAATAATTCTTCCAAAATTCGTATATATTTTTTTTTATAATAAAGCACAAAATTAATTTTTTTTCTTCAATGTAGTAAAATTTACATATTTGTTTAAATTAACGGAAAATGTTAAAAGTTGAGTTTTTTTTAAATTTTAGAAGATGTGCAAAGTTGAGTTATTTTTAATTTTGGAAAATGTGAAAAGTTGAGTTCTTTAATTTTGGAAGATGTTAAAAGTTGAGTTTTTTAATTTTGGAAAATGTGAAAAGTTGAACTTTTTGATTTTGGAAAATGTTAAAAGTTAAGTTTTTTTTAATTTTGGAAAATGTTAAAACTTAAAAGTTGAGATATTTTTAATTTTGGAAAATGTGGAAAGTTGAGTTTCTTTAGATTTGGAAAATAGTAAAACTTAAAAGTTAAATTATTTTTAACTTTGGAAAATGTGGAAAGTTGAGTTTCTTGAATTTTCGAAAATGTTAAAAGTTAAGTTTTTTTTAATTTTGTAAAATGTTAAAACTTAAAAGTTGAGTTTGTTTTAATTTTGGAAAATGTGAAAAGTTGTGTTTCTTTAATTTTGGAAAATGTTAAAAGTTCAGTTTTTAATTTTGGAAAATGTTAAAAGTTGAATTTCCTTAATTTTGGAAAATGGTAAAACTTAAAAGTTGATTTTTTTTAATTTTCGATAATGTTAGAAGTTCAGTTTTTAATTTTGGAAAATGTTAAAAGTTCAGTTTTTTTTTAATTTTGGAAAATGTTAAAAGTTGAATTTCCTTAATTTTGGAAAATGGTAAAACTTAAAAGTTGACTTTTTTTAATTTTCGATAATGCTAGAAGTTTTAAATTTTGAAAAATGTGAAAAGTTGAGTTTTTTTTTAAATTTTGATAATCAATACGAGAGAAAATGTCCTTTGTATTTAAATGTAAATTACATCCTCCTCCCCAATTTTGCATCGTCTCACACCATTTTCCACCACCAGGGAAACTTGAGTTTAAAGCCAAAACGTGACCCGATGAAATGACGGATTAATTGTGTAATCGATAATTAGCAACCCTAACCCCTCAAAAAAAAAAAATAATAATAAATAAAAATAAAAAAATAAAAGAAGAGAATAAATTCTGAAACAGTAATATAATGTTTTAAAAGCGTGACTCGACTCGCGTGCATATACTCAAGTCGGGACATCGTGCAATATGTCGTTTCTCAATGCTGATAATCGAATATAATTCACCAAGCTATGACGAATCAGCCAATTTTCAAATCGATCGAGTTACAAGATAAGAGAGAGAGAATACATGGTCTGATCAATAAATCGTGAATTGTAATTTTTATTTTTATTGATTAAATATACAAAGGTAAAATATTTGCGGTTACAATAATTTTCCAATATTTGGTTACAATAATAATTTTCCAAAATTTGGTTACAGTAATAATTTTCCAAAATTTGGTTACAATAATTTTCCAATATTTGGTTACAGTAATAATTTTCCAAAATTGGGTTACAATAATTTTCCAATATTTGGTTACAATCAATTTCCACTATTTGGTTACAATAATAATTTTCCAAAATTTGGTTACAATATTTTGTCAATAATTGGTTACAATGCCCACTACTTCTGAAAAAACATTTTTTCATCCGGCAAAATAGAATTATTGTCTTTAGAATTTCTTACGTATTTTTATGTCAGAATTAAAAAACAAAATTTCTCTAAATGGAACTTTCCGATCCAATATGGCGGATCCAAAATGGCGACTTTTTAGAAAATTAAATTGATTCTTGCTTATATGTATATATTTTTTTAAAATTTAGTATATAAACGAAACACGGCTATGTAATATTTATGGAAACAAAATTTAAAAAAAAAGTATTTTGTTTTAACTAAAATAAAAAAAAATATTTTGTTTTTAACAAAATTTCAAGAAAAAAATAAATAAAAAATACCAAAAATATTCTTTTCTTCTTTCACTACATCAACGAAAAAAAAGTTTTCTCATTTCCGACTTCCTCTTTTTTTTCGTTTTCTATTTTTTTTTTTTTTTGCAAGGTAGTTAAAGTTCGATCGTCAAGAAATTTGTAATTTTTTCCCCTCCCCTCTCCCTATTTCTCGTTTTTTTATTCAGACTGGACAATTATTTTTCCATTAGTGATTCAAAGGCCCAAGATCCCGACATTGAATTTCTAATAATTGTGGTGGTTCGGCAACCTTTTCCTGTCCATCGACTTCTATAGTTGCCCTCACTCTCTCTCTCTCTCTCTCTCTCTTTCTCTCTATATCTCTTTCCATTAAAAGGGTTTCCCGCCCGCTCCACGGATTCCCTTATTATCTATCCATTAATGATTTTAAGATTGCTTTTACAGTTTATATACATATATAGATAATAAAAATTTCGTTTTTGAGAAAAAAAAGACTATAGTATCAATTACCTGATAATTTTTTTTTATTGTATATTTAATAAAAAATGAAGGAAGAGGAAAATTAATGGGGTTTGATTTTGAAATTTTTATTTTTGATTACCGAATACGAACGGAATGGAATTCGTGGGTGATATTTGAAAAAAATTATAATTTCTGATATTTGAATGATGTAATGTTTTTTTTATGAATTAATATTAGTAACTTCCTTCCTTATTTTAAATTAGTAAAAATTGTCACTAATTTGCAGTGTTAACTTAGTTTTTGCTTTAGAATTAGTAAATCTTACTAATAAATAGTAATTTCTACTAACTCTGATTTTGAATTAGTCAAATTTTATTTATTTATTTCATATTCTACTAATAATTAATAATTACTAGTCATTCTGTTGTTAAATTAGTAAAATAATTTATTAGTAAATTTTACTGATAAATAGAAATTTCTACTAATTAGATAGTAATTTCTATTAACTAATTAGTAAAATTTTACTAATAAATTTTAATTTTTACTCATTTCTACTAATATTACTTTTTAAAAAGTAACAAACATTATTAGTAAATTTTACTAATAAATAGTAAATTCTATCAATTTTTACTAATTTTACTTTTGTATAAGCAACAAAATTTATTAATACATTTTACTAATAAATAGTAATTTCTATTAATTTCTATTAATTCTGATTTTGAATAAGTAAAAAAAATTATTAGTATATTTTTCTAATTAATAGTAATGTCTACTAATTAAATTAAAAAAATCTACTAATAAATACTATTTTTACTTACTTATTAGTTTTATTTTACTGATAAATAGTAATTTCTACTAATTAATTAGTAAAATTTTATGAACAAATAATAATTTCATGCTAATAAATTAGTTAATTTTTACTAATAAATATAAATAATTACTAATTAATTAGAAAAATTGTACTAATAAATAGTAATTTCTACTAATTTCTACTAATCAATAGTAATAATTTCTACTTATTAGTAACACTTTACTAATAAATAGTAGCTTTTAATAATTTATTAGTAGAATTAACTAATTGAAAAGCAAAAAATCTGTCATTAATTCAAATTAGTAAAATTTTTCAATATTTGAAATTTACTATTTATAAGTAAAATTTTACTAAATAATTTGTAGAAATAACTATTGATTATGAAAGATTACTAATTCAATAGCAGAAATTCAAATACTAATTTAAATTCGAAATAATTTTACTAATTAAAATTCAAAGAGTGAGGTAACATTGAAAATAAGTTGTAATAAAAAATAAGTTGTACCTGAAGCAGTGATAAGTTCTTCTAGAATAGCAAAAAGTATTAGCTGAATAGACTAAAAATTTCGCTAATATAATAAAATTTCTATCTGTTTTAAGTAAATACGTTTTCCCATGTGAAAAATTAATAAAAATTTAATGAAATGAATACTAAAATTAATTTTATACTAAATAAAATACTAAATAAAATACTAAATAAAATACTAAATAAAATACTAAATAAAATACTAAATAAAATACTAAATAAAATACTAAATAAAATACTAAATAAAATATAAATAAAAGTAATAAATTAATTCGTTAATTAATTAATTACTTCACTAATTAATTAATTGTAAATATTTAAAAATTTTTATTTATTATTGCGTCAATAGCTATAGAGCTAAACTTTCGAATACTCAGCAGCGTAAAGATAATCATCAATCAGATTAGATTGTTTTCTGAGAAATTTTTAAAGGTATACCGAAATATTTTGCCGCTAATTTTTTTTTATAAGCAAGAAAAGAAGGATCTACTTAAAATCGATTCATCCTAGCTGTCACTAGACTGATGGTCATTAAGCTCTCTCGCTATCTCTCTCTCTATTTCTCTCTCTCTCTCTCTCTCTCTTTCTCTCTAGATCGTTCCACATTCGATTTTTTGTTTTTCTAATATGACACCGATATTTATTTCCCATCCGTTCCGCGTCAATGATGCCGGCGCCCAAGGTAACGTTCCACCATTCTCTCCTACTAATTTAACAACAGCTGCCAACGATCATCAAGACGCTAAATAAATTAGTGCAAATTTTTCGGCTATTCAAAAAAAAAAAACGAAAATTAAAAAATAAACTAAAATCGATTTTTATTATTGTAATATTCGCTTTCTTGTTTTTTATCGAATTTCGTTATTAATCTTAATCCTTAATTAATCATTAATTCTAAGTTTAAATTTGAAGGTAAAAAAATTAATAAACTAGAATTAAGTGGATAAACAATTAAAATATTAAGTATAGAGAAATAGAATAAAAAAATTTAAAATATAATTAAAATCAACGATAAAATCGTATTCGATATTTTGTATATAGTATATTTTTGTCAAGTAATTCGAAAAATGGCGAAAAATCGATTGAAAAAAGGAGGGGAAAATAATTTTTTTTTTTTTTTTTGAAATTGAAATGAACTTGAATAGTCCTCGCGTAAGTTATACGTGTGTCTAGAGAGACGTGCACATATAGATATATAGGAATTATATAGTAAGGAAAGAGGCAAGCGACGCTCGACTTCCCGAGTTCGTTGACTGTTATTCTCTTCTCGAGTAGGACCTAATGTAGTAAAAAGAGAGAAGGAGATGGTGAATGCGAGGAAACTATCTTGGAAAGACAGTGGATTACGTAATTTAGTGCGAATAATATACAACCCATCATCACAATGTAATTCGTTTACTTTTGTCATGAATAGCCATTTTTATATCCCTCGCGAATTATTTCCATGAAGTATTTTCGATTTTACCGTCTCTATTATTATACTCGTCTTAAATTCGATTTTTTTCAAAGAATTTATATTTCTTTCATTATTTATATTCGTTTATATTTTTATATTTTTAATATTCGTCTTCGATTTCGTCTCCAAATTCAAAAACTAATTCTAAGACACTTAAAGTTTGAAGAAGATTTCACAAAGTTTCAAGTTCGATTTTTTTTTCTAAAGGGACAACAATGATTTGCAAAAAAAAACAATTTCAACAACAAGAAAATAAGAAAACAATATTAGAAAAATAATTATAAATGTAAAAAGAAAAATCAATTTTAAAAAATTTTGAAAAAGAAAATAAAGTAATTTAACTCTGCTTCTGAATTAGTCAAATTTTATTTATTTAATTCATGTTCTACTAATAAATAATAATTTCCACTAATTCTGTTTTTAAATTACTAAATAATGAATAATTTATTTAAAATAATTTATTAGTAAATTTAAAAAAATGTAAAGTTAAAAAAATGAAAATAATAGATAATTTTATAAAAAGTGTAAGAAAATAATAAAATGTTAAAATAATAATAAATGTACTTTGTAAATCTGAATTAGTGCGGATTCGTTTACTAATTTGAATTAGTAACATTTTTTACTAATTTTTAGTAGTTTTTTACTAATTGCTAGTAGAAAACTACTAATTCAGATTTAGAGAGTAAATTTAAATTCAGATTTAAAAAGAGAATTGATAAAGAAAAAAGTAAATATGGATGTCATTAATTATAATTGACTTTAAACCCGATTTAGTGGAGAAGCACTTGGCAATTCCCCAAAATCGGGGTCCGAGTGCAGACATAAAAAATATTACTGTAAATTTACAAAAAACAGACAGTAAATTTTAAATACTACTTTCAGTTCCCATTGGACTAAAATTGTTTACATTATAGAAACATATATTTTTGACTAAATCTTTGCCTATTGAGAGAATTATTTTTAAAATGTAAATTTTTAAATTTAACGTTTTAAATTTTTTAATTTGACGTTTTAAAATTTTTAATTTATCGTTCTGACTTAAATCGTAGTTTTAAGTTTAAAAAATACACTAATTTTCAATCATTTTTATTTAAAAATACACAAGAAAAGAAAAAAGTAAAAGAAAAGTATAAAAAAAAGAAAAAAAGTAAGAGAAATGAATAAAAAAAAGAAAAAATTATAAGAAAAGTATAGAAAAAAGAAAAAAATTAAAAGAAAAGTATAAAAAAAGAAAAGTATGAGAAAAAGAAATAAAAGTTTAAGAAAAGTTGAAAAAATGTTTAAAAAAATGCAAAAAGTATTTTTTTATTTTCTTTATTTTACAGCATTAAAACGAAAATTCAATAAGAATAAGAAAATATTTACAGTAAATATAAACAAATTTTTTTCATTTTTGAATCGAAAAGATTTTTTCTTTTTCTTCGTTTTCTCCTTTTTTTCGGACTTTCGTAAATCTCACTCTTAAAGTTGACAGATTAAAGTGGGAGAGAGGAGAGATATGCCGACAAGTGGTGCCACGCCACACAGCAGTGTTCGCTCTCTCAACTAGTTCGTTTTACACTGACTCGATTCGTTAAGACTCTTCTTATCGCCTTTCCAACGTATATCGTGCTTTGCCAAGTAATCATTAACATTATGCAAATTATTGCTTTATCTACATCCCACATATATTGCTTGTTATTTGAAGAGTTTATCTCTGCAATTAGTGTACTCGATCAAATTGACTATAGAGATTATTCCTCTAGACATTCAAGACTCTCGGATAAAGAAAAGAAAGAATTTTTTTTCTTTTCTTTTCTTTCTTTTTTTTTTGTAAAACAAAACTATAAAAATTTTGCAAGACAATTGTATTTTATTATTAAAAATTTCCGAATTAGAAATTCACTTTCTTTAATTTAATTTAATTTAACTATTTTTAATTTAATTTAAATTAATTATATTTTTAATTTTATGTTTCGAAAAATGTTCCGAAAAACGTTTCGAAAAATGTTTTAAGAAAATAAAACAATTTATAAAAATATTCCATTTCAGTTTTAGGAATTTTGAAATATCCGACGTTTGGAATATGTTTCTTTGGTATATTATGGGAATATTCCAAAGTTACATGGAAAATATTCAATCCATTTTTTAGAAATATTAAAATTTCCAACCTTTATAGAATATTCCTTTTGGAATTTTGAAAATACTCCGACCACTTATCAGAATATTATAATATAGCCGCGACAATTGGAAGGTTCCTTAGAAAAAAATCTAGAAATATTTGGAGTATTCCGTCCAAATTTTCGGAATATTTTAATATCCGGCATTTGGAATGTTCCTTTGGCATAAAATAGGAATGTTTCATTCCAATTAGAAGGTTTCTTTAAAATAATATAGGAATATTTGAAAAATTCCATCCACGTTTTTCGGAATCTTTAAATATCCAGCATTTGGAATAATATTTGGAATGTTTTATTAAAATACTATAAGAATATTCCATTCGAATGTTTAGAATATTCAATCTACATTTTAGAACTATTAAAATGTCCGAATAATATTTTGGATTAATATAGGAATGTTTTATTAAAATTCTATAAGAATATTCCATTTTAATGTTTAGAATATTCCATTTGGAAGGTTTCTTTGAAATAATATAGGATTATTTGGAATATTCCATCCACGTTTTCGGAATATTTAATTATCCAACATTTGGAATGTTCCTTTGGAATAATACAGGAATGTTTTATTAAAATACTATAAGAATATTCCATTCGAATGTTTGGAATATTCCATCCACATTTTAGAAATATTAAAATTTCCGACCATCGGAATGTTCCTCTGAAATATTGAGAATATTTCGCACCTTATAAGAATATTAATATATCCACAATTTGGAATGTTCTATTGTATATAGTGAAATCCACATTCTATCCACATTTTAGGAATATTTATAAATATCCAACATTTGGAATGTTTTTTTGGAATAATGTATAGGAATATTCCAAAGGAAGATTGCAAATATTAAATATTAAAATATATACATTAAATGTAATAAAAATATTCCACTGGAATTATGTAATATAAATTCGTAGTAGAAATATTCCATCTACATTTTACAAATATTTAAATATACGACATTTTCCATGTTCCTTTGGAATAATATAAAAATATTCCATATTAGAATATTACATTAAAAAAAAAATTTCATTGGAATATTGAAGGAGTTTATTTAAATTATTTTCTTCCCTTAAAAATAAATATATTTTATTATTATTATTATTTTTTAAATTTTATTTCATTATTATTATTATTATTATTTTTATTATTTTATATATTATTTTTATTATTTTTAAGAATTTTTTAAAAAATTTTCATCTTTGAAGAAGAAGAAAATTGCGAATCATAAATATTTACCTGTTTTTGTTAAATTTATACTTTTTACGATTTTTTATTACTATTTTTTATTTTTTCAATACTTCAATCTTTTTTTCTTACCTTTATTCTTTTATGGAATGAGTGAAAAAAACCAGATAGAATCAACTTTATTTTGAATGTTTTAATAATATTTCAAGGCCACATAACTTTTTTTAAATTTACAAAATTTTTTAAACAAAACAAAAAAGAAATGATTATTTTCTATTTTACTAGCACAAACATTAACAAGTATATCGTCAATAATTGTTAAAAGAACAAAAAACTATTTTTTAAAAATTCGAATAGAAAAAATTCACCCAAATATTTTGATGAAATATTCCATGATTTTTCCAAAGGAACATTCTAGAGGTCCAATTTTTTAATATTCGTAAAATGTGTATTGGAAATTTCTTTGGAATACTTAATCTAATGCATATATATAATTGTAGTCTATTCCTAAATTCTATTCCATATTTTTTTTTTAAATTCCAAAGGTCCAATTTTTTTAATATTCGTAAAATGCGTTTTGGAAATCTCTTTGGAATACTTAATCTAATATATATATAATTGTAGTCTATTCCTTAATTCTATTATTTCTAAATTCTAGGAATGTCAATGAAATATTCCATATTATTGCACAATGGAATATTTTGAATTTTCCACTGAAATATTCTCGGAAAATAACTAAAATACGTTTATCCTATCTGGGTGGGTATTTTCACTTGTTCGATATTAAAAATATAACAAAAAGAAGTAAACAAATATAAAAAGCATAAATTTAACAAAAATAGGGGAAATATTTCATGTTTCGCATTTTTTTCTTCTTCAAGATAATATATTTTTC
The DNA here is from genome assembly GCA_032872475.1 of Leptopilina myrica (nomen nudum). NCBI lineage: Eukaryota > Metazoa > Arthropoda > Insecta > Hymenoptera > Figitidae > Leptopilina > Leptopilina myrica (nomen nudum). The sequence continues at coordinate 22,839,496 of CM065467.1, read as the reverse complement.
AGGGAAGAAAATAAATATTTCATTTTTGGGTTTTTTCTGTTTTTTTTTTGTTTGGTTATTATTTTTCTGTTGCTTGTAGTTTGTGTACTTTTAGGTAGAGAGAAATAGAGAGAAAAAGAGAGAAAAAGAGAAAGAGAGAAAGAAAGAGAGGGAGAAAGAGAGAGAGAGAAAGATGAGAGGAAGAGAGAAAACGAGAGGAGACAGTTGACGGTTTTTATGAAGCATGACAAATTGTATCGTTCGCTTTGGAAAAGCAGAATTCTCTCGGGGCGATTATAAAAAAAAAACACGGGGGCGAATTCCTCAGGAAAAAAGAGAGACAAGATACGAATGCTTTCCGTCATTTATCGGTGAGAGATGACTACCGCAGGTACGCGCGGTAACATTGTTGTCCAAGAGCCGAGAGAAAGAGAGAGAACGAGAAAGATAATGTTTTGTGGCAACAGGTGAGGCAGGTGCTCGACCTGAATGCCGTGCCGCACGCGTCTAATAACCTGAATCTATGGATCAGGTGTTCCAATCCATTTTCTAACAGAGAGACAATAATTGCTTATGTTATAGCGAAACGCCGACACTTTTTTTTTCCTTTTTTTCCCCCCAAAAATTAACGAGATCCATCAATATAGGCATTTTTCTCTAATTTTCCATTTTCTTTTTTTTTTCAAAACGGAAAATTACCAAAAGAAAAGAATAAAAACAAACATAATTTTCCAAATCGAAAAAAAAATTTCTAATCCGCTTTTCGAATTAAAAAAGCAAAAATATAAATAAATTTTGAAAAAAAGAATAAAAACAAAAAAAATTTTCCAAATCGAAACAAAAAAAATTTCTAATCCGCTTTTCGAATTAAAAAAGCAAAAATATAAATAAATTTTGAAAAAAGAGAATAAAAACAAACAAAATTTTCCAATCCGCTTTTCGAATTAAAAAAGCAAAAATAGAAATAAATTTAAAATTATATATGTTTGATGAAAAATTTACTAGTTTAATGCAATAAAACTTTTAGAGAGATTTTCAAAGATTATTGCGCGAGCAGTTTATATTTATAAGGCGACTCTCGCGGCGTAATCAAGAGGCTCTGTATATAATTTAAGCTCGATCGGAACCTACGAGGCCTAATGAACAAAAACGATTTGTTTTTTCAGCTCAAAAAAAAAAAATTTTTTTCAAAATAAACTTACGATTACGGGATATTAACGATTCTTTAGAAAAACCATTCATAAAGCACATCGTCCTTCTTTTTATTCGTTTTTTTCGTAATTATCCCTCTAAAAACGATAAAATGACTAACGAAATCAGACCACCGGTAAATTTTCAACGGTTTGCTTGTGTAAAATTTTTTTTTCCTTTTGCCTTAAAGTATATGTAACAGAATGGCCATAAAGTACAATTTTTCAACTCTGTCGTTTTAAATCAACAATATAATGCATGATGAGGTTGTATAATCTCGAGAAAGGACCGAATTCCGATCACAAAAATAATTTACTTCTTAAAACCAGAGATCCTGTGGTTTGGGATTTTTTCCTTTAATATTGTTTTAAATATTAATTTTCTATTTATTCATTGGTTTAATTAAAATTAGAAAATCTAATAGGATTAGAAATTAATTTTTTGGCAAATTCAAATTGTAATTGTTGTTTGAGAATTATAATTTCTATAACTATAAATTAATTAATAATACTATTAATTAATTCACTAATTATAGAATTTACAAAAACTATATAAATACACTGAAAAAAAAATTTATTTTAATCAATTAAATAATATTTGCTTCAAATACTGAAATATTTGATTCAAGTAAATATTTATTTGATAATAGTCAAATAATCGGTTATTTGAGTCAAATAATTTTTTTTTTCAGAGTAATTGTATAATTATTGACATTATTAAAAGAAAATTAATACATTTATTGTAATGTCGATAACTATAATTGAACTACAATTAAAAACGTGTAAATAAACTGGAAATAAACAAAATTTATTAATTAATATTCAACTAGCAACAATTTACTTCACTTACAATTTACTTACTACTTACTAGCAACGTTTTACTTCAATGTTTAACTAAAATTATCAATTTCAAAAATAATATAATTAAAACATTTTGAAATGAAATTTTTTTTTGATAAAAACACTAAAATAATTCAATTTTGGAAAAATTGCAAATAATTTGTTGCCAAAATTCAATTATGGTTAAAATAAACAAAAAATCCTCGTCATAATTCCAATTATCTTTGTAAATAACAAAATTTTTCCCCAAAGTTCAATTATTTTTAAAAATGACAATAAAATTCTTGTCCTAATTTCAATTATTTTCTATATCTATACTATTTTAATATAAAATCTCCGAGAAAAATTCAATTATTAAAGAAAATTTATTAAAATCGTTCACAAACATGTAATTATTGTCAAAAATTGTAAAAATTTCAGAGGAATTCAATTTTTTTTAAATTTCTTCCCATTAATTCGTTTATTTTTATAAATTATTATAAAACATGAAGAAATCGATCACTACGAGTCTTCGAGTCGGAGCAATTATTATCTTCATGTTTTATAACAAAATACTTTTATAAGTTGTTTAATTATTAATTTCAAAAAAGGTTTAAATTTATGGAATTTTTAAATGTCCTAATTCCTGTAGAAAAATAGTAATAATTAAATATTTATTTATAAAAAAGAAATTATTTACTTTCTTGAATAATTTTACAATTAAAGAGATTGGTAAAAATGTAACGGAGCATTTTTTTCTGAGTAAAATTTTTTCTTTACAATATTGTTATTGAGAAATAAAAATGATACATAAAATGGGTATTTATTTACTATTTCTTAATCAGAAATTTTTTAACAAATTTTCTATTTTTTATAAAAAATTTTAAAAATTTGCAATAATTTAGATCAGGCAAATGAAATTTGTTATAAAAAAAAGCAATAATAATTTAGATCAATTAAACGAAATTTGTTATAAAAAAAGCATATAATAAACGAAATGCTTGAATTTTTCATTTGCTAATCAATCTTATTCTTTAAATTTTCGAATTTCTAATTCACTCCGGTTAGTTCCAAGAAACGGAGCGTAAGCCTAAGAGTGGGGGCAATGGGAGCGAGTGAGAAACTTCGAAGTGTCTCTCTCGCTCTCGTTGCCCCCACTCTGACGCTCACGCTCCGCTTCTTGGAATTCACCGGAGTGGGGATAATGGATAACAACTTAAAGACTTCAAAGCGTCAAAACCTACCTCATGAGGAAAGTATTTAGTTTATTTTATAAAATTCTTTTTTTGAATTCTTTCTTTAAATTCTTTTTTAAATTCCTTTTTTGAATTCTTTCTTTAAACTCTCTTTTTAAATTCTTGTTTTGAATTCTTTTAAAAAATAGTTTACGTGAACAATATTATTTCTTTTTTCCAAATTTTATATGTAATGTAGATCCCTGTATATGTAAAGTAATGTAAGGAAAATAAATAAATTATTATAAACGCGAGTCAATGGAAAGAAGTGCGGGAATCGGATAAGGATATAGAAAGGCTGCGTATCTTTTATATGATAGAAGAATGCGCCAAAAGAATATAAGCAAAAAATTGTGAGAGCACACACACACATAGAGAAACATATCCTCGTGTTCTGTTTCACAATATTTCATGTGGACGATAGATGTATGTATATATATATACACATATACGGTTGCTATGGTTCGGCCTTAAGAATGGAATACCCCACTTTATGTTTTATGCGATAGATCAGCTAGCGGGGCTGCTGTCATACGCTGCTGCGCGTCCCAGGGATAAAGTAAGATAGACGGATACCATCTCCTGTACGCGGATACGTCGCGGATAAATTCAACGTTACGTCCCGTGTGGCTTTTGCCGTTTTACCTATACTCCCACCCTCTTTTTCTCCTATCCTCTCTTTCTTCCTCCCTCTTCCCCCGTTCTCACTCGTTTTTTATCTCACAAATTCTTTCATAAAAAAAAGGAGAAAAACAACGAAATTATTTAACAAAAAGGGGAAAAATTTGTTTTTTGGGTTAAATTATTTAGAATTTTTTTAAATTTAGAAGAAATTTTTTTTGTTTTTGTATTTTTTCCCCCTTTTTTTTTGTGCGATACTTTGACGGTTCTTGGGGAATCCTTTTGAGAGTCGTGTGTCCACTTTGAAGGGTGGGAAGTCATGTGTATGTGAAATTTTATATCTACGAGTGTGTGTGTAAACGAGAAAAAGGTGGAGGTGGGCACCTTCCACGGTGAAGGGATGCATAAAACATAGGGATAGATAGTGGGCTCGAATGCGGACTTCTCTCTTTCTCGTTTTCCCAGGATTCGCGAGGTAAAAACTCACCCCGAATGTGACGTATGCATGCGAATATATACACACGGCACGACCAATCCCGTCTGACTTTTCTAGACCCTTTTCCTCTTCTCCATACCTCTCTTTCCCCTTTACTCCCTCACTCTCTCTCTCCCACCTTTGTCTCTTTTATTGGCGCTCTCCGGAGAATTGATAACCGCCGGTTTATATCCTATGACTGTGAGACCCGTTACGCTAATACGGCACACTACCACCGGGTATAATCGCACTCGAGACTCCATTGTTTTATCCATGCATGACTTCGACGATAATGCCAGATCACAAACGTTTCCAATCTTTTTTTTTTGTTTTACTTTCTTTCTTTCTTTCTTTTTTCGCGCTGAATTAAAAAAAAAGAAAATAACGAAACGAAAGGAAAATGGAAACTGTGTTCAAGAAATTAAAATACTCTTTTTCTATATAAGTCCCTTCTGGGTGGAAATTGACACAGTTTGCCCTTTACCTTAGCGATGATGTGTGACATTTGCTCAAGCCCTATTTTGATAGTCTAGAGCAAGGTGGAAGTAATTTCTGAACTAGATTTTGTGACCACAAGCCGGAAAGTAGAAAATAAATATACAAATTGACGAGAAAAGTTGCTGTAATGTTACTAAATAAAGACACGCCAGATAAAGTGGGCAGTATAGAAAATTGAGTAGAAAGTATAGAAAATTTAATAGAAAGTGTATAAATTTTAGTAGGAAGTGTAGAAAAATTAGTAGAAACTGTAGAAAATTAAGTAGGAAGTGTAGAAAATTTAGTAGAAAGTGTAGAAAATTAAGTAGGAAGTGTAGAAAATTGAATTGTATAGAGAATATAGGAAGTATAGAAAATTTAGTAGGAAGTGTAGAATATTAAGTAGAAAGTATGGACAACAAACTATAGCAAGTGTTGAAAATTGAGTAGTGAGTATAGAAAATAAAGTAGGAAGTATAGAAAATTTAGTAGGAATTGAAGAAAATTGAATTGGTAAAAGTAGTAGGAAGTGGTAATTGAGAAAGTAAACTAGTAGGAAGGAAAGAAATAACTAAGGTAAATAGTATATCTATTAACATGGTAAAAGAGTTTAATGTGAATAAATGAATGAAAATTAAGTAGAAAGTGTAGAAAATTGAATTGTATAGAGAATATACGAAGTATAGAAAATTTAGTAGGAAGTGTAGAATATTAAGTAGAAAGTATGGACAACAAACTATAGCAAGTGTTGAAAATTGAGTAGTGAGTATAGAAAATGAAGTAGAAAGTATAGAAAATTTAGTAGGAATTAAAGAAAATTGAATTGGTAAAAGTAGTAGGAAGTGGTAATTGAGAAAGTAAACTAGTAGGAAGCAAAGAAATAACTAAGGTAAATAGTATCTATTAACATGGTAAAAGAGTTTAATGTGAATAAATGAATGGAAATTATAGTAAACTAAGTAGAAAGTATAGTTAAAGAAGTAGGAAGTATAATTAACGAAATAAGAAGTATTAATTTTCAAAATATACCATTAGGATGTGAGTAAATAAATAGGAAGTAAGGTAAAAAGTACTTAGTAGGAAGTATAGTTAAAGATGTATGAAGTATAATTAACGAAATAAGAAGTATTAATTTTCAAAATATACCATTAGGATGTAAGTGAATAAATAGGAAGTAAGGTAAAAAGTACTTAATAGGAAGTATAGTTAAAGAAGTAGGAAGTATAACTATAGAAATAAAAAGTATTAATTTTCAAAATATACCATTAAGATGTAAGTAAATAAATAGGAAGTAAGGTAAAAAGTACTTAGTAGGAAGTATAGTTAAAGAAGTATGAAGTACAACTATAAAAATAAAAAGTATTAATTTGCAAAATTTACCAGTAGGATGTAAGTAAATAAATAGGAAGTATGGTAAATGAAAACTTAGTAGAAAGTATAGTTAAAGAAGTAGGAAGTACAACTATAGAAATAAAAAGTATTAATTTGCAAAATTTACCAGTACGATGTTAATAATTAAAGAAATAGGAAGTATGGTAAATGAAAACTTAGTAGGAACTGTAGTTTAAGAAGTAGGAAGTATAATTAATGAAATAAACAATAATTTGCATAATATAAAAGTAGAATATAAATTAATAAATAGGAAGAATGGTAAAAGTACATAGTAAATGAAGTAGGAAGTGTTTATTATTAAAAAGAGGTAATCAGGAAGTAAATTTAGTAGGAAGTATGATAATATTAATAGTAGGAAGTTCAGTTACATAATTAAGAAGTATAATCATTTAAGTTAAAAATACGGTTAAATAAGTAGGAAGTATAGTGATTGAAGTAGTTTTTACGAACAAGAGAAGAGAGTAGGAGATAATAAGCAAGTAGGAAGTATAGTAATTAATGTAGTGTTTATGAAGAAGGTTTATTAACAAGAAATAAGTAGGAAATATTGTCATAAAAGTAAAAATTGTCTATCAACAAGAGAGGTGAATAGGATGTAAATAAATAAGTTAATCAGGAAGAATGCTAAAAGTAGCAGGAAATACGGCTTAAGAAGTAGGAAGTATACAGTAATTAAAATAGAAAGTGTAACATTGTTGCAATTTTCTGGCAACATTTTTTTTTTTGAATTCTTTTGCAAATGAAAACACACACACAATAAAATAAAGTGCGAAAACCCTTTTCACTTTGCACTCTTTAATATAAAGTATTAACACCAATGAGAATAATTGAATGGCGTGAAAAATTTTTATTTTTTCACTTTCCCACCCTCAAGCATGAACGACTCCATAAAAATTAGAAACGAATCAAGGGAGAATGAGCGACAAGAAGCAAAATTCGTGTACTCAAGTGTACTTTTTTTTTATTCTACATACAATTTTCTTCTCTTCCATCCTTCTTCGCAGTATTTTCTCTTTTATACAATTGGAAAAAGAGGAGAGAGGATGGAGAGAGGGAAAAAGAGTGAGAGAAGAGGGTGGTCCCGCACCGACACTATTTTTATTTTTTTTTTCCTACTTCTTGCAAATGCGATAAAATGGGCCACTATGCGCTTGCCACGGAAAAATTTTACAATCAAACGCAGACATAAGCTGAACTTACAATAGTGTTGGTTGAAAAATATACGAAGCGTTACCTTTTTCCAACGTTGAGAAAGACATTTTTTTTCTTTTTTTCTCTAGATGGTGTTGGTAACGCTATGTATAGATGGTGGCGGAGATGTCGGAACTCCACTCACTCCACCGCACAAGCCTTGGATATAATAAGTCACGTGACATTAATATTTGAAAGCAGTTGGAACGTGGATTGCATTTGAAGTGCCTCAGCTTCTAGCTCTAGCAATATTCCACCTCCTCCCCCCTCTCTCTCTCTCTTTCTCTCTTTACTCCTTCCTTACCACCCTTCTCCTACCAACGTTAGGCCACCCTTTTATACCCTTTTATCCAACACGTCATCCTTCTTTTTCTTTCTTCCTTTAGATCCTTATGTTTCTTCCATCCCACCACTTTCTTCTCGATAGTGCGCTTTCCTTTCATTTCGCATTTTTTTCCCTCTTACCTTGTATTCAATTTTTAATAGAGTTAATCTACATTCTTTTTTTTTCATATAAACCGCACTTCAATTTTTAAAATTCTTGTGACAGTATGCAAACAAAAAAAATTCCTGTCCAGTAGTTTAGTGCTTACTAGTACTTTTTTAACGTACTTCCTACTTGATTATTCACTTTCCACTCACTTCTTTTGTTGATAAACACTTTCTGCTTGGTTAAAAATACTTCTTCTGCTGAAAATTAAAATTCCTTCTACTGCTACAATGTTTCCTATATATATATTTTTTGTATTTATTTATAGCAGAAAAAGGGATTATTTTTAAAGAGGTAGAAAGTGTTTATCAACGAAATAACAGAGAGGAAAGTGAATAAACAAATAGGAAGTACGAAAAAAGAAGTAGTAGTAATGAAAAGAAGTCAACAAAAAAACAGTAGGAAGAAAATAAATAAGTACCGTGGTAACAAAAGTGATTAAATAAGTTGAAAGTACGACAAAAGAAGTAGGAAGTAGTAGTCAACAAAGAAACTTCGTAGGAACGAAAAAAATAGTCAAGAAAAGAAGGATTATATTTGAGAAAGTAGAAGGGGTACAAGGTAAATTAGTAGAAGTGAATAGGAAGTGTGGAAAATGTATAGTAAACAGTATGTTAAAAGTAGTAGGAAGTATTGAAAAAAGTAGGCTATATAGATAACTAAGTAGGATGCAAAGATAATTAAGTAGGAAGTATAAAAAATTAGGAAGGAAGAATAGTAAATGAAATTGGAAGTAGAATACTAATAAAAATAGAAAATACTGTACTAAAAATAAGCTAGTAGAGTGTAAATAAATAAATAGGAAGTATGGTAAAAAAAGGGAATATAGTTAATGAAGTACACTGTAAAGGGAGTTAAATATAAAGTAGGAAGTGTGATAAAGTAAATAGTAGAAATTAAAGTTACATAAACAAGTAGGAAGTATAGTCATTGACTATATCCATTTTAAAAGTAGTAGGAAGTTGTAATAAAAGAAGCATAAAGTGATCAACTCCACTAACAAAATAAAAGTAAGAAAATTTTCTGCCTATCAAAACAAAAAGGAAATAGCATCTGATTAGTAGGATCAAGAGTGAAAAAATCAGAAATTTTTAAATCAGGGATTTAAAAAAAAAAGAAAACTGGAAAATGACTCGTGTACCATATTATAATTCCAACATGTCATAAACATATATAATCAAAAGAAGTGAGAACCGCTGGGTCGCATGGCAAATTTACAGCTGTAGGGTTGGCACTAATATAAAGGGGTTGATAATGATCTTAAATTATCGATCCAATTGTTTATACGCCGGCGCAATTCTATTTAATGCAAGTCGCTAGTACCTGCCACCATGCACGCAGTTAACCTACCTCGTTCACCTTATTCTCCTAACCGTTGTTATGTTGGGACCTATACCGACATAAAATTTATCGTCTCGGCACAATTTCAAACTAACTGATTCACTTCGCTAATAGCTAAGGGGTTGAAAGACCTGATTTATTTTATCGAAAAGGGGTGTATAGTATTATATACGTGTGGACACGCACTCCACCCCCGCAATTTTTTTTTTTTTTTTAAAACCATTCATGACGAATATATTTCTTTTTTCTAACAACATTCGAGAAATTTATATTTTCTTCTTTTTAATTACTCACTATTTTTTATTTTCCTAGGCATTTTTTTTTTGACAGATGAATTTTTAAAGAAAAAATTGTTTTTTTAATCTATTAATTTCTTTTTCATGCCTTCTGCTGGAAAAATTACTTATTCCTTGGCAGCAAAAGAAAAAACAAATTTCGACTAGAAAAATATTTATAAAACAATGAGGACAATTTGTTATAATCTCTTCTTATTGTTCATCTTCTTCTTCGCTGTTTCTTTTTTTTGCATTAATTGAGGAATCTGTTTCAAGAAAATGGTATAATTGATTTTGTGGTTAATTATCCAAACGAAGTTGTGGTGTGAAAAATTTGAAAGCCACATGTGGACAATCCGTCAAGAGAGTCTGGACAGACACGCTAATTAATAAAGAGAGAGAAGAGTTTCAAAGGCCCCTAGGCTGTCTCAGACTGTCTGTAAATGAAGATTGACATCGCAATCGTCATAATGTACTCATTAAGGTTTTAGTGTCCTAAAAAAAAATGAGAAAAAAAAGGAGAGCGCAGAAAAGAAAAGAGCAGTAGAAAAAAAAATCCAAAGTCCCTATCGGAAGGTCACGCTCAATGCAATCCAATCGAAATCGTACTGCGTTTTTTGTCGGTGTAATTTTGGAACACAGCGCCATGCCATTCTCTCCTTTTTTTTGACATGCATTATATTTGTGATATGCCGCGCGTTATTAAGATCCCATGCGGGAGGTCTCGATACTCTTCCTGTCGATTACAACTTTTGCTATATATACTCACGAAAATTCAAAATTGCATATGTACTTTTCCCTGCTATTTATAATGAATTATTAAACTAAAGATTCTTTTTTTTTTGTTAATTTGTAAATTAATAAAATGAAAAGGTATAGAGAATGTAAAAAAAATTCATTTTTTTATTAATTTAAAAATTAATAAAATAAACAAGCAGAGAGTTTAAAAAAATTCTTTTTTTTTGTTAATTTGTAAATTAATAAAATGAAAAGGTATAGAGAATGTAAAAAAAATTCTTTTTTTAATTAATTTAAAAATTAATAAAATAAAAAGGCAGAGAATTAAAAAAAAATTCCTTTTTTTTAGTAAATTAATAAAATGAAAAGCCAGAGAATTTAAAAAATATTCCTTTTTTAGTAACTTATAAAATAATAAAATAAAAAGGCAGAGAATTTAAAAAAAAATTCCTTTGTTTAATAATTTATAAAGTAATAAAATAAAAAGTCAGAGAATTTAAAAAAAATTATTTTTCTTAATAAATTAGTAAAATGAAAAGGCAGAGAATTTTAAAAAAATTCCTTTATTTAGTAACTTATAAATTAATAAATTAAAAAGGCAGAGAATTTTTAAAAAATTCCTTTTTTTTAGTAAATTAATAAAATGAAAAGGCAGAGAAGTTAAAAAAAATTCCTTTTTTTAGTAACTTATAAAATAATAAAATAAAAAGGCAGAGAATTTTTAAAAAATTCCTTTTTTGTAGCAACTTATAAAATAATAAAATAAAAAGGCAGAGAATTAAAAAAAATTCGTTTTCTTAATAAATTAATAAAATGAAAAGGCAGAGAATTAAAAAAAATCCTTTTTTTAGTAACTTATAAATTAATAAATTAAAAAGGCAGATAATTTTTAAAAAATTCCTTTCTTTTAATAATTTATAAATTAATAAAATGAAAAGGTAGAGAATTTAAAAAAAATCTTTTTTTTCATTAATTAACAAATTAGTAAAAAAAAGAATCTTTTAAAATAAAAATCATTAAAAATAAAAAATATAAATATACTTTATTATTGTTATTATTATATAAATAATTCGATAACGATTATCATAATCTCAATCATAAATTTGATTGCACACAATTTTTCTCAAAATTTAAAATACAATTTATTGTAAACATAAATTTAGCAAACGCTTTTACGTTGGAAAAAAAAATTGATAAAAGAAAATAGTTTTATATTTAATTAAACAAAAGAATTTTTTAAATAAAAAAATAAACTCACTGACTTGTCGAAGAAAAATTTTTTTATTACAGAGCATTTTTATCAGAAAGTGGAAGAACATATTTTTTAGTAATAAACATTCTATTTTTACTGCTTTAACATTTTTCAAATAAACCACGTAGCGTTAGACTGAAAAATGATTGGAAAATATTTCATTACTATTGCTTCCTAGGCAAAATTCACGAAAAAAAGTCGATTTTTGATATTTGAAACATTTATCTGGAAAAAACTGGAAATATTGACAAAAATTTTATTCGAAAATTATTATTTTTTTATTTATCGATCGAAAAACATTTTTTTATGTGTTTTTTCCTTTAAATAGAGTCTCTACATTAGTAGTTGCACAACAAAATTTAGTCCATGTTTATTTGAATTATAAATAAAAAATAGTTTAAAGAAATATTTTTTTCGAATATTAAATATTTTTAATTTCTTTGAAAAAATGAAATTGTCATTAATATTGATATTTATGTGCGTTTTAATTACAGTGAACGTCGCTTTAAAGAGAAATGTAAAATAATTTAATATATATTCTAAAATTTCTTTATAATAATTAACATTTATTATTATTAAAATACGCTTCCATATTTAACAAGATTTTAAATTCCCGATTTTCCAATGTAATGTTTCACTTTTGATTTCAGGTCAGGTCAACTTTTTTCTGGCCCTTCCCTTTCTGAAAAACAGCAAAGCCAAAGTAAATATTAAAATTTAAATAATAATGTAAAATTTAGTTCTTATAAATATTTAATTCAATTATTAATTGTAATTAATAATTATTATTTAAATATGCGAAAAATTATTTATTTATTTCAATTAGTTGTCAAAAAATATGAAATTTTATTTACTTTTTACTAAAAAGTGAATAAAATTAATTTTCTTTTTATATTAGAATGTTATTAATAATAATAATATTATTATTATTATTATTTATATTACTTATTATTATTAGTCATATTACTTATTAATTACATAATACTTTTATTATATTCTTTAAATAGTAAAACATCAGAATCGGATTCAAAAAAAGGAGATATTCCAGGAAATGTGAAATCCGCAGACCCTCTCGAAAACCTCGATCATTCACAGAGAATGCAATTATTGCGTTAATATTAATTTTAATGACAATAATTTTTAAATTCGACAAAGTTCATTATGTTCGATGATAAATATTAATTGGATTTATTCAATAAAAAAATTATAAAATTTGCACACTTTTTATTTCCTTTTACCTATCACAAAAAAAGGGATAAGAAAACAAATATAAACTATAATATAAAAATGTTAATTATTTATTATAAATATGAATATAATAAATATTGATTTTCTACGATTTTAGACATTTTTAGAAAGAAAAAATTCAAAAAACAGTAAAATTGATTGAAAATTATTATTTTAGAAATATTTTAGTGACACATAGCTCATAAAATTTGATTAAACAGAATTTTTTTGAAAATTTATACAAATAATAAAAATAAATTTAAATAAATAATACAAATGTTAATATAAAGATAGAAAACGCTTTTTCGAATATAAAAAATTATTGATAAAAATAAATAACTAAATATTTAATTAGAATTTTTTTTTAATTTTAAAAAATTAATCTACTTTACTTGTCGAAGAAAAAATTTTTCATTATCGAAAATTTTTATCAAGAAGTAAAAAAACATATTTTTTATTAATATTCTGTTTTTACTGCTCGATTTAATGACAATAATTTTTAAATTCGACAAAGTTCATTATGTTCGATGATAAATATTAAATTAATTTGTTAAATAAAAAAAAATCTATAAATTTGCACATTTTTTATTTCCTTCTATATATCAGCAAAAAAAAATGTGATAAGAATAAAAATAGAAATTATTCTTTAAAAATATTTAGTATTAGTTATAAATATGAATATAATAAATATTTGTTTTCTTCGTTCTTAAACATTTTTTAGAAATAAAAAATCCAGACGACAGTAAAGGAAAATGATTATTTTATATAGAAATATTTTAGTGAGACATTGAAATAGCAAATTGTTTACATTATTTTTTCGTGTGCAAATAATAAGAAAAAACGAAAATAAATATGTACACTATCTTTCGTGGATAAATAATAAAAAAAACGAACAAACGTCTTTTTTTAATTAAACTTAAAACGTTGTTTATTTTTGTTTTTATTATTATTAATATTTGTTCGTTAATAATGTGACATGATCTGAAGAAAGGGATCACTTTAAGGTTATGTTATAGTGTTACTTTTTTTGTTGGTTAATAGTTTCTTTTTAATTTTTCAAAATTAAAATCAGTGTTTATTAAATATTTCAGTTGTAATGAAAACTTAGACACTAATGACTCTCATTAACAGTTGATCATTTTTTTGTATTTTCATAAAAAAAAAACAATTGCAAACATAACCTATAATTTATTGCCTCTATGTCCCTTTCTTCAGATCGTGTCACATATTTTAAATTCGAAACATAATTTTTTATTCTCGAAAAAATAATGATTGGAAATTATTTTTTATTCCAAGAACAGAAAAATAATTTTTCCGAAAATAAAAAACATGTTTTGGAATGTATGACGATTGGAATAAATGTATTAAGTATACGGAATGAAGTAACAAGAAGTCTTATAAAGGATTATGTATATACTTAAAGTCAAACAGTAGACTTGAGTAGTCAATTAAAGTAATTGGATGAAATTGGGCAAAAACGAGAATTTTGTCTATTATTAAAATTTGGGCGAATGCATTAGAGATCGATGAAGAGTTTTCGTGATCTGCGACCCAGGCTAATGCAGATCTAACGATTTAATGACAAGCAACCGGTGGTCGGCTATTATTTTAACGCCCGTTAACATGACTCGTCAGTTTTTTTTTCTAAAAATTTCATCGATCAACGACTTTCAATATATATATATATGCGAGAATACGATAAACATCGAAGAAATTAAAATTTCATTATTATGATTCCTATAATCGTTGATCTTGATTATTAATTAAATTTACATATTGTATATTAAAAAAAACGAAAAAGAGGAAAAAAAAACTAAATTCGAAGATGGTGAATATTTTAGAATCATTAAATAAAAATTCTTTTATGTATTTAAAAGTCTCTTATTTAAATTGGTGAAAATTTAAAACTTATGAAAACAGAGTGTAGAAACAAAAATCGATGGGGTAAATTCTCGGCAATGTATTGAGTAGTTTATTGCTTTTCATGCATTTGCATGTTAAGTAGTCGCGTGCTCTCGAGTAATATCATAGTCCTGATACCATATGCCTCTGGGTATAAGAAAGCCTCCTCCTACATTTGTGGTCTTCGATATTACCACTGGCAGGACACTTATAAATTGAGATTTTATCACTGAGTGCGGAATTACGAAAACTTGCATTTTGACTCAAGTTATTTTTTTTTTAATTTCTCGTACAAGTTTTTTCTTTTCTTTTTTGCTTTGTAAAGAAGAAATTTCTTTATCAAAGCATAGAGAAATTTCTATTTCTTCCTCCCTCGATTGAATAATTTTTTAATTTTCGATTGCAACGAGATAAAAATAATTGTGCAAGAAAAATTGAAGACTAAAACTTAATAAGAGGCAAATTTGATAATCACCGACTTCTACTCTTTCTTTTTTTTATTCATTTTTATTTATTTTTATTTATTTTTATTTATTTTTATTCATTTTGATTTATTTTGATTTATTTTTATTTATTTTGATTTATTTTCATTTATAAACTTTAAAAAAGTAATAATGGTGGATTTAGCGAAAAGAGGATTCAAATTTTCCCGCCTTCCGCCAGAGGGACGCGGACGTTAGTTCCTAACCTCTACACGACCAGAAAATCAAATACAACTCTGAAATATATTCAATTAGGTAATAAAATTGAAAACAAATGCAACAAAAAAAGTTTACTTAACTTTTCGTTGAATTCGGTTTTTATTTCATTTTTTCAACAGGAAAAATAAGAAAAAATTAATCAGGCGGGAAAAATGGAAGACATATTGATAAAATAGCATAAAATCCGTAAAATTGATGAAGAGTGCCGAGAAGAGTAAAAAAGATCGGAAAACATACCAAGAGGGTAATTCAATAACAATTTTCGAGAACAATTTCTTATTGTTAGATATGGTCTTGTTTTGAAAATAAAATGGTAACTAGATTGCCGTTGTTGTTCAGGAGCACGAAATCCCTGACTACATCCATCATTGTTTCCATAGCTGAAGACTGATAGGCTGCTATTATCTTCGAACTCATTACGATCTTCTATTGATAAAGCTAGACGATAATCCTCCGCGAGGTTAATGTTCGCCGTGTTAAACTCGTCGCTATTCGAAAATTGGATCTTCCCCTCAAATACAAAAATTGTTTCAAATTTTTATTTTCCTTTTTCAAACTAATTTTTTCCGTTCCGTCATAATTTTCATTGAATACCATTTTTTTTTTTTTGGAAATTAAAATACTAAAATAAGCATTGCTAAATAAAAAAAATTTAGCAAACGCTTTTTCGTATATGAAAAATTAGTTTAAATGAAAAATTATTGTTAGAAGTGAAATAATATTTTCATTTCAATTAAATAAAATATTAAATAATAATTGAAGCTATCACTCGGCAAATTTTTAATAATAAATTAAATTATATAAATAAATAAATTAAATTAAATTATATAAATTAATGAAATTAAATTAAAAAAAACTTCTTTATGAAAGAAAAAATTTCTATTCCGAGCATTTTTATCCCAAAGTAAATTTTTTATTTACTTAAATTAATTGTTAAAAAATATAAAATTTTATTCAATTTACACTAAAGAGGTCATTTTCTGTTTATATTTAGGATAATATTATTATTATTATTGAGATTACTTATTAATTATATAATATTTTAATTATATTCTTTTAGAAATAACGCACCAGCATCGGATATAAAAAAAAGAGATACTCCAAAAAAAATGGAACGCGCAGACGTCTTCCAGAACACCGGTTGGATGCATTATCTTTAATTTCAATAATTATAATTTTCAAAGTCGACAAAGTTCACTATATTCAATGATTATAAATGAGAATTGTATTTTATCAATAAAAAAAATTATACAAAATTTGCATTCTCCAATCTACCACTAAAAAAATTAGACAAGAAAACATATCAATTATTATTTTTAAATATTTATTCTTTTCTATTATTGATTTTCTTCGTTTTTAAACATTTTTTGAAAATAAAAAATCCAGATAGCAAGAAAAATGATTAACAATGATTAGTTTAGGAATATTTTAATGAGTCATAGAAATAGTAAATTGTCTACATTATTTTTTCGTGTGCAAATAATAAAAAAAAGACGAAAATAAATATGTACACTATCTTTCGTGGATAAATAATTTAAAAAAACGAACAAACGTCTTTTATTTAATTAAACTGAAAACTTTGTTTTTTTATTAGTGTTTTATCAATAGCGGATTAAAAAAATCAACAGTCAATAAAAAGAAGAAATTTAATTAATATTTCGAGCAAAATATTTTATGTTCTTACTGATTAGATATATATTTTTCACTTTAAAACCTTGTCCGTTTGCTATAAATTTGTTTCAGAATAGACGTGCTCTTTATATTTCTATAATTTGCCAGTTTATTAAAGTTGAATAAAAAAATTCCTTTTTGGAACAAATCTTTTCGTTTTTCGGTATTTTCTATTTTTTAAGGAAAATGAAACTTCTAATAATTCAAGTCTTAACACTACTTTGTATTTTATTTGCAGTGAGCGTCACTTCAGAGAAACAAGAGAAAAGGTAAAAAATTTATGTTTTAATGTTAGAGCTAATTTTAGTTTTTTTTAACTATTTCTAATATTTATTGTTATTGAAATAAGAAACGTTACTTTTTTGCAAAACTTTTGTCATTTTATAAAAATTTTTCTTGTTTTGGTCTAATTTACAATTAGTTGCTAAAAAAGAAGATAATTTTTTTCAAGCAAATTTTTTTTTTAGTGTTAGAATATAATACTTGAAGGTCTGTATTTAATTTTTAAAAACTGTTCAAATTATGAACATTATCTAAAATTTGGAAATTATAATTTTTTAGAAGTGCAACGCCTCCAAAAAATAATGTGATACCCTCATATGGTGATTCAGATGCTAATAACGATTGGTTTTCACAAATAGGACGTAGTTTATATCCATAAACAATTGTTTTCAAAATATTCACTGAATTTTTTCATCTTGTACAATGACAATGATTGCATTGAATAAAGAAACTTATTTAAATTGAAATTTTATATCTTTCTTTCATTTACAACGAAACGAATGATGAAAACAAGGGTTTTTTTACTTGACTTCACTGCTTTTGAATTAAAAATTGATTTGTTTAAATTTATTCATTTATTTATAATATTCATTATTTATTGTACAAAAAAAAAGCAAAATGAGTCTCGAAATATATTGAAAATAATTTTGAGACAAATTTCAATGTTGTAATTCTTTACTGAATGAATACAATTTTTTTTCTATAAAGTTCAAGAGTTTGAAAAAATTTGAATCGAACATAAGAATTTTTTTTTCCCCCGAGGAGAAAAAAAACAAACTTATCTTGATTCTTCAGTTATACGTAAAGTATGTTTTTCATTTCTATATATAGGGATTCAGAAATCCATTAGAAGGAAAGAAGTTAATGAACGATGTTAATTATACATCTGTCGCGTCCTTTGAGAGGGTCCAACCGTAATCCTCTGACTGTCGAAACCAGGTTTTCTAATTCCTTGCGGCTTCCGACAACCAGACTTCTCTCAGTCTCATTATACATTAAGTGATTTTCTATTACGGCAATAAAATTTGTTTCTATAAAATGTAACATTTCGTAATATATGCGCCGAAAAAAAAATGAAATACAGTCCCTTAACATGGAATATCGGATTGAAATTAAGAAGATCATTTGTTTCTTTTATTTATTTCTTTTTTTTGTGTAAAATGAAAATGTACTCGATTTCAAATGACAAAAGTCCATAATGTCAACAGCAGTTGGGAAAGAGGAAGAAGAGAGTAAAGTGAGAAGGGCTTGAGACTTTAAGGGATGAGGAGCGAACGATTTTCGAGGGTCGAGACGATTTATTTTATTGAATGTTAAATTTCATGTTGGCAGTGCCGTTGAGCTTTGGGAAAGTGGCGAGAATTTATCCTTTGGCATTTAATTAATTCACCAGAGCACGATAAATTTTCTCTAATGTATTTGATTAAAAGATAATGCCTCAGATATCCTCTTTCCTCTCTCACTCTCTCTCTGTCTCTCTCTGTCCCTTCAATCCTTTTGGTACATGTCCTCATTTCTCCTTACTCTCATACTTTCATTACACTCATTTTTTATTCCTCTCTACTCAGACTTTTCTTTCTTTTATTCTTTACTTCAATTTTTTTCTCCAATTCTTCAAAATATTATTTAAATTTAGTTCCACTTTTTTGCTCGCAATGCCAAAATAGTTCAATCATTTTTATTTTTTCCAACACAGTCATTGAAGGCAACCTTTCTTACTTCAACTATTTTTATTTTTTCCAACAAAGTCATTAAAGACAACGTTTCTTACTTCAATGATTTGTATTTATTCCAACACAGTCATCAAAGACAACCTTTCTTACTTTAATAATTTTTTGATTTTTTCCAACACAGTCATTAAAGACAACCTTTCTTACTTCAATGATTTTTATTTTTTCCAACACAGTCATTAAAGTCAACCTTTTTAACATACTTTAATGATTTTTATTTTTTCCAACAGTTATATTAAAGACAACCTTTCTTACTTGAATCATTTTTTTATTTTTTCCAACACAGTCATTAAAGACAACCTTTATTACTTCAATAATATTTGTTTTTTCCAACACAGTCATTAAAGACAACCTTTCTTAATACAATAATTTTTTGATTTTTTCCAACACAGACATTAAACATAACCTTTCTAACTTACTTTAATGATTTTTATTTGTTCCAATAGTTATTAATGATAAAGTTTTTGCTTACTTCAATTTTTATTTTTTCCAACACCGTCATTAAAGGCAACCTCTCTTACTTCAATGATTTTTTTTCCAACACAGTCATTAAAGACAATCTTTCTTACTTTAATAATTTTTTGATTTTTTCCAACACAGTCATTAAAGACAACCTTTTTACTTATTTCGATAACTTTTTTCCAACACAGTCATTAAAGTCACCCTTTTTTTCAATAAACCAATAAACATGCTAAAAATCTGCAACATTTCGAAAAGTTTTAAAAAAAGGGAACTTAAAAATTTGCCCACTTGAGAATATTTATTTGGTTCCGTAATCTATTACAGCACGAGCATAATATACAACATACAACATGTATTTTAGAGAAACAGAACCTATAACTGTGGTCCAGTTTGTATCTTCTATGGGCTCTATGAACATGCATAAATCATTGGACTTGTACTCCTAAAATTCATCAAGTATTCAATTTTAATTTCCTTCGTGCAAAGCTTATCTCTCTCTCCTATCCAGCAATTCATCTCCTGTCTCAACATCTTTCCATCTCTTTCACATTACATATATACATATATATAGTCTAGACATAACTATTGATTTTACAACAAAATTTATACATCATTTGCCTTTTTTTCCCAAAAAAAAATTAAATTTACATATTATTACACATTATCAAAAAAAAAGAAGAAGTGGTAGGGTTTATTGCCGCAGTATTCATAAAATGTGATATGAATACACGCAACAATAACAAAAATGAAATGAGAAGCAATAAATGAAGGGTTGAAGTGTAGGAGTATGTGGAGGACGTCATTTTTTTTTTGTAGGTCACTTCCCCTCTCTTCCCCCCCACTCTTAAAAGTGGTCTTATCGTGTGGACTTTCAGTTCTCGTGTTGCAAGCTTCTCTAATTGCAAGCGCCTTCACAAGCTTTCTTTAAGACGGAAAAAATCAATACAACCTCGTTAAGGGATTTGTTTTCAAATTTTTGGATGGTGGATGAAAAGATTCTCATAATGTTTTCGATTGATTGTAAATCAATGAAAGGCAAGGAGGTTTTTTTTTCTTCTTGTTTTGGTATACAAGACAATTTGTTAGAAGAGCCAATACTACGGGCGGCATCAGCGGGTGGGATACCAACAAGCTCTGTTGGCTCCTCATCGCTCCTCGTGGATCCTCGTGGAGGTCGAGTTCTGCTTTAACTTTCTCTCTCTCTCTCTCTCTCTTTCTCTCTTGGCCATTTTCACGAGAGACCTGGTAGGTGCAATGTTTCGTGTCGGTGGTATAACAAACATAAATCCATAACTAATACCGGAACAGATTAAAATTTAATTCCCCCGCGCACAACTTACGAACGCGATTCATTTGGATAGTATCTCGATGCTACGGACTCATGAGTACACACACACACACACACTCTTCTGATTAATTGAAAGTTAATTGAATTCCCTCGTTGGAAATATTCATCGGAAATCCATTAAATTTTAGTCAAGATTACTTTCAGTTTACTTTTCTCAATTTTACCTCGATTTAGGTTCATCATTACTTCTCCGTTGCTATTAGCAAATGATTTTAATTAAAACAAATAAATTGAATACTTTTTTCCATATTCGGGGAAAAAGCTCCTTTTGCTCTAAATTATTGGTTAGGACTTAACTTATGTTTTGAACGGTTCTTGATATTTGTGAATCATGTTAATAGAAGAAGCGTTCAAAACAAGGTTGTTTTTAACATGCTCGGAAAAATGGAATAAAACCGAAAAGTCCCACTAATTTATATCTTCTCCAAATACCCATCAAGCTCATTAGCATCATTGAAATCCACTGTTAATAAAAGAATCTTTAGAGAATTTAAAAATACCGGTTTTTTTTTCTTTTTCATCAAGAACAAGCAACCATAAAATTGAATGTTAAATTGTAAAATCTGCTCGACGATTGTCAGTATAGTTTCTTGCACAAGGAAAAAGAGAGAGAGAGAGAGAGTAAAAAAAGAAGAATTTGAAATCTTCCTTCGACTTTGATTATTATCGAGGACCAATAAAAAGTGCCGCGTTTAGAAAAGAAATTATCGGTGAATACTGTTTGGACCGCGCAGTGATACTTTAAAACAATCTCGAGTCGTAAAATTCCTTCATTAAACATCAAAGGTGGCCCATAAAATCGGTGATTTCGAGAAGGCGCTATATAAGCTCGACTGCGGATGGGTATAGATATGGGTTTTGGTATATAGTGAATATCCCACAGTCTCCGATGGCGGTGTACGTGTCGAACCCCTGTGGCGCCTTGCCTACCATCTCACACTCTGCTATATTCCATCGGATCCCACCGTCAGATCGCCGGTTGATTAAAATCCGCGAGCCCAACTTCATTCTCCTCTTCATCCTTTCTCTTCGTCATATTCCCCCTACCTTCCTCCACCCCCCACCCCCCTCCTACCCTTTCTGGCCAACTTTATTTTTTCTTACCCATCGGCCAATATTATATTTATTTCCCTATAAAAAAGAAATTCCTTACAATCTATAACATCTATACGCATGTTCGTCCGAAGGAAATCAAATTTTTAAAACAAAATTTTAACTCTCTTTTGTTTAAAGAACAGTTTTTTTTAGTGTGGAAAATAAATTTTACTTTCGGTTTTTTTTTTTTGGCTAAAAATCGTTTAGATTTTTTAGCCATTTTGACAAAATTGATTAAAATTCGAGTCGATATTTTATTTTTCTGACTGTTTTCGAATTTTCAGAAAAATTATTTACTTCTTTCTTATCGCTGCTCATAAATAAAATTATTGCACAGAACTTTAAAATTAATAAAAAGAATTAAAAAAATGTAATAATAAAAATTGTTTAGATTTTTAGCCATTTTGACAAAATTGATTAAAATTCGAGTCGATATTTTATTTTCCTGACTGTTTTCGAATTTTCAGAAAAATTATTTACTTCTTTCTTATCGCTGCTCATAAATAGAATTATTGCACAAAACTTTAAAATTAATAAAAAGAATTTAAAAAATATAATAATAAAAATTGTTTAGATTTTTAGCCATTTTGACAAAATTGATCAAAATTCCAGTCGATATTTTATTTTCCTGACTGTTTTTGAATTTTCATCAAAAATATATCATCGCTGCGCTCATAAATAGAATTATTACAAAGAACTTTAAAATTAAAGAAAAATTTATAATAATAATAATATAAATATTGCAAAAAAACTTTTATAAAAATTTTTAAATAATTAATTCCCTTCGACTTATTTGATTAAAATTCTAATTTAAATAAATGAATTCTTGAGAAATTTTTAATGTTTATAACAAAATTGAATTCTTCTGCAACTTTTTACAAAAAAATTTTTTTCAACAATCATTCTTCTCCTTATCTTTGCTAATAAATAGAATTACTGCATGAAACTTTAAAAATTTATAAAAAAAAAAAATTAAACGTTTATAAAAATAATTCAAATTTTGCAAAAAATGTTTAAATAATTAATTTCTTTCGACTAATTTTATGGAAATTCTAATTTAAATAAATGAATTCTAGAGAGATTATTAATGTTTATTAAAAAAAATGTTGAATTCTTATGAAAATTTAAAAAAAAAATTTCTTTAGATAATTGAATTCGGTTTGGAAATTCTTATGAAATTAGTAGATATTGAAAATCATTGAATTGCGAAAAGTTTTTTAAAATTACTCAATTTTACAAAAAATTCTATTCAAATTTCTAAAAATAATGTCGGCGTAGAATTTTATTCAATTTTTTTGACAATAATTAATTTGCTAAAAAGCATTATGTTATTTATGAGAAAAATTAAATTCTCGCTAACGATTTTACTAGAATTTCCTTAAATAATTGAATTTCAAAGAAAAAATTTATTATTTTTAAAAATAATTTTCTTCTTACAGTAAATATTGTTATTTATGAAAATAATTGAATTTTGTAAAGAATTTTATTCAAACTGACATCAAACAATTAAATTTTCGGAAATAGTTTATGACTTTTAAAAATAATTTAATTCTCACAGTAAATATTGTTATTTATGAAAATAATTCATTTTATGCAAAGAATTTTATTAAAAATGACTTTCAAATAATTGAATTTTCGAAAATAATTTTGTTACATATGGAAATAATTAATTTTTTTCGATGAATTATTATTTCTATAAAATTTTATTAAAATATTTCGAAAATAATTACATTTTGCAAACAATTTTATTAAAAATATCTCAAAGTAATTGAGTTTTTGGAAATAATTTTGTTATTTTTCGACATAATTAAACTTTTACGGTGAATTATTATTTATGTAAAGATATGAATTCGTTGTAAAAATTTTATTAATAATAATATTTGAAAATAATTGAATCTCTGTAAAAAATTGTAATATTCCAAAGAATTTTAAACAAACATTTTTTTGGAAGAATTTATTTTCTTCGAGTAATTAAAATTAAATTTTTAAGAATAATTCCAATTTTTGGAGCAATTTCTGTAAAAATGTTTAAAAAATAATTAAAATCCTGCAATGAATTTTAATATTTATGAAAATAATAAAAAAGTTTTAAGGAAGTTTATTGGAATTTTTTTAAAATTAAATTTGCACGACAAAATTTATTACTTTTACAAAAATAATTGAATTCTTTGTGACGAATTTTATTGTTCATAAAAATAATTGAATTCTTGTGATGAATTTTATTATTTATAAAAATAATTGAATAGTTGCAAAGAATTTTATTAAAATGCCTCAAAATAATTGAATTTTTGGGAATAATTTTGTTATTTATGAAAATAATTGAATTATTGCCAAAAAATTTATTAAAATCTTTAAAAATAATTGAATTTCTGTGAAAAAATTTATTGCTTACGATAATAATTGAATTTTGTGATGAATTTTGTCAATTTTTTTGCGAAATTTTATGAAAATACTAGAAATTGAAAATAACTGAATTTCGAAAATTTTTTTTACAATAATGGAACCATTTTTTAAAAAATTCGATTTTAATTTTTTAATAATAGTTTTTTAATTTTTATTATTAGCGAATTTAAAGTAGTGGCTATTTAAAAATTATATTTTTAACTGATTTTTAAATATTTTCAACCAACTTTCAGTCGAAAGTCAAACTGTAATTTCCAATCAATATCAAAAGTATAGAATTGAAAAATATAATTGAAAAATATAATCGAAAAATATTATATATTCTCAAAATGAATAATACCCTAAAAGGTGGTTTTATTCATAAAAAAAAATAATAAAAATCGATATTACCAGTGTAAAACCCAGGTTGGCAATAAAATTAATATTTGATGTAAAGTAAAGGAGGAGAAATGTTTTATTGAAGATATGTAGGTTCAATTTCAGCTCAAGTCAAAGTTATATTTATAGGCTGTTTAAGTGCGAGGATAGACCCCCTGTGAGTGCTAAAGACTTTTTTCCCCTCCTTATTTTCAATAAACGTCAATACACTGAATATATTATCGTCTTCCACTGAATATTAATTACACTTTATTACATTACAAAACTACAATCGATTTTTTTTTTTTTTTTTGCAAAAAAAGATGGTAAAAAATATTTTCTTATTATTACCTTCAATAATTCTTGTCATAACATTGAAACGAAGAATATTTTATCGAGAAAAAAAAATTATTAAGAAATTTATTAAGAAAAAAATGTTGTATTTATACTTCATTTTCTGCTGATGATAAGAGGAAAATTTTTTTTTATTTATTATTAAAAGGATTTTTTTATTAATAATCTGCTGATGATAAATTTAGGGAAATTTTTTTTAATTGAAATTTATTAATAATTTGCTGATGATAAATTTAGGGAAATTTTTTTTTTGTTGAAATTTATTTAAAGGGTTTTTTTTTATTAATAATCTGCTGATGATAAATTTAGGGAAATTTTTTTTTTATTGAAATTTATTAAAAGGGTTTTTTTTATTAATAATCGGCTAATGATAAATTTAGGGATTTTTTTTTTTTTATTTAAATTTATTAAAAGGTTTTTTTTTATTAATATAAAGTCGACTTATCTCTGCAAGTTCTAAAGCATTCGTTGAACCCTCGGGATGTAACGCTCGTTTTCAACTGGCGAACAAACAAATATCGTGATTCACATTGTTCTCCTCTTGCTTTTTCCCGGGACTTTCAATTGAATATAACGAAATGTAAACACAGCCATTGCGATCACAAGGGACGTCGTCGCAAGGTCCTGAAGGGGGTTAGACTGACGATTCATGAACAGGAGTCGAAGTGAAGTGATACTTCATTCTTTTATACTGGTGTGTTAGTCCATCACAAATTACCCATCCAAGTTTGGATATATTATCTCTTTGTCAGGCAGACCTATCAGTTCATTCTTTTAATATTTAACCAATCAATTATTTTAATTGGCAAATTTTTTCTCCCTTCAGAATTTCTTTCTAATCCTAACCAATTCGATGTATTTCTAATTAGACAAAAATGTTTTTAATCACTCCTATTTCCGTATTGACCGAATGCTGGAAAAATGTTTTCCAAATCGAATGTATTTTGTATTGAATAAAAAAAAATAAATAAATTAAAGGACGTTCTAACATTGAATATGTTATTAAGATGAGAATTTTTTTTCCTTGTATTTTTTAACAAGAACAAAATTTATTCTCGACGATTTTTTTTTTTATTAGTTCAGTTACACTTTTGAAGTCTGCAATTATGTCCTGAGACGCAAATTATGTCGACAAATAAAGATGAATGGAAAGCCCTCTTAAGTTGGGAGGTAGGAAAAATAAATCTTGCGGTCATTTATTTCTGAAATGTCATCGGTGCGAAAGATAAAATTTCTTTGAACGTCGAAGCTGCGTGGGTCGCAGATGCCTCAGGTGCTATTTGATTTCATGTTTCTCTTTCTCTCCTTTTTTTTCAAACTGCTTCTGCCTCGCGAATCTCGCCGAGATTGACAATAAAAAACAAAAAAGTATCGAAACTATTTCGAAACGAAAGTATTATTTTTAAAAGAAGTAATTTTAAAAAAAGGATTTTTTAAAAAAAAGCATTTCCAAAAAAGTATTTCCAAAAAAGTATTTCTAAAAAAGTATTTCTAAAAAAGTATTTCTAAAAAAGTATTTCTAAAAAAGTATTTCTAAAAATAAATAAAATGTATTGCCAAAAAAGTATTTAGAAAAGTATTTTTAAAAAACTATTATTAAAAATAGTATTTTTTTCTACAGAGGAAAAATGATGTTTGCATAATTGGAGAATCCACTTTTTTTCCTCCGATTAGGTTAATTTTGCGATTGCAAATGAAAGCGGACAAGAAACTTGTTCGGAGCATGTTTACCCAACCAATCATAGTGAATGGAAATCAGAAGTTCCCACCTACCTACCTACATTTGCGATTATTCCTGGAGACGTCTGATGGGGAGGAATGTCATCAGCGAACCTTGTAATTTTGATCATTTGACCGCTTACAATTCACTGACCGCGCAAATCTTACCACAAGATTTATTGCTTGGTCACAACAAGTCCTGGTGTATATGTATATATATATATAAGAAATGAATGTGGAAAGTACAATTTATCCATTGAACGAAAATTCTCATTTCAGAAAATATGATTGATAGACGCTGGCATATAAACATCAAAATGTTATAACAATTGATACACCAGTTCAGATTAATCATTCGAAATTACAATTTTTCCCATTCAGAGATTATTGTAGTACTTCTTTTCCAATTCAGAATTTTTGTTTCCAATTTCAGAAAATAAAAATATTAACTAAACGACGCAATGATAAAAAAACAATTTAAATTTTCCCCCAAAGGATACCTTGGGAAAAATTTTCAAATAATTAATTTCTTTCGACTAATTTTATGCGAATTCTATTTTGAAATATAAATGAATTGCAAAGAAATTTTTAATGCTCTTTGAAAAAATTAAAATCTCATGCAAATTTTTATTAAAAAAATTTTTCTAAATAATTGAATTTTCTTTGGAAATTTAGTGAAATTAGTAGATATTAAAAATCATTGAATTACGAAATGTTTTTAAAAATAATTCAATTTTACGAAGAATTCTAATAAAATTTCTGAAAATAATTTAATGTCTTTGTGGATTTTATTAGAATTTTTTTAAATACTTGAATTTTGAAGACAACATTTATTACTGTTAAAAATAATTTATTTCTCACCGTAAATATTGTTATTTATGAAAATAATTGAATTTTGCAAAGAATTTTATTAAAAATGACTTAAAATAATTGATTTTTCGGAAAAAATTTGTTATTTATCGACATAATTGAATATTCTTTTGATAAATTATTATTTATTTAAAGAAACGAATTCGTAGGATGAATTTTATTGAAATTTAAAAGAAAAATTGAATTATTTCAATAAAATTTAATTATAATTGTATTTCAAATAATTGATTTCTTTTGAAAAAGTTTTTAAAACTATTTGAAAATTATTGAATTCCTGTGAAAAATTCTAATTTTTTTCAAACAATTGATTTTCTTAGAAGAAATTTATTACTTTTAAAAATAATTGAATTTTGCAAAGAATTTTATTAAAAATGACTTGAAATAATTGAATTTTCGAGAATAGTTTTGTTATCAATCGTCATAATTGAATTCTTTCGAAGAATTATTTACGTAAATAGTTGAATTCTTGGAAAGAATTTTATTAAAATTTAGAAGAAAAATTTAATTATTTCAACAAAAAAATGTAACTAAAATAAAATTAAAAATTATTGATTTCTTTTGAAAATTTTATTATAATATTTGCATAGAATTGAAATCCTGTGGAAAATTCTGATATTTTTGAGAATAATTGAATTCTTTCAAAGAATTTTAAACGAACATTTTTTTCGTGAATTTAAAATTAAAATTTTAAGAATAACTCCATTTTTTGAGCAATTTCTGTAAAATTGTATTAAAAGTATTTGAAATTCTGCTTTGAATTTTAATATTTATGCAAATAATTAAAGAGTTGTAAAGAATTTTATTGGCATTTTTTTTCAAATAATTGAATTGTTGTGATGAATTTTATTAAAATGTAAATGAAAAATTGAATTATTTAAAAAAAAAATGAATTAAAAATTAATAATAATTAAAAATATTAAATTTTATTTTAAATAATTGCATTTCCAAGAAGAAATTTGTTACTTTTAAAAATAATTGAATTCCTGTGATGAATTTTATTATTTATAAAAATAAATGAATTTTGAAACGAATTTTATTAAAAATAACTCGAAATAATTGGATTTTTGGAAATAATTGTGTTATTCATCGTCGTAATTGAATTCTTTCGATGAATTATTATTTATGTAAAGAAATTAATTCATAGGAAGAATTTTCTTGAAACTTAAAAGAATAATTGAATTATTTTTAAAAAATTTAATTAAAATTGCATTTCAAATAATTGATTTCTTTTGAAAAAGTTTTAAAACTATTTGAAAATAATTGATTTCCTGTTTGAAAACATCGAAAATTTTTGTAAATAATTGAATTTTTAAGAAGAAATTTATTATTTACAAAAAAAAAATGTTACTAAAATCGACTTGAAAGTAATTGATTTCTTTTGAAAATTTTATTAAAATATTTCGAAACTAATTGAATTCCTGTGGCAAATTCTAATATTTTTGTAAATAATTGAATTCTACGATAGAATTTTAAACAAACATTTTTTTTTTTGAATAATTGATTTTTTCGAGAAATTAATATTAAATTTTTAAGAGAAATTACTTTCTTTAAGCAATTTCTGTAAAATTGTATTAAAAATAGTTGAAATCCTCCAATGAAGTTTCAAATTTATGAAAATAATTGAAAAGTTGTAAGGAATTTTATTAGAATTTTTTTTAATAATTGAATTTGCCAGACATTTATTACTTTTACAAAAATAATTGAATTCTTTGCGACGAATTTTATTATTTATAAAAAGAATTGAATAGTTGTAAAGAATTTTCTAATTTATAAAAATAATTGAATAGTTACAAAGAATTTTACTAAAGTGCCTCAAAATAATTGATTTTTCGGAAATAATTTTGTTCTTTATGAAAATAATTGAATTATGCGAAAAATTTTAAAAAAATATTTAAAAATAATTGAATTTCTATGAAAAATTTTATTACGTATAGAAATAATTGAATTTTGAAATGAATTCTATTAAAGTGCCTCAAAATAATTGATTTTTCGGAAATAATTTTGTTCTTTATGAAAATAATTGAATTATGCGAAAAATTTAAATAAAATATTTAAAAATAATTGAATTTCTATGAAAAATTTTATTACGTATAGAAATAATTGAATTTTGAAATGAATTCTATTAAAGTGCCTCAAAATAATTGATTTTTCGGAAATAATTTTGTTCTTTATGAAAATAATTGAATTATGCGAAAAATTTAAATAAAATGTTTAAAAATAATTGAATTTCTATGAAAAATTTTATTACGTATTGAAATAATTGAATTTTGGAATGAATTTTGTCAATTTTTTTAGGGAAATTTTTTGAAAGTACTAGAAATTGAAAATAATTGAACTTTGATTTTTTTTTTAAGAAAATTTTAATTAATTAAAAATTAAATTAAATTAAAAAAAAGAAATTGAAATAATTTGTAAAGAATTTGAATTTAATTTCGACGCTGGCATATAAACATTAAATGTTAACAATTGATACCACCAATTTAGATATTAATCATTCGAAATTACAATTTTTGCCTTTAGAGAAATTGGTTTTTTTCAATTCAGAATTTGTTTTCAATTTCAGAAATTAAAAAAGTCAAATTAAACGACGCAGTGACAAGAAAAACATAATTTAAATTTTTTATCCCCAAGGATACGTTTCTTTTTTTTCTCTCTCTCGAAAGCTAGCGTGGTGATATTAGAGGCAATGACTGTCAATCAGGGGAAAAAATATGAGACGAGAAATTGGAAAAGGACCTTAAGAGCTCGTTTATAAATAACTAAATGAAAAGAAAAAGAGATGAATAAGAAGTGCGGCAGGAGATGATGATTGTATATGCAAGGGTATATAGTAGATAATTCAGCGCGTATCACGGTAGCAGTTTGAGTCCCTGCAAGCACGTTGCATCGGCCATCACAAAGACAAACCTCTGTGGATGCGGTACCGGAACGTTCCGCTTCACACACAATCATTCTACATACCGTGAAAGGTTATAACACAAACACCATTTCAAAACGAAAAAAGAGAGATAGAGAACGTTGTGTCAAGGGGTTTTGTAGAATGAGAAAGACTAAAGTTGCAAAAAAAAAAAAAGAAGGAAAAAAAACAGAAACAGAAAAAAGAAATTTCAAAGGATAAAGAGAAGAGTCCAAAGAACCGAACAACAAAACACGAGATTGCTGACGGGCCGCGAGTGGTTGGCGCCATCGCGTGATTACCAATTTGGAATTACTCCCTCCGTGAGTATATATGATGCGAAGGACGCGCGTGGATTATCAGACTCTCTCACTCGCAGAGAGACATGGTCATTTCTATAACCAAAAGGGTTACAACTTTTTCAATGAAACAACAGAAAAAGAGATAAATCTAATTTTAGAATTTATTTACTTTTTTGTAAATAGCGAGAAATTAACGAAAATTCTGTTTTATTCTTATCCCAATTTTTTAATGCTTTCAATAATTTTTTTGCACCGTATAGCAATTTGAAATTTTAGCCATCAATTAAGCAAGGATTTTGTGACGTTAAATTGGATATTAATTTTTTGGCCCACACTGAGAAAACAATATATTTGAATCAAAGATAAAAAAAGATTTTTAATTTAATTTTTTTAATATATTCACGGAGGAAGTAATAAAAAAAAATTAAATCAAATCTGTGTTTCATTATCTTTGTTATACAGTCAACCAAAAATTATGTTTGATTTAAACATAATAATTTAGATTCAATACATACTAAGTTTTCATGTGAAAAATATTAATATTTTTTTAAATAATTGAATTTCCAAGAAGAAATTTGTTACTTTTAAAAATAATTGAATTCTTGTGATGAATTTAAATATTTATTAAAAATAATTGAATTTTGCAAAGAATTTTATTAAAAATGACTTAAAATAATTGAATTTTCGGAAAAAATGTGTTATTTATCGACATAATTGAATTCTTGTGATGAATTTTATTAAAATCGAAAAGAATAATTTAATTATTTCAATAAAATTTAGTCAAAATTGTATTTCAAATAATTGATTTCTTTCAACATTAAAAAAAAATATTTGATAATAATTGCATTGCAGTGAAAAATATTATTATTTTTTCAAAATAATTGAATTTCCAAGAAGAAATCTGTTACTTTTAAAAATAATTGAATTCTTTCGAAGAATTATTTACGTAAATAATTGAATACTTGGAAAGAATTTTATTATAATTTAAAAGAAAAATTGAATTATTTTAAAAAATATGTAACTAAAATCGAATTGAAAATAATAATTGTTTTAAATTTTATTAAAATATTTCGAAAATAATTGAATTCCTGTGAAGAATTCTAATATTTTTGTAAATAATTGAATTCTTCCAAAGAATTTTAAACAAACATTTTTTTTTGAATAATTGATTTTTTCGAGAAATTATACTGCTTATGTTTGATTAAAAAAAAAATTTTCAGTGTAAAATCGAATTGAAAATAATTAATTTCTTTTCAAAAATTTTATTAAAATATTTTGAAAATAATTGAATTCCTGTGAAGAATTCTAATATTTTTGTAAATAATTGAATTCTTCCAAAGAATTTTAAACAAACATTTTTTTTTTGAATAATTGATTTTTTCGAGAAATTATACTGCTTATGTTTGATTAAAAAAATTTTAATGGCGAACATAATCATAAAATTATATCCATGGTCAAATTTCTAAACTACATTCAAAAATAGAATAATTTTTTAAAAATAAATATTTAAATACCTATTTATTTTGTCCACAGAAATTAAAATATTTCAAATCATTATAATGTAACGCATTTTTGAAATTTAACTATTTCAAAAAAACGACAGAAGTATAATTCTTTCAAAATTCAATTATTTTTTTCTGAAATTTAAAAATTCGATTTAAATTATTTTAAATTCAATTTTTTAATTCAAATTTAAAATTCCAATTTCAATTCACTAATTTCTTATTTTTAAAACATTTTTCACGAATTTTTGATAAATATAATTATTCATAACTTTAATAATTTTTTTTTATTCAATTCTAAATCAATTCTTATTAGAAAGTTCTATATGAGAATCATTTTATTTAGATACAAAAATAAATAGTTTATTGAATAATTTAACATTTCTTAAATTTGAATTTTTATAAAGAACTTTAACAATATTTTTGAAAGTAA
The DNA here is from genome assembly GCA_032872475.1 of Leptopilina myrica (nomen nudum). Lineage (NCBI taxonomy): Eukaryota > Metazoa > Arthropoda > Insecta > Hymenoptera > Figitidae > Leptopilina > Leptopilina myrica (nomen nudum). The sequence goes on along the minus strand of CM065467.1, from coordinate 22,806,767 downwards.
TTGAATTTTTACGAAGAATTGCATCAAAATTTTTTATAAGAAATTTTCAATTTAAGAGAAACAAATATAATTGGAAAATTTGAAGAAATGTAATTTAAAGTGAATTGAAAATATATATCTAAAAAACAATTATATCAAATTTTTTTAAATAATTGAATTTTTATCGAAGAATTTAAAACAATTTTTAAGAATAAATGTGTTTCTAAAGAAATTAATTGAAAACTATGTAAATTTAAAAGTAATTTGAAATCCCGCAATGAATTTGATTATTTTTGAGAGAAACTTTAGAAAAATATTTTTTACGAAATGATTTTGTCAAAAAAAAAAATTGATGAATATTGTGTTCTAAATAAATGAATTTTCTTGATAAGTAGGGTATTTATGAAAATAATAGAAACTCTTTCAAAAGATTTTATTCAAATTTTTTGAAATTTTTTAAAAACAATTCCATTATTATAAAGAATTTTATTAAAAATTTTTTTCAATTATTGAATTCTTTTAAAGAATTTTACTAAAATTTTAAAAAGAACAGTAGCATTTTTCGCGCAATTCATTTAAAATTGGAATAAAAAATACTTGAAATCGTGACATGATTTTTATTATTTGTAAAAAGTAAAAATAATTTGAATATTTTTATCCATTATTTTTATTATAAAATTTAAGAAAAATCTATTTAAATTAAATGGTTTTTTTGAAAAATAATAGAAAATTTCTGTTTGAAAATAATTGACGGCCTGTGAAAATATTTTTATTTCTGTGAAAATAATGAATTGATTGAATTGAATGTTTGTGAAGAATTATAAAAACCGTTTTTTAAAAATTATTTTATTTTATTGAGAAATTTTTTTCTTAAAATGATTGATATTAAAAATATTAAATGTCTCTCGAAAATTTTTGTTGGTGGAGGAACTGTTTTTTTTCCCAACATCCATATATACTTGTGGATGTGTAGAACTTTCTGAATACATATCGCGCTGAGGGCGGGCTATGCAGTGGCAAGACACTGATTGAATTGAAGTAATATCAGGAGCAGTGAGTAATGGTCGTTGAGAATTCAAATGTGCCCCGTATGTGTGAGTAGTGTACGAATCAGATAGTGTGCAGTCATGCCAGGTGATTATATCAGCTACTGTGCTTCTTCTCCTTCACCATCATCCATATCCAACTCTGCCTCTTTTCTCGTCGAGGAACTTTTGACCAAGTAGTAGATATTCGCCTCTCATTTCCTATATATACCTATCGTTTCGCTATATATATGCTGAAGAATTTCCACCCAGATCAAAAACTATCCGATGAACCCGGTATTTCTCAAATACAGGATCCGTTCACTCTTTTTGTTGTAATGAGTTTTCCATCCCTCTCCATTTCCTCTACCACTGAAAAAAGGAATCATATATCTGCTATGCTTGATTTTTTTAAATTTTTTGTTATTGTACAATTTTGAAACTATTCTGATACTAGTTTGGAACTATTTTAATACTATTTTCAATCTATTTTGAAACTATTTGGTTTTTATACTATTTTGAAACTATTTTGAAACTAATTTGAATCCATTTTTAAACTATTTGGTTATTATACTATTTTGAATCTATTTTGAATCTATTTGCTTATTCAACTATTTTGATACTATTTTAAAACTATTTGGTTATTACACTATTTTGAAACTATATTGAAACTATTTGGTTATTATACTATTTTGAAACTATTTTAGAACTATTTTGTTATTATATTATTTTGAAACTATTTTAATACTAATTTCATACTATTTTGAACCTACTTTGAAACTATTTTGAAACTATTAGGTTATTATACTATTTTGAAACTATTTGGATAATATTCTTTTTTAAAACTATTTGGGTATTATACTATTTTTATACTATTTTGAAACTATTTGATTATTATACTACTTTGATACTATTTTGAAACTATTTGGATATTATACTATTTTGAGACTATTTTGTAAGTATTTGGTTATTATATCATTTTGAATCTATTTTGATACTATTTCGATACTCATTTGATACTATTTTGAACCTATTTTGAATCTATTTTGAAACTATTTTGTTATTATACTATTTTCAAACTGTTATGAAACTATTAGGTCATTATATAATTTTTAATCTATTTTGATACTATTTTGAACCTATTTTGAAACTATTTGGTAATTATATCATTTTGAATCTATTTTGATACTCATTTGATACTATATTGAAACTATTTTGTTATTATATTATTTTGAAACTATTTTAATACTAATGTGATACAATTTGGAACCTATTTTGTTATTATACTATTTTAAATATTTTTTGATACTATTTTGAATTTGTTTTGAATCTATTTGCTTATTCTACTATTTTGAAACTATTTTAAAACTATTTGGTTATTCTATCATTTTGAATCTATTTTGATACTAATTTGATACTATTTTGAACCTATTTTGAAACTATTTTGAAACTATTTGGTTATTATATCATTTTGAATCTGTTTTGATACTCATTTGCTACTATTTTAAAACTATTTGGTTATTAAACTATTTTGATATTATTTTGAAACTATTTTGAAACTATTTGGTTATTATATCATTTTGAATCTGTTTTGATACTCATTTGCTACTATTTTAAAACTATTTGGTTATTAAACTATTTTGATACTATTTTGAAACTATTTGGATATTATACTACTTTGATACTATTTTAAAACTATTTGGATATTATACTATTTTGAGACTATTTTGTAAGTATTTGGTTATTATATCATTTTGAATCTATTTTGATACTATTTCGAGACTCATTTGATACTATTTGGAACCTATTTTGAATCTATTTTGAAACTATTTTGTTATTATACTATTTTCAAACTGTTATGAAACTATTAGGTCATTATATAATTTTAAATCTATTTTGATACTATTTTGAACCTATTTTGAAACTATTTGGTTATTATACTATTTTGAAATCATTTTGAAACTATTTTGTTACTATTTTAAAACTATTTTGAAAGAATTTGGATATTATACTATTTTAAATCTATTTTGAAATTATTCGGTTATTTTACTATTTTAATACTATTCTGAATCTATTTAGAATTTATTTGGTTATTATACTATTTTAAAACTATTTTGATACTATTTTGAAACTATCTTGAAACTATTTTGATACTATTTTGAAACTATTTTGTTATTATACTATTTTGAAACTATTTTGCTACTATTCTGACACTACTGTTCTGATCTTGTAAATTTTCGTGAATTATGATTCAGGTCAATAACATTGCAGCCGGATGTCCACTCGGGTGGTCCGAACAAGTTGCATATACGACTCCTGAAAAGGATTTGAATAGACACACTTTATTCCACGTAAAAGACAATGTACAGTCAAACACCGGATTGATAGGCGATGGAATAAAAAGCGAGTACACTGTTTATATTTCTTCTGCGTAGTAAAATAAATCTCTTTCTTCAAAGAGTAAAATCACCAAATGATTGATGATGATATTTATGGGACAACAACTAATTGATTGGTAGGCGAGTGTTTTATATAAATTTTATACAGCAAAATGTATATGATATCAACACACTCAACCGGTTCAATATATATATATATACGTATATGATATCTCATGACGCCTGGCGCGATGATTTATTCAATGTAAAATGGCTGACTTGGGTTACCTTTCTGCCTCTCTCTCTCTCTCTCTCTTTCGAGTATAAGTATATTCTAAACAGAAGCTATTGTAGTTCGTCACATGATGGACGTACCCCACGCACGAAACTCATGAAGATCCAGAGGTCGCTCATTTTTTTTTCTTCTTTCTTATATATATATATATATACTAAATGCGCAATAAAAGCTGCCTCTCGACCCTTTTTTTGATGATAAGATCGCGAATATCCGTTACCGCGCGCTTATATTCGATATTAGCTTCGCGGAATATCATTCCCCGTCTTCTTTCATTCAATTAATCAACAAATCGAAATTACCTCCCCAAGATATAGAATAACTAAAAATATTCTCAAATTTCCGCTTTGTAATATGAGTTTGTTAAAAATATATATATATATTTTTTTGAAAATATCGACAAAAGAGTTATGACTCAGGATAATGTTTATACACATGTATCGTTTTGTTTTCAAACGTGTACGTGCGCGACAGGTTGTTGAGCAGGAAACAGAATCAGGAAGTTGTATCGAGTTGTTTTTGTTGATTCAGAAATATTATATTGATGATCCGGAACCAAAAGAATAAGAATTCAATGATAAAATAATAATTAGGTTTCTTGGGCGCAAAACCCCAAATTTATTGTACCGCTTGATTTCTTTGGGCCTAATGACATGTGTGTATTTCCCATGGTCGGGTCCGATCTTGATTACATGGTATCGGTTTATATATATGTTGCACAGTGCGAGAAAATTGACTTGTGGTCCTTGGTGTGTGTATACATATATATATAGTGATCATGGAACTTTTGCCACCCGCGAAGGAATAAGAGATGTGTCTTAAGACTCCTATCTTATTGAGCTATCATGGGGCCTCGACTTAACCCCAAGACAATGTTGTTTGATCTTCACCGACAACTCGAACCCATCTCCCTGGCTATTATTGCCCGAACTACTGTTCAACTTATACTGTGCGATATTCGATTTTATGTGCTGCAATATAATTGTAGTATTGCAATTTTGTAACCTTTATGTTTTTTTTTTACTTCAAAAATTCATTACTAATAAAGAGAATTTTTCGTCTGTAATTATGTGTATAGGAAGTGATGAGATGACCATATGGTCATTTTAGGGTAAGAGAAAGAAATTTATTTATTTGTATTCTTATACGGGAAGTTGGGCGAAGCGGTATGGGAAAATGTGAAGAAACTTGGAGAAAGAGAGAAACATGTGAAAGAGAAGAAGAAGAAGAAGAAAAAGAGGAGGAGGAAAGGGGAAAAGGTGGAGAAGAAAAGAAGTATTCGAGAAGAAGAGTTCGCGTCAAGGAAGACCGCGTCGTAAACAAAGCCAATAAAATATTACATACGGGCCCTCACTGCGTACACACTGTGTGTGAGAGAGAGAGAGAGAGAGAGAGAGAGCCGAAAAGAAAGAGTTGCATGGTCGGTAATAACAGCCACGGCACATAATTGCCAGAACGATTGAATTTCTATATTACCGCGAAGACCGCGGCATAAGACGTATGGCTCCGGCGAGACGCCCGTATCCTCTTCACTTTTCCCTTTAACGCTCCTGGCCGCAAAATTAATTCGTCCAGCATTGCTCCTCAACTTATATGTCACCCTCCTCCATATCCCCTTTATACACCAGATCTCTAGTTTTTGAAATGATTTCGATCGTCGCCCGATTCGCACCATAGACCAAGTGTGGATACGAGCCAAACGCTTCGGGAGAGCGAAAGAGTGAGAGAGAGAGAGAGAGTACCGCGGCAATGAGTTACCGGGCGGGGACTATAACTCGCACAGTGATATACGACTGTATCTCGGTACCATTTGGCAGACGTAGATATATTATACGCATACCGCCTTGACGTAAATTTATTTATTCTATAATTATCGCGTACAATTGGTAATGCGCCCCGTGTGCGGTATCCGAGAAACACTTCCTCGCTGTTTCCGCAAAAATCCCTATACCTAAATTCGTGTTCGAAAAAAAATTTTCCTTCTTGTCCAGGTTAGAACAGAGAATAGTCTCGCACCAGTGCCCTCGAGGCAAAAGGGTTACGGAAGGCCGAAGTTAGAAACTGGGATTTAAAGGAATATAATGGCACGCGGGGTATGACCAATCAATTATTAGTAGTGCAGCAGCGGCCCCACACACAGCCCTGGCAACATTACCTCTCTTTCTTTCAACCATTCCCAGTCACGTGACGCTCGCTTAAAAATTCGATCTCCTTGAAACTAAAATCATATAACCATCGAAACCGTAAAACCGTCTCTTTAACAAAGGGAATAAATTGATTTCAATAATTTCTCGTCTAGAGTGTGGCGTGGTCCAAGTGGAAATTATACTCCCAAGAACGATTCACAATCATTACAATCGTGAAATTGTAATTTGTAAATGCGAATAAGAGCTCGGAGATCACCAACATCGTTTTTCGCCTCAAGCACGTTCGCGATGAACTTGAAACTATCGAACAATACAGGGCGAGTTATATTTTAATTATCGTCCGCACGTTGCTTTCAATTTCAACAACCACCCACAAGAGGCTCTTTCGTACTTTGATTCTTTAACCTTCAATCAAGTCCATAATAACAGTCACAAAAATCGAGTGCAGAGAAATTACTGCGTGTACTAATCTGAGCGTTAAAAAAGTCCCACCGCTGCCACCTTTAGGAAAAGCAACCCAGAGGAATTGCTATTAATACCCACCTTTAAGAAAAATCCCACCGCTGCCACCTTTAGGGAAAGCTACCCAGAAGAATTGCTATCAATACCCACCTTTAAGAAAAATCCCACCGCTGCCACCCATGGCGAAAGGAGCAGAGAAAGTACCACTTATCCAAAAAAAACACTGTCATTACTTTTGGTGAAAATATTTCTCTACTACAATAGAGTTAGCCGGTGAGATTTTAAATTTACAATTCTGATCCCCATCCCCATCGTCCGGTACCATTTTCAAACGTTATTAATAGAAGATTAATAAATCAAAAAGTAAATTTTGTTTTCGTTGTACACGTTCCTTAAATCATCGTTGTGCAACCAAACGCATTGGAAGGATCAAAGAAACTTGAGGGATCGTTGTTGGTTGCCGCCTTTCTGCACTTTGTCTCGCGATGCTTTTTTCCATCGTGAATGCGATGCCGACTGCAATTATCCCTTCACTTGGTCTATTTAGCTTCCACGAAGTGGCACGGTCCATCGAAAAGAGTTCTTCAGAACTCGACGATTTTCCCCCTTTTTTCCTTTTTTCTCAACTCTTCATTCCATTTCATATTTTCCTATTCACTTTAGAAAAAAATTTCTTTCCAAATTTTTCCAATTTTAAAAACGAGTTAAAATGGAAACGAAATAAAAAAAAAGAAACTATAAACTATTGACTCTTGGAATTTATATTATATTTTAAGTCAAAAATTTCTCAGGAACTGTGTTTGTTCGCTTCGGTTGGCACTTTCGTCGCATGTTCTGTCAACGAAAACGAGCTCAAGTTAATCTTCAATGGACCACCCTAGTTAGATTTTCGTGTCTAGAGAGACAGAGAGTCATAAAAAACATGTCAGTCGAATTTCTTTTTTAAAAAGTAATTATTATCCCAGTATCTAAATTTAAAAAAAAAATTCTGAATATAGAAAAGAAATGGGTGGAAAAAATGTACAAATTCTATAGAATTTGATAAATTATTTCTTCTCCTTTTTTTTCCTGGCGTAAAATAATTAAAGTGGAACATAATTTTCGTCAATTTTCTCTTCCTGTATATTTCTGCCACAACATGAATGTTGTCACCATAACAAGTTGGAAGTTAGGCTAATTTATAGAGCACATATATCCGCGTGTGTCTGAAAGGGGATGAAGGAAGACTAAAGACATCATTATATCTTAATCCTCGAAAATATGATATTTAATTATAATTACGGTTTTCATAAATAAAATTAACATCTCTTGGAAATATCTTTTGTTGATTCAAAATTTCGTCAAGAATGATAAATTTTACGAAAAAGATTTGAAAAGTAATTAGTTTTCACTTTCTGTATTGACATTTGAATAAAACTGTCTGATTAGAAATATTTGTCATAATTCGATTAAATAATTTAATTATTAATTAATAATTCTGTTGAAATTAATTTAATAAAACGTTGAATTTTTTTATCATTTTGACCGAGTGATGGAGTGAAATATTCTTATGGAAAATTAATTTAAGTTATTGTTGACAAATTTGGGGTAAGTTTTCTGCAAAAGTATGTGCTTTTTGCCTTTCTTGTTAATTTTTACTAATAAGAAACAAATGCAATTCTGTTCAGAAAAAAGTTCTTCATACTAGATCATGAATAATATACTAAGCAATGTCAATATTGTTTTTCACCTTTCTTGTTAATTATTAGTAATAAGAAACAAATACAGTACAATTCAGATAAAAGAAGATGTGACGCATTTCCAAAAAGGTACCTTAGAAGCATAAAATTTAAGGTTTTGTTTATAATTTATTATTAAAAATACAAAAAGATAATCTATTTTCAACAACTATGGATGCTCCAGTCTTTATTAAGTCAAAAATATTCAAAAATACCTCTTTTTAAATTAACGTAACTAAAAAGATTCATTTAATTAAATTAAAAATAACCTAATCATAACCTTAAATAAATTTGCTTCTTAGGTTCCATTTTCAAGAGCTCATCTCAGAAATATTTTTCCAACACAGTCATTAAATTAACCCTTTGTTTTTAAATAGGTAAATGTAATTTTGTGATTTGCTTCTTAGGTTCCTTGTTCTACAGCTTATGACAGAAATATTTTTCCAACACAGTCATTAAAAATAACCCCTTTGTCTTTAAATCAGTAAATCTAATTTAGTGATTTGCTTCTTAGGTTTTTTTTTCAAGAGCTCATTACATATTTTTCCAACACAGTCATTAATTTAACCCTTTGTTTCTAAATCAATAAATCTAATTTAAAGATTTGCTTCTTAGGTTCCTTTTACAAGAGCTCATCCCAGAAATATTTTTCCAACACAGTCATTAATTTAACCCTTTGTTTCTAAATCAATAAATCTAATTTAAAGATTTGCTTCTTAGCTTCCTTTTCAAGAGCTCATCACATATTTTCCCAACACACTCATTATAATTAACCCCTTTTGTTTCTAAATCAATAAATGTAATATTTTGTGAAAATATTTTCCATTATGATTTGGGATATAAGTCTGGCAAAAATTTTTACTGGTTTGTTACGCTTGTTGGCTTGCTTGGCGCAAATACCGCGTAGACGGCGCCGTGTCTCTCGATTACCGTTAAAATCCCTCCATAGATCCCGCGGGAGTCTTGTCTCGCGGATGCATAACACGGTTCGTAGTGTAGTAAAGTAGCGTGGGTGACATATGGCATGATGGACTGTGAAGCAGGTGCAGGCGTATTTCACTCCCCTTTTCCCACCCCTCTTTGGCGATTTTGTTAGTCTTTTCCTACGACGAGTCGTCTACTACTGTGCCTCCTCTTTCTTTTTCATCTCTCTGTTCTCGTGCATCAATGCGCACACATGCATTTAAGCGTACGGCTATATGTGTCCCCTTTCCTCTTCCTATATACGTATATATACACTTCATACAATTCACATGTAACTATGCCACTGTACGCACTCTATACCAACCCAGCAAAAAAGACAAAATCATGAAAACAGTTTCGCTCTATTTTCTCATCTCTCTTATTCCCATTCCTTACTTACGCCTTACATTTTCATCTTAGGATTCACTTTAATCTTCCGCCAACTATCATTATCGCTCGTCGCACAGATTCTCCTTTGATTTCACGATGATGCTTTATTCTGCTTTTTTTTTGTTTATAGAAAATTAATGATTTTTCAGTTAAAACGTTTATTTTTACCACGCAAAATAAGCTTTTCGGAAGTATACACCCGAAACGAAAAAAAATAATAATATCAAGGAAACAATTTTACAGAATGTGTCGGGTAATATGTGCGCGACAGCGTCAAAGTATAAATTTCAGTTTATTAAAATTGAAAAATTACCGCGAGATAAACGAATCGAAACCTTATGCTTTCTTTGGGAAGACGTCTACTTCCGGTAATTAGTTGTAGGTCGACAATTTATCACTTCTCACGTGACTTTGTTGCGGTAAAGCCGATTTACTATGCGTGATCCGCCCTGAATGTCCAACCAGACCGAAGCGATTACATATAATTACGTTGGATTAATTAATTATATACTGCCTACCGAAACTTAAATTTACTATATTTCGAATAAATCAGTTCGCTAAGCACACACACACAGAGAGTTCATAGAATTATTTTTGTATTTTTTGCCAGTATACATGTTCTGTCATCGAGATTGCGATTTTTTGTGTGTACAACCGTGTTGGAAAAACCAACACGGTTATTAAAGACAATTTATAGTTGTAAATAAAATTGTAAATTGAATAACGAGTCTTTTGGGTAGACTATACCTTAGGGTATTAATTTTTCTAAAACAGCTATTAATAACTGGTTTTTATAAGACAGGGTGTTAGTGTTCCTCATTACAGAAAATTAAACTTGTTTTAGGTAGTAGAGCAGTTGCCTTAGATTCCTCATTTTCTGTTTTCAATCCAGAATTTACTTGATAAGGAATTTTTTACAACATAGTTTGTTCAATTGGTGGCAGCGGTGGGACTGCTGACTTCCATGAAGATTTTAGTTGATAATTATTGTCTAACAAGTAACAGTGTTCTATGCTTGGAAAAAAAGAGTTCACTAACTTTTTTTGGATGTATTAAATAAGTTTGAAACTAGTAAAACATTTTTCCAGGTGGCAGCGGTGGGATTACTCACTTTTGCAAAGATTTTAATTGCTGATTTTCTAATCAGTATAAGCTTTTCAAAAGTGACAGTGGTAGGCTTACTGATTATAAAAGAGCTACAACAACTTCTTTAAAGTTTGTAAAATCAATTTACAAAACAATGTTTTGGAGAGGTATTAAATAAGTTTGAAACTAGTAAAACAGTTTTCTAGGTGGCAGCGGTGGGATTACTCACTTTTGCAAAGATTTCAATTGCTGATTTTCGAATCAGCATAAGCTTTTCAAAAGTGACAGTGGTAGGCTTACTGATTATAAAAGAGCTGCAACAACTTAAAAATCAATGCAAAAGAATTTTTTGTAGAGGTATTAAATAAGTTTGAAAGTAACACATTTTTCTAGGTGGCAGCGGTGGGATTACTCACTTTTGCAAAGATTTCAATTAATAAATAATTTTTTAATCAGCATAAGAGTTTCATAAGTGACAGTGGTTGGCCTTTTAATTACAAAAGAGCTACAACAACTTCTTTAATGTTTGTAAAATCAATGCAATACAATTTTCCGTTTCCTTCTCCACCCTTTCGACGAATGTCTCCAAAAAAAAATTCTATTTTTTCTTCAGGTGAATGAAAGTGAAACTGGCGAAGAGACCTGCTAGATACATAAATCAGAATTATTACGAAGCTATTAGCGTTCTCGAGTAACACTAGTATAAACGTGTCCCTAGTCTGGTGAGCTATATAAGCAAGAGTTCTGGTTTCAGCCTATAGGCAATAATTAATCATATTCGCAAGGTGCATACCCGACTGGCATGCGGATGATCTACATTCGAGTGAGTACACTTACAATCACGCGTGGGAAGGGTGTTGTGTCAAACGCGTAGCCTATACTTAAGGAGCATAGAATATTCATCACTCAGTAACACGATAAGATTTCTCTCTTGTTATATACTATATATATATACATACACACCCAACTTACCCTTCTTATAACAAAAGTTTATACAGACACCTGGTTATAATTAACCACAACTAACTAAAATATCAGTCTTTTCCTTTTGTATAACAAACTTTTAATCTTTGATGAAAGATTAAAAATTGTTTCATTATTGTTCGGTATCATTGTTTTCAATCGAATAAATAGGGTTTTAATTTCTACATTCGCATATAAATTTCGGTTTAATTGAATGTGAATCTTTTGTGAATTTTTCTCCAGTTGAATTTCGTCTCGCACTGGAGATATTCAGCATAGGCAAAATACTAAGTATTCATCACATACTGACGGATGAGTTAAGCTTGGATTTAAGTCTCGCGCATTAGCCCGTCAATGTCATCTCCTCAAGCTCATCCCCTTCAGACTTATCGGACGCTGCAGCTAACGGACTGAAGTGTGTGTGTGTGTGTTTGTGCGCCGTATAGAATCGTTCGTTTCAACATCCGCGCGGATTTCCGCGTCAGAATGCCGCGACATCGCAGGTGTCCCATTAGGAAATGACAAAATTACAAATAAACTCAGATTCAAAACAATTTTTTTTTTGCTCTCGTTATGAAAGAGAAGAAAAAAAAACAGCGTTTTCCAATTCTGAATTTTACGAGCTTTTAGAAATGCATTTGCGGTAGTTACATTATAACAGTCGTATGTTCTTTGAATTCTGATTTACTGGTACATTCTCATACTCTACTCTCTAAGAGTCATATCAAAACACGTCTTTGTGTAAAATTTTCGCGAATGGACGAAAAAAGAGTGACGCGAGAAGCACCAAATCATGGTATACAACGGTTATAATTGTCGTACCTAGACATGTAAATTACAAGAGCGGATATAAATGTCAATATGACAGGCAGTCGGCGGTTGTTTCTACCGACCGGTCAAAGTGAAATCATTAGTTGCTTAAATCAATGCGCACGTAAATGTCCAAGTTATTTATGTTCCGTCATTACGAGAACGTCCTTCTCCCTCCACTTCTTTTGCCGTTTCTCGCTTCTCTTCTTCTTCTTCTTCTTCTTCGGAGAGAGAGCTGTCCAGTGTCTTTTGTTTTTTAAAATCTTTTATAAGAAATACTTTTTCCTAAAAGTTTTTTTTTTCAAAACAATTTTCTATTTTTTTTCTACAAATTTCACAAAACGAAACGATTAGTATGTTTGGATTTAATCAAGCGAAATTGCACTGAATGTCTCATCCCTTCGGTTTGGAGAATTCACTAACGGTAGCGCTGTACAAGATCTGGGATGACTACCAGAATCCAATATGTCCATTCGATCATGATAGAAAGTGACGTGGGTAACGGTCAGAATTGGTCAGTTCGATTAACCGATTGGGATGAATTCGCCTTAAGTTAGACACTTTCGGTAATAGGATTGATTTGCGGGTGACTGCCAGCAGCTCAACTGTGATTCGGTATTTCTGAGGATTTCTTTTTTTTCAAAAAGAAAATAACACTATATTATAAACGAAACTCGACAGTTTGATTATAATACGGACACTGCTTCGCTCTCTTCATCGAGATCTCATCTTCTTCATCGAAACTTTTCGATCATGTAAAAAAAACGCTCCTTTTAATCCTCCCTGGAATGCTAAAAATTCGAATTCTGTATTCATAATCATGATTTACGACGATGACTAAATGACCTACTTAAATTTACCCAGATTTTTAATTTCTGCACTGTTTGTCATTTTATTTATTGCTGCTTTATTTTTTTTCCAGCACGGTTTTTAATGGCACGTTTTAGTGAGACGGAGCATTAGGAATTAGGTGAACAGGTGGCAGCGGTGGGATTACTGATTACAGCAATGGTATTAAGTTTTTAATTATAACATTTTTTCCAGGTGGCAGCGGTGGGATTACTGACTTCTATCAAGTTTCGAATCGTAGAGAACGTTATAAATAAATTTCCGATAAATAGAACTTGTTTTCTATCAGGTGGCAGCGGTGGGATTACTGATTACAGCAATGGTATTAAGTTTTTAATTATAACATTTTTTCCAGGTGGCAGCGGTGGGATTACTGACTTCTATCAAGTTTCCAATCATAGAGAAAGTAATAAATAAATTTCCGAAGAATAGAACTTGTTTTTCAGGTGGAAGCGGTGGGATTACTGAGTTCTATCAAGTTTCTAATCATGGAGACAATGGATTATCAAAAATCCACTACAACGAACATCTTTTGTTGAATAAATAAAAGTATTGTGACTTTTTCCCCAAGTGAATGGAATTTGTATTATTTTTGATTTTCTTTTGAAAAGGTGTGATATCACGAAGCGCACTGTAAAGAAAAGGATAGTATTAATGATAGGATGGCAGGATAGTGAGATCGAGTCACGTACATAACAAATCATTGCAGACTGGTCGAGTGAGAGAGAGAAGGAAGCAAAAGGCGTGCGCGTGCAGAGTCAAGGGATCTGTTGGTGGTCCAAGCATTTGAGCAGCACATCGTTTGTCAAGTCGTCGATATGCCGATCCCGCAGCTCGATTACCATATTTTAACGCCAGCGTTATTGGTCCCAGGACTTGCTACTGGAATCTTTAACATTCACTTTTGCCAAGTCAACTTGTTCCCTTATAATCATTTGTAATCGAAATTCCATCATTTCTCTTAATACTGTGGCACATTAACAATCTTCACTTGTCATACCTTCTCGCCCTTCTTTTGTTCTTGAAAAATAATTTCTGTGTGTTTCCTTTGAAAATATTTTCACCAAATATACTTCCTTTGAAAATATTTTCACCAAATCTACTTCCTTTGAAAATATTTTAACCAAATATACTTCCTTTGAAAATATTTTAACCAAATATATTTCCTTTGAAACTAAACTGTTTTCTACTGGTTTAGAAATGTTTTAAAATTGAAGCACAGGGGTTTTCTTTCATCTTGCAATTAGGAATGATGTTTTTTTTTTAATGTTTTGCTTTGACTTCCGGAGATTCTTCTGAAGGAGGTGTGATACGTGGGAGCGAGATCGATTTAGGGGATGAGTGGTCAATTTCCTTTCAGCTACACCAGTGACATTCGAGGGAAACCATTAATAACAGCTAATAGATCCTTCTGTAAGCTTACAGATTTTCCATCAACATTTCGAATACCTGTTTTTGATGCGACGCGACGACTAATGGTTTCGCGCTGTTGACAGTGAAAAAAGCCCTCTTTCAAAGCAAACCCCTGGCGATTAAATACCCCGATTCGGAAGAATCTTGTTTGATAAATAGACAAGTGAAAAATTTGTCCAATTTAACACGGATCTTCCGTTTTTTTTTGAGATAAGTTATATTGAGTCCTCAGCCTACCAACAAACGAAAAATGATGCTAATGAGAATTTTTTCTTATCTTCGAATAAAATTCTCTCAATACTCATTATATGGAAAAAGTGACAAAAGCACTTTCTGATCTGTGAATAATTAAAGTCCATCTTTAATAATTATAAATTTCCTTTGTTATTTGAGAATCATTGACTTTGGAATTATTTTTCTTTTTTGTTTTATTTATTATCCCAACCGAGATGTGAAGTAGACATTTCTGACATTTTGACGACGATCAAGCATTGAAAACCGTCGATACTTGAGTCGAGTAGAGGGATGATGTGATGATGATGATGATGAATCTTGAATTCAGTCTCGAGTATGAAGTGGTTCCCTTTTAGAACGATGGATAAACCACCTTAGGTGGTCCGAAATTCTTTCCACTCGAAATTACTTCCACTCATAAGTGGAAATCGGCTGGCTTCATTCGACAGCAATCAGTCCCAACCGGTTGAGAATTGGATTTCGATATAAGAGAAGCGATTCATCGAACATTTCAATTCATCATAATACCACAACTGTATTCCTTTGTTTGAAAATTAATTTCTCTTTCCTCGTTCATATCAACAAGTTTAATAAAATTTATTTCAATACTTTTTGATAGTTGATTTTAGTATTTATAAATACTAAAACTTTAAAAGTCATCAAATACATTCTTTAATATTTAAAAATCAAAGAATTAAAAAACAAAAAGTATGTTTAAATTTTTATTTAATTTTAAATAGTTAAAAATACTTTATTATTTTTACATAGGGTTTTATTTCCATGAAAGATTCTTGTTACTAAATAATAGAGAAAATACAAAAAGGACAATTGATTGAATATTGCAAGATCATCCACATCCGTTACAATCAAAGAATGAGCCAAACGGAATTCACGGTTAAATTGTCGATTACTCGCCTATTTGATTTAGTAAATTGAAAATTTTCTGCCAAATTTGACAGCTCACTGAATCAATTAGAGAAAAATTAATGATTCGATATTGGAAATGGAATTTCCGGGGAATAAATTCAAATGACATTGGAAATGTTTTGAAGAATATTCCTTTATATATAGAGCGTTGTTGATGAATGAAAAGAAGAGATGGGGCGCGAATTGGAAAAGCATCTAATTACATTCTTTAAAAAAAAAAAAATAATTTCGAACCATAATCATCTATAATGGCAAGAGGCTGGCATCGTTATCGTATCCAATGTCAACAGTTTCGAACTTTGCCTCCCTCTTATCCCTTTCGATCCTTCATCATGCACATTCATTTCTCCTTTTTTTTAAAAAAGAGAAATGAATGTCTTTTTTTTTAAAAAAGACACACGGACTTAACTTCAATATATACGCTTCGTCACTATTTTGTTTATTCCCTGTCACGAGCGTACCTATTGAGGCAAAAGTCTGTCTCCCAATGAACATCTCACGTGGGCGATGATGACTTGTCAGTTCTTGAAAAAAAAAATACAAAACAAAAAGGTTTCGACCTACTCCAATGATCATTGATTCCAACAGAGTCTCTTTTTGCTACCTACGATTCTTCACTGTCGAATTCATCACTTATTCTATTCCTCTCATTATATTGAACGTCTTTCTTCGAATTTTTTTTTCTTTTTTTTTATCATCACCTTTCTTTTCAATATATTTATTGGACAGAACGTTTTCAGGCTTCGCACTTTTCAACTACAACATATTTATTATTATTGCTATTATTATTAATATTATTATTATTATTATTATTATTATTATTATTATTATTATTATTATTTACATTATGTAAAATTAGGTATTTTTTTAAATTTCAGACACTATTTCAAATTCTTTTTAGAATTTACACTACTTTGAATTTGCTAATATTTGAAGTCAAAAAACTATTCTTAAAAATTATAATCAAATTCTTTAAAACGATTTAATTACTTTCACAAAATATTCGAAATGCAATTATTTTTAATACCTAGTTTTTTCATCAAATTTCGCCTTTAAAATTCAATTATTTAAACAAAATTAATAATGTTCATCTAAAATTCAATGACTTTTATAAATAATAAAATATTCACAAGAAATTCATTAATTTAGAAAAGTATTTTTTTTAAATTCGAAAAACTCAATTATTTAACAAATTTTTTTAAAACAATTCTTCACAATAAATCGAATTACTATTCACTAATAAAAACTTTTTTTTATGATTATTATTCAATTAACAAAATTTTTTTTTAATAAAATTGTAAGCAGGAATTTAATTATTTTCAAAAATAGTAAAACTCATCGAAGAATTTAAGTTATTTTTAATACCTACTAGTTTTTAATTATTTTAATGAAAAATTCAATTACTTTTACAAATTAAGTTTTCCGCAAGAATTCAAACATTTAAAATCAAATTTTCATAATTTTTATTATATATTTCGAGAAACTTAATTATTTAATACAATATTTATAAAATTCTTAGAATTCAATTATTATAAAAATCAATAAAATTTTACACAGAAATTCAATTATTTTTCAACATTTTAATAAAATTTTTCGCAATAATTCAATCATTTTCATGAAATGTAAAGTTATAGAATATTCTTCTCAAGAGTTCAATTATTTTTGAAAATTCTAATAAAATTCTTTGCAACTACACAATTATTTGCGTTAATAATAAAATTCATCGCAGGATTTCAAATATTTTTTTAATACATTTTTACAGGAATTACCGAAAAATGTAATTATTCTTAAAAATTGAATTTCAATTCCTCGAAAAAATGAATTACTTAAAAAAAGTGTTTTCTTTTAATTCTTTGAGAGAATTTAATTATTTACAAAAATATTAGAATTTTTTAACATCAATTCGATTATTTTTAAATATTTAAATAAAATTATTTGAAAAAGTAATTATTTTAAACACAATTTTTAATTTTTTTAAAAAATAATTTAATTATTCTTTTAGGTCTTAATATAATTTTTTCCAAGAATTCAATTAGTTTGATGAATAAGAAAATTATTTCGAAAAATTCAATTATTTTGTGGCATTTTAATAAAATTCTTTGCTAAATTCAATTATTTTCATAATTCACCATATTCATCTTAAATAATTAAATTATTTTTAAAACTAATATCTGTTTTCTTAGAAATTCAATTATGTTAAAAAATTCTAATAAAATAAATTTTAGGAATTTAATTATTTTTGAAAAATTTAATAAAATTCCACCCAGGATTTCAATTATTTTTAATACAATATTACAATAATTGCTTAAAAAAAAGTTATTATTCCTTAAATTTTAATTGTAATTGCTCGAAAAAATTAATTATTCCAAAAATGTGTCACAGAAATTCAATTATTATTTTTAAATATTTTCATGAAATTGACCGAAAAAATTGAATTGTTTGAAATTTAATTTTATTTAAGTTATTAGAAATTTTTGAAATAATTCAATTATTGTTCAAGATTTTAATAAAATTCGTTCTAAAATTGCAATTATTTACATAAATAATTCCTTGAATGAATTCTCGAAAATTCCATTATTTTGAGGCTTTTTATTAAAATTTGTTGCAAAATTTAATTTTTTTCATAAATAATAATTTATTCGTGACAAAAATTAAATTATTTTTAAAAGTAACACATTTTTTCCTGGAAATTAAATTATTTTGAAAACAATTTAATAAAATCTTTCGCAAGAATTGAATTATTTTCATAAATAGTAAAATGTTTTTAGGAATTCAATTATTTTTGAAAAATTTTTGAAAAAATTTAATAAAACTCCACATAGACATTTCACTATTCTTATGAAAATTTTGTTAGAATTCTTTGTCTTATTTAATTATATTTAAAACCTTTTCGTAGATCAATGATTTTTAATTTCCAATATTTTCATAAAATTTCCAAACAGAATTCAATCATTTAAAAAAAATTCATTGTAAAATCTGCAAAAGAATTCCATTCTTTCAATGAACAATAAAAATTTTAATTTAAATTTTCTCTGGAATTCAATTACTTAAATTAAAATGTGCATAAGGTTAGTCGAAAGAAATAAATTATTTTTAAAAATTTTTATAAAGTTCTTCGCTAAAATTGAATTATTTTTATAAATATTTTAATTCTTCCATGGGTAATAAAATTCGTTGCAAGAATTCAATTTATTAGCAGGATAAGAAAGAAGTTAATATTTTTCATGAAAATTAGGAATAAGTCAGAAAAATAAAATAAACACTGAAATTTTTGTCAGTTTTGTCAAAATTGCTAAAACGTGTTTTTTTGTCATCAAGTTTTATTTTTCGAGAACTACTTTTTTACTACTTTTTTTTGGTTTAAAACTTTAAGAGCTATTTTTTGCTACTTAATAAAAATTAAAAATTAAAATTAATTAATTAATTAAAATTAATTATCGATTTCGAAGTCTGCGTTTCTTTCCAATAAGAACGTGATTAAAAAATGCAAAGATAAATTATTATTCCAATAAGTAAATAACGTGACTGAAGAGAAGAATTCGGGGAAAATTATCAGAGAAAGGGAAGAACGATATTGAGCGCAATGAAAATAAGTCTAAAAGTATTAATGTCTGGCCCCGTTTTCGAGAATGTAAAGCCAAGGTCGTTTCTCTTCTGTTAACAACGTCTTGAGCTCCCAGGGTGCATTGTTGTGGCTAATGATCCTAGCTTCTGCCATCGGCTACTGCCGCTGCCTAATTATGATTTATAGCACTCCGTACCTTTAGATATAAACAATGTACAAACAGTATTATATCGTTTGATTAAAAACAAAAAAAAATTGTTTTATTCCTTATCAATTCTCTTAGTCCTTTCTTTAAAAAACCCCCGCATATAGCTTCCCCCAAACCACAAAGTTTTCTACAAACTAAATAATAATAATAATAATAATACAAATAACAAAAATCAATATTGAATATTTTCGAGAATCAATATACATAATGAGTCTATTAGGACTCGCCCACATGGTCCAGGTGAATGTTTATTTATTTCTTTTATTTTTCTGAATTTGTAGCCATCATTAGAAGGGGATAGGACGAAATCAAAAAGTGGTGATTGTACTCTGATGGTGGGCGCATACAGTTGCATTATGTAGACATCGTGACCGAATCCCTGAACGCTTTACGTGCGTGGGGGACCAAAAGGAAGGGGGTGAAAAAGGGGGGACTTCCGGTCCAGGACCAAGACGGCTATTATTCTTGGGCGCCGACTGGGTGTGACCGGGTTTGAAGATGAGTCAAACAAACGGCGTTTCTTTTTGCTCTCGAACATTGAACCAGTCTCTCCAGTCGTATAATGACCTTTAATTTTCAAACATTTATCCCATTATTTTTAATCTCGAATTTCTCTCTACATTTTTCCTATATGGACATTTATATTTAGATTATAGTCATGATCCTATTAATTCTCTAATGTTTCGGGGTTTTTTTTTTCGAATGAATAAACCCAGCGCTGTCATTGGAAAATATTTTCGTAACTAATCCCACCGCTGCCACCTGAGTAATTTGAAAAACCAAAAATCCATTTCAATCCTTTCGATTCTCTATATTATGATTTTTTAAATGAATTTTCAAGTGATCCCACCGCTTCCACCGGGAACAATTTTCGTAAGTAATCCCACCGCTGCCACCTAAATCAAAAATCCAAAGAAGGGAAAAAATAGGTGACACCGCGGTGGGTCAACTTTCTGTATCTAAACCCAAATAATAAATTTCCATAACAGTTATTATCTTCTATTGAAAAGAAAACTTTGCAACAAAAATTATCGGTACGTATACAAAGTCCCAGCTTTTTTGGAGAATGAACTCGAAGCTTGCGGATATATTAAAAAAGGATCAGCGGAATCGTTCTTTTCCCTTGGTTCTTAAAAATGTTTACTTCGCCTTTTTCATATCGCCGCGTATTTTATATTTTTTTGAAATCCTATCTGATCTTTCGCGACTGATTTATATTCACGATGATGGTATACACGCGTGCCGCAACTACCAACGAGCATGCGTGCCATCATATCTACTGAGGAATCATCGGACTACGACGAAGCAAAAACAGAAAATAACTGGATTATCCTTTTTTTCTGCGTATATATGCTGCGGGGGTGGGAGAGGGAGGAAAAAGCAGAGAAAGAAAGATGTAAAAATTGTCTCAAAAGATTGAGAAAGAGAGAGAGAGAGAGAGAGAGAGAGAAAGGTGGAAAAAAATGTCGAGGAGGTATACGTTATTGTTCTTGGAATGATTCCAAATAAAGATTTCACCGCAAAACCTGTGTAATAAAATCTCCCGCGGACGATATCGCATATTTTTCTTATGTTTATGAAGAAGTCTCGTCTCAGGTGCGGAGAAAATATACGCAAAATGCGAAAGTCTCTCTCTTTCTTTCTTTCTCTCTCTTTTTTTGGAGGCAGGAAGGAAAATTATTTTCCAAAATCAGAATTATTACGTTTGCCAAGAAAAAATAACAATTTAGTAATAATCTAGCAATTCTATTATATGTATAGAAAGAAGATATAAGCGAGAAATGAATAAGACTTTTGCCATATGGTAGAAAGTAATATTTTTTTGTATTTTTTTTTTGTCGGTTCGGCATTAGTTGCGCGATTATCATATTTTCGTTTTGTGGATCTTGGTGCCATAAATTTGATCTCGTTATCTCCTTTAAAGTTTCTGTTATAAGTCTACAGAACTGAGCGAGAGGCAACGACACTGTGAAAAGAGGAGTTGAAGGTGAAGGAGAAGAGAATCGTGGACCAAGATTCACCACCGAATGAGTACAATGATGTATGTGCCGGTTGTTGTCTCCAAGTCCCTATGTATCCACATCAAGTTTGTATCGCAGTAATCAAATCGCCCCGCATAAATTTCGCATATGCTTGGTTATATGCTTATATATACATCGTCCTTCGTCTGCCTACAATCGTTCTTCTTTTTTTCTCTACTATATATATATATATATATATATATATATATATATATTTTAATATACAATTACAAAACGAAAAGCAGTTAATTTTTAAAACAATGAAAAGTAAATGCTTGATGTAATATTTCTAGGCAATGTTTGGGTAATATGACAATATTAATCATTATTTACAGGAAATATTAGTAAACATTTTAAATAATTTTGAAAAAAATATTTAAATATACTTGTTTGAATGTTACTAGGTTATAATGTGAAAACACCTCTGTTTTTTTTAAATTTTTAATTATTTTTATTCTTCCCATTGAATTAAAATTTTCGAACAGTAAAATTCCTCTTTAAATCAATTATGATTAATAATTTTCGAAAAAGCTTTTTGAGAATTTTCAAATCCATTTGTTTGAAATTCAATTTTACAGAAATTTCAATTCTTTGAAAATTCTTCAATTTATTACTTACAAAAATAATTGAATTACTGAAAAGAAATTTATAAAAAAAAATTTGAAGCAAAAGACTAGAAATTTTATCAAGGATTTTATTAAAATTTTTTTAAATAATTGGATTTCGGAGAAGAATTTTATATTAATTATAAAGTTAATTAACATTAAAAAATAATAATTTTTTAAAAATTTTAAATTAAATTTCTTAAAAATTATTTCTATTGCCTTAATTTAATTATTGTTTTCTAGAATTTTTGAAATAAAATTATTCTTAAAAACAATTATTTTTAATAATTTTCAGAAAAGTTTGTTGAGAATTTTCAAATCCATTTGTTTGAAATTCAATTTTACAGAAATTTCAATTATTTGAAAATTTTTCAATGAAATGTATATTAGAATATAAAAATTCAATTCCACTTTTCCAAAATAAGAAATCAATTCTACGAAAATGTTAATTATTAAAAGTAAGAAACATTTAATTTTTATTGAAAGATTTTAATTTGAAACCTTTTCAAAATTCATGCTACAATGCTTTTAGTATTCAATTATTCTCTAAAATTTTAACTAAAAATTATTTTTAAATGAACTTTTATTGAAAATACCAGAAGAATTAAATTATTTAAATACAAAAGTAAATAATTTATAAACCAAATAAATGTATCTTAAACTTGAATTCTTTTCACGAATTTAAATAGAAATTTTAAGAATAATAAATTAATGTTTATGTGGAATTTGATTAAAATTTTTTTTAATAATTGAATTCAGATTGAAATTTTAATAACAATAATAGGTATTAAAAATCGTGAATATCAGGAAAATTTTAGAAAATAATTAAAATTTTTAAAAGAATTTTATTTAAATTTTAAAATATAATTGAATTCTTGCAACGAAATTCATTAATATTTATAAAAATAATTGAATTCTTAAAAAGGAATTTTCTTACAATTTAAGAAAATAATTCAAAATTTTCCAAGAATTTTATTTAAAATATTTAAAAATAATTAAGTTCTTGCCATGAATTTTATTAAAATTTTTTTAAATAATTGCATTTTTGCAAAATTTTTATTAATATTTTTGAAAATAATTGAATTTTTGCAAGGAATTTTTTGGAAATTTTTGATAATAATTGAATTCTGTTGAAAAATTTCATTATTTACGAAAATAATAATTGAAATATTGCAATGAAATTTATAAAAAATTTGTGGAAAAATAATAGAAATTTCAACAAGGATTTTATTAAAATTTTTGAAAATAATTGAATTTTGAAGAAGAAATTTATTAATTATAAGGCTAATTAACATATTGATAACATATTTTTTAAAAAAATTTGAATTTCGCAAAGAATTTTATTTATTTTAAAAATAATTGAATTTCTCCAATTATTTGTAACCTTTCCAAAATTCAATTTTTTCATGTTTTTAACTAATATTCTTCTGTAAATTTATTTTTTTAAAATAATTAATTAAAAAGATTTTAAAAAATTTAATTAATTTCAAAAGAATTTAAATCATTAAAATTTATCAAAATTTCCATGTTCTCTAATTAAATTCATTCAAAATTGAAATTTTCTAAAATTTTAAATTAATATCTTTCGATGTTCATCTATTTATGAAAATTAAAAAAATTTAAATATCAAAATATAAATTAAAAAAATTTTAAATTTAAATCTTTCAAAATTCAAAGAGTTTTAAAATATTAAGTAAAACGATTCATTTAATAATTTATCAGTAATAATTTTACGATAGTTCTTAAAGAATCTTAATTAGAAAAAAAAATAATAAAAAAGATTACTTCGTCCAAAAATAAATATTTATATAAAAAATTCCTCCTTTAATTCAAAACAAAATTAACTAATTAATATTTTGAAAAAATCCCCTAAAAATCTTTAAAAAATTCATTCTCTAATACAAAATAAACTAATTAATATTTTGAAAAAATCCCTAAATATTTTTGAAAAATTCATTCTCTAATACAAAACAAAATTAACTAATTAATATTTTTTTTAAATTCCCTAAATATTTTTTTGAAAAATCCCTTCTACATTTCAAAACAAAAGTTAATTCAAAATTCAATTCAAAAACCAATAATAGAATAATAATTCTCAAAATTATTCTAAAATAACTCTTCATTTAATAGTTTAAAAAAAAAAATTCTCCCCAACATGTATTTAATGAGAAATTAATTTAGTTAGTTTGTAAACGCAAAATTTCATTAGACGACCCTAAAAGTTCATTGTTTTTTGCCGCTAAAGATGTAATGAAGAACGTAAAAATAATAAATATATCGTCTAAGAGCATAACGTTGACGGTATAGTCGTTCTCGTTGAGGTCGGAGAATGGACAGGATTCTAGATGGCAGCACTCAATTCATCAAGGAGTCGACGACGGCACGTAATTTAAGACTGCTTTTAACTCTTGGGTGTCGCAATTTATGTGAGCTTCTTATAAAAGAATGGCGCTCGCTGCACTCTATACAGTGTCATCACAACCAATCTTATCCCCCTCCCCCTCCCTTCTCTCCTATTTCCCCCTTGGCAGATCTTGTGCTCGCACTCTTCTAAAAATCTTCCACATTTAATTCAATATTTCGCCCTCTTCTCTCTAAATTTATATTCCCTTTTTTTTAATTTTTCATTTATTATATACCCTATTGCTCAAAATTTATATTCTTTTTTTCATTTTCCACTCATTTTCCTCCTGGAAATTTTTATATTCCTTTCCTAATTTTTCATTTATTTCCCTTCTATTTAAAAACAAACCTTTTGTTTTATTAATTCTTGTTGGATTTTTCGGTTCCAAAAAGCTTGTTACTTCGTTCATAACAACTTTTATTTTTGTTTACTTTAGAATAGCGGATTATGTTGCGAAATGTCATTCAGAAATGGATTTTAGTATTTAGACGTTATCAAATAATCGTTTATTTCCCAGATAATTCCGAGAATTAATGATTAGAAGGTCTCTTCAAGTACGATATTTGCGACATTGTGTCAAGATGTGTACCGGATTCTACCGGGTGGGGTTAATTTTGCAAAAAAGAAGTTTTGCAGACGCAGAAATATGGTAATAAAATGATCGATGCCAAGAATAAAAAAAACATCGAGTTGATAAATACGGAAAATAATAAAATGTACCAAAAAAAGGGTTGTTTTAGTGCCAAAGCAAAAAAGGAACTAGCGAAAAATTAGAGTCAGTAAGACTTATTAACAATTTAGGACCTAAAACATTTTTGACAGAAAAAAAACGTCGCGTCTCTTAAGGTTGCATCCCCAACAGACAGAAAGTTTAAAGTTAAGTTAAGATACCATACTGACGCTAAATAGTTGATCGAAACATTGATTGGAAAGGAAAAAAAAAATTTTTCTTTGTCGATATCATCATCGAGAGGTGGTTTAGAAAAGCAACACCCGTTATGTCAAAAGGAGGACACTCAGTGGCTAGAACATATTCCCCTAATTATCCTGTGTGTGCATTCTAAGTGTGAACTTTCCATTAATCATGGGAAAAGAGAAGGGTAGGTGGGTAGGGTGTATACACAGAGAGGAGCGATTTTAATTCAGACTGGTCCGCTCTCCATATGTATTCTACGAAGCCCACTGGATCATTAGTAACCTTAGGTGGACATCACCTAGTCGTTCTTCATTCTGACGATCGTATAGCCGCATAAGAACCTTCAGGATCCGGTCTGTTATTGATTGAATCGAATCCACCGAAGGGAAGAACTAATCACAGACTCCCAAATAAATTTCAAAACAGTTTTTTGAGTTCTAAATTTGCAGCACGTAATATTGCACCACAAGTTTGTGGAGTTTGTTTTATTCTAGCAAGTCTGTAATACTTGGGATTTTTAAAAGAATTCTCAAGTGATCCCACCGCTGCCACCTAAGTCATTTCAAAATCCAGAAATCTATCCTTTCGCTTCTCTGTTTGGATTTTTCTAATGAATTTTCAACTGATCCCACCGCTGCCACCTAAAGCATTTCAACATCCAAAAATCAATCCTTCCGATTCTCTAAATGTCTGGATTTTTAAATGATTTCTCAAGTGATCCCGCCGCTGCCACCTAAGGAATTTCAAAATCCAATAAGCAATCCTATCAGTTCTGTAATTTTCGGATTTTTGAAATGAGTTTTTAAGTGATCCCACCGCTGCCACCAGGAACAATTTTCGTAATCCCACCGCTGCCACCTGAGTCCAAAGTCCAAAGAAGGGAAGAAGTGGGTGACAGCGCTGGGACAACTTTCTTTATCTAAATTCTAGTCGACAAAATTCCCAACATTGCAAGCTCACAGTTCAATTAAAAACAGAATCAGCAATCACACGCATTTTCTAGATTATAAAAATCTCGTTTCACGTTACGAACATTTTTCTTTTATTTCAATAATCTTATTTTATCACTACCATACGATATTGTGTTTGACAATTCGGCCCCTGCGGGCTTGGAGAGGGAGAGAGAAATCCAGTAGCAAGCAGGGAGGGGGGTTTTTATGGGGGTCAATTTCCAAATCAATAATTGTAAAATGAAAGTAGTGGTCATTTTGCAGGGTTGCTTTTCTACGCGTTTACCTCGTTGCTCGACATAGTGAATAGCGCGAGGATCTAGTATATAGTATATGCCTTGACGTAACGACCATTTCATGGGAAATAACGTATAAAACGAATTGGCTATAAAGTTGGTAGCAAACCGTGACAGTACACGGCCGAGATATTCGTGTTGTATATCCTGCGCTCTGCGTGTAACGCGTGTAACCTATAACTTGACACCACCACCACTCGTCCTCCTCCTCCTCCCCCCCCCTCATTTTACACTGGTGAACCCTTTTGCTCGCACATATACCGAACGCGCCATAACGAAGTATCCTGGATATATATCAGAATAATCTCTTATAGATGGACGCTCCTATGTCTCATAGAGTTCCCATATAGCCAATGAGAAATATTAGCTCCTCTATATACATATATACCATAAGGAATGAATTTTTCTTCGAGGAGTAAAAAAAAATTGTTTCGATAAATTATCGCTATACACTATTCATAATTATACACACGATTAACAGACTGTCGGACATGCGGGGGAACCTTGTATTTAATATCTTCTTGTTGGACAAAATTTAGATTTGTATATATATATATGGGGATTGAATTATTACTAATTTTCAACTTTGGAGAAAAATTTTTATCTAAACTGAGAACATCAGCTATTTATAGGGTTTATTTAGTATTTTTTATGATTTCGTTAGCTTTATGATTCTTTTTCTAATTAGTAACTGTAGGGATGAGGCTGTAACCTCTATAATTTTTGCTTTTTGGATTTTTGGGTTAGTGGTTAATACAAAATTATACAAATTCGGGTAAAACTTGTTACTCGCGGTGCTTTTTGGGGTCGAAATCTTGATTTTTGAAAATCTGACTCAGATTCGTAATTCAATGGACATTTAATTACATTTTTTTTCAAACCTCCTCATATAGTCCTCTGCAAACTTTGATTGTAAACACTGAAAGTTTAGTGTGTAAGCTTGAATACATATACTGAATGCAATATTCGAATTTAGAGTAACAAGAAATTTTTACAATTTAATAAAAAAAAAAAAGCCCCCCACGTATCCAAAGTTTATTTGTTTTGAAATAGAAACGAGGGCATCAAACTTTTATGAAAGTGCCGGAATATTTTGTTTTTTGAACTCACCGCTGTGGTCATATTTTTTTTTTTTTGGTTTATTTTTCTCTTGGACTTTCCTCTCACCCATCACCACCACCACCCCCCTTCCCCCCTCTTCTGTACATGGAAATGTGAAACAAAGAGCCATCTAGTCAGACTTAATGAACGAATATGAGGTCTGTGACATAATCGTAACATTTTTAAAAAGTCACGAATGCATTTTAACACTTGTTGGATGTTTTGAATGCGGTACGGTGCATAATTCAAGGCAACGTATATATTCTATATATATATATATATATAGAATATACAAAGTTACTGTGTTCATTGTGTATGTTTATGGGTCGAACGGGGTGGCTACGTATGTATATAAGCATTGGAATGGTGGGCAACACGTGTCCATATCGACAGCACGTTGCCTTTGGCCATTCATGTGTGGTCTCCATGGATATTGTTTTACCAGGAATCCCTTCTGACATTTTCTCTCTGATTGACGCACATTTGCTCCGTATAAACAAAAAAAACAGGCAAATTTTATATTTTTTTGAAATAATTCGTATGTAACTTTCAAATTAGGTTCAAAAATTAAAAAAAAATTATCTTTGTTTCTTCCTATATAACTATTTTTCGAATTATGTCAAATTAAGGGAGAAATTCAATTTGACCTCCTTAAAAAAATAGTTCTTGTAATTTGAATTATTTTTGCCAAAAAGACACTGAGAAAACTTTATACTCGTTTCAAGTAAAAAAAATAATTTTAAGTGATTCTGTTTCATTAAAATTAGTTTGTAAGCTTAATTCCAATATTTTGTTGAGTATAAATTAAAAAAAAAAAACTTATCCATAATCTACAAAAAAAAATTTTATCATAACATAATCTTGTAATGTTAAAATTTAACATTACAAGATGTTTAAATAATAAATAAATTTTCTTAGTAAAAAATTTATTTAATTCTGTCTTTTAGTTTCGGTTAAATATGATACATATATTTAATTATTTTTTAATATAATTAAAATTTTTCTAACATAGTCTTAATATCAAATTGAAGGTTAGAATCTACCGCTTATTTTTCACTTCTATTTAGTTTAAATAAAATAAAAGAAATTTTTTCAATAATTAATTAAAAATTACTGGCAATGGGAGTAAAAATTCAAATTAAAAATAAAAATTTTTTATAGAAAATATCAATTTTGAACTTAAAATGATAAATTAAAAAATTTATTACAATTTTTTTCCGTTCAATATAAAAAAATATATATTAGTTATTTTTGAAAAGATAAAATAGTTCTAAATAAATTATTAAATACACAATTCCTTAAATTATAAATGAATAGTGTCAAAAGTTTAAAAAATAAAAAAAAATTAAATTTAAAAGGAATTTTTTTACAAAAACCCCAATATTGATTACTGTTTATTTAACCTTTAAAACACTTAATATTAAAATCATGCTGGAAGGCTTATTTTTGAAAAATAATTTTGCGCAACTCAGATTTTTACCTTTAAACATATTTAAATTTGTCAGACTGTAATAACATATAGATATTTTAAGTTTGATTTAAACAAAATCTGTTTAAATCAAATAAATCGTTTTCTCAGTGAAAATAAAACATTTTTTTCCCTATAATCAAAATTGTACACCTATATGTATTAATTTGATATTCTGAATTTGCATTTTTTATTTCGTTTCGTATTTCGTAAAAATAGATATTCTGAAAAAAGAAATTAAAAAAACAAGCTACTATATAAACGCAGAAAGAACCTTTCATTCTGATGCGATGGGATCAAGATGATCGACTGCTTATATAGAATCTATATAATCGATTCTGATTGCTTTTGAAGCCCAGTAGTGGTAGTGCCGGTGATTGGTGCATTCATAAATATCCATTAGTGGACAATGTAGGTAATGATCACGTCTACGGGTAACGCCCCAGAGAGAAAGGAAAGAGAGAAGATACTTTTTAACAGTAGCTTTTGAAAATGAGAGAAACAAACGTGTCTTCTCGAATCGAACCCATCCTTTCGATTCACGCATATATATATATATATACATACAAGCTAATTCTTTATTTTTCTCATTCATTCCTTATATTCCTTTTTGCCCTCATTGGCATTCCGATGAGATGAATGCATTTCGATTCTTCGAGCTATAGAATATTTGCAAAAATGACCTTCGATCAAAGAACATATCGAAGAGGAAAAAAATAACTCCTATTTTTTGCGATAAATAAAAATTTTTCATTCTCTTTTTTTAGAAAGTGGGTTCAGGCTTCGTTCTCATATATACTAAAATCTACTATTTAGTACTATTTAGTACTATTTTTATGTTACGCTACTATTTACTACTTTTTTTTTTGTTACAACTACTACTATTTTGGTACTTTTTTAAATTTCAGCCATTTCTGTTTTTTTTTTCTTAAAAATATTAATTTTCTTAAAACGATTTAATTATTTTCAAACAAATATTCGAAATTCAATTTTCTACATCTAGTATTTTCATGAAATTTCGCAAAAGAATTCAATTATAAAAAATAAATGGATAAAATTCATCCAAATTTCAATTATTAAAAACAAATTGATAAAATTCATCAAAAATTCAATTATATAGAATAAATTGATAAAATTCATCCAAAATTCAATTATTTTCATAAACAATAAATTTTCCGCAAAAATTCAATTAATTGAGAATAGCATTTTCAAAAAAAAAAATCTGAAAATATCAAATATTTAACAAAATTTTAATACAATTCTTTACAATACTTCAATTCCTTTCAGTAAGAATAATTTTCATAAAAATTTGATTTTTTGAAAAATTTTTATTATAAAATTCTAAGCAAAAATTCAATTATTTTCATGAATAATAAAATTCAACTCAGGGAATTATTTATTTTTGAAAATATTAATAAATTTCTATGCGACTATTCAATTATTTTCATAAAAAATAAAATTCATCGCAGGATTTCAATTATTTAAATATAATTTTACAAGAATTGATAAAAAATATTAATAATCTTAAAAATTAAATTTCAATTCTTCGAAAAAATGAATTATTTAAAAATAAATTTTCTTTTCAATTTTTTTGTAGAAGACTTGAATTATTTCCAAATATATTTGAATCTTTCATAAGAAATTCAATTATTTTCAAGATATCTAAAAAAATTCATCAGCATTTTAATTATCTTTACAAACAAATAGCAAAATTCTTTGACAAATTTGAATTATTTGGAGTCATTTTAAGAAATTTTTTGAAAAATTCAATTATTTTCATGAATAATAATATTTATTACAAGAATTCAATTCTTCAATTTAATTTAACTCTTTTGAAGAATATTCAATTTCTTCTTAGAAATTCTATTATATGAAAAAATGTAATAAAATTCTTTGACAAAATTCAATTATTTTTAGTCAATTTAAGAAAATTCTTGCAAAATTCAATTATTTTTTTAAATAACAATATTCATCACAAGAATTCAATTTTTTTTAAGAAATAATAACTTCCTTCTTGGAAATTCAATTATATTAAAAAATTCTAATAAAATACATTTTTAGAAACTCAATTATTTTAGAAAAATTTAATTATAATTCTTTGCGACTATTCAATTATTTTCATAAATAATAAAATTCATCACAGGATTTCAATTATTTTTAATACAATTTTACGAGAATTGATCAAAAAATTATAATTAATCACAAATCTTGGGAATTTCAATATTTACATAAATAATAAAATGCATTTTAGGAATTCAATCATTTAAAAAAAAAAATTGATAAAATCTCACATAATCATTCGATTATTCTCAAAAATTTTAATAGAATACCTTGTAAAATTTAATTAATATTAAAAACTTTTCGCAATTTAATGATTTTCAATATTCTTATAATTTTTCCAAACAATAATCAGTTTTTTTTTTGAAATTTTATGGTAAAAATATTCTGAATTTCTATTAAATTAGAATTCCCGCAATAATTAAATTATTTTTATAAATATATTTAAATTATTTCATGAATTATAAAATTTATTATTATTATATTATTATATTATTTATTTAGAATAAGAAAGAAGTAATAAATATTTTTTACAAAAATTAGGTAAAAATCTGGAAAGTAAGGTTTGTGAAAAATGAGTTTTTTTATCGTCAAGTTTAATTTCTCGATAGTTATACTTTTTCATTACTTTTTTCGTTTATTTAAAAAGAAATTTTATTCGATTTTTGGAAGATGATGGAGAAAATTAAGAAAGAAAAATAAAAACCTTAAAGACGACGTTTTGGAAGCTTGGTTTTGTTATTAGTAAATTAGTTTAGGAGTGACATTTTGGTGCTTTCTTAAAATTAATAAGACGACGTTTTGGAGGCTTGGTTTTTTTTTAAATTTAAAATCTACGTTTTGCAACTTTTTAAAAATTAATTATCGACTGCAAAGTCTGCTTATAGTTATATTTCATATTTATAGAAAAACGATCCGCTCTGATTAATACTGTGCGGGGGATGGCAAAAGAAGGTAAATTCGAAAATAGAAATATAGAAGAATTCCCCCTTTTAGAAGATCAGTTACCTGTTGAATAAGTACAGGTGACAGGGACGACCCCCGTGTTTCTTTGTGTAAAACATCCGTCGTTGCATCGTTTTTATATACACTATATATCAAGAAGTTTGATTTCTACCCGTGAATCTTCAAAATAAAATCGAGTTTCGCTCCCACGCTGATCAGCAGTCAAGTGAGGTTGGATTACATTCACACATTTTATTCCCCTATATATATATATATATATATATATATATATAAATGTACCGATCGGAACAGCCACAATCCCTGATCAAATGTTGAATCTTTTGTCCTCGACGACTTCCTTATTATATACATTTTGAATGAATTTTTTTTTCACCTCTTAAAGAAATGTTTCCTTGCGCACTACTATTTTTTTCACCTTGACTTTATTTTTTTTTTTATAAATTAGACTCATTTATATCACCTGTCAATATTCACGAATAAATTATTCCCCATATTCTACATTTTAGTTAAAAATTCTAAAAAATTCTAAAATTTCCAACTATGACTCAATCGAAAAGATCTGTATCGTATTTAGAAAACGAAACCCCTGCTGATAAAAAGAAATTTTAACAACCTTTTTCGTTTTTTATAAAAGTTGGTTTTTTTTTCAAGAATTTAAATTTTTTTTTGATAACTTTTCTAAATATCAATATAAAAAAGAAGGTTTCTTTCCACTGTTTAACTATGGAACATCAAAATCTGCCATCGTTTCTCCATGAGGAATATCTTCTCATGCGAACAAAATTAAACCCTGTCGGAGGAATGAAACGCCCGGGTTCCCGCGAGGCTTTGTTCAAGTTTGACGTTTTCGATTATATGTAAGGATCGTGAATATCTCCACTTCTTTTTTCCCCCCCTTTTGCATTTTTATTTCATATTTCATTAACATATTGCCGACTGACCGACCATGTCAAACATTTTTTTTTATTTTTCTCTTTTCTTACATATATTTATGACATAAAACAAAAGAAAAAGGAAAAGAAAATAAATACAGGTAAAATAAACAATAAACTCTCAAACTTTGAATTAGCAGAAATTTTTGCTAATTTGAATTATTGTGACTGACTGTTTGCTTTTGAATTAGTAAACATTACTAATAAATTAGTAGAAATTACTATTTATTAGTAAAATTTACTAATTCGAAAACAAAATTTTTAATTAGTAAACTTTACTGATAAATTAGTGGAAATTACTATTTATTGGTAGAATTTACTAATTCAAAAACAAAATTTTAAATAACTAAACATTACTAATAAATTAGTAGAAATTACTATTTATAAGTAAAATTTACTAATTCAAAAGCAAAAAGTCGGTTACTAATTCAAATTAGGAAATATTTTTACTAATGTAGATTTAGAGAGAAGAATTCAAACATTTACATTTATAATTTATAGATACAAGTAAATTATAAATTATTAGTCGATAAATGAATAAATTATTCCTGAAAATTCAATTGTTTTGAGGCATTTTAAAAAATTTTTTTGCTGAATTCAATTATTTTCAAAAGTACTCAATTTTTTTTCGAAATCCAATTATATTAAAAAATTCTAATAAAATAAATTTCAGGAATTCAATTATTTTTTAAAAATTCAATAAAATGCTTTGTAACTATTCAATTATTTTCATAAATATAATAAAATTCATCGCAGGATTTCAATTATTTTTAATATAATTTTAAAAGGAATTGATAAAAAATGTAATTAATCGTAAAAATTTAATTTAAATTCCTCGAAAAAATGGATTATTTTAAAAAAAATTTCATTTACATTTTTTTTAGAAGAATTGAATTAATTTGCAAATATATTTGAATCTTCCACAAGGAATCCAATTATTTTTAAAATATCTAAAAAAAATTATCAGCATTTTAATTATTTCTTCAAATAAACAGCAAAATAATTTGACAAAATTCAATTATTTGGAAGCATTTTAATAAATTTCTTGAAAAATTCAATTATTTCCATAAATAACAATATTTATCACAAGAATTCAATTCTTTTTAAAAATATTAAATTTCTTCCTAAAAATTCTATTATATTAAAAAATTTCATAAACTTCTTTGACAAAATTCAATTCTTTTGAGTCATTTTAAGAAAATTTTTGCAAAATTCGATTATTTTCATAAATAACAATATTTCTCACAAGAATTTAGTTCGTATTAAAAATAATAAATTTCTTCTTGGAAATTCGTTTGTATAAAAAAAATTCTAATAAAATACATTTTAGGAATTTAAATTATTTTAAAAACTTTAACAAAATCCTTTGCAACTATTAAATTATTTTTACAAATATTTAAAATTCATTCTAGGAGTTCAATTGTTTTTCATACAGTTTTACAGGAATTGATAAGAAATGTAATTAATCTTAAAAATTTAATTTCAATTCCTCAAAAAAATGGATTATTTTAAAAACATTTTCTTTTACATTTTTTTAGAAGAATTGAATTAATTGCGAATGTATTTGAATCTTCCACAAGGAATTCAATTGTTTTGAAACATTTCAGAGAAAAATCTTCCAAAATTCAATTTTTTGCATGAATATATAAATTTTCACAAAAATTAAATTTCAGAAATAAATTAGTAGGAATAACAACTTATTTAGTAAACTTTACTAATTCAAATGCAAAAAAGTCGGTCACTTATTAAAAGTAGTAAACATTTTTATTTTTTACAAATTTAGATTTAGGGAGAAGAATTCAAACATTTACATTAATAATTAAAAAAATACAAGTCAATTATGTCGATAAATAAAAAAATTATTTCTGAAAATTCAATTATTTTGAGGCATTTTAATAATATTCTTTACTAACTTCAATTATTTTCCTAAATAACAATATTCATCACTAGAAGTCAATTATTTCTAAAAGTACTCAATTTTTTCCTGAAAATTCAATTATATTAAAAAATTCTAATAAAATAAATTTTAGAAATTCAATTATTTTTGAAAAATTTGATATTAATGAAAAAAAAAATTTGATAATAATTATTTTCATAAAAAATAAAATTCATCGCTGGATTTCAATTATTTAAATATAATTTTACAATAATTAATGAAAAATGTAAATAATCTTAAAAATTCAACTTCAATTCTTTGAAGAAATGAATTATTTAAAAATAAATTTTCTTTTTAATTTTTTTTAAGAAGAATTGAATTATTTGCAAATGTATTTAAATGTTTCATAAGAAATTCAATTATTTTCCAAATTTATATTATATTACAAGTAAATTAGTAGAAATTACTATTTATTAATAAAATTTTTCCAATTCAAATTTGGCTTTTGAATTATTAAACTTTACTAATAAATTAGTAGAAATTACTATTTATTAGTAAAATTTACTAATTCGAAAGCAAAAAGTCGGTCACTAATTTAAATTAGTAAACATTTTTACTAATTCAAATTTAGAGAGTTTATTGTTTATTTTACACATTAGTATTCGTATTATTAGTAAATTTTACTAATTAATAGTAATTTCTACTAATTTTTTTAGTAATGTTTACTAATTCAAAAACAGAAAGTCAGTCACTAATTCTAATTAGTAATCATTTTTACTAATTCAAATTTCGAGAGAAGAAAAATTTTCTTTTTGTAAATTGAAAACAGAATCGATTTTGATTGATAATATTTAAAAAAATATTGAAAGTAAAAAGAATATTCGACGGCTGATTAATCGACATGTTAATCCAGAAGGTACTTGTGCAGTGAAGGGTAGAAAACTTTTAAACAAGATTGAACTAATTTTCAGATAGTTTAATATCTTAGGCATCTCAACTAGAGAGAGAGAGAGAGAAAAGGAGAGAGGGAGAGCTCTCCTCTCTTGGCTCGAGTCGGTTGAACGAGTTAAGTCTGAACGGCTGGGTCGACTGTGTCAGTGATGCAGGAGGAGAAGAAAAGGGAGGATGAAATGGCAAGGGGGTGGAGAGGATGAGCCTGGAAGCGAAGTAAGCTGACTGACGTGTAAAGACACCTTCTAGTCCCGAAGAATTTAACTAATTATAATATAGGATAAACGGTTTATGCCTGCCTGGCAACCTACACCTAGCGATACTGATACTGAGAACCCCCCCCCCTCCCCCTATTACCCCTCTTTTACTCATCCACTACTCGCGATTCTCTGCTTTCCACTCACTTTGCTCCCTGCGACTTGGCACACGTCACAGAAGTTAGCGGCTGCAAAACTCTCGCTTAATTGAACAATTAAAAACTAATCGAATCTTTAATATTGAATTTTTGTTTTTTTTTGGGGGGGGGATAAAACTTTATAATTCTAGATATAAACTATTATCTTTAAATTTCTATTCAGTTTGAGAAGGAATTTGAGTATAGGATATGCTTTAGGGAAATACTGCAAACTTATAGGAAAATTCACCGGGCAACATTGCGAAAAGCTTACGTGGCAACATTTAAGATAAGCATCCTTGAGTCATAAGAGCTCTTCTCATATATATTTTTAAAATTTAATTTAAAAAACATTTAAATTTTTAACAAAATTTAAAAAAGATTTTTTTTATATCTTTGAAAAATTAGAAAAAATTCTTCACAAAAACTTAAAGAGTTTAATTATTTATAAAAATAATTATTGAATTCTTGCCACAAATTTTATGATTTTTAAAAAATAATTGAATTCCTGCAACGAATTTTATGATTTTTCAAAAATAATTGAATTCCTACAACGAATTCTATTAATTTGTTTATAAATAATTGATTTCTTTTTTTATTTTACAAAATTTAATAAAGAATAATTTAATTATTTCGAATAACGTAACGAAAATTGTATATTGAAAATAATTTACTTCTTGCGATGAATTTTATTATATTTATGAAAATAATTTAATTCCTATAAACAAATTTTATCAAAATAATGCAGAAGATAATTAATTTCTTTCAAAGAATTTTATAAAAGTATTTAAATAATTGTTTTTTTTTTAATTTCTTAGAAATTATATTTTTTACACTATAATAACTTTTTATCATTTTAAATCTGAAATAATTAAATTCTTGCATAGAAGTTTAGTAAACTTTTTGCAAATAATTAAAATACTTGAAAGAATTGTATTTAAATTTTATTGAAAATAATTGAATTCCTCTCAGGAAAATAAATATTTATGAAAATAGTTAAATTTTTTTACAAGAAGATATTTTATTCTAAATATACAATTTTAATTTCCATCTGAAATTTAATATTTTTTTATTTTTAAAAATTATGATTTTGTTTTATTTTTATTTGAATTAGTTCAAATAATTGAATTAAAATTCTATTAGAAATAATTGAAAGCCTCTGAAAAATTTTATTTTTTTATAAAAATAATTGAACTTTTTATGAAAAATTTAATGACAATAGGAAATATTGAAAATATTTTAATTTCGGCGAAGGAATATTTCATTATATTTGTGAAAATAATTGAATTCTTGAACAAAACTTTTCCAACAATTTTTTGCAAAATAATTTATGAATTTTTACTGTGCTTCAAATTTAAATTTGAAGCACAGTACTAATTTGAATTAGTGACCGACTTTTTGCTTTCGAATTAGTAAATTTTACTAATAAATAGTCATTTCTACTAATTTATTAGTAAAGTTTAATAATTCAAAAGCAAAATTTGAATTAGAAAAATTTTATTAATAAATAGTAATTTCTACTAATTTACTTGTAATATAATATAAATTTTGAAAATAATTGAATTTCTTATAGAAGATTCAAATATATTTGCAAATGATTTTTCTTCGTTAAAAAATTGAAAAGAAAATTTATTTTTAAATAATTCATTTTTTCGAAGAATTGAAGTTGAATTTTTAAGATTATTTACATTTTTTATTAATTATTGTAAAATTATATTTAAATAATTGAAATCCAGCGATGAATTTTATTTTTTATGAAAATAATTGAATAATTGCAAAACATTATATCAAATTTTTCAAAAATAATTGAATTTCTAAAATTTATTTTATTAGAATTTTTTAATATAATTAAATTTTCAGGAAAAAATTGAGTACTTTTTAAAAATAATTGACTTTTAGTGACGAATATTGTTATTTAGGAAAATAATTGAAGTTAGTAAAGAATTTTATTAAAATGCCTTAAAATAATGGAATTTTCAGGAATAATTTTGTTATTTATAGACATAATTGACTGATATTTTTTGAATTATTAATGTAAATGTTTGAATTCTTTTTCCTAAATCTATAAATTTGTTAAAATGTTTACTACTTTTAATAAGTGACCGACTTTTTGCATTTGAATTAGTAAAGTTTACTAAATAAGTAGTAATTCCTGCTAATTTATTACTGAAATTTAATTTTTGTGAAAAATTTTATATTTTTGCAAAAAATTGAATTTTGGAAGATTTTTCTCTGAAATGTTTCAAAATAATTGAATTCCTTGTGGAAGATTCAAATATATTCGCAATTAATTCAATTCTTCAAAAAAAAAAAAATGTAAAAGAAAATTTTTTAAAAATAATCCATTTTTTCGAGGAATTGAAATTAAATTTTTAAGATTAATTACATTTCTTATCAATTCCTGTAAAACTGTATGAAAAACAATTGAACTCCTACAATGAATTTTAAATATTTGTAAAAATAATTTAATAGTTGCAAAGGATTATATTAAAGTTTTTAAAATAATTTAAATTCCTAAAATGTATTTTATTAGAATTTTTTTTATAACAAACGAATTTTCAAAATATCCAAAACCTAATATTTGAATTTGAACCTAATATTTAACTGCTAAATTATTATTGACAATAAATAGAATTGAAAGGTGAGAATATAATTCTATAAAGGACGAATAATCAAATCATTCATTGAACGATAAATTCAATGTAACCAAGAAGATGTTAATTAAAGTGAAATATTCTATATAGTGTGATTCAGATACATATATACGTATATATATGTACACTAGGAGAGATAGAGTGAGAGAGTGAGAGAGAGAGAGCTCAAACTATATACACCAGTGAAGAAGCTTGAGTGCGTTAATAACGTTGCAATAGTCATGAGAATAGTAACTGGTCTTTATAACCGGGGAGTAAGATATTGCAATTAATGGGAATAACAGTTGGTGAGCGTATGGAACGTAACATAGTTACCTCTCGACTAGTATTAGATTAACATTATTATTCTTAAAACAGATTTTATTATAGTGCCTAAAAAAATGTTTTTTACCTCATTTTAATGATAAAATGATCACTCTAAAATGATGATTAAAATGATCTCTCTAAATTTGAATTAGTTAAAATGTTTACTAATTTGAATTAGTGACTGACTCTATTGCTTTTGAATTAGTTAATTTTACTAATGAATAGTCATTTCTACTAATTAGTAAATTTTAAATAAATAGTCATTTCATTTAAATTTTAGTCATTTTTTTAGGATAATAATTTTTTAATTAGTAAATTTTACTAATAAATAGCCATTTCTACTAATTAGTAAATTTTACAAATAAATAGTCATTTCTACTAATTAGTAAATTTTACTAATAAATAATCATTTTATTTAAATTTTAGTAATTTTTTTAATGATAATAATTTTTTAATTAGTAAATTTAATAATAAATAGTCATTTCTACTGATTTATTAGTAAATTTTACTAATTCAAAAGCAAAAAGTGAGCCACAAATTCAAATTAGTTAACATTTTTAATAATTTAAATTTAGAGAGATATATTTAAAAAATTTTAATTGAATATATTTAAAAAAAAAATACATAAACAATTACATTTTGGTAGTTGTGTTACACAGTATGTTCTTTCTTTGTCATATATTCTTATATAGAAAATGGTCACGAAAATATTTCAAATTCAATTTTTTGTACAATAAAAAGTAAAAATAATTATTTTATTCTGTCGTTTTTAAAAATTTTTAACTTTTAACCATCTAGTCACGAATGCTGGTAAAACTTTAAGAATCGTTACTTTTAAAATAATAGGACCACTGTTTTTCTAAAAATGTCAAAATAAACCACAAATGGATTAAAGTGATCCAAAAATTGAGATCAAATGATGTTTCGATCCACTTTTTGAAATCAATTCGTTGCAATTTGATACTTTTTAGGTCACAATGACAGAATAGGAGGAAATGGAATAGAAATATATACGTGATGCTTGTAATTCAAAAATTAGAAATTAAGAATTAAAAATTGAACATAAAAAATTAAAATTTATAATTTTATTAATGATCTCTATATAAAGAGGTTTAGTGTGATTGTATATTTACAGTTTTCATATATATATATACATTTCGATTGAGCAAAGACGAGTGTAAAGAAAAGAGATGACTTTCAGGACCGTGGCCAAGCGAGAGGACGAAGTTAGTGGTCGAAACGGACAAGACGCGCAGTGAACGGTAATGGACGTCATTAGCCAGTGTAGATTATAGGGCGGCATGCAGTAACGATCACTTCTTATAGGGCGCGCACCACGCCACAACCATGAGGTGGGCCCACCATGGTCAGTCACTCTTTTTCCTAGAGATCGTCTCTTCCATAATCGATATTAGTCCTTTTTGACGACCAGCTACTGATTTTCATGCCACCAATGCACAATACACCCATTTCGAACGCCAGAGAAAAGAAAAAGAAAAAAAGAAATTCATAAAAACATTTTTTTTTTCATTTTACCCCCCTCCCCTTTTTTCTTCAAACTGTAAATCCTCATGTAAAAAAATCCTCGTTTTATGAAGGAAATTTCTTAAGGAATTTAAACGTTACATGGTTTGTGAATGGACCTTTAGGTCATTTTAATCATTATGAAGTCATTTTAACCTGCCTCTCATCTTACTATACAAGTCTTACGTACTTTGTGAACGGCCCTTAAGGAATTTCAACCATTATGACTTCACGAATCATCACAAATAATCTACAAGCCTTAATACATACCTTGTGAAGGGACCTTTAGGTTATTTTAATCATTATGACATCATGGTTTTTTTTAAACTTTAACCCCCTTCCGTATTTACTCTTCAATCCTTAGGTAGTTTGTGAATGACCCTTAAGGAATTTGAACCATTACAAACAATCTTGATTCGTGCAAATCATCTACAAGTTTTAAGTAGTTTGTGAATGGACCTTTAGAGCATTTTAATCATCACAACGTTACTGTTTTTTAATGTTAGCCCTCCTTGCCCTTTACTACAAAAGCCTTACGTTGTTTTTCGAATGACCCTTAAGGAATTTGAACCATTACAAACAATCTTGATTCGTGCAAATCATCTACAAGCCTCACATAGTTTGTGAATGGATCTTTGGGGCATTTTAATCATTATAACGTTACGGTTTTTGAATTTTAACTCCCCCCTCCCTTAACTCTAACAGCCTTAAGTAGTTTGTGAATGGTCCTTAAGGAATTTGAATCATTATGACGTCACAATTTCTGCGAAGCATGTGTTTTAAAGCTGTAATGATTCAAATACCCTTAAGTTTGTGATAAAAAAGGTTTGTATGGCTAGAAAGTAAGCATTAAGTTTAAAAAATGAAGATGAAGATGAAAAAGAAGAAAAGGAAGAAGAAGAAGGGGAAGAAGAAAAGGAAGAAGAAGAAGAAGATAAAGAAGAAAGTAGAGAATACATCCCTAAGAAATATATATAGCCTAAACCCTAAAAAATATACACACATAGAGATAATTGCACAGAACTAAAGAAGAACAATTTAAAAAGAATTTTTCCTTCTTTTCTTGCCTGAAAAACATATTGCTCTTTCTTGAATGCTTGATCCCTTTTTTGCTTGCGAGTATAAAATTGAGATATTTCGATTCGCTACGATCCATAATAGGATTTGAAGGCGCTTAAATGTTAAAGCTTGGTTAAAATGACTACACCCAGGGTCATCAAGTTTAAACTAAAGCTTTCGCGCGCAGCAACCTTCCTGCGAATATATGTATAGACCGCTTACTAATGGCCTCGCGTATTTTTCGTCGTTCAAGTATCTCTATTGTAAAATATAGTGGGCGATAAAGACAGCAGTGTTTCATGCGGGAATACATGTGTATTATAAAAGCGTAATCGGTCCTTCATGGATTACCGGATGAGCATGTAAACCCCACCACGATGAGGGCCACTCTCTGTCTCTCTCTCTTACTCTCTTAGGTATATGTATAGACGGGGTTGACCAATTGTTACAGATTTAACGATTGCCCTGGAAAGAGCTCCCATTTTGCCTTTAACATTTAGCTATATTCTAACAGCTTTGGAAAACGTAACAGAAAAGACGTGCAGGTATGGTCTGCGTGTGGCCGCCAGGGTACATATATATATATATATATATATAAATACGCGAGAAGAGCTGCGTATAACAAGTTATGGCAGATAAATTTATAGCATCTCCACTGAAACGCCATTACTTTAAATGCACCCCTTATCCCCCCACTCTCCTTTCTCTCGCTCTCTTCTTTTACTCCATCTCTACTTACTTTTACGATTTCTAAATGACCCCCCTACCTTTATCTTCAATATTGTTATTATTTAAGAAAAAAAAATGTTCCATAGGCCTCCTTGATTTTTCAGGCAAAAAAAAATACCCCCCGAATTTCTGAATTAAACGAATTTTTCGTTTTTAATTTTTTTTTTCATACTTTTTGACCAATTCATTTTTGACTGTCCATAACTGTTTATTTTATTTATTTATTTATTCATATTAAACGGGATAAACCCTTTCGTACAATAAGTACTCTTACAATCTAAGAAGAATATTAAGAATAGAAGAAATTAATTTTTTTTCTAGGATATGAAAAGTTAGAACAAGTATTTTTTACTCTTTTAAATTCTTTTTAATTGATTTATTAACAATATTATATTTTGGGAAATTTTAATTATTCGTAAAATTTGCAATTAAACGTATTAGAAAATAAACACTTTGTAGAATATTTTAAAAAGTCAATTAAAGTTTTTCATAATTCAATTATTTTCCAAAAAAAATTTTTTAATTTTCCAAAATTAAATTTTTTTTCGTATTTTTAACTAAACTTCTACTATATATATATATATATATATATATATATATAGTGCATATATATATATGCATTATTTTTAATAATTTAAAAAAATTTCAATTATTCATAAATTCCTTAATTAAATATATAGATATATATATATATTAGAAAATAAAGAAATTAAAATAATTTTTTGCAAAATTCAATTATTCTTTTCAAAAAAAATTAATTCTATCCAGAACTGTTATAGTTAAAAGTATAAAAATTCAAATTTTCAAAAAATTTTTACTTAAGGGAATTTGAACCATTATGACGTCACAGCTTTAGGACATATGCTTTGGTTACACTGTGACGTCATAATGTTTCAAATGCCCTTAAAACCTTTTCAAAATTTAATAATTTTTATAATTTCTAAACATTCACGCTACTTGTTCATTTTTAAATTAAATTATTCTCTAAACTTTTTACAACGAGAATTCAATTATTTAAACAAAAAAAAAATAATTTACTAAACAATTGAATGATTCTTAAAATTTAATTTCGATAAGGAATTTTATTAACAAATTTTTAACTAATTGAATTCTTTTGACGAATTTGAATTAAATTTTTAAGAATAATTATAATTTTGGAATTATTGTTCTAAACATAATTGAATTCTTACGAAGAATTTTATTTTTTTTAACAATATTCAATATTTTCTAAACAATATTATTACTCTTGAAAATAATTGAATTTTTATAATAATTTGTAGCATTTCGAAGATTAAATTTTTTTCGCGTTTTTAACTAAAAAATTTTTCTATAAATGCATTATTTTGAATAATTAAAAAAAATAATTTCTTGACAATTAGCAAATTCATTTTTTAGAAATAAATGTTACAAAAATTTTAATTATTCGTAGATTCCTTAATTAAATATATATTAAATAGTAAAAAAACTTAAAATGATTAAAAAGAAATTCAATTAAATTTTGCAGAAAAATTAATTCTTTTCAGAA
Source organism: Leptopilina myrica (nomen nudum) (assembly GCA_032872475.1). Taxonomy (NCBI): domain Eukaryota; kingdom Metazoa; phylum Arthropoda; class Insecta; order Hymenoptera; family Figitidae; genus Leptopilina; species Leptopilina myrica (nomen nudum). The sequence continues at coordinate 22,762,620 of CM065467.1, read as the reverse complement.
TTGTTAGTTAAAGATATAAAGAATTCAAATTTCTTAGGATTTTTATTTTAAACCTTTTTAAAATTTAATTATTCCAAAAAAATTCACCCTTTACTGATTTTAATATTTTATTATTATTAAAAAATTTGAACTGAAATCCACCAGTTAAAAAATTTTTATTAAAAAATTCTACTAGAATCCAATCGTTAAATAGAATTTATAAATAATAATAAGTAATAAATCAATGAAATAGAAAAAAATTTATTTATTGTGAATAAAAATTTTGAAAAACTTGAATTTTTAAAATCGAATTCTTATAAAGAGTTTTATCAAAATATTTTGAAATAATTGAATTTTATTGTCGAATTTTAATAAAGTTTTTAAAAATTATTACATTTTTCGAGAAATTTGATTAAAATTTTATGAAAAATAATTAAATTTCTGCTATTGAGTTTTATTATTTATAAAAATATTTGAATTCTTAAGAGCATTTTTATTATTTACGAAAATAATTGAATGATTAATCTGATATAGACAAGAAATTTATAGAATATTTGTAAATAATTTGAATTCTTGTAAAAATTTTTACTATATTATGAAAATAATAATTAAAGGTTTGCGTAGAATTTTATTAAATTTTTTAAAAATATTATTGAATTCTTTTGGAAATTTTTTTATAATAGTAGATATTAAACATCATTGAATTGAGGAAAAATTTTGAAAATAATTGAAGATTAGCGTAGAATTAAAAAAAAAATTATTAAACAATTGAATAGTTTTTGAAATTTAATTTTTATAAGGGAAAAGTTTGCATAGAATTTTACTACAATTCTTTTTAAACGATTGAATTTTTTGAATTAATTTTCTTTTAATAGTAAATAATTGTTTGTTTAAATGTTTAGAAATTAATTTTGGAGAACAATTTTGGTAGTATTTATAAAGAAAATTGAAAGCTTGAAAAAAATTTTTTTTGTTTTTTCTTCATCTAATTACGGATTTTACTGACTTTTCAAAAGAAACTAACACTTATGGGATTTAGAAACCTAGTTAAAGCTTTTCTAGTAGAAAGTATAATAGCTAAAAGTAATTTTTGTTTGTTTGTTCCGTATTAAATATTCATTTGTAAGATAATGAATCGTAAAATAGGCCTTTTTCATTATCCTACAAATATAAATAGCTAAAGCCAATTTCGATTTTAACAACACTAGATAAAGTAGATTTCGATTTTGTCAACAGTAGCTAAACTAGATTTAGATTTTAACAACAGTAAATAAAGTAAAATTTGCACTGTTACAACATTAGATAAAGTAGATTTATCTTTTAGCATCTGTAAGCAAAGTAGATTTATCTTTTAGCATCTGTAGGCAAAGTAGATTTAAATTTTGCTAAGATTTCAATCAACCTCGCCTACTCTGCTATTAAAAAATAATAATCCAATACCTATTATTTATCACTCATCTTCTAGAAAATAAATATTTTACTCAATTTCAATCAGAAATCTCGCACTATATAAAGTGCTTGTACACAGGTCTTCGATAATTTCTGTACGATCAGATCAAATTGATGTCTGAAATTCAGTTATTTTGTTCAAGTATATATATGGGGATGAAAATGAAAAGAGATTCTTGTGAATCGATTTTCTATGGGCGAAGCAAATTGAATTGAAAGACGAATCATTGATAAGTGCATGTTGAGTTGCGAGTCTGCTCTCACTTCCGTCAAAAAACCGGGTTCCCGCATCGCCATTGTATCATTAAATTAGTCTTGGGCAATCAGACGCGCGCCACTAATAAATACTCGGGGCTGTGGCCGGAACGGCGATTAATTGGAAGAGAATGGCGGATGATCTTATATATATATACGAGAGTTACAAATATCCGTAACAAGAATACATGAACAATTTTTATTCTATCTGGAGAGAAGAAGACGCGCATTTTTTTTATTGTACTTTCAAAGAATTGAGATTTATGTGCACTCAAAAAAAATTCTTAGTAAATTTTGACTATTGTTTTTAACTACTCTCCTTAGTTCAATAAGTCCCCAAAGATATTTGAAGAACTTGTCTTAATCATCAAAAAAGAGTTAAAATAATTAAGAATGTTGTTGGTGTAACAAGATTTTGTAGTTATTTTTAAAATTTGACTACTTTTCTAGTAAGTTGCTTCAATTCTAAATTTTTAACTACATAAGAAGTAGTAGTATTAGATTAAATGGAAAAGTAATTAATTTAACTACTTTTCACTCTACTATACCCAATAGTGGTTGAATGATTCCATCAAATTTTTTTCAGTGTGAGTTTTAAAATTAATTGTGTATTAAATATAGTGCATCATTTCAGGAGAATAGTGTTTCTATTTCTAAATTATGCAGAAATTTTTCGCCCTTCGAGCCGAAATTTGATATATAAAATCTTCGTCTTTTGGAATATTTACCCAAAAAAAAAAAATTTTAACAGTACGATGTCGTTTACAAACAAGAAACGGAAGAAACCCTCTTGGGAAAAATGGGTTTTTTTTATAAAAAGCCATACGTTTTTAAGAATTGACAATATCTTTTTTGTTTTAGGAAAAAAAAATTATCGTTTGTATCTGGCAAAAGCTGTTTTGGACCGCTAAATTAGCGGATTGATTGCTTTGCCTCGTTAAAAATGTCTGGAGGTTTAAATCTCTGGTTTATTATCCGGAACGTTTAACGTTTTTTTGTGAAGTAGGGACTTCGAGTACGTATTTACTTACGACCGAATCTTCAATGGCTCCGAGCCAAGAGCCATTCCAACCAGGATTAATGCGTGTTTATGTATATTTCCCGAACGTTTTTCAAATTGACCCGCATTTTCATTTCGTTTTCCTCTCTTTTTTCTTTTAGTTTTTTTATTTTTCAAAAAAATTTTCGTTTCTACATCTCATTTCGTCGAATTGAAAATGTGAAAATAATCGTGTTTATACACCAGATTTTTTTTCCCCTATTATAGGCAGAAATTATCATTACCAGGCAGTATATTTTTTTTAAGAAGAATAAATATATATATAAAGAGAATTTTTTTTATATGATGAAATTTAAATATTCATTTTGGAGTAAATATTTTGCTATTTTTACTTTTAGTTTACTAAAAGTAGAAATAAAGAAATTATTTAAATTATTAAATATTTAAATGTTTTATAATTAAATAAATATTAATATTATATAAATAATTATATAAATAATTAATATTAAATTAATTAATATTATTAAGTAAATATTTCTTTATTTTTACTTTTAGTTTACTAAAAGTAAATTTTTAAAGTAATTTTTACTTTTAGTTTACTAAAAGTAAATTTTTAAAATAATTTTTACTTTTAGTTTACTAAAAGTAAATGTTTAAAGTAATTTTTACTTTTAGTTTGCTAAAAGTAAATTTTCCAAGTAATTTTTACTTTTAGTTTACTAAAAGTAAATTTTTAAAGTATTTTTTACTTTTAGTTTACTAAAAGTAAATGTTTAAAGTAATTTTTACTTTTAGTTTGCTAAAAGTAAATTTTCCAAGTAATTTTTACTTTTAGTTTACTAAAAGTAAATTTTTAAAGTAATTTTTAAGTAATTTTTAAGTAATTTTTACTTTTAGTTTACTAAAAGTAAATTCTTAAAGTAATTTTTACTTTTAGTTTACTAAAAGTAAATTCTTAAAGTAATTTTTACTTTTAGTTTACTAAAAGTAAATTTTTTAAGTAATTTTTACTTTTAGTTTGCTAAAAGTAAATTTTCCAAGTAATTTTTACTTTTAGTTTACTAAAAGTAAATTTTTAAAGTAATTTGTAAGTAATTTTTACTTTTAGTTTGCTAAAAGTAAATTTTCCAAGTAATTTTTACTTTTAGTTTACTAAAAGTAAATTTTTAAAGTAATTTTTAAGTAATTTTTAAGTAATTTTTACTTTTAGTTTACTAAAAGTAAATTCTTAAAGTAATTTTTACTTTTAGTTTACTAAAAGTAAATTCTTAAAGTAATTTTTACTTTTAGTTTACTAAAAGTAAATTTTTTAAGTAATTTTTACTTTTAGTTTGCTAAAAGTAAATTTTCCAAGTAATTTTTACTTTTAGTTTACTAAAAGTAAATTTTTAAAGTAATTTGTAAGTAATTTTTACTTTTAGTTTGCTAAAAGTAAATTTTTAAGTAATTTTTACTATTAGTTTACTATAAAAGTAAAAAAAAAAGAATTTTTTTTTGTAGTTAAGTAAATTATTTTTCTTTCTTCTCTCCTTTTTGATTAATAAAAGGGGGGTGAGAGAATATTCTTATGCCCTGTCAATCACTGTTCAACTATATACATATATTTTCTTACTGGCACATTGAAAGCATAAAGTCGCTTCAACGAGCACACGAAACGATTAGGAGTATATGTGTGGGCGTTTACCAGGTTGAGTTCGCGAGCAAGCACCACCCGTTATGAATTAAAGATTAACCCTTTATGTGCAGTAGATTTACGCCTAGGACCCGTAATATAACAGCCGAGATCGTCTCGTTTCACTCAATGATCAATCACAAAATCCTCTCCTTAATTAATCAACTTTTAATTTAAATATTAACCCACGATTGTACACTTTTATGTAAATATTTACATTTTTTTATTTCATTGCAAATTTTACCTCCATTATATAATTTTCTAAATTATTTTTTCATTTACTTTACATTATACACTCTAAGTTTGAATTAGTAAAAATTTTTTACTAATTTAAATCAGTGACTGACTTTTTGCTTTTGAATTAGTAAAAATATAAAATATATTGAAAAACATAAAAATAAATTAGTAAAAATGCGACTATTTATTAGTAAATTTTACTAATAAATTAGTAAAAAAAAGACTATTTATTAATATATTTAGTAATAAATTAGTAAACATGACTATTTATTAGTATATTTTACTAATAAATTAGTAAAAAATCAGTCACTAATTCAAATTATTAAACATTTTTACTAATTTAAATTTAGAGAGTATCTATCATTTATTTGATGTACTTTTTATTTTATTTATAGTTTATTTTATAATTTATTTTAGAGACTATTTTATTGCTTATTTTACTGTTTATTGTCTTGTTTATTTTATTGTTTATTTTAACCACGATTCACTTTGCATATCTTTTACTTTATTTACTATTCATTGAATTTTTCGTTTACTCTATTTATTCACCGAAAAAAATAAAATCTCAGAGTGAGAAGAAAATTCCGCTCAACAATTATTTTCACATTTTATTTTCAATATACGAATATTCATCTGTAAAAAAGAGGAATTTTTGTTTATATTTGACAGTTTTTTAACTAAAAGATTAATTTTAATATTTCTTCTTTGATTGAAATTATTCCTCTAAAAATGAAACAAATTTATACTAAAAAGAAGATTTTTAAGTTGCTTTTTGTTTTTCTGAATGCAACTTTAACCTGTCTAAAAAGTGACATTTAATAACAAATATAATAAAGGAAAATCCTCTCAATTAGAAAAGAAAACTTTAGTGCCCGTATATAAGAGGAAAAAATGCTGCAAAAGAAGAGGAATTCTCTAAATTTGAAAATACTTTTTTTTCGGTGTTGCTTATTTTATTCTCGATTTTATCTTCTATTTATTTTCATTATTATTTGTGCAGGTTATACCTAAGGTTTGGATCACCGTAAATATTTCCTAATGCGATAGAGAGTGAACAGATATTTTTTTAACTATATTTAAAAAAATATAATTTAAATATTCTACAAAATTATTTTTAAACTAATTTTTTGTGAAGAATTCAATGGTCATAAAATAAACAAGTGTATTTCTATTTGCAAACATTGAGTATCAATGGTAATTTTTTAGCATTTTCAGCCTAAAGGCAACGATTTTTTCTGAGAAAAAAAGCTTCCAAAATTTATAAAAATCTATTTTTTGTTAATTTAAAAATGTTTCTCTGGGTTCAAAAATTATATTTTCTGCAAAATTACGCATGGATTTAAAAATCGTGGAATTTTTAAGGAAAATAAAAATTCATAAAGGGTCCCAATATTTTCTGACCGATTTTATTTCGACAACCATTGAATTCCTGGAGAATAATTACTTTAAAAATAATTTTAAATATTAATATTTATTAATTTTTTTAATATTAATAATTTTTTAAATTTAAATATTTAATATTTAAATTATTTTCTTCATATATAGTTAAAAATATCCGAGTACTTTCATCTTGATATCTGTATCCCTAGGGCAAAATGTTTTGAAAAAATGACAACATTGAGAAAAAAATTTTTTTTTAATTCAAAAATAAGTATAGTGAACCAAAAAAAATATATTTAAGTTAAACATATTTTATAATTGAGTTAAAGATAATTTTTATCGAATCAAATTTATTATGTATTGAATCAAAATTATTTTGTTTAATTCAAAGATAATTATATGTTTGATTCAAATATAATTTTTTCTCAGTGAAAAGTTGATGAGGTTAAAAAAATTAATTAATTTAAATATTCACTTTTTAAGTCTAATAACAAATTTTCAAAAAAAATGTTGCCCCGAAATATACGCAGGTTTTAAGAAATATTTAAGGTGTTCCAAACTTTAAACACACCCGGTACATAAATAAAATACAAACTCAAAATATAATATTCCTTCCTCAGAAAGTATACAGGAATTGTATTTTAATTTATTTTTTTATTAGATACATTATGAAAAATACATTATTTGATTCATTTTTCACAAAAACAATACTTTATATACAAAGAGAAATAATTCTATTTTATAAAACTATATAGAGATGAAACTGTCCCTATTATTTTATCAACAAAATCTTAATTTAGAAAAAAAAATTTTTTTTATTCAGTTAAAATGGAATCTAATTTGAAAAGATGCTTCATGAATTCTAATTAGGATCCGAATTGTAAGTGGTCACGCTAGGCGACTCTTATTAATTTAAATTAAAGAAATTTTTTCCTATTATTAAATTAACTAAAATGGATTAATTCAATTTTTTTTTTGCAAAATGTTTCTGTAACTTTCTTTTTAATTTAATTTTTCTATTCTACGTTTCTTATTTTTTTAGTTTTGTTTTTTTGCCTTTTTTCTTTCTTTTTAATAAATTTGTTGTTACTATTGTTGTTTTTTCACTTTTTGCTATTGTCACTTTTTCATTTTTTGCTATTGTTATTTTTCCACTTTTTGCTATTGTTATTTTTCCACTTTCTTCTATTGTTATTTTTCCATTTTTTGTTACTGTTAATTTACCATTTTTTGCTATTGTTATTTTTCCATTTTTTACAATTGTTATTTTTCCATTTTTGCTAATGTTATTTTTCCATTTTATGGTATTGTTATTTTTCCATTTTTTTCTATTGTTATTTTTCCATTTCTTGCTATTGTTATTTTTCCATTTTAGTCGTTATTGATATTTTTCTATTTTTTATTGTTACTTCCTTATAATTGTTCATAGTTTTTTTTTTTAAATTATTTTCCTTTCATTTTAAAAAAAAGGGGGTATCACTTTTTATTGTTATTTTAATTTTTTTTCAAAGTTTTTTTATTACTTTTTTCAAGGTAAGATAACGGATTAATTTTTTGTTGTTGCTTTTATTTTCCTATATTTTTTTAAAAATTATTTATTACTTTTTTTTACAAAGAGAGGGGGGAGGATAAAAAGACAGGGGGTTATTTTTTTGTTACTTTTTTTTCGTGTTTTTTCTTAATTTTTTCGAAGGAGAAGAAATTTTAATTTTTTGTTTTTACTTTCTGATTTTTTTTTTGTTTTTCAAAATTTTTTGTTACTTTTTCCAAGAAAAGGAGGGTTTTAAAAATATTTTTCAAAGGTTTTTTTGTTAATTCTTTTTTCGAATGTGGAGTGAGGGGTTTAATTTTTTTTTTTTTGTTTCTTTTAAAGGGCGAGAATCTAAATTTTGTTAGCTGCTGCCTTCTTCGACTTCCTGTATTAACAGATTGGAAGGAATGGGAAGCAATAATTACAAGCGCGGCTCAGGGAGCACCTCTCTTTGAGCTTATCGATTCTGAGGGAATTAATAATTGCAGGCGCTACGCTGTCAAGCATAGTTTCAGTCAAGGTATGAGGTTTCCTTTATATAAGATGCAATCTTATTGACAAGCTACCTCCAAATTCCGTAAACACAACCTCTAATCTTAAATATCTTCAAGCAAAATATTTTCCCCCATTTTTTTTTTCTCAATTCCTTTACATTTTTTAGAATATTAATTTGTAAATTAAAAATATTTCACTCTGTAGGGATGGAAAAAAATTTTTAATTTAACTGGAATAAAGAATGTTATTAGTATATAAAATGAATATTTTAATATTGCACGAAAAAAAAACATTTAACTGGAACAGGTATATTTTTCGCTGAAATAGCGAAAGTATTTTCGTTGAAATAGCGAAAGTATTCTGAATAACTATCTAAATAATCTAAACAATCTAAACAATCTAAATAACTATCAATAACTAAAAAATTTGCTAATATAATGAAATTTGTAGTTGTTCCAAGTGAAACTTTTCGTGCAAATAGCGAAAGAATATTCGTTACCATAAGTAAACATTTCGCTAATATAGTGAAATTTGTAGTTGTTCCAAGTGAAGATTTTTTTTTCATATGTAACTATTGTGACATTATGTTGGTTTTAAATTTGAGAAAATACTTTAAAATTTATATTTTTAAAAATAAAAAAGGTCTTAGTGATTTTTTACCCTTCTTGGACAAAAAAAGTTTATTTTCCTTAATATTGAATTCGGCATTTTATGAATTTTAAAGTTTTCATGCATTATTCATAATAGTTGTGTATATATATATATATACTTGTTCTCTCTTTTGGTTTCGCAGGTACACCCTTTAATCGCCAACACCCTTTTGAATCGAAAACTTGGAATGCCCTCTCGACCGTTTCGTCGGGGAAAATTTATCGCGTTCACTGTCCATTCAGTAAACTTTACGTTGAATCTCGCGACGGTACAATGTCTCCCTTCACCCAACGAGACAGATTCATAACACAAGAGAGCCCTTGAGAGCAAAAAATAAAAAAGAAAAGAGAAAGTGTAATAAAAAAAGAGGTATTTCTCTCCCGTACAAGAATCTTACTTAAAAAAAATACACATACAACATTGTATAAATACTTTTTTTTCCAAAAAAAAAAGATGAAATAGAACCAAAACTAATTTTTTCCTTTTCTTTCCTATTTGGTCAAAAAATGAAACTATAAATCATTGAAAAAGAGAGTCAAAAAAATTCGATACAGATTCGTAATATTGTATAATATATTAATAGTTGGTAAAATTTTTTTGTGGAAAAAAATAAGGGGCAAGAGGAAAAAAATAAAAAAATTGAAAAGAAGTAATAGTGTAAGGGAGACAATTCTCGTTAAGTTAAACATATAATATAGAATGATATATAGACAACGATGATAAGTGATGAGTTGATGAAATGACATTATATATATATATATATATATATATAGAATGAGAGGGACACATATGCGGGTATATGTTTGTATATAGTTTTTCAGGAATTTTTTGAAAGGGGTTGCTTATTTTTAATTCCTTTCCCTATTTTTGCTGCAATTTGTAACAACGATTCGAGACGATCGGTTTTTATTGATACGGGTGCTTATTAATATTAGGGTAAAGCGATTGCGATCAGTTAATGTTAAAGATTATAGTCGTTCAGTGGTCATACCAAAATTCCACAACATTTATGCGGTCATTCCACTACATTTCATCGGCATTCTTTCTTAAATCGGTAATACTCGCGAGAGCAAAAATTTTATCCTTTTGCGAAGAGTGGATTTTTTTTTCTCTCTTTGATTCACTAACAAGGTTTTTCTTTAGAGAAATAATAATACTATTAATAATAATAAAAATGAAAATAATTTTGAAATTAATTGAATCAAATCGAATAATTTTTATTGAAACGTTTAAAAAATAGATGTAAATATTTTTTTAAATAATTGTATTTTCTTACTATAAATTTTATTAAAATTTGTATTTTTATTCCGGCGAAGAATTTTATTATTATTATTATTATGATAATGAAATTAAGTGAATCCAATCGAATAAAAATATAATAATAATAATAAAATATATTCTTTGTATTTCATTCTTTGAAATTATATTCTGCCTGTTCACACTTTAAAAAGAATTGGAAAATAAAGGAAATAATTTTACTCAAAAAAAAAGGTTCTTATTTATTTACAAATTTCCTTAATTGTAAAATTTATTGAAAACATCAACGTTTTTTAAAAATATTAAATTATTGTTATTGTAATTTTGTTAAAATTGATAAGTATAATTCACCTTTTTCGAAGAATTTTACGAATTTATAAAAATATTTATTATTCTAAAGAATTTTATAAATACTGTTGAAAATAATTACATTTTTTGAAAAGAAATTTTATTAAAATTTGTATTTCTATTTTTGTAGAGAAAATTATTATTTATGAAAATAATTGAATTCGGATATTATCCGAATTTTTGTAAATAATTAAATTTTTTGAAAGAATTTTGTCAGAATTTTTGAAGAGAATTAAATCTTTATGAAAAAATGTTACGAATAATTTAAAAATTAATTGAATTCAATTGAATAATTTTGATTGAAACGTTTGAAAAATAATATTTAATATATATTTTTTTTAATAATATTGTATTTTTTACGAGAAATTTTATTAAAATTTTTATTTCTATTCCTGCGAAGAATTTTATTATTCATAAAAATAATTAAATTTTTGCAAATAATAAAGTTTTTGAATGAATGTTACGAATATTTATGAAATTAATTGAATTCAATTGAATAATTTTATTAAATCGTTTAAAAATAATTTATTTTTAAAGAATTTCATCAAAATTGTTAAAAATAATTAAATTTAATTAATATTTTTTTAAATAATGGTATTATTTAAAAAAAAAAATTTCTAATTAAATTTAAAATAATTGATTTCCTCCGAGGAATTTTATAAAAATAAATCAATTTTTCTAAAAAATGTTATTTTTTATAAGAATAAATAAATTCATTTGAAGAAGTTTTTAAAATTATCCAATGTTTTGAAAGAATTTAATTATAAAATTGCAAATTAATTGCATTCTTTCGAGAAATTTTATTAAAAGTTGTGTATTAAATTTAATTTCTCCAAAGAATGTTGCCAGAATTTTGAAAAATAATTACATTTTTCAAATGAATATTACGAATAAATTTGAAATTAATTGAATTTAAAAACATTCAAAAATTATTAATTTTTAAAAAATTTTATCAAAACTGTTGATAATAATCGAATTCAATAAATATTTTTAAGAATAATTGCATTCTTTGAGGAATTCATTAAAAAATTGATATTAAAAGTAATTAATATTTACGTTTTGTAAAAATTAATAAAATCTTTCAAAGAATTCTATTGATTTATGAGAACAATTGAATTTAATGAATTTTATTAAAATTTTCAAAAATAATTGAATTCCTGTTAAAAATTTTGTTATTTTTGAAACTAATTGAATTAAATTGGAAAATTATATTAAAACGTATAAAAATGAACCATTTTGTCGTAAGAATTTTATAAAAACTGTTTGAAAATAATAATTGATGCTTATATTTAAAAATATAAAATCTTTTAATTTGCAAAATAATAAGAATAAGTATTTTTTGATTCAATAATAATAATATTAATAATAATATCAATAATAATATTAATAATAATAATAGTAATTTATTGTTAATAATCATTGTTTTTAATATTTCCATAATCTTTCCGCAATATTTCAAAAAACGATGGTAAAAAATTCCTGTTTTTAAAATCCAGAACACTAAAGTGTGGGAGAAATGAGGGGGAAAAAAATAATAAAAAGGAAAAATTTTAATTAGTCAGCAAATGGGGGATATTATTTTGAAAAATTGGATCATTTGGCCCAACATTGAAAATTGAAAGACCCTTAAAAGCGAAAGTTATATATTCTTATTTAAACAAGTTTACGGTATTCTTGCATTCTGAAATATTTACCTGTTCCCGCAGCAGGTGTCCTGAGGCACCAGGTCAAAATCCAGAGCACTGTTGTTAGAAAGTCAACATCAATAGAAAATAATAGGCTCTAAAGTAAAGGTTTTGTCGAGAAAGAATAAGGAATGCATTTTCCCGTCTCTAGAATTGCGTAATTTTCAAAGGTTATATCTACAAGAAGCAGGGTTATATATATATATTTGAGAAAAAAAAAAGAAAAATTAACTTCATTTTTATTGCCTCCACTCTACTTTGGCGCCAGTCAAGGAAAAATATTCAATATTATAAAAATACCAGAAATTTTAAAAACTAGTATAATATAAAAATATTTTATGATTCATATTTCGAAATATAAGAGTCCCACACCCTTTTTTTCTGAAGAACAGTATAATTTAATAGATCTTCGATATTTGGTGATAGATATACAAACGTGAGTTATTTTTTTTTTTTTTGATGTCTCTATATTCTTGTCTGTCTGTCACATAAAATTGACTACAAGAACCAGAAATGTCTGTCAATTTATTTAAAGTGAGGTATCAAGAAAACTGATGTACGGAATTTTAATAAGAAAGAAATAAAAGAAAAGAATATTGAATAATTCTAGTTTTCGAAATATTAATTTTTCTTCGATTTTCCTAAAAATGCATCTAAGACTAAATTTGAATGTTAATTTTTCGAAAAGTCATTTCTCGGATAATATCGCAATATTCCCAACCGCACTACACTACAAGTTAGGTAAAATTTACGATCGCACTTAAAGTGCAAAAAAAGAAGGTGTATTATAAATCCTTCTAACTTTCACAGTAGTCACTTTCTATCCTCAAAAACCAAAAACCCTAATTAACCCGATTAGAAATATTTTTGCCCTTTAAAGTATTTCTCGACAAAATCTCCTTTTTCGGGCGTGAGGGAAAGAGGAAGCAAAATCGACGGAAACTTATTGTCGAAAATTGTCTGACATTCGAACAATGGAATTGCTCTAAATTTTAACCATTTCCCGCTGTGAGCAAAACAGTAATAAATATTCTAAAATTGAAAAATTGACATTTTGTCTCAAAACAAAGACAATATCTTTTGTTCTATATATATATGTTCAAATTTCAGGAGGCGATTTCGTCAATAATTTTTTTTTTCCCCCTAACTCAGAAGAGATATGAAGAAAAGGAAAAACGTGAAATTATTATTTTTTTTTTTGAAAAATATTCTAGATATGTATATGCAGCTTTTGAATCACAGTCATCAATTTAGATTTCAAAAAAAAAAAAAAAAACGAACGAAAGAAAGAAAATAAATAATAATACTTCGAATACAACCACGAGAGACGTGATACAGCAATTGACTGGAATAATTTATTGTGATCGGATAAATTCCTGATTATAATAATTTATGCGTGTCGACCTGGTGGGTGCTTTGCGACGGAGAAACATAGGCATATACCGGTTTCTATTATTAATAAATTTAAATGGTGATACCTAACGCGACCGTAGATTTATCTTCCACCAAGAAGAGTAAAGAAATTCAAAAATAAACTAAAATTTTGTTGTTTTTTTTGTCAAAAAAAAATATATATATATATATTGCGAAAATAAAAAAATCGAACTATATTGAAAAATTTGAAAATTATAACGAATTTGATATATCTGCGGAGGGCTGAAAATATTTTTGGAATGTTCCAGAAATTTTTCAGTTGGAAATTTAGAAGAGTCTGGAAATAACAAAATTTTACCATTCACTATGAAGTTACAGGAAACTTCCAAGAAAATTCCAGTGGAAGTTTCTTGGAATTTATATTGAAATATTCCAAGAAGGTGCTGGGTTAATTCTTAAAAATTGGAATATTCCTGAGTTCAAGGAATATTCCTGAATATTAAGGAAAATTCATGAATATTAAGGAATATTCAGGAATATTCGGAAATATTCAGGAATATTCAGAAATATTCAGGATTATCTAAAAATATTCTTAAAATAGAGCATTTAGAAAAAAATTCTCTATTAGTTCCAAATATTCCATTGGAGCATTGAGAATATTTGTTTCAAATATTCCAGTCACATTTTGAAAATATTAAAACGTCTGACTTTTGGAGTATTCCTTTGAAATAATAATAAAAAGAAACATTTAACTAGAAAATATTGTGATTAGAATGCAGTAGGAATATTTGATTAGAATATTACAGAAATATTCTAGTGGAATATTATTGGAATATTCGAGTAGAATATTAATTAATTACTCAATAATTAATTAATATTAATATTATACAGTAGGAATATTTCATTAAAATATTACAGAAATATTCCAGTGAAATATTATTGGAATATTCGAGTGGAATATTAAAGGAATATTATAGGAATATTTAAGTGGAATATTAATTTTTTAATTTACAACTTTTTCAGTTGGAAATAAATTGATATTTTAATTAACTATCGCGAAAATTTATTAGTATATCATGAATATTACTAAAAATAATAAAAAAAAATATTTTTAAACAATTTCAAAGGAATATTTTCACAATATTCCAATAAAATATTCCTACATCATTTTGAAGAAATATTTTAAAGCTTCGAGAATTGTTATTTTCCTGAAATTTGGATAGAAAACATTCTTTGGAATATTTTGTTGTAATATTCTAGAATTGCGAATAAAATATTTCATACTCTTTAAATGAAATATCTTCTGATTTTTAATGTTATTAAAATATTCCTTTATTATATTTAAATAAAACATTTCTACTATATTCCTTTTATCTTCCAATTATTTTCGAAATATTCCTATAGGATTCTAATAAAATATTTCACAGGTTATAAATTTTCGAAATATTCTTGCAAAATATTCCAAACATTTTCCAAATATTTCTAAAGGATTCTAATAAAATATTCCAAACGTATTACAATATTCCAGTGGAATGTTTTTGTATTATTCGAGTAGAACATTCCCAAGGTTAAGATTTTCCAAATATTCTTGGAAAATATTCCAAATATTCCTAAAGGATTCTAATAAAATATTCCACTGATATTGGATCTAATACAATATTCCAGTGGAATGTTTTTTGTATTATTCCAAAAGAACATTCCAAAGATTAAAAATTTTCCTAATATTCTTGCAAAATATTCCAAATATTTTCCGAATATTTCTATAGGATTCTAAAAAATATTCCAATCATATTAAAATATTCCAGTATGGAATATTCTTACATTCTTCGAAAAGAACATTCCAAAGGTTAAAAATTTTAATCTTCCTAAAATTGTGATAAAATATTGCGTAACTGAAAATGAACTTTATTTATAATTTCGAACCCGGAATAATCTTCAAAGTTTCCTGCGTGGAATATTTGGACTGTCTTATAAAATAAAATATATGAAAATGCAGGTTTTTGAAGGGGAAAAAAAAATTCATTAACACCTGTTTTTATGGACAGTGGATATATTATTGTATATTTTCGTAAGTCGCCTCTCTCGCTGAGGAGAGAAGAGGACATATCGATATCCGAGTATACGATATCGCGTGTACCATCGAAACCAATAAATAATCCCGGGCCCCATATAAATTCAACCTTCGCTCCTTATAAATCCAAAGTGAGAGAAGACGAGGGACAGTTCCACGTGGATTTTTACTAATTTCCTGTCCATATGCGGGGTGTTTTTCGCCTCAAAATTCAAAAAACAAAAAAAAAATTCCGTTGATAAATATAATAGAATTTGCTATACACGAAAAAAAAATACTTTAACTGGAACAGCGATAACTTTCGCTAAGATAGCGAAAGTATTCGGAATAACTATCTTAATAATCTGAATAATCTAAATAATCTAAATAATCTAAATAATCTAAATAATCTAAATAATCTAAACAATCTAAATAACTATCAATAACTAAAAAATTTGCTAATATAGTGTAATTTGGAGTTGTTCCAGATAAAAAAAATTTTTCGTGTAACAAATTTATTACCAAAGTTAATTTTCTTTATTCCTTTTCTTTTGGTGCAAACTCCAAATAGCACACATTTATATTTGTGTTCTTACGGATGCTTCATATGAACAGAACAGAAATAATAATTAATTGCAACTGGAACGAAACATAATATTCGTTGTTTGGAGAATTTTAAGTTCTCCCCTTGGCCCCCCACTCCACCCCATCGGCTTTTCTAAAAAATTAAAAAAAAAAAAGCGATACTCTTGAGGAATATTCGTAGAATCGGGAGAGAATCGTGACAGTAGGGATGTCATGGCACATAAACGTGGACGCGCGCATTCTGGCACGCATGGCAGTTTTCGAGATGGGTATTTGATAGGAAGAGGACACGTAGGATATGTATACGCGGTGACGGGGAAGATTAGAATGATATAATTACGACATTAACATAAGTCACCGGGCAGAAACAGACACGGAATAATAATTGTGTCGAACACGTGTCCACCCCTTGTGCACTTATTGTTAAAACTATATTTATATCTGAATTTTTTTAATTTATATATATATATATATATATATATATATATATATATATAATTTAATTAATTATTTTTGTATCTAAAAGATATTTTTAAATGCTTGAGTCGTTTTTGGACCCATTTGAGAAATTTATAACTATCTTTAAATGTTAGGTTCACATCGCTTTTTAGAAACTCTTACAAATATATAGGTCTCTTTTGAATCCTTTTTAGACCCTTTTGAGCAATTTGAAAATATCTTTTAGGTTAACATCGCTTTTTGAAAATTTTTACAACTATAGGTTTCTTTTGAGCCCCTTCCAATCACTTAAAACTATCATACTTAAATTTTTAGCTATACTTTACACAATAGCTGGTATTTTAAATTTATTATTTTTAGAAATTTTAAATTTATTTTTGCTTTTCTGAAGTTGCTTCTTGACAATTCGAATCGCGATAATAATAATAATGAAGAAAGTGATATTAGTTTTTAAAAATTTTAACCCACAAGAATTCGTATTCTGCAGAATTAATAGAACTTAATAGAAATTAATAAAAATTAACAAAATTCGCTTTAAAATTGATGTCCTGGAATTCTTGGAATCGCTAATAAAGAAAGTGATATAATTTTTAAAAAAAACTTTAAAATAATAAATACAAAATAGTGATTGTTTTGATGTATAATAAATAGAAATTAACCCAAAATTGACCAAATTAGTTTCAAAATTGATATCCAGAAGTTTTATATTTAGCAGAATTTATAAAAATTAATAAAAATTAACAAAATTAACTTGAAAATTGATGGAAATTATTTTTATTAACTCAGGAATTCGTATTTTGCAAAATTAATAGAAATTAATAAAAATTAACAAGAATTAGCATCAAAATTGATATCCTTAAATTCTTGGAATCGCTAATAAAGAAACTAATATTATTTTTAAAAAGATTTTAAATAATTAATTCAAAATAGTGGTTGTTTTGTATAATAAATAGAAATCAACCTAAAATTAACCAAATTCGCTTCAAAATTGATAACCAGAAATTTTTTATTTAGCAGAATTAATAAAAATTAACAAAATTCGCTTTATAATTCGATATTCTGTAATTCTTGGATTAACTAATAATTAATTATTAGAAATCAATCGAAATTAGCCAAATTAGCTTTAAAATTGATACTAAGGAATTCTTTTTTTTGCAGAGTTAATAAGAAATTAATAAAAATAGTTTCTAAATTGTAAACTTAGAATTCCTTTAATTGCTAATAAAGAAAGTGATGATAATTATTGAAAATTCAAAATGGCTAATCCAATATGGCGTCTTATTCAGAATTAATAGAAATCAATTGAAATTAACAAAATTAACTTCAAAATTGATACAAATATTTTTTTCTATATACAGGAATTCGTATTTTGCAAAATTAATAGAAATTAATAAAAATATTAACAAAATTTACTTCTAGAATTGTTTGGAATAGCTAATAAAGAAAGTGAAATAATTTTTAAAAATATCTAAATTAATGAATTCAAAATAGTGGTCATTTTGAATAACTAAATAAAAATCGGCCAAAATTAAGTAAATTAACTTTAAAATTGATACCCAGAAAGTTTTATTTTTGGAAAATTACCAAAAAATTAGTAAAAATTCAAATTAGCTTTAAAATTTGTACCGCAAAAATATTTTTTTTTGTAAAATTACTAAAAAATTTAGAAATATTAACAAAATTAGCATTAAAATGTGATTTTTTGACATTCTTGGAATCACTAATATAGACATTGATATTGTTAAAAAAAAGAGGGTGAATTCAATATTGCGTTGTATTTCGCAAAATTAATAAAAATCGACCAAATTTAATAAAAATCGATTCAAAATTAATGCCTTGCAATTCTTCGAATCGTTACTAATAAAGAAAATGATATTAGTTTTTAAAAATTCAAAATGGCCAATTCAATATGGCGTCTTTTTCAGAATTAATAGAGATCAACCAAATTTGAACACTGAATTCGGTATGAAAATTATCTGTATTGAACTTTAGCTCGGAAGTGTTATTTTAACATCGAAAATAAGATAAATTTTCTAATATAAAAAAAAAATTTATCATCACTAAGACTACTCTACGAAAATTTATCTGAATCATAAACAACACTCCACGTTCTCTGTGTGTTAGTTTTTAAAAATTCAAAATGGCGAATCCAATATGGCGTCGTATTTTTCGTAATTAATATAGAAATCAATCAAAATACAGATTTTTCTTGAAATTTAATTTAATTTTAATTAAATTTATTAAATTAACACTAAAGTAGATCAAATTGATGACAAAAAATTTCGCATTAATTTTTGATTTGGTCAAAATTTTTGGCAGCAATTAGTTGCAATTTGATAATTTTTAGGTTAACAGTGTAGAACCTTAAGTTTTCAAGTTCATTTCTCTTTTATAGCTGTAGTAGAGGTTTCTTGTCATAGATAAAGAATGGAAAAGAGAATAAAAATTTGTAACAGAATTCTAAATTAAAATTCCTTAAAAGAATGGCCAAATCCCCCTAATTCCACTTCAAAATGAAACTAAAAAATTTTTCTAACCGTTTTGATTACTATATTACAGCAATAAATGAATAAAATCGAGAATAAAGGGAGCGAGAAGGTCCTTCGCGGTAGTCGACATGAACTATGGAGAGGAAGACGAACGACCGACTGGACGAACAGACTTGATTCCCTGGAAATCGAGCGTGGGTGCCTCTTTTATGCCTCATCTCTACATCATTTGCTACACATATATACATATATACAAAACACAATATGTGTAGAGTAAAGAAGATGGATACAATTTGAAGAGAACTGTTGAAGAGAGAAGGGATGACGATATTCTCCGACAAGAGAGGAGAGAAAAAGAGAGGTCACGAAAAGGAAGGAGGAGACAGAGGGAACTTGTTATGCTTTGAGAGATATGGCGGAGGTCTGCGGAATACATAATTTTGTAAAGACAAAAATGCTGCGGTCGTGCCACGGCGTAGTCACATTTTTCCTTGTTTCACGAAATGTTCGAGCTCGCCTTCCCTTTCCCTTTCTTTTCGTTATACTCTGGCCGCTCTCTTTCTTTCTCTCTCTCTCTCTCAGTTCCTCTCTTCTTCTTCTTCTTTCTCTCTTTTCCTCTCTCTCTCTCTCTCTCTGGTAATGTGCCGCGGAATGAGAAACGTTTTGTAAAAAATGTATCCGCATCTTCGTGTACCCACCACCTACCGCCGTAAAACGCATATACGTATCAGTAAAATCGTGTAATGTGGTTTAGCGTGGGACGATCTCGTCGTTTAATTAGTCACTCGACGTTTTTGAATTTATACAAATTTATTATTTCGTCGTTCCAACGACTCTTTTCATTAATAATTCACTGTATTTTTTCTCATTCTGCTTCTCTCTCTCTCTCTCTCTTGATAAATATTTGCAAGCTATAAAAATATTGCCAGGAAAATTTGGAAAATTATAAAAATATACAGTCTCGACTCTATGGATAAATTGACCCGAATGGTGCAAAAAAAGAACTTGCCCGCAAATATTCTCTCTTAATTTGAATCATAGTTAAGAATCATGGTTTTAACTGACAATCAGTGACTTACTTTTTGCTTCTGAATCAGTTTAATTTTAATTCTTTTCTTTTAATTTATCTTTTCATTAAAAGATAACTGACTTTCAGTGAAAAAAATAATAATAAGTGAAGCTTGAAGAATTGAATCAGTCAAAAAAAAACTGAAACATCAATTATTTTTAACTAATTGTCAGTATAGAAATATTACTGTTTGAATATAGTGACTGACTTTTTTCTTCTAAATCAGTTATTTTTGACTGATTCAAATTTTAGAGAGTTGAAATTTATGAAAAAATACAGTCAGTGTTCTGGTTCGTTATACTAAATTCAAAATCAACCCAAATTTATTGAATCTGTAATTATCCAGAGATGATTGAATTTTTAATTTATATTTTCGAAAAAAAAAATTCTCTCCTTCAAATTTACTCTCGAACCCTTCTCGAATTAGTTAAGATCCCTAACTGATTTTAGTGGTTTCCCTTTGACTTTTTGACGTCTTACAAGCACCGACAGCCATTCACATATAAACTTTTGCTGCGGCGTGAGCGAGCTCCATAACTAACCTTGGCCAACTCGTGGCTCAATGTTATTGCGAGAGTGTGACGAAGGAAGAAAAGTTTGTGTGTGTCTGTGTGATGGGAGAGGGGAAACAAAACTCAAACCACTATAGCAGCTGACCAAACGTATACATGAGTTGTTTTCCAAAAAAAAAAAAAAAAATCTTCTCTGGTGTCATCGAAAAGCGTCACGTGCCACTTGACGAAGAAATTTTCATTCCGAACATTAAGTCTCTTATTGCGAATTCAATATGTTAATTATTTTATCACTACGATTAGAATTACATTCATTTTTCAAATAAAAACTTTAATTAACATTCAATTTTTGTAATTAAAAACTGTAATACTGCTTTAAAAGTAAATATTTAAAGTGATTATTCGTCTTCAAAATGGCGAATCCAATATGGCGTCGTATTTTGCAGAATTGGTAGAAATCAACCTAAAAGTAACAAAATTGGATTCAAAATTAATCTTTGAATTGCGAATAATACAGAAAGTGATATACGCATTTAAAAAATCAAAATGGCGAATTTAATATGGCGTCGAATTTGGCAAAATTAATCAAAATTGACCAAATTCAACGAAATTCGATTAAAAATTAATGCCTTGGAATTCTTGGAATCGTAACTAATACGGCGCCTTTTTAAAAATTAATAAAAAATCGACTAAAATTAACAAAATTAACTTCATAATTGATAGAAATATTTTTTTCTATACCCAGGAATTCGTATTTTTCAGAATTGATAGATTTTTATTTTGTAGAATTACTAAAAAATTAATAAAAATACAAATTAGCTTGAAAATTGATACCTAGAACATTTTTATTTTCTAGAATTACTAAAAAAATTAATAAAAATCAAAATTAGCTTTAAAATTGTTACGCAGGAAATTTTTATTTTATATAATTACGAAAAAATTAATAAAAATACAAATTAGCTTTAAAATTTGATACTTTGACATTCTTAGAATCACTAATAAAAACAGTGCGATATTATTTAAAAAAAATTAATGAAATTAACTTTTAAAATTGATACCGAGTATTTTTGGGATTTGCTAATATAATAATAAAAGTGATATTAGTTTTTAAAAATTCAAAATTGCGAATCCAATATGGCGTCGTATTTCTAAAATTAACAAAAATCAATCAAGATTGACTATAAATTATCTTTAAAATTGATACTCAGGAATTCTTATTTTGCAGAATTAATAAAAATTGATAAAATTTTATTAAAAAAATTAATGGCCTGTAATTCTTCACATTGCTACTAAAGAAAGTAATATTATTTTTTTTTAAATTAAAATATCGAATCCAATATGGCTTCTTTTTTAGAATTAATAAAAATCCACCAAAATTAACAAAATTAGCTTACACAATCAATAGCCAGAAATTTTCAGAATTAGAAAAAAAAAGATATTCATTTTTAAAAATTCAAAATGGCGCATTCAATATGGCGGCGTATTTAGCAGAATTAGTATAAATTAACCAAAATAACAAAATTAACTTCAAAATTGTTACGCAGGATTTTTGAGAATCGATAATAAAGAAAGTGTGATTAGTTTTTAAAAATTCAAAATGGCGACTTGAATATGGCGCTTGGAAAAGGGTTAAAAATCATTTGATTTCACATAAAGCTGATCTTAGTCTTCTTTTTTGTTATTTTTTGGCAATTTTTGCCAATAGTTTTACTACTGACAAATATTTTTCTTTTTTTTAATTATTCAAAATGGCAGAATCAATAAAAATTGGTCCACACAAAAATCTAGTGTGCCAAACTTTCCCACGTAGCTCCTTAAAAGTTTCCGGTTAGAATTAATTATAAAATTTAAGAAGAAAAAAAAAATTAATAGATCAATAAAACATCTCACTCAAAACAAGAGAGAAGCAACATATATATATATATATATATATATATATATATATATATATATACCTATATACCTATTAGAAATTTATTATAAACCTAATAGATGATTTCTTTCCGGAAGTAATAAATTTTTTTCCGCATCTTCCTGAAGAATTCTTTATTTCAATCACGATCGTTTTTTTTTTTTGTTATTTATTCCCCGAGAAATGAAAAAGAAAAACGACGACGACAACGAAGAAGAAGAAGAAAAAAAACGAAAGAATATCATATTGAAATCAGTCAGTTTTTTTTAGCCAAAGTCATAAAAATCCGATCGTTTTAAAAAGGTTGAATACCAAAACGAAACCATGTGATATTGGGTACCGGGATTATTTATATTTATGCTAGTGGCATCCAAGCAACACGAGTTATGATATTGTTTCAGAAGATTCTTGGAAATCTACACACGATCGGTAACTTGGATAAAGCAAGAAATCTGCTTCTTTTGCTTCTTATAAAATAAAGATGAAACTTAATTTTATTACTTCATTCGTTTCCTCATGATTTTACGATCACTTGACCACTTAATTAGTTCAAATATATTTATTATTTTCGTGATTTCGTTATTTCGTTATTTTTAGAGGTATATAGTTTCTTTTTTTTGCGTTGTTGAATTTCGAAACATTGAAAAATTTTATAGAATTCAATGTTGTGCTAATTTTGCTGTAAAATTAATTAAAATCTCTTAATTATTATTATTAGGTAACATACGTTTTAGTATCGTGGCAACTTTGTGTAAAATTGTTACTTTATTTTTTTCTTTCTTGTTTATGTTTTATCTACTATTTTTTGTAGTGAAAAGAATAGATTAAAATTGACAATATTACGGTTTAGTTTTTTTATTCATCTTAAATTGATGCTGACAATTTTGATCATTAATTGCATCCGTATTTTTCTTATCAATTCGTTTCAATTTGACGCACTTTTAAGTTTACTATTTTCAGTTTTTAGTTTAACTAAAGGCGATAAAGAACACAATTATTATTTATACGATCTTAAGATCCTGTAGATAAATTTAAAATTAATTTATTAAAATAGGTCCTTTGGATGAATTTAAAATTAATTTATCAAAATAGGTCCTTTGGATAGATTTAAAATTAATTTATCAAAATAGGTCCTTTGGATAAATTTAAAATTAATTTATCAAAATAGGTCCTTTAGATAAATTTAAAATTAGTTTATTAAAATAAGTCGTTGGGTATTTTTTCATTTCTATGTCGATTCGAAGTCAAAAATACTTTTTCGACAGCAAATAATATTTTTTCTTCACATCAGAACATTAATTAATACTCATATAGCATAAGGCAAAACTATATCTATACTAAATCGAATTGACAGAATGTTTGTTATTTCAGGCGTAAGTTCGAAAATAGATATTGATCTTGGGAAATAGAGTAGGGAAAAAAGTAATGTTTAAAGAATTTATTATTTTTCTATTTTTTTTTTTTTTTGCTTTTAAAAGTGGGGGAGAGAACGATCGATGTTTTTAGAGCCGTTATTCTTGTTGTTGACGAACAACTGTTTGGACATTATGCTCTTGCTTCTTCTTAATCTTTAGATCTTCTCTTCACTTGCGTATACGTGTGGCGGTAGAAGGAAGCCAGTCGTGTGGCGATCCATTACACCTTTACTTGGCCATATCTTGGCGGTGCATCGAAAACAAAGGATCAGAAGATTCTATAAAGAGACGAAGGAAGATGGAGAAACAAAAAAAAAGTTTCCTTCCTTCACTCACCAAAAAAAAAAAAGACAAAAAGAAACAGAAAACAAATTAACAAAATTCGAGTCTGTCAACGTTTGACGAATTCTCACCAATCGAATCTTGATCTTCTCAATTCCAGAAGATTAAACTCATCCATCATTTGAATTCATAAAAAAAAAAAATTATATTATTATTCTTGGAACAAAATGGAAATTTCCGCTCACTCTTGATTGCGGCCAGTCAATCAAAAAATCAAAATTTTCCCTGAAATTTAATTTTGAAAATAAAATATATCAAATCTTTTTTATTAACTACGGTCGAGAATATTGTTTCTAAAACAGTTATATCACCGCAGCATTTCACATAAATTCCTCCTATATATCCATTTCAGATAATCTTTAAAGTCCTTTCAAACAAAATAACCCCTCGAGAGAAACAAAAAATTCATTATTGAAAAAGAATTTGACACTCCAAAAGAAATAGGCAATAAATGTTTATTTCTCCTTTTTTTTCTCTTGTGAGAAAATACTTAATTAACTATGAGCTTTTGAATTCGACAGAACATCTCAAAAATAAAAATAAAAAAAAGAAACATTAAAACGACTCTCGTAAATCCATCGAATGGTTTCCAAGATTATACGAATGAAAGAGAGGAAAGGTAAAAAAAAAAAGATTTGTAAAATCTGTCCAAAAGTGCTCATAAGGTTGTCGATAGAAAGAAGATCGGTATCGGGAGTCAATTTAAGACCCGCTTGAATATATTCATACGATGGCTCTATTTTGGAATCGTACAAGCGAATCAAACTCCTTGAAAATTCAGACGGGGACCTCTCAACTTTATGTTACCACATCCTCACTAAATCTGACCAGGCGCTTTGAGGGTTCAGAACCGACGATAAATATTAAGTTGCACTCAGAATCTGACCATGATAAAAAAGGAGAGAGAGAGAGAGAGAGAAGGAACGAAGATGTTCAAAAGTTTACTGAAAACAATTTTTCGTCAGTGTAAATACTTTTTGGGTATACTGAAATTGTTTGTTGGGTACTAAGAAGGTTATTTTTATCCTGATTCAAGTATTTTATGCTCTTTTTAATGCTTTTCGGCTTCATTGGATCGATTTTGGTCCATTTAGGTTTCGGTTGATTCTGTTTGGATCAAGAAGATCGAAAGAATCAAGAAGGTGAAGAAAATTAAGCAGACCTAAGAATCAAGAAGATTGAAAAATTAAAGAGGTCGAAAGAATCAAGAAGATTGGAAAATTAATGAGATCGAAAGAATTAAGAAGATTGGGAGGATCAGAAGGGGATCAAAGTGTATCAAAAAATCCGAAAGGGGACCAATAGAACATTAAGCATCACAAACTAACCTAAACAATGCCAAACAAAATCAACGGAGGATCAAATTTTGAAATCAAAAGAATCAAGAAGATCGAGAGGATATAAGGAGAATCAATAGTGGAACAAAGTGTATCAAAAAATCCAAATGGGGAGCAATTAAAGCATCACAAAGTAACCTTAAAAACACGAAACAAAATCAACGGAGGATCAAGTTTTGAAATCAGAAGAATCAAGATAAGATTGAGAGAATCAGAAGAGAATCAATAGAGGAACAAAGTGTATAAAAAAAGGGGACCAACTAAAACATCACAAAATAACCAAAACGACAAGAAACAAAATCAAGAGGATCAAATTTTAAAATCAAAATAACCCGCAGAAGATTGAGAGGATCAGAAGAGAATCAATAGAGGAACAAAGTGTATATCAAAAAATCCGTAACAGGACCAACAGATCCTTAAAAAACACCAAACAAAATCAACAGAGGATCAAATTTTTAAATCCCCAAACCAGAAATAAAATGTCTCACTCAATTACGAAAACAGAATAAAAACTTTTTTTCAAAAATTTCTTCCTTTTTGTTCCATCCATCCATTGTGAAAAAAAAACAACTGTAATCGCTTTTGGTTACAAGTTGGAGACTTATTTGACCGATAAAACTTAACACTTCTGAAGCATCGTTGACGACGGGTCGGAGGATAATACCTTTGCTAATAAATTGGATTAGCGGTTAGGCGAGAGCTGCTTTTGGGATCGGAGTCCATTGGGTTCTAATTTGTTTCGGAACACGTTCCTTGGTCCCAGTGCGGATCTGTGTGTATACCGGTAATGATCTTGTTCTCCGTAATCTTCGATCGTGCCTATAAGGTGTGTGTGTATATATACATGTATACACATATTATGCTTTCAAACACCTAATGATCACTCCACACATGGTTAAAGTGATAATTACTTTCTTTTCCCCTTTCGTCAACCGGTTCTTATCCGAAGAAAATTATTACTTAAAGCAATGAAACTTTGTCCGCAAGCACTTCAATCTGAAAACTTGTCTCTCTTATCGTAAGGAGCTGGATTTAGATAATCACACATGATCATTTTCAGTTTTGTTAGTTCCATAGTTGTAACACAAATTATAAAATGATTATCTTATATAGTTGTCATGTCGACAAAATGTCTACATAGTAATTTTTTTTTTTTCGATTTCTTCTTCTCTTTACGCAATATTATTTTATGATGTTTATCTAAAGTGGCTACTGAAAATAAGACGCAAGATTATATTCACTGATAATTTATCGTGTTATAAATTTCTATTCTCTACATAAATAGTTAAATAATAAATTGAAAATTAAAACATACCAAAAAGAGTAAAAATATATACAATTTATAAATTCAGTTTTTCAAGACAAAAAAAAAACGATTGATTTTGTCTCAATTTAATATTCCTAGAAAAACCGATTTTTATTAATATAAATGATTGTAGATCGCAAAATCTAAGATAAAATTAAGTACTTAAAGGGAAAAAGTTTCTTGATAATCGTCTAACAGGCTATATGTAATAGGCTTCGGTATACTAAGAATATAAGTCAATCGTTTAGTTCCATGAAATTATTTTTATATTTATACGAAAAGATAACTTCAATGTTAGGGCAGAAAAGGGATTCATATTCGCTTATTGCGTCTCGAAAGACCAATTAAAATCGCGTCTTAAGTAATTGCTCGTTTACTTTCTTTTCGCCTTTTTTTTGTCTCTCTCTCTCTTTCTCCCTGACTTGTGAAGAGAAATGGACACCATTTTTAGTGACCCATCCTCTTAATTCGATGGGCACTATAAGGAATCCAAGATCTCAAAACTGCTTGTCCCTCAAAGCATAACGAGCCACGTTATCGAGATAAAAACTCGTTATTACTAATAAAGAAGCTCGTAAAAAAGACCGAAGCGTGTTCGAGGAAGAAAGAGGCGAGGTACATGAGGGTCACCAAATGTCCGCAAACTATTATTTTTTTTGACAAAAAAAATGAACAGAATCCTTATCAAAATATATATATATATATATATGTGTATGCTGAATTACAATATGAAACATGATGTTAAACAATCAAGAAGAATAAGAAGAAGGAGAAGCGACAAATTTGCAAAATTAGAATTAAATGTTTCAACGATATAAACTAAGATGGGAAATAATTTTAATGAATGGTTTAAAAGAGCGGCACCTTTGTTCGTGTCTCACATTATTTATGCTTGACTACATATAAGCCACACGTGCAACTCTGTGTCATCGGTGTAGACAGGCTGTGCGTTGCCATTGGATCCCACGTACAATCCTATTGTAGATGATTTACTATTATTTATTATTATTTATTGCTGATGATTTTTTTTTGTTAATTAATATTTGCTGCCTATAGTGATGGATTTTCAGTTTTTACAGATTTCTAATTTCCGCATTCTATATTTTTTTGAATAAAATACTAAAAGGTAAGATCAAATTATATCACACTCTCATCACTTAAAAATATATTGTAAAAAATACAGTAGTGAATTTTGGGATACATATGGTATTATAAGGATTTTGTAGGCACCTAGATAAAAGCCCAAAAATGGGATCCTACTTACAATATTAGAACCCTGAAAATTATTCTTAATTCTAAATAGAATCTTAAACAAAATGTAAAATAAAATACTTAATTCTATATAGTATTCTTAATAATATCCTAAACAGTATTCTAAATAGAATCCTAAATAGTATACTAAATAGTATTCCAAAAAGAATCCTAAATAAAGTGTTTAATATAAACCTTAGATCTAAATGGAATCGTAAATTAAATGTTGAATAGTATCCTTAATAATATCTTGAACCCTAAATAGTATTCTTAATAGAATCTTAAACAAACTGATAAATATCCAGGATCAAAATGGTAATTTATAGAATACTTCGGACAGTATTCTGCATGGAATCCTAAAACAATGCAAATTTTAGCCTTATTTCTCAATAGGATCCTAAATAAAATAATGAATATTATTCTTCATAGTATCTTTTACTCTAAATGGTATCCTCAATAGAATCTTAAACAAAATGTTAAATAAAATCCTTAATTCTATATAGTATCCTAAATATCATCCTAAACAGTATTCTAAATAATATTCTGAATAGAATTCTAAATAAAGGGCTAAATATCATTTTAAAATCTAAACAGTATTCTAAATAGAATCCTAAATAATATACTACATAGTGTTCTAAATAGAATCCTGAATTAGAATCCTGAATTAGAATCCTAAATAAAGTCCTGAATAAGATACTAAATAATAGTATTCTAAATAATATCCTAAACAGTATTCTAAATAGAATCCTAAATAAAATGTTTAATATAATCCTTAATTCTAAATAAAATGCTGAATAGAATCCTAAATATAATCATTAACTCTAAATAATATATATAATAATATAACGCTAAATAAGTTCCTAAATATTATTCTTAATTCTAAATAATATTCTAAGTAGAATTCTAAATAAAGGGCTAAATATTATCTTTAAATCTTAACGGAATATTCTAAACAGAATCCTAAATAGTACACTAAATAGTATTCTACATAGAATCTTAAATAGAATCCTAAATAGTATTCTAAATTGAATCCTTTACTCTAAATAGTATTTTAAATAGAACCTTGAACCCTAAATAATATTCTAAATAGAATCCTTAACTCGAAAAGGTATTCCAAATAGAATCCCGAATTAAATGCTAAATAGTACTTCCAACAGTTTTTTATACGAAATTCCAAACAGTACATTAAACAGTAACTTAAATGGATCACTAAATAGAAGAATAAATAATAATATTTCAAACCGTATTCAAAATAGTATTCCAGTATTTAATATATTTTCATATTTATAAAAATAATCTAAATTTTCAGTAGTATTTGCAAAAGTATTCTAAAGTTTTAGTAGTATTTTCAAAAGTATATTCTAAATTTATTGTAGCATTTTCAAAAGTATTCTAAGTTTTTAGTAGAATTTACAAAAGTATTCTAAATTGGTAGTAGTTTTTAAAAAAAAAAATTTAGTAGTATTTTTAAAAGTATTCTAAATTCTTAGTAGTATTTTAAAAAGGTTTAGGTTTGTAGTATTTTAAAATTTCTGAAAAGTATTTGCAATATCTACCTTTATACCCGGATTTTGAATTAAAAAATTTTCAATATTAATGCCTGGCTCAAAAGCTTGAACAGATTTCTAATAGATTCCCAATAGGATCCACGATATATCCTCTTATAAAGTATCTTTACAAAAAAAAAATTTTTTCAACTGATAGAATCACTTCGCAGCGGATTTTACATATATTATAATATAATCAAAATGAAATATTAATTAACAAGATGGACCATAAATAAGCCTTGGAGTTCGACTCTATACTGAATTCTCCGGAGACAAATATATAAATAAATAAATGTCGTAACATGGTAGGTGGTCCAATGCGTTATGTTAATTGGGGCGTTGTCTCACGGGCACGCACCTATTCTCATTAAGCTGTTTTCACTATCGAACCATGTTACATTTATTTTATCATATGCATATATATATATCATATAATTTATAGTCATCATTCCGTCTCCCTTCATGTGTATGCCACTTTATGTTTTCTTTCTATTTTATATTTTCTTTTTAATCCTCTTTAAATTATTTTTATTATATTTACCTAATTTTCTTAAGTTCTAATTTTATTCTTCTTTCTTAATTTTTTTTCTATTCTGGTTTGTACTTATTCCCTTTGTATTCTTTACTTTCCTGTATAATAATAATAGTAATAATAATAATAATAATGATAATAATAATAATGATAATAATAATAATACAGAAAAGTATAGTACAGAATAAATACAGGAAAGTAAACAATACAGCTTTTTGGATTAAAAATTTTTTCTTATCGTAGGTGTAGTATTGTGATGAGACATTTTTAGTCAATTTGAAATTTTTTTTTTCATTTTTTTTTATTTATATATATACAAATGGATATTGAAGTGATAGGACTTATTAAATGCGTGTAATGCCATTTAGGTTCTTCTTCTTCTTGTGTGTTATTTTTTTCGCTTCCAGAATATGTTGCGAGCTCTCTCTCTCTCTCTTCTATATACACGCACAAGTGAAGGTATAAATTCTCGTCCTCGTGTTATAATAATGTGTAGATTTCTATCTCGCTAATAGAGATTCCGTCCATTTTTAACTTCTTCGTTTCATTGAATGTGCAAGGTGTCCGATACTGTGAAAATGTGGTTCGATTGAAATTCCAAAAGAGTAGATTATAAAATACGACTCGTTTTTTAACACTCGAACAACCCGATACACGCACTGTATATATCACGTATATATATATATATATATATATATATATTCAAAAACTAAAAAATAAAAATACTCAGACCAAATTTTGCAATTTTTTATTCTAACTACTATATAGTCGTATAGCTATTCTCTTAAAAATTCGTATAGCTGAATAGTTTATATGTTATTTTTTCAATGCGTATTACGAATATGAAATTAGTTTTTCAAAATTAAAAAATAACGGACGAAGTTGAAATATACTTCCTGTATGTTCATAACGTTTAACAAAATATTTCATTTAATTTTGTTTTTTTTATTTTTTCTGAGAGATTTTATTGGTTTCATACTTGTTAGTCCTCCACACTGGATCCTTGTTTTTATTTTCAAAAAAACTGATGTCATATTCGTAATCAGTGACCCCAAAAACCCCCGAATAACAAGTTTTGAATGAATCCGCTAAAATTTAAAAATTCGTCCGCCATATTGGATCCGCCATTTTGTTTTTTGGATAACCGACATTAGATTTACAATCAGCGATCCAAGGATGGTTATAACTACAGCAAAAGTAATTGGGAAAATAATCAATATATATTTGGAATTTCTTTGTTTTTTAAAATCAAAATAACAATTTTGTTTTCCTAAATTCTCTCTGTAGGAAAAATTACAAATAAAATTTAAAACTGAAAAAAAGGAGAAAATTTTTCTGAATGACGTTAATATTACTTTCTTTTCGGAGTATATTGAGGACTTTTGTATATATACGTCTGACAATAGGCGAAAGATATACTCTCGTCGAATTGTTTTGGTATAATATTTTATGGCTATGATCAGTTGTAGAGGAATGAAGTGTCGATAGAGCGCGGCAGAAGCGAAGCGGTGAAGATCAAAGGCCCGCGTGGTAGCATCCTTTTCCCCCTTTAACCCTCAAGTATAACATTCTATCTTTCTCTTAGAATCAGTTTCTTCTCATCACAAGCTGACTTCAGCTTCGAAACTGGTCCCAGAACCATACACTAATACTCCTTTAGACCGAAATAGCAATTCTCTCTCTCTCTCTGTCACTTTTCATACTCTCTCTATGTTTAAATTTCTAATTTTTTAATCCCTATGGAATAGTATCTCCTTTAGTCAAAAATTTAGAAGAAAGGGAAACAAGAAAATAAAATGAACTAGAACCCCGATTTAGTGGAAAACCGCCAAGGATGGGTATTTGACTGATAATCCATAAGAAAAAATCGTCGAGGAATCATTGTGACATGACGTTTCGGTGATTTCGATTAAGAGATAGAGAGAGAGAGAGAGAGAGAGAGAAAGTATAACGCGAAATTGTCTATCTGGGTGTTTCTTTTATACTGACCACACGGGTAAAACGCGAGGTGCTCGTGGCGAACTTAATAGATTTTTTGTTGGTAATAACAGCCATCACAAATTACACGGTATGGTGTGCGGTCGTCTTTCTCTCTCTCTCTCTCTCTCTCTCTTTTCTTTCTTTATCATCGCCAACTTCCCTGCGCGTTACTGAACCATCAGAACTATGCAAGATTTACTCTTTTCTCTCGACTAGAGCTCGCGCGCACTGTTCGAATGATGATATAGCGTAGAGAGCAATCTTTACTTTAGAGGCGTATAGACAATGGCTATAGATTGATTCTATGAATTTATTTTAATACCCCTACATTAGGAGTCATTAAATCAGGCATGGATAATGGGTCTTCTCGCTTTAGTTTCTTTAAATTTTTTCATTTTTCTTCATTTTTTTTTTTTAACCAAATGTATCAGCATATTGACCTGTGAAAAATTCGATACTTTTATATTATTCATTTGAAGTTAAAAAAGAAGAAGTAATTTTTGTACATTTTTAAAATAAAATTGGATATTGTGAAATATTTGAGAATAGGGGATTCTTTGTATATTATTAATCTCATATGGCTAACATGTGTTCCCTCTCCCTCTTTATTCGTGATTCTGATCGATGTTTATCATTATAGATTTCTCGTATACTGTGAAATTCATGATGAGCCGTTTAACGGCCTTCGATTCTCACAAAAGAAGTAAATTTTCCGTCGAAAATTGTTACAATTCGATGTGCTTTTATGTATGCTGGTGGTTTTTCAAGTTTTAATTACTTTCGTTCAGCATTTTTGTAATGAATATTTCGGTTTTTTTAAATATTAAAATTTTGCCAGCGGGATTCTGAATTTGGAATTAAGATTTAGTGGCAGTGGTGGGAATTTTTTTTAAATTTGGTGGCAGCGGTGGGATTTTTTTTACATTGTGGAGTGTGAACTGAAATTTGGTGACAGCGGTGGGATTATTATACACTTTACTTTAATTTTAAGTATATTGTTAAGTAAAGAGGTGTGAATAAAATTCAAAATTAAATTAAAATTAAATTTGGTGCCAGCGGTGGGATTCTTGAAAATTTCGGAAGGTGAACGAACTATAATTTGGTGACAGCGGTGGGATTTTTAAAAATTATGGAGTATGGTTTAAAATTTGGTGGCAGCGGTGGGATTCTTTTAAATTTTGGAGTTTGGCTTAAAATTTGTCGACAGCGGTGGGATTTTTTTATATTTTGGAATGTGAATTAAAATTTGGTGGCAGCGGTGGGATTTTCACACACTTCACCCTAATCTCATCTATATTTTCACATTAAAAAAAGATTTTTGCTTTTTTGTAAAGAGATTATTGCGATGTATTAATGAAAGTAGAAAAAACTTTGGAATGACCCTTTAAGAATGAGTTATATACTTTTTTTAATATCAAAGTGTAGAGAGTTAAGAGACTGGGCACCATCCAAGTGGCTTAATTTCATCAAGAGTTTCATATATACGCCGGAAGCAGCTTTATGAGAGCACACATGTTAACCGAGTCGGATTAACATTAATTTCAATAGCACGCGCGTATAGTAATGATAACAAACAATTAAGGCAAGTCAAGTCGGTCGCGATGCATGAGATCATCGATGCTGCGAGGGTGTCACATACATATATATATGTCTGCGAGTTAAATGACATCTACTGATGGCGTGTGCTGCCATTATACTCGTTAACGCCAGTTACTAACGAAACTAATAGATTATGAACTCTATGAATTAATACCAGTGCCGCCAATCAAGGTTCTCAATTCAACAATAAAACATCAATTATTTCCAGTGCTTTCACAAGTTTCTTCTGTGTCCAAAAAAATATTAAAAGATATTTTAAACCATTTTAAAAAATATTTGAAAAAATGTTAAAAAATCTTTAAAAATCTTTAAAAATGTTTGAAAATGTTTAAAAATGTTTAAAAATGTTTAAAAATGTTTAAAAATGTATAAAAATGTTTTAAAAAATGTTAAAAATTGTTAAAAAATGTTAAAAAATGTTTAAAAATGTTTAAAAATGTTTTAAAAAATATTTAAAAATGTTAAAAAATGTTAAAAAATTATTTTCAAAAATCTTACAAAACTAAATTATGAAAAGAAAAATTATTTCGAAAAGAAATTCAAATAAGAATGATTGAATACAATTAAAGGAAGAAGTGCACTTATTTCATATCAATTTTGTGGCATAAAGATTCATTTAACATTCATGTGAATATTATAATAATTAATAAACCCTGAAAATATAAATAATTCAATTTAATTAAAATCTCAACCGATATAAAAAGAGTGTGTTAGACTTTTAATTAAATATAACTAAGAACGTTTTTCTGTAATTTAAATTCAATTATAATTATAAAGAGCGTTATTAATAATTGCCTTCTCAATTATTGCGGGCACCGGTATAATTTAGGTTTTCAAGAATAACGATAAGGTGCGGAACTAAATAAAAAAAAAAAAAATTAGTGATTTTATATTAAATTACACGCAATGGAATTTCAAAGAAAAAGTAATTGGTACAAGTAATCATATTAATATAGATATAAATCAACATCAATTAACTGTAAATTTTCGCCATAAAAATATGTATTTTTATAATTTTTTATATATTAATTCAATTTCCAAGCCCTTATATGTACACAATGTGGAGAAAATTAATTCTCCTCTATACATATACATATAAACACAAAAATATTTCATTCGTCTCGGATATTAATTTTCATCAAATAGTTTCAATGTTATATTAAATACTATTTTTATTTCTCGCACACATAGAGAAACTCTCCTCCAGTTTTAATATATATCGTGAAAGGAATTTTTAAATTGAAATAGAAAAAGAAAAATTAAAAAATCCAGAGAGTAATGCGAGGATGAATGAAAAAAATAATATTTAAAACATATACGTAAATGAATAAAAAAAATGTTGAAGTAAATAAAAAACTACCTATAAAAATGAAAAATAAAAAAATAACATTTAAAACATAGGTAAATGAATAAAAAATTAGCTGTAAAAAATAAAAAATAAAAAAATGTAACATTAAATAAAATTTTAAATTCTATAAATTCTGTAAGAAGAATAAAAAATGTAAACAATTAATTTTTTCAGAGATTTGATTGAGTTGGAAAAAAAGAAAAGAGGGACGAAGGGGGAAAGGGAGGAAAAGAAAGATGAGAGTACAATTGAAGTGTAATACTATTAGGAAATATTAAAGTGTTACTATCAATAAAGGATTGAGAACTTCTGCTTGTCGGTGTGAAATGAAACACCAGGCTGGATCAATTAGTGAATGAGTGCCGCGACAATATCCTGTCTGGACTGACGGCGGCCCCTAGTCATTCTCTTCTCGATGCAGTGCTTCGTTGATGACTAATGATGTCATAATGACGTCATAACTAATCGTAATTTTAATTCGCAAAAATTTAATTTACCCCTTTTCGTATTTTGTTAATTCGGCAATTTTTATTTTTCACTTCGCTAATAAATATTCCTGTAAGTTTTACATCATATACCTGCGATATTACATTTAAGGTCCTAGTAACTTTTCTACACCTTGAATATTTTTATTTTTTCCGCATTCTTAAGAAAGTTGCCTAAGAAACCTTAAAATCGCCTTAAATTCTTAAAACAACCGTTAAATTTGAGGTTACACTTTGAGGTTATGTTTTCCCTATTGTTACCAATTTGAACCGATTTTTCGCATTTAATCCACATTTTTAGCATCGACTGGTCGAAATTTGGTATTTTTGTATACTAACAGTGTAATTATGGAACGGTTCCAGAAACTATTTAGTGAACTATGAAAAAATCAGCCTTTCTTCTAAATTCTGTGTTCTTCTGACTTCTGTTGAGTCATAAAAAGAGTATTTCTTTCAAAAACAAGTGGAGTGTAAATTTTTGTGTTGAAAAAAAAATGAAAAAATTGCGAAT
Organism: Leptopilina myrica (nomen nudum); assembly: GCA_032872475.1. NCBI lineage: Eukaryota > Metazoa > Arthropoda > Insecta > Hymenoptera > Figitidae > Leptopilina > Leptopilina myrica (nomen nudum). Next base: position 22,726,578 of record CM065467.1, on the reverse strand, counting down.
TTCCGTTTAAAGGCTGCTGGGTAATTCTTGATTTCCTCTTCTAATTCTTTCCTTTCTCCGGTTCTAGCAAGGAGTTAATGAACACTCACCACTTTCGCATTCGCTTGTTGATACAGTGGCGTCTTAGCCCACGCGTCATCGTAATTACAACATACACGCACGCGAATGCCATTCTGCGTGACCAGAATGTCAAGTGCACTCTCTCTCTCTCTTTTTTTTCTCGAAATGGAAAATTTTGTTTCTTTAATAAATCAAATTTTATCGATTTATGACAAATTGATTCAATCCATTCACTCTGCTTGACAAGTTAATAACATTTGCAAAAATTAAATTTACAACTAAAAATTAAATTTACTAGTAAAATTTAAATTACTACTAAAATTTAAATTTACTACTAAAATTTTAATTTACTACTAAAATTTAAATCACTACTAAAATTTTAATTTACTACTAAATTTCAAATAAATATTCTTTGACTAAAATAAATTGAAATTCGAAGATAGAAAAAAAGGTGCCTAAGTAGTACTTTTTTAGTAGTAAATTCAAATTTAGTACTAAAATTTAAATAAAAATTCGAAGATAGAAAAAAGGTGCCTAAGTAGTACTTTTTTAGTAGTAAAATTAAATAAAAATTCGAAGGTAGAAAAAAGGTGCCTAAGTAGTACTTTTTTAGTAGTAAAATTAAATAAAAATTCGAAGGTAGAAAAAAGGTGCCTAAGTAGTACTTTTTTAGTAGTAAAATTAAATAAAAATTCGAAGGTAGAAAAAAGGTGCCTAAGTAGTACTTTTTAGTAGTAAATTTAAATTTACTACTAAAATTTAAATAAAAATTCGAAGGTAGAAAATAGGTGCCTAAGTATCACTTTTTTAGTAGTAAATTTAAATTTACTACTAAAATAAAAATAAAAATTCGTTGACTAAAATAAATTGAAATTCGAAGATAGGAAAAAGAAAAAAAAATTATTAACAAAGCAAACTCAAGGTTTAAAATTAGTTCCGAGATGTATTTTCGTATAAGACTGCTAATTTTCTGAAAAGACGAAAAGATAAATCATATATAATATCCAAAGGGGATGGATCAGAGACTCTAATGTTATCTCCGGGATCTGATTCCCTCTAAGGTTTTATTGGTTTATTAGAAGCAAATCACGAGAAATGAAGCCTCTAATCAAAGATACTGAGTCTATATACCTATATAGCATTATGGCATTATGAGAAATACACTTAGATTCCTTTCTGCCGACTTCCTTCGGCAATCTCATCCCATGCAGCTTTAATCAATACTCGTTAGACATATTATACATTTTCTCCATGCTACCGGATTCAAAATCACAATTATCAACTAATTCTGAATATATGTAACATTATATAATGATCGAGAGAAAATGAATATAATTTTCAATTATTGAAACATTTTCTCTCTTTCGTTTTCATTTGCCAAAAACATTTTTTGTTTTCTTCTGTAACAGTGGGATTTTTTATTCAAAATCGGGAATTTTTTCACCAAAATAAAAAAAAAGTTTTATTATTTTAATTTGTTTTTTGAAAAATTACTTTTTATTTCAATTTTTATAGATATTCATACTCTTCTCTAACTTTGAATTAGTTAAAAAAAAATTAATTCGATAGTGAAAGTCAGGCACTATTTCAAACAGATTATGTAAATAAATTTTTAAAAATTATCGTGTTAATAGAAATATTGTGAAATTCTACTGAAAATATGTAATTGAATTTGTTAAAGAATTTCTATAGAAACTGTTTAACTAATAAAATTTTCAAAGTATTTTAATTTAATAATGAATAATACTATTATAAAATTTTAATTTAATTTAATTCATTTAGTATTTAATATTAATAATATTATAATGATATTTAATATTTAATTCTATTTTAAAACATTTTGAATTTAATTAATTTAATAATTAGCATTTATTATGGAGTGTGGCTCAAAATTTGGTGGCAGCGGTGGGATTCCTTAAAATGAAAAAATGATTTCTTAAAACTTCTTAAAATTGTAATTAATTTCTCGCAAATTTTTTTTTTAAATTCTGAAAAATAAAATTGTTGAAATTTTTCAATTCCATTTTGTTTCAAGATGAATTTAATTTTTCTAAACAAATAATTGAAAATTTTTGAAATAATTGAAATTTCTTTACATTTTTTTTTAAATAATTGAATTCTTTAAAAGAATTTTATTTAAATTTTTTGAAAACAATGTTAGTGACCGTAATTATAATTTTATTTTTAAAGTATAAAGTCCCTCTTAAAGTTTTAAATCAATTTTTTGCTTCTAAAAATTATATTATTCTATTATTATTATTCAATAGTTATAATTATTGATCTTCTCTTAAATTTTTATAATATCTGATTTCTGAATTTACAAATAAATGATATTTATAATTTCTTAAGCAAATTTAATATTTATTACTTATAAGGTAAATAATTAATTATTACTGTTTTTTTTAAATTGTAATAAAATTCTTCGCACAGGAATTAAATTATTTTCAAAAAATATATAATTCTTTGGAAGGATTTCAATTATTCTTCTAAATAGTACAATTCTTTGCAGAAATTCAATTATTATTAATAGAATTGTAATAAACTTGAAAAAGAAAATTTTCAATTATAATTATAAGAAGACAAGATTATTTTTAAGAAATTAAAAAAATTATTTTCCAAATTTTCAATTAAAATTATTATTTATTTCTGTTCGAATTCAAATTTAAATTTAAATTTTATGAGAAAAGAAAACCGCGGGAAAAAATTAGGCCAAAACCGGGAATTTCGTTGAATGAAAATAGTAGACACCCTGATTTTAGTATACTTCTACTACTTTTTGCATATTTTATTCTACTTTTTCCTTTTTTTGTCAATTTTTACAATTTTCTTTTTTTGTATTTAAATATTTACATTTTTTTTGTATACAAAAACAAATAAAATTTCAAATTGTCTTATCTTTTGCATATATATATATATATATATATATATACAGTTGGAAAAGAAGAATAAGAAGTATAGAAGAAGACACAAAACGTGAAGCGATCATCATTCGTAAAGTTTTACGATGCCGAGTTATAATTATTTTATTATTGCCGATCGTAAACGATTAAACAGTAAAGGTAATAATATGCAGTAAATGCTTTAATGGAGAGAAAACTTTTGCGACTAACGTGTTAAGCGTATCGTATCAACGCCATAAACACAAACCAACTGGACTTGTATCGAGTTGCCAAAAGAAATTAACGAAGCTTTAATAACAGCAAATAATACTAAGAGTCCAGTGGCCTTGGATAAATGGGAATAATTACGCTGACTTTAATAATACTCTTTCCCCCTTTTTTACCCCCCTCCCCTCTCTCTCTCTCTCTCTTTTCAAATTTAACACATTCTCTAAATGATCATTTTCAACAATCAAACAATTTATCTTTGTAGATAAAAGACACTCAAGTACAATAATGATGATGACAATTTTAAAGAAAGGTCTCTTTTAATTTTTCGTATATAGGGATATGGTAGAAACAAGAAAAAGAATAAGAAGAAGAAGAAAAAAAGAAAAGTAAAGAAAAAAAGTAGAAAAGAATAAAGATAGTAGAAAGGTTTTTTAATTAGTAAGGGATCTTGCTCCTTTTTTGAAACATTTAACCCCAAACCTAATCGATAGCTACTTTTTAACTATTTTTTTAAGCTACTTTTTTGAAATTAATTATCGAGTATTACTACGATTGTGGACGAACCCTTAAGGGTACAGGAAAAAAAAATTTTTAATATAAAGGTAAAGAGTGAAAAATAAGTATAGTTTAGAGAAAGGAGAAAGGTACAGTAGAAATATTATTATCGAATTGTAATGCGACCATTAGTACACATGAGAGGTGGTAAAGGAGGAAATAATGGAAGACCTCGATGAGAGGTTATAGGGGATAATTGCATCACCGATTAAACGTTTGGATCGTTATTAGTGTCCCATAGAGGCTGCTTATACTGTTTATCGAAAGAGCTTTATGGCTCGTGAATTATCGATCTTTAATGATTCCATAATATAGAAGACGTTTTCAAACGATAAATCTCAGCTAATCATATACAAAAGAAAAAGTATCACAAAGGAAAACTAAATAAAATTAAACATTATAACAACGAAAGGGTCTAAAAATGGTAATTATTTATATGTACTATATATAAATGTATTTATATTCAAAAGGCTCGTCCCAAAATCAGACCAGTCTTAAATCATTAATAGACTTTTACGCATCCCTTTTGAAACAACATCCCGCGCAAAAATATACTTCTTCCCTTTTTGCTCACTGATAACTTTCCTACCTACACCCATATAAAACACCTACACCCGAATTTTGTTAAAAGAGGACACACCTCGTCTGGAGTAGTGCGATCTCTAATTGTAACTTATGGTTGTAGAAGAAAAAAAATACTTTAGTTTCAGTTATAAATAAAGCTATATAAGTTTGTAAACAAAACGAAAAATAAAAATCTCTAAACATCTCAAAACTAAAATGATTCAAATGTATTCGATTTTTAAACATAAAACTACATCTCAAGACTAAAACACTTCAAAAAGTAAATAGTATTATATCTTAAAAGTGACTAGAAAGATACTTTTTGCATTTAATTCAGTACAATTTTTTTTTAAAGATAAATTAATGCTTTGTTGGCACTTAAAACGAACATTCTGTATTAAAATACATTTTCTGTATTAGAAAACTTAAAGATACACCAAAAACGTATAAAAAACATTATGAATTTTGACATCCTTTAGAAAATTGTGATTTTGGAACCAGTCTACGTTTTAAAAAGTAGAAATTAGAATAAAATGTAAAAAAATAATAATTATAATAATTATAAATAATAATATTTAAGTGGATCATATGTCGATGCCAAAAATTTGGATCACATTTTCGATAACAATTCGTTGCAATTCGTTAACAATTCGTTGTTAACTTTTAAAGTAACAGTACGAGTCAAAATTGGTTCTGCACGATTTTAGTGAAAAGTGAACTAAAAGTAGAATGACAGTGAAAAAAAGGACGAAAAGTGCATAAAGAAGAATGAAAAAGAATAGGAAAAGAATGGAATAAAGAAAAAAAGAAAACTGACAAAAGAAATAAAAATATAAATTTTTTAAAATCTTCTTCAAATTTAATAGAAGGATATGCAAATTTTCAATGCTTATTCAAAAGTAATTTTTATAAACACTGGGTGGAGAAAAAGGAGAAATTTTCTCATTTGCGCAAAAAGCAATTTAAAAAGGGAACGTTAATCGGTTTTTCCTTACATTTATATTAATATATATATATATATATACACATATATTGAGATAAATTTTTGTAATAGCAGTATAAGCATTAATGAAAGGCAGTCTCTCTTTTTAATGCTGCATAAAACTCTATAGAGATTTTTCTTTTTAATAAGGCAAAAGATAATTATCTATTTGAAAAAAATTGAAAGCATATGTATAAGCATAAGGTATAACCCATATATACAAATCACGCATTTATTACAATTTTTTTTAGTTTTATTTTTTCAAATTTTAATTACAGTTGAAGCTAAAATATAATATAATCTAACGCAGAGGCAAAATTTATAATTTTTTTTATATTTTATTCTAATTTTGACTTTTTACAGCACAGACCGGTTAGAAAAATCACAATTTTCTAAAGGATGTAAAATTCGTAAAGGTTTTTTAAACGTATTTGGTGTTAATTTTAATTAATTTTAATTTTATTTTATTCAGTGACAAACTTTTTGTATTTTTAATGAGTGAGTTTGTTTTAATGCAATAAGTGTTTTAATAGAGAAAATGTGTTTTAATACAGAAAGTGTGTTTTAAGAAAGAACGTTTGTTATAATGCAAAAAGTGTTTTAATACGGAAAATGTGCTTTAAAACAGAAAGTTTGTTTTATTGCAAAAAGTGTTTTAATACAGAAAAAGTGTTTTAATACAGAAAAAGTTTTTTAATACAGAAAGTATTTTTCAATACAAAAAGTTTTTTAGTACAGAAATTATGTTTTAATACAGAAACTGTGTTTTAACAAAGAACTTTTTTTTTAATTCAAAATGTGTTTTGATATAGAAAATATGTTTTAATACAGAAAGATTGTTTTAATGCAATAAGTGTTTTAATTCAGAAAGTATTCTTTAATGTAGAAAGTGTGTTTTAATGCAGAAACTTTGTTTAAAGACAGAAAAAGTTTTATAATACAGAAAGTCTGTTTTATATAATGCTAAAAATGTGTTTTGTATAATGCAGAAACTATGTTTTAACACAGAAAGTTTGTTTTAATGCAAAAAATGTTTTAATACAGAAAGTTTATTTTAATGCAGAAAGTTTGTTTAAATACAGAAAAAGTTGTTTAATACTGAAAATGTGTTTTAATACAGAAAATGTGTTTTAATACAGAAAATGTATTTTAATGCAGAAAGTTTGTTGAAATACAGAAAAAGTTTTTAAATACAGAAAATGTATTTTAATGCAGAAAGTTTGTTTAAATACAGAAAAAGTTTTTTAACACATAAAGTGTTTTAATACAGAAAGTGTGTTTTAATGCAAAAAGTGTGTTTTAATGTAGAAAGTGTGTTTTAATGTAGAAAGTGTGTTTTAATTCAGAAAGTGTATTTTTATACAAAAATGTGCATTCGAATTCACAAAGTACTTTCATACAGATCCACAATTTTCCCAAGAATACCAAATTGAGACCCAAAAAAGCACTTTAAGTGTTGCGAACCAAAATTTTGATACGTTTTTTGTTTTTTTAATTTTGTTTTTAATTCAGTCACTGAATCAGTTAAAAATTCACACCCAACAGTATATATATATATATATATATATATATATATATATATATATATATAGAAACTAAAAATTAATTTTCTTTTCCACAATACATTGTATATTGTAGAACAATAGTAAACTTTTGTGCATTCGACAGTTGGAGTATATTTTCTTTTTCTTTTCTTCCTTCTTTTTTTTTTTGACGGATGACATGTAAATAGTGTTGCGTGCACACATTTGCAAGATGTACAAACGGACGTGTAAAGGAACATGCCAAGAATCGACAAGCAATGCGAGCGCGAGCAATTTTACCTGTTGTTTCTGTTTGTGGAGGGCGACAGGTGCGTCCTGCGCCACCCAGCTGCCGACTTATATCACTTTTACCTTGTATTTCCGCCAAACAGACAATTGTCTTCAACCAATGGTCAATTTATATTCGACCTATCGATTATCTTTTTCCGTCGTTATATACATACATATATATATACATATATTCACCCATAAGAAGAAAAAGGAAACGCAACATCGACCGCACCTTTAAAAAACCAATTCATTTGTGGCTTCACTTTTACTTCCTCTTTCAGTGAATTTAATTATTTCAATCAATCGACTGAATATCTATATATATATATATTTTTTTTTTTTTTCACCGCAAAATTCGTTGCAAAAAACTATAAAATTTTACTGCTGCTATATTAAAGGTTAATTTTTAATTTTTACCTCAAGGGAAAAGGAATTCATCTTTATTCTCAATATTTGAGGATGACAAATGTGCCTGGGGGGAAAGTTTGATATTCGCACAATAACCTGAAAAAGGATCGTGAAGCTCATCATGAAAGATGATAGAGAGAGAGAGAGAAAGAGAGTTGGCTCCGTAAAAGAGCTGCGGTAAACGAGAGCATACGTCGTTAACCCTTTGATTTTTGGACCTTCAGGCTGTCTCGTGAAATGACAGGGGTGGAAAGCATCCCCCTGTACCGTCAAGGCGCGAGAGGATATCAAAGTCGCTATTTATAACGAGGCCTTGAGTAAAACAGCTTTATACACATGTGTGTGCTGAATATATGAGTCAATATAGATATATATTTATATTTATATACATATGTATAGAGGTTCTAAGTGTATAGATACGTATGTATGGGTAAATATATATGTATAAACACGTATGTATGGGCGAATATACGTAAAGATACGTATGTATTGGTAAATATATGTAAAGATACGTATGTATAGGGAAATATGTGTATAGATACGTATGTATAGGTTATAAATGTATAGTTACGTATGTATAGGTAAATATATGTATACATACGTATGTATAGGTAAATATAAGTATAAATACGTATGTATAGGTAAATATACGTATAAAAACGTTTGTATAGGTAAATATATGTATAGATACGTATGTATAGGTTATAAATGTATAGTAACGTATGTATAGGTAAATATAAGTATAAAAACGTATGTATAGGTAAATATAAATAAAATAGTAAATAAATACTTATGTACAGGTAAATATATGTATAGATTCGTATGTATAAGAATATAATATATATATATATATATATATATATATATATATATATATAGGTGCATATACGTATATATACAATAACCAAGCATTGAACGCACAGTTCAGCCAACAAGAACATAGGGGAATGACTGGTGGACATATTTGCATATAGAGAGCGTTAGCTAAGGGAAATAGAAGGCGAATACGTGACAGTCTTGTTTCTGGAAGGTGATTCTTCCTCGAGAGACGGACACTTCCTATCAGCGTTCTCATTAATAATCGGAACGAGCTTTAAACCTTCCTACCCCCCCTACCTCCCCCTGCCACCCTCCTCCTTCTATTCGCCATTCGTGACTGGTCGAGGTGCCAGTGATGACTAAATGCCCCCAGCTACCTAATGTCCTCTAAATGGTCCAGCCATCCTCCTTATTCAAACCTTATCTCGTCAAACTCTCTTCTTCTCTTTCTCTCTCTCTCTCTCTCTCTCTCTCTCTCTCTCTTTATGTATATATATATTGAGCAGAAAACTTTACATGCTATATACTATATATAGCCTTGAAAAGAAAACAATTTATTATCACGCAAGAAACGTTAATTTGAAACAGTGTAAAAAATAAACAGTATCCTTTTTTTTGTATTAATTTGATTCATTTTGGTAGCAGTTTGATACTTTCGAGAAAACTGCATTTTATAGTTTGCAGATTTTTTTTTGAAAATATCAAATTAATACGGGAGAAATCTGAATTGATTTGTGATTTAATTAATCGTTTTGGTGTCAATTCTAAAAATAGGAAAAATTTGGATCGATTTGTGATTTTATTTGAATTTTTGGTATTAATTCCAAAAAATACCGAAAATGTGGATCGATTTGTGATTTAATTATAATATTTTTGGTATCAATTCCAAAAATACCGAAAATGAGGATCAATTTGTGATTCAATTATAATATTTTTGGTATCAATTCCAAAAATACCGAAAATCTGGATCGATTTATAATTTAAATATAATATTTTTGGTATCAGTTCCAAAAATCTGGATCGATTTATGATTTAATTAATATTTTTGGTATCAGTTCTAAATTACGAAAAATCTGCTTCGATTTATGATTTAATTAATATTTTTGGTATCAATTCCAAAAATACCGAAAATCTGGATCGATTTATAATTTAAATATAATATTTTTGGTATCAGTTCCAAAAATCTGGATCGATTTATGATTTAATTAATATTTTTGGTATCAATTCCAAAAATACGAAAAATCTTGTTCGATTTGTGATTTTAATCCAGATTTTTGGTATCAGTGCGTTGTAATTTGTAATTGACTTTTAAACCAAATCTTAGCCTTGAGGATTTATTATTTTAAGTCCTAAAGTTACGACTCGAACCATAAAATTTAAAAATAAACTGTACTTTTTAATGATTTTGATTTTTAGATGTAAAGAATTTCAGACTTTGTTTTTTAACTTTGGATTTTGAATTTTGTAAACTTGGGTTGCGTTTCTCTAACTTTTACTTTGAATTTTTCGTAAAATTTTGCAGTTTTTCTATATCACTCTGAAAATATTTTTAAATTTTTCCCGAAAATTTTTATAGTGTTAGTCAAAAAGTTTCCACTTTCACTATAAAGTTTTCAAGTTATAGTTCAAGTTATAGTTCTTTGAATTATCACGAATTTTTAGAATGAACTATGAATTTATCTCTAATGAAAATCAAATTTTTTCTATAGCAAAGCCGAAAATTTTTTGAATGAATCTGAAACTGAAATATTTCCAGAAATATATAATATAAAATTCCCTCGTCAATTGACGTGAGTGCAATTTAATCGAAATTTCTCCATTTTCCTTCCTTTTTAAAAATCCCTTTTTGTCTAAAATTTATAATTACAAATTTTTTTCCTCCCCCTCCCCCCTTCAAATAAACGGAAATTCTGTGACATATTTCGAATTCCCGGGTATTAATCCGTCTTGCGAGACGAGCAACGTCGTTTTATCCCATTTGTGTACTTGGTTTTGTTCAAAGGACGACTCCTGGACCCAAAGGCAAATGGGATAAATCTGAATAACACGTATCAAGCAACGCCTATGGCATCCCTTGATAAGGGTATGAAAAGGGGTTTGGTGAATGATTAGAGATATTAATATTACCCTCACTATATATAAGGGTGCGAAAATATGAAATATCCCGCACTCACACCAATTTTCCATCTCAAAAAACAAGAAAAAAAAAGATTTCTTTTTCCTCTAAAGTATAAGAAAATCAAAACAAAAGTCAAAAGAAAAAAAATTTTCAAATAAATTTTTTCTTATTTATATTTTTTTCTGTATTTTTAATTAGACTTACACAGTTTTCTTAAAAGTATCAAATTAATATTAAAGTGGATCAAATTGATGTCAAAAAAACTGGATCAATTTTTAATTTGATCCACGTTTTCGGTATCAATTCGTTGATGCGTTTGAGAATTTTAGGTTAATAGTGTTGTTATAAATTGAATGCACTCTCTGAATTTGAATTAGTAAAAATTGCTACTAATTTGAATTAGTGACTGACTTTTTGCTTTTGAATCAAGAAAATTTACTAATAAATAGTCATTTCTACTAATTTATTAGTAAAATTTACTAATTCGAACGCAAAAAGTCAGTCATTAATTAAAATTAGTAACAATTTTTACTAATTTTAGTTACAAAATTTAGTAAAATTTACTAATTCAAAAGCAAAAAAGTCAGTCACTAATTCTAATTAATAACAATTTTTATTAATTTTAGTAAAAGAATTCCAATTCAAATTAATTTAAATTAGTAAGTTTTACTGACTTTTTCTTTTGAATTAGTAAAAATTGTTACTAATTTGAATTAATGACTGACTTTTTGCTTTTGAATTAGGAAAATTTACTAATAAATAATCATTTTTACGATTTTATTAGTAAAATTTACTAATTCAAAAACAAAAAATTAGTCACTAATTAAAATTAGTAACAATTTTGACTAATTTTAGTTAAAAAATTTAGAAAAATTTACTAATTCAAAAGCAAAAAGTCAGTAAAACTTACTAATACAAATTAATTTGAATTTGAATTTTTAAAATAAAATTAATAAAAATTGTTACTAATTTGAATGAGTGACTGACTTTTTTCTTTTGAATCAAGAAAATTTACTAATAAATAGTCATTTCTACTAATTTATTAGTAAAATTTACTAATTCGAAAGCAAAAAGTCAGTCACTAATTCTAATTAATAACAGTTTTTATTAATTTTAGTAAAAGAATTCAAATTCAAATTAGTTTGAATTAGTAAGTTTTACTGACTTTTTGCTTTCGAATTAGTAAAAATTGTTACTAATTTTAAATAGTGACTGACTTTTTGCTTTTGAATTAAGAAAATTTACTAATAAATAGTCATTTTTCCGAATTTATTAGTAAAATTTACTAATTCGAAAACAAAAAATTAGTCACTAATTAAAATTAGTAACAATTTTTACTAATTTTAGTTAAAAATTTAGTAAAATTTACTAATTCAAAAGCAAAAAGTCAGTAAAACTTACTAATACAAATTAATTTGAATTTGAATTTGTTAAATAAAATTAGTAAAAATTGTTACTAATTTGAATTCGTGACTGACTTTTTGCTTTTGAATTAGTAAATTTCACTAATTTTTTTTTACCAAAATTAGTAATAATTGTTACTAATTTTAATTAGAGACTGACTTTTTGCTTTTGAATTAGTAAATTTTACAAATAAATTAGTAGAAATGACTATTTATTACTAAATTTTACTAATTCAAAGTCAAAAAGTCAGTCACTAATTCAAATTAGTAACAATTTTTACTAATTCAAATTTAGAGTGTAATAATGTATAAAAATATCGCACGTAACAAACGCATAGTGTTCGCGACAATGCGACACCGCATATATACTATATAGACAGTGCAAACTAATTCTAATCTGGTTCGTACCGACGACAAATCGTTCGCTATAAATCTCGTGTGCCAAGAAACCAACGCCAAGACGTTTCGTAATCGAAGATAAACCATAGACCCTCCCATTACTGCCCCCCGCTTCTTGTCTCCCTCTCCCTCCTTGCCCCCCTTATTCCCGACAAAATGGAAGCGAAATGTTAGAAGAGAAATATCGTGGAGCTATCGAAGTTGAAGTAGGAAGGAAGACCAGTGGGAGGCAAAACAGACCCGCAAGGGAATGACGTCCTGGCTAAGTCACTAGATAAATCAGAGATCCCGTCGAGAGAGTATACATTGCACATGTAATACCCTACAAGTTTGCGATACATTCTCACGCTGGAAGTCATGTTTGAGAAAGGATTTCAAGGAATTCATAATGGAAAAACAGAATTATATTGTAGGGGATTTTTTTTTTTATATAAGTTCATGAAGAATTATTCTTATTTCTTTTTGATTTTTTTGTTTTGGGGATTATTATAGGTTTTTTATTCTGCTGGCGAATTGCAAGCTTGCTGCAATGTTGCACGATAAGTTAGTAGCAAGTTTGATGCGAAATTTCAAGGCTTAGTATGGTAGCTTACATTCTTGTCTACCAAGCTTGCTACCACTGAAATTTGTTTAAAATCAGGAGGAAGTGGCAAGTTTCCTGTAAACTTCCAAGCTTATCCTGGATTATAATTATATTATTCATTTATTATTTTTATTTTTATAGTTTTATTTTAATTTTAAATTTCATTTTAATTATTAATAATATTATTAATATTATTATTATTAATATTACTAGCAAATGTTACGCGCGGAAAGTGATTTTAAAATTATAATTATGTAAACTACAAAATTAAGTTTTGAGAATTTAAAAAGAGAAGCGATTTAGAATTTAGGTCTACAAACTATATGAAACGATAATATACAAATAAAAAAAATTAAAATGCTATGAATTTTTTAACAATATCAGATTCAGACTTTAAATAAATTGAGTTAGTAACTAATTTACTAATTAACTAGTTACGCTTATTCATTTCAAAAATTTTAATAAAATTTTTCCAAAGAATTCAATTATTTTCATAAATAACAAAATTCTTTTAGAAGGATTCAATATTATTTTTATAAATAAGAAATTTCTTTGAAAAAATTCAATTATTTTCATATAAATAACCAAATTCTTTGGAAGAATTAAATTATTTTCATAAATTACAACATTCTTTGGAAGAATTCAATTATGTTTTATAGAAAGAGTAACATTTTTTTGAAAAAAATCAATTTTTTTTAAACAAGTTTTAATTAAATTTCCCGAATTAATATACAATTATTATCTAAAATTTTAATAAATCTTTCGAAACTATATAAAAAAAAATTTTTTGTTAATAGTAAAATCTTTGCAAAAATTTAATTGTTTTTGAAAAAAATTTTCTGACGATGAATTTAATGTTTCTCAACTCGTTATAATATATTTCAATTTTATAATATTTTTTAAATAAATTCGATTTTAAAGAAAATTTAAATATTTAAACAAACAAAAAAAATCAATTTATTCGTAAAATTTTAAGTAAATCTTCGAAACATAATTCAATTATAATATTAGGAAAAATTAAGAGAATAATAAATAAATTTCATAAATTTAATTATATTTATATATTTATTAAATAAATACATTTTTTTAATTTTGCAAAAATTCAATTATATTCAAAACAATTTCAAGAAAGAAATGAATTTTTCGTTACAACAAATTTTTATAAAATTCAATTATTATTTTCTAAAATTATTATTTTCTTCAGTAAATTCTTTAAAAAAAATTCATTTATATTTATAAATTGTAAAACTCTTTTCAAAAATTTAATTAAAAAAAAAATGTAATATTGTTATTCGAAAAAATTCAATTCTTTGATCAAATTTTAATAAATCCTTTGCAACCATTTCATTTAATTTATAAATAGTGAAATTATTTACCAAAATTCAATTATCATTCATCTTTAATAATATTTTTCGAAAAAATTCATTTATTTTCTAAAAATTTTTTAAATCTTTCGAAACTATTTAATTTTATTTATAAATAGTAGAATTATTTGCAAAAATTTCACTATTTTGCATATTTACTACGATATTTTGATAAAATTGAAATAATTTACAAAATTTTAAATAAATTAATTCAATTATAATATTTTGTTAAAAATAAAGTTCTTTGCAAAAATTCAATTATATTCAAAACAATTTCACGAAGGAATTAAATTTTTTGTTACAATAAATTTAAATGGAATTTAATTATTTTCTAAAACTTTTAGTAAATTCTTTAAAGAAAATTTATTTATTTTTATAGACAGTAAAATTTAAAAAAAAATTTTAATATTATTTTTCGAAAAATTCAATTCTTTGATAAAATTTTAATAAATCATTCGAAGAAATTTAATTTAATTTATAAATAGTAAAATTATTCGAAAAAATTCAATTATCATTCATCCTTAATAATATTTTTCGAAAAAGTTCAAATATTTTCTACAATTTTTTAAAATGTTTCAAAACTATTTTATTTTATTTATATATAGTAGAATTATTTGCAAAAATTCAATTATTTTGAATATTTACGACGATATTTCGAAAAAATTGTAATAATTTACAAAATTTTAAGTAAATTAATTAAATTATAATATTTTGTTAAAAATAAAGTTCTTTGCAAAAATTCAATTATATTCAAAACAATTTCACGAAGGAATTCAATTTTTTGTACAACAAATTTAAATGGAATTTAATTATTTTCTAAAACTTTAGTAAATTCTTATACAAAAATTAATTTATTTTTATAAACAGTAAAATTAAAAGAATAATTTTAATATTATTTTTCGAAAAATTCAATTCTTTGATAAAATTTTAATAAATCATTCGAAGAAATTTAATTTAATTTATAAATAGTAAAATTATTCGAAAAAATTGTAATAATTTACAAAATTTTAAGTAAATTAATCAAATTATAATATTTTGTTAAAAATAAAGTTCTTTGCAAAAATTAAATTATATTCAAAACAATTTCACGAAGGAATTCAATTTTTTGTTACAACAAATTTAAATAGAATTTAATTATTTTCTAAAACTTTAAGAAATTCTTATAAGAAAATTAATTTATTTTTATAAACAGTAAAATTAAAAAAAAATTTCTAATATTATTTTTCGAAAAATTCAATTCTTTGATAAAATTTTAATAAATCATTCGAAGCAATTTAATTTAATTTATAAATAGTGAAATTATTCGAAAAAATTCAATTATTTTTAATATTTAATAACTTTTTTTGCAAAAATTGAAATAATTTACAAAATTTTAAGAAATTCTTCGTCACAAATAATAATATATAGAATATTAATATTTTCGTCTACGTTCGTTATTATTTTCCTTTAAAATTATTTTCTTCTAGTATTATTGTTTCTTTTTTCATTTTTCTTATACTATATAGTACCGCACCATTATTACCACAGTTATTGTTATGTGTATGTTATATGTTTGGTTGAAAATAATTTAACAAGCAAAGTATATACATGTACTTGAACATATATATGTAAATATATATTCCAAATTAATGTTCCATAAATTGAATGATGGAGAATTATGGATGTTGGGGATAACAATGTGTGCAATTGTACACATAAGACAACATGGCAGGCGTATCTTCTCTGAATCGTCATCCGCTTCGTGTGAATAGAAGCGATTGTTCGTTGAGGACAACGAGATGTCCCATTCTTGGGTTGAACGGTGCTCAATGTCCATAACTCATACATCATCGGGATTGAAACATTTCCTTATTATTACCGCTGTCCGGAATGGATTAATTTCTCGGGTGTTATAAACAGCCTTCTCGCGAACCTCTCACACGATAGATCCGTTATATATTCACATATATGTACAATATATAGGTGTGTGTGTGTGTGTGACGTTGGGTCATTTTCAAGAGGGGAGACATATTTCTTTGTTTAAATTAGACCATTCCTTGTCCCTATGTATCATTTTGTATTTCTCTCTCGTCTCAACTCTTCCCTTTTCAAAGAATAATGATTCTCTAAATCTATAGTCTATTGTGTATATTGTATTGTAGAACGGACCATTAATATGCGTCTAGTAGATGTTTTCATTTTCAATCGACAATTGGCAGGGACATTTGTCATTTAAAAGTTTTATAACATCATTAAGAGACACTTCTTGATAATGCTTAGAAAATTAGTAGAATTAATGAAATTAATAAAATTAATAAAATTAAATCGGTGTTAAGGTTGGTTAAGATTGGAGAAACTGTTCTAAATACTAGAAGTACTATTCTACGAAAATAGAAGTACCAAATTTTCAGAAACATTTCATCCAGTTTTCAAGATTCGTAAATTGATTCGTGACACACAGAGACGAAGAATGGAGTTCAAACATGCGGTTTAAAACCTGGGGTTACAGACTAAATTTTATTCATTGGTCCATTTATCTCTCCCTCTCTCTCTCAAAAAAGATTTGTATATTTTTTATTTTTGTCAAAAAATCTTACTACCCTCAAAATCCTCGTCTATATACAAGACATTTATTAACGTAGCCAACAACAAAAACATGAAAATAGAGACTTTTTCACGAGACTCGAATATGAAAAGAATATTATAAAAAGGGAAAGAAACTGATCAGTATAAATGTGTGTGTGTGTGTGTAGAGGCCTTAATGGGTCGACCGTGAACACCAGAAGCCAGGAATGTTGATCTACGAGTTCGAATTCTACGAGAATGGATAACCGACCGCTTCTTCCCGACATTCTAATCCTAATAAATAAATATTATTAATATCCTGGCTACCAGATCTAAAAGCCCGAATTTTGATTGGATCTTACGATATATATACACAAGGAGGGATCTCTCTTCTCCTTCTGATCCTTATGAGATGAGTTAAATTTATTTCATTTTATTTTTCAATCTCTATACATTGTATTAAAATAAAAGACGCGGATTAGAGGAGGAAAAAAATCATCGATAATTTCACTGAATTGTTATCAATACAATGAGTGGTTAATGAATATGAAAACTGAATGAGTTTGTTGTTAATTGCCATCAAGACGAATTAATGGTTGAAAAAAAATCATCAGCAGCAAGCAGCAATGACCTTGAAATCAAAGCAAAAGCATTTTGCGTGGCATCAATGGTTACCGGATGCGAATGAATGGAGTCGGTGCTTTTGACGGGATGGAAAGCATAGGCGTACACGATCATTGGCAGACAGACACGAACACACAAACTCACATGTAAATTTAATACATACAGAAAACGCATACAAAAGAAACTTTCTTATACAAATGGCTCATTCTTTCGTCGTTGACCTTGGTACTTTTGCCCGTAATGATGGGAGATCCATCAACTCGTCACCCAAAACGAATCGACAATTTTTATTATAGATATACTCATAGAGATTTTTCTTTTTCTACAAACAGATATCTTCATATATATATATAATGTGACATTCTATTATCTTCTCTTATTCACCTTTTATTCTCTCTACTATCTTGAAAAATATTCCACATTAAATTCATATATTTCATGAGAAAAATATATATTTCTTTATCTTCCTCAAAAAAAAGAAGATAATTCACTGATTTCTTTTTTTTCTGCTCTTAAATCACCTGCAGAAGGTCAATATTAACAACAGGTTAAAATACAAGAAAGGAATATTTTATTTTTTTTTATTGTTGTTTCCCATTTTCCTGATGACAAATTTTTAAATATCTACTTTAAATATAATAAAAATTAGGAACAGTAAAAGAAGCAGTTTTTATCTTATTTCTTATGGTTAGAGTCTATGTTTGTGAATGAATATAAAGCTTGTCGGTAAACAGGAACCTAATCAAACAAAAAAAAAAAAAAAGGTGCATGTGAGAATTTTGGTTCAGAGTATAATTTCTTACCGGATATATATCTGCGTCTAAACGATAACGTTGGCTTATAAAAAGTCCTCAAACCATATATATACGAGAAAGAGAGAGAGAGAGAGTGAAAAATCTTTTGAAAAATATAATATTCGGAGAGTAAGTTTGCAAACATGATCTAATAAATCCCTGTCTTAGTGCGTGGATTTAGTGGATGAGAAAGTTTATGCTAAAGATGAACTATGAGCTAATTGGTGTATTACCGATCTTGGGCAATAAATAACTTGAGTGAAATTTTCCTCTCCCTCTCTCTCTTTCTCTCTTGATTCTTTATCAAGAATTATCTTTCATACACTTCTTTATGGTGAATATACATTTACCATTCACCATATACATTTACAAGGAAGATAATATGAATATGAAAGTTTAGTAAATTAATGCGTGTAATATGTTGTCGGCAACTACATTTTCTGCGCAATGGCGAACAAGTAGTTTGGTGTCACTTTGCACATTTATTTTTCGCTCCTTACTTTTTATACAATTTTTTTTCCTTCTTTTTTGTCTCCTTCTTTGTTTTCTTTTTTGTCTTCTTTTTTTAAAATTTTGTCTTCTTTTTAGTCTTCTTCTTTTCTGTTTTTTTTTCCTTTTTTTTGTGTGTATATATAAAGCAGAAAGACGCTCGTTGCGATAATCAGCTTTCGATTATTTATCGCACTATTAATCCGGAGGAATAGGTCTCCCAATCGGCCGCCCAATTTGTAATCGTTAAAACCGAACCCCTCTTACAGCGATCCGACCTCACACCGCACCGGTGCTCTGCATTCCGTTGAAAAAGAATCGAACCAAGACGCGCCGACCAATAGTTTTGCTCCCGTAATCCGCGAACTTATCCTGGGAAAAGATTTTAGCATTCCAACTTTCAAACTGATGGAATTCCCGTATTTTTTTGGAGAATAGATTAAAATTTCGCCTCAAGGTTCTCAATAAAAAGAAATTATTTTTGTAAACCCTTTGCCACAAGTTTCCTGCAAGCTTCCAGAAAGGTTTGAACCATACCGCAAGCTTCCAGAAGGGCTTGAGGCCCGCCGCAAGGTTCCCGCAAGCTTCCCGAAAAGCTTCGAGCCGATTGCAAGGTTCCTGCAAGGTTCGAGGTAATAAACCTCAATTCATAGTTATTGAATGTTTTTGTTACTAATGTTGATAAATGTTTGCGTGAAAGTGAGTGTATGTGCGTCCGCCGAGGATCTGCAAAAGGGTCTTGAAACGTTCGCACGGAGACGATGGCAATGATATATTGACTATTACCACGAGGATAGCACCTGTTAATGCGTTTCTCTCATCCTCGGTTCTTAGGCAACACCTGACTCCTTTACACGGATCGGAGATTCTCCATCTCGGTGGTCGGAGCAGGATAGCCACTCGCGCGCATATTAGAATGAGAAGCGGCAATGAACGAGTCACATTGCTTTCGTATATTTTCAATAAGAAACTCGCAGCGGGACGACCGATCTCAAAATTAGTGCTGGCTTATAATTCAAGCCCTTTTCGAAACTTTCCACATCCAAACCAATGCTCTTAAGAGCATATCTTGTCGAAGCTTAAAATCGATTCTCGCAGCATACGGCAAAAAAAAAATAAAATAAAATAAAAAGACAGAGAGAACGATGTCTTTCGAAATAATCGTTCCGCTTCTTCTCGAGCGTTATAAAATATTCCCGAGCCATTTTCCATATTTCAAAACTCATTGGGTACTCGCGAAATAAAGTACAACGTTAATACCTCTTGGTTTGTTTCCTTCTTTTTTTGTCTTCTCTTATTCTCTTTGGATCCTTGTCCCACACAGTGAGATAGAGAGGAAAGCTTAATACCTTCTTAAATATTCTTTCCATTCCCATCTCAACTCCTTTTACCCCCACTGCTATTTTTTTTTTTTGCCTTTTTATCCCGGTGGAGTCGACCTCCCGCGATTCTTCTTGCGGGGTATTAGAAAAGAGGGTTGTATGTTCCTTTTTACTTGGTAGGAACAAATAATACGATTACGTTTCGTTTCCGTTTATTAAAGAAACAAGATATCGTCGACTGATTCTCTTTCGCGGATGCGACACTTCCTATCGTTTAATGGCTCTCTCTCTCTCTCTCTTTTGAGCACTCGATACGAAACTCGATATTAAAAAATTTTCCGCGGGAATTAAACGACCACCGGGAGAATGGGAGCCAAAGAGACATACACTGGTGGGCATAATAAGCTTCTTCCGTCCTGGTAATCAGACTGAATTTCATCGCTTTTGTTTTATGATTCTTGCTTAGTACCGAAATCTTTGCGATACTTCCCTTGCTTTAGGAA
This sequence comes from Leptopilina myrica (nomen nudum), assembly GCA_032872475.1. Classification (NCBI taxonomy): domain Eukaryota; kingdom Metazoa; phylum Arthropoda; class Insecta; order Hymenoptera; family Figitidae; genus Leptopilina; species Leptopilina myrica (nomen nudum). The sequence continues at coordinate 22,706,122 of CM065467.1, read as the reverse complement.
TGTTTGTACTTTTTTCCACTATTTAATGATTCAAAATTCTTTTTACTTTACACCTTGTTTATTTTACATTTGTCAGTAGAGACGTATTTGCATTTTTTTCTCGCATTGCAGTGCTGTTCCGTTTCCTAGAATTGGCAAGCGGGAGGAGTGGGGTGAACGAGAGCGAGTGAGACACTTCGAAGCGTCTTACTCGCTCTCGTTATCCCCACTCCGGTGAGTTCCAAGAAGCGGAGCGCAAGCGTCGGAGTGGGGATTACGAGAGCGAGTGAGACGCTTCGAAGTTTCTCACTCGCTCTCGTTATCCCCACTTCGGTGAATTCCAAGAAGCGAAGCCCCCACTCCGCCAAGACCTCGAGTCTTCTCTTTCATTTTTCTTACCCTCACGTTCCCTTAGAGCAATAAAACGTTATTTTATCGTATGTTACTCGATCGGTAATGTAGAATTCAGTGAAGAAAATTTTCCATTATTATCGACGTTGGATCGCGAGAGGCATTGCCACAAATGATAGTCGCCACCCACCTATGAGAAACGTAAACGATCTTTGCAGTCACTAATGCAAGAAGCGAAGCCATCTGCGAATACGTATAGCACGCGTGGATATATTGAGACACGCGCCAACGCATTCTAATTATCATGTGCATAATGGTGGACAGTCGCCAATTTTCAGAAATACATCAGAGCAACGTCTGCTATAGATAGGTACCATGGAGATTCCACATTCGAAACTTATACTCTATACTGTCTCGTGTGAACACACTTTTCCAACCAGATATATATTATCCCCCTGCGGTCAACATTGTAGCAGACAGTAAATTTTAAACACTGAAATTAATCTTAATGATCCACGAGCATGTTAGTTTTGATAATATTTTATTGAGAATTATTTTCCCCTATATACAATATATATATACAATAGATGAAAAATAGATCAACCTAAAAACCCCTTTTTGCCGTAGTTATACTTTAAAACTAAACCTATATGTAACAATTTGTTTCAGTTCCATTCTTAATATTTAAAAATCCGCGTTTAATATTTAACGAACTGTTTTTTTCGAAACAGATTTTAAAAAGACATTAAGAATAAACAAGTTCCTTTATGAAAGCACTTTTATTGAAATGCCTCTTTATTGGAACGAGATATATTTCTTTTTTTTTTTTTGCTCAAGTCATACATCACAACCCCCTTTTTTTCCCATGGACAAAGGTTTCGGTTTGAATAACCATGCAAAGTCGCTATTGGTCGCCAAAAAGGCCTTCCATTCGCGTCTCATTTCTCTTAGGTCCCAATCTTCAATCTTCGGGCCCCGACTCAGACCATCGAGAGTCCGAGAGACGGTTGATAGATGTGGAAATAATTATAGGCGAACGTTCGCGCAACAAGAGTAAAAACCATGTCAAATTTTTGGCGGTAATGACTTTTAACCATGCAACAACAACAACAAAAAAAAATAATGCCCAACGCTTTTGAATGACCCATGTCGTCATATATAGTTTGTCGTTTGACGGTATATATGTATGTATGCGAGATTTCGTATGAACCACGAGGTCAAGGCAAAACCCCCTCCTCCCCCCTCTTCTTTCAAAAAATTCACGACCACTTGAATAATAATCATTCTCTCTTTCGAGTTCAAAAAAAAAAAATATCATACTCTAATGTCTCTCCATTTGACAACCATGGTCATAAATTTATTTAATAATAAAAACAAATATAAAGCAGAGTTTAAGAAAAAAAAAAAAAGAGTGCGAGAACCAATATAATGTGTATGAAGGTGGATAATCCTGATTTATGATCCATCAGAAGCATTCAGAAAAATACAAGACTTGTCAGAAAAAAGGAAAAATGTATTCATTTTGTATTGAAGCTTTATAATTCCAATTTTTTTTTTATTCTAATGATTGAATGTTGTATATGGTAAATTTTTTTTTTCTTCTTGAGAAAGTTCGATTACTTGCGTGTGTTGCTAGGAAGAATTTTGGTATCCTTTGGTCTCCGACCCGACTAATGCATTGGCGTGCCCCCAGGGTCCTTGGTAATGCCTAATTAATCCAATTAATCTAGCCTGGCACAAATGACCGCAGCTCCTTCCCTTTTCCCTTTGGCCCGCGTCCCGATTTCAAAGGCGGACGCTTGCTGTATATGTATATACAGTGATGGACCGGCGGATGGACCGATCCGACATTCCGAGAAATTAACGATTGCCGGTGATTTATAGAAATTCATATTTTAAATTATTGGCCGTCATTAGCGTCTGTTGGAGTATTAGTTCTCGATGACGTGCTAAACTCCCCTCTCCAGGGCACTGTTTCAACTTCAACCTCTTTCTCTTTCTTTCTCCCTCTTCTTTTTTTATTTCCTCAATCTCTTTTCCTTTAGGCAACACTGTAAATTACTAAAAAATTATTTAAAATTGAAATTATTGATTTTTGTGGGTTTTTTTTAATTAAAACTATATTTTCGATTGGAAATCGCTTCAGGAAAAATTTAGAATGACAAAAAATCGTGTTCAAAATACATGACGTTTCATATAGGATTTATTAGAAATTTTAATTTTTACGAAATTCAAAATGGCGACAAAAATGTCTGACATTATGAATAGCCAAAAAAACAAATTGCAGACAAAAGAAAATAAACCATAAAATAAATATAAAATAATTTTTAAAATGATTTATACTTTAGTACAAAACTGACAGCTCTAATAAAATTTCATCATTATAACTAATTTAACAATATTTTAAACAATTTTTATAAACAAATTATTATTTTCATAACACACAAATATTTAAAAAAAAATTTTCCACATACAGCTCTTATTTTTTAGATTTGTAATGAATATTAAGGATAAAAATTATTTAACATTATTAGTTATAAATGTTTAAAACAAACTAGAAATTGATAATAATTAAAGATAAGAAAACAAATTATTAACAAATAGTAAATTAATAACAAGTAAACAGGTAAAGATTTCGTTTTTTCTTTCACTGTTTTTTTTTCTATGGAATTAATGAATTTAGAAACATTAATAAACCTGTCAATATTTTCCAATAATGTTATAAACAATTTTTGTAAACAAAGTACATATTATTAACAATTGAATAAAATAAATAAATCAAATGGTTTTTTTGACAATATTATTTTTCTAAATGGTTCATACATCTTGACACTTGAATTTAATTCTCAAAACTTTTCAATAAAGTCATAAACAAATCTTGTCAACAAATTATTTATTTACAATAATTGAAGGTAAAAACACTTTTTTTTTATTGACAACAATCATGTTTTCTACTGAAATTATTACTTAAAAGTGTTATAGAAAATTTTATAAACAATTTTCTACAGAATTTGTAAATCTTGAAACATTAATTTATCTTTTATTATTATTCAACATATTTATAAACAATTGTTGTAAACAAAGTACATGTTACTGACAATTTAATAAAAAAAATTAAATAAATAAAAAAAATCGTTTTTTTGACAATATTTTATTTACTAAATGGTTCATACATCTTGAAACATAAATTTAATTCTTAACATTTTTTAACAAAGTTATAAACAATTCTTGTCAATAAATTATTTATTTGCAATAATGGAAGGTAAAAATATTTTTATTCATTGAGAACTATCATGTTTGTTACTAAAATAATTACTTAAAAGTGTAATAGACATTTTTTATAAACAAATTAAGAATTGACAACAATTGAAGAGAAAAAAACAAATTATAAACAAATAGTAAATTAACAACAAGTAAACATGTAATAATTTCGGTTTTTCTTTTACTATATTTACTTTTAATAGGACTATAATGAATCTTGAAACATTGATTCATCTATTAATATTTATCAATAAAGTTATAAACAATTGTTGTAAACAAAGTAAATATTAACAAAAATTGAATATAAAAAATCGTATTTCTTCCAATATCTTTTTTTTCCAAATTTTTTCCAAATATTCACTAAATCTAAAATTTAATAAACTAAATTTCTAGAAATTTGCATTTCATGTAGCAACAATAAAGTAAATAAAAAATAAACCTACCAAATATTTTGTTTAGTACCCTGAAAAAATAAATTGCTTAAATAACTTTGTTAAAAATAATTAAGAATTGAATTTAAGTGTCAAGGTATATGAAGTGTTTTAATATTAAAACTATTAATATAGTTTTAATGAAAAAACCAAAAAAATTTTTTTTTTTGAAACTGACTCTAATATTAAAATCCGCATTGCAAGCTATCGATTCTTAAAATAAATGCTTTTAAGGTAAGTTTACAGACGACAAACTATGTAGTATATAGGTATTTTTATTTTTCCCTTTAAATAATTTTCTTTTCGTTTTTTAAAATTTTTACCGTACACGTAATTGGTAAGCACGTGTGTGAGTGGCACGTGACTAAGAGGATGTTAGCAATTACACCACGTCTTCATTCTGTTTCTGTTATCGTCTCTTTTTTTCCTCTTCCACTGCTTCAATTCATGAGCCTCCTCTGTAATACAACAATTATTTTGGGGTTGTGTATATAAGAACATTTATATATATATATATATATATATATATATATATATATAAAATATCTTTCCTTGAAAACGAAAACAGCTCGTCGGCTGTTCATCAAAGGCGGCGGCAATAAATTCTTACTATCCTTGCATTGAGCAGGTTTCCTAAGAACTAAACCGAACATCCATCAATACACTACTTGTTTTAAAATTTTTCGTTATTTATTCATCGCAGACAGAAAATCAAATATTTGTCGAGAGGAAAATTTTTGTTTTAGTGTCGTGTCTTTTTTTTATCTCCTCTAACCTTTTGCTCAATAAAAACTTACTAATGGTTGATTTTATCAACAGTTTTTGTATTTCTATTTATTGGAATTGCTGAGTTTGTAAAGTATCCAACCATATAACTTGATTTTAGTAAAATGGTCCATTTAGTTTTGGGTTTTATTGTCATATATCATCAAAGGAAAGCCGAATGGAGGAAACCGAGTCAAGTGGATTGGTTGTGTTTTTAATTTTTTCTTGCAAGTAGCACATCATAAATGGCAATGTTTCTGTAATATTTTAATGTTTAGTTTAATGGTTTTAATTTAAAATCTCATGTTTAATGTTTTTGATGTTTAATTCATAATGTTTAATGTCTCTTCGTAATGTTGCGAAAATTACACTTATGAATGTTGCAAATACTATGTCAGGTTAGAGTTTCACTGTAAAGACACTGCAAAAACAAACATCTTAAAATACTTTATAATCACTTTTAAAACGATTAAAACATCTTATTTTTCCATCTTCTATGTTAGAAACTAATGCATTTTAAGATACTTTGTATAACTTTTTGGAAACAACTTAAAAGTAACTACCAAAGTATCTTAAAATAAGATGCCTTCTTTTTACAGTGATTATGTAAAAATTTGGAATTTGGTCTAAAAATATAATTTTTTTGAAAAGAAAAAGGAGCAGATCAATATAGTGTGAAGAGGAGATGAGTTTAGTGAAACCTGGACCTCACGCACGTGAATCTCGGCAGACCATTTCAATCCACTAACCCACAGGTTAGTTGGCTTCGTATAACCACCCCCTCTCTCTATATAAGCTGCATCGACTATAATTATCTTTCAGGTAATCACGGCCCATACTACCATCTTATACCATCGAGTTCTTTACCGCAGTCGAGCCACTGTATTCCGCAAAATTAGTATTTCCATTCCAGGGGAAAAAAAACGACGATGAAAAAACGGTTTCAAAAAAAAACAAAAAAACGACGAAACTAAGAGTGAGAGAGAGAGAGAATGATGAAAGTACATTAAACAAGGAAGATAACTCCTCTTCCATCCTCTCCTTTCAACTTCTCAAATTCCTCACTCTCATGGCGTGTTTATTTTTGCAATTTGCCTTATTGCAATGAAGAAGACCGACAATTAGATTTCATTGGCTACTGTGTAAGTATATGAAGGATCAACAAAATTACCCATCAGTGATTTCTATATTTGTTATAACGTGTTTTGTTTTTCCCTCTTTCTTTTTAATGTTGCAGCAAAATGTCATTTTAGATAATAAACATTTGATTGAACTTGTCAGTCCTAAATAAATATTCTATTCCAAGGGGGAAAAAAAGGGAAAGGTTCACAGGTGCTAAGACCACCTACACCTGCCGTAGGATAATTTATCTCTTATCTCCTTCTAGCCATATAGAATACAGGTGAAGATAGCATCCTCAGGTATATTTATTTATAGAGAAGGTGTTTTGTATTCTTATGATATGAGAAATCTATAGGCTGCTGGGAATCTAAGATTCTAAAGTTATCACCTGGCAATACGGACACAATCTTAATGAAACATCCAAAGCCTAATTCAACTGATATTTAAATATATTCACCCAATCGGCGCATTAATTAAACACGCACTCGCCACATCTTTTTTTTACACCTTTTTCGAATTTAGAAACAGTAGTATTTTAATTAAAATAAAATATTTAACAATACCCATTTTTCTCTGTATGAAACTTAAAAATTGTGTAAACATTAAAACTGTTCCCTTCCTCCCTTTTCTTTTTGTATATACAAATACAAAAACGAAGTGATTGAAAAAACTTAAAACAGTGATAAAATTACGTTTTCTGATTTCTTTTCATGAAGAAGAATTATCGCATCACATTATAAGTATAACTATTGCTTTTCTCCCCACTCTGGCCTTTTCTATTTTCCAAAGCATTGCAATGGAAACGAGCATGCTGATATTGTTCATGTAATGAATTCCGAGATAGGTACCTAGGGGCAGTTACCAGCTAGGTTACGTGTAAGAACAGTCCATCATGCCGGCAGATCGCTGTACACATATATATATATATATATATATGTGTGTGTATACACATTTATACCACACGAGGACTTTGAAATATATTATGTCACAGAGAAAAGTAACATTTGTTCTCATAAAGAATCTAAAATCATGATGGGAATATAAAATTATGCGAGCCACCAAAACGCAAAGTCGTACATTTTAAAATATACACAATTTCTCCTCGAAAAAAAAGAGGGAAAGGAAAACATTTTTCAGGGAAACGATTCGTTCGCTGTTTTTTCTAAAGCATTTCGAAAAGTGTTGTAGAATTCAGATAGTAATGGAGGGGAAACTAAAAAGATAGAATTCAGCTCTTATAATTAGACCCAAAAGACTTTAAGGTTAAATTTTCAAAAAGTCACTAAAACTATAGGCTCATCCTAATTTTAAGAAAAAAATTAAAACTTTGTTCTAATAATTAGACCTAAAAACTTTAAGACTTTTTCAATAGGTACTTATACTTACTAACACTATACGCTTATCCTAATTTTAAGAAAAAAATAAAACTTAGTTCTAATAATTAGACCTAAAGACCTTAAGACTTTTTCAATAGGTACTTACTAAGACTAGGCTTATCCTAATTGTAACTAAAAAATTAAACTTTTGTTCTAACACTAAGACCTAAAGACAAAGGCTAAATTTTCAATAACTACTTATTAAAGACTAGGCTAATAACTGATTTTAAAAAAGGGTCAACCTGTTTCGATACTAATACAGATGATTAAAAAAAAATCATACACGCATTGAAGATTCCTTCCTTTTATGATGAAGGAAAAAATAGAAAGGTTTTGTTTCGGTGTAGAGAATATAATGAGATAAGAGAACAATAAGACAAGAGTCTTTTTGTCTTTTATGTGACGCTAAAGAAGGCAATTTGATTTAAGGTGGTGGTATTAAATCAAGGCCAAAAGGCATGCTTTGGATGGCGTTCTAACAAATGAGTCAATGACAACCAGCCCCGGCTTGCTCAGGAACAAAACGATAATATATTCTGAGAGCGCACATATATATATATACTGAAACAGATCCGGAGACGAATCGCGCTATATGTATTATATATACACACATGAAATCAGGCCCACGTAAAGGCCGAGCCTGAATTACATATTAAAATAAGATCCACACTCTTGTTAAAGAACCCTTCAGTCTTCTTTTCCGAGTGTCTTTCCTCGAAAGTTCCGTTTTATCCAAATCTTTTGTGATTTACTCACACGCCTTTTAAAATTATCGTTTTTATTTTAATTTACGGTGTAATTTTAGAACCAAGCTTTAAAATCTTAGGATTGAGGTTTTTAGATAAATTTTTAAACCAGAGCATCGGGGAAATTCCACTAATTCATAGTTTTGTTTTGCCAAAGTGATTTTTAGGTAAACACAAAATAATTTGGTTCTCAATCATCATAAAGGTTACGGCAAAGCAAAAGTTACATATACTAGGTTGAAACCCAACAGTTTGAAACTGATTTTTTTAGTTACACATCATAATTTTGTACCAAATCATCATAAAGGTTACAGCAAAGTAAAAGTTACACTACCTAGAAAGGCAACAGTTTGAAACTGATTTTTTAGTTAGACATTATAATTTAGTACCAAATCATCATAAAGGTTACAGCAAAGCAAAAGTTACATACTAGGTTCAAACCCAACAGTTTCAAACTTACTAACTTTGAAATAAGTTTAAAAAAAAGATTAAAATGTAACGATCATTACGAGTCGCAATAATTAATTATTGTCTCGTAATGATCGTTAAATTTTAATTTCTTTAAAATAACTAATACGAACGAGTGATAAAATCATATTACCAATATTATTTCAAGTTGTAACTTGAATTTTACAGTCTAAACAATAAAACCTGCTAAGTGAGAACCCTTTTTTTCAAATCGACAGACCATACGAAGAAACAGTATACACAAAATACAATTTCTTTTCCTCTATGGATTCATTAATTTCTCGCTCGGAAGAGAAGAGAAGAATAGGAAAAAAAAACTGCGTCTCGCTAATGCGTCTTTGGTCTAATGCCTCCTGCTAAGAATATCAATGCCCCTTTTTGCTTTCATTTCATTGAACTATGGACTAATGGTCATTGGTTGATGACAAATATATCGGAGAGAAACAAAATGTATTAATTATAATCATAGTATTATATTATTACCGACAGAATTAGATTGATTTATCATATTTAATATTGGCTGAGAAAAATTTTCTCATTGATGATAATAGTATAGCAGCAACAAAAAGAAAAAAAAATTGAAAAATTAAGTCATTGTACAATGATGATCATTAATCATTGCCTATTGAATGGGTGATAAATATATTTATTCTAGACAAATGAAGATATTTGTATTACTGAATTTGTTTAACCTGAATCCCCGCAGGAGATTCTGTGGAGAAGTTGGTTAATTGACTTTCATTCGATTTGAATGGATTTTCAGAAGAATTTTAAGTGCATTTAGAACAAATTTCGTACTTTTGAAGTTTGGTACTACTACAACGTCTATTAATACTTCAACTACTACTATTACTACTACTACTACTACTATTAATACTACAACTATTACTACTTTTATTAATACTAATATTACACGAAAAATTTTTTTTTAATAACGTTTACTGCTTTTATAGAAAAATATTTCTGGTTAAGTATTTCTGGTAACTTTTACTATACTTTTGGAAGTAAATTTTGTCACGTTCGAAGTAAATTTTACTATGTTTAAGAAACATATTTGTAAAAATTTATAAAATTTATTTTGAACGTTGCAAAATTTACTCCGAAAGTAGTAAAAGTAACCAGAAATATTTTACTATGAAAGTAGTAAAATTTACCAGAAATATTTTACCATAAAAGTAGTGAAAGTTGCCAGAAATATTTTACTATGAATAAAGTAGTAAAAGTTACTTTATATTTTTCTCCGTGCACTAAAAATTACTTTACTACAAGCTTCGTACTCGATAATTAATTTTAAAAAATCAGCAAAAAGTAGCTTAAAGATAGAAAACAATAGTAAAAAAATAGCTACCGAAAAATTTAACTTGAAGAGTCAATTTTTTTATAATTTCTCAATTACATTCAAAAATGGAATAATTTTCTTAAATAAGTATTTAAATACCTATATTTACCTATATTTTTTTGTTGAAATTTATAAATTAAATTATTGAAAACTCTAGTAATTTTATTTTATTCAATTCAAAATTAATTCTTCTAAGAAAGTTCTACGAGAATGAAATTATTTAAATACAAAAATAAATTATTTATTCAATAATAGAACACTGATTAAATTTTCAATTTTTATAAAAAAAACTTTAACAACATTTCTTTAAAAAATTGAATTTTTGACAAAGCATTGCGTTCAAATTTTTTAAAATACTTAAATTAATTTAAGAAATATAATTAAAAATGAATTAAAAATAATTATTACTCATTCAGAAACAAATTATATCAAATTTTTTGAATAATTGCATTTTTTCGATGTATTTTCTACAATTTTTTGAGAATAATTGCATTTTGAGTGAAATTAATTTAAAACTATAATAATAATAATAATAATTAAAAATCTACGATGAGTTTTAGTATATAAAAATTTTTTTTTAAATAATTCAATTTTTTCGATGGATTTTTCTACTTTTTTAAAAATAATTGCATTTTTAGCGAAATTAATTCAAAACTATAATAAAAAGAATAATATTGAAAATCAACGACGAGTTTTAGTATTCAAGATAATAATTAAATTTTGCCACCGAAGATTAATGAAAATACTAAAAAATAATTTCATTCTTGAGAAGAATATAAAAACAAACTTTTGAAAAAAATGAATTCTTTTAAAAAATTTTATGAAAATTGTGTTTTTAAAAAATTGAATTTCTTTGAAAATTGTACATTATTTATGAAAATAATTAAATTCTTTCAAAGAACTTTATCAAAATTATATTAAAAACAATTCAATTATTCTAAAGAATTTCATTAAAAATTTTTTTAAATAATTTAATTTTTTGTGAAGAATTTTATTAAAACATTTAAGAATATTTGCATTTTTCGTGAATTTCATTTAAAATTATATTAACAATAATTGAAATACTGCGATGATTATAAAATTTTTTTTAATTATTTATGCAAGTAATTTTCTTTTGCAATGATTATTATTAAAATGTGAATAATAATCAAATTCCTTAGAAGAATTCTATTATTTTTAAAAGTAATGAACTTCTTGGGACAAAATTTTAGAAAAATCTTTTTTATAAAAATCTATTGAAATAATTGATTTTTATCGAAAAATATTTAGGACTGATAAAAAAATATTTAATTTTAAATTATTTATTTATGTATTTAAAATATTACTACTGTTCAAATTGCAAATAGCGCCAGAATTATCAGGATGAAAATTAAATTTTATATTTATAACACAAATAATTTTGCCACCGCCGCTAATAAATATCCCTCCTAGTATTTTCTATTTTCAATTTTCTACTGATGATTATAAAACAAAAAGGGCAGAAAAAAAGTGACGATGAGCAATTACGGACGTGATTTATAATAATTAATAAATAATCATCTTTTTCTATTCGCGGAGACGAACGAAAAGAATATGATGGGACATTTTTCTCATGGATGCCTCAACGTGTTGTTTCGGGTGTTTGGAAGCGCGTTTGACAGATATAAAAACATTGGAGCTCCTTGATAAATTGCCCGCGAGAAAAAGCATTGGACACTCGAGACAGTTGGCAGGAGTGTATATATATATATATATGTATCTAGCAAATAAAGGACAAAGGCGATGGAGGGTAGAGTTGAGAGCGAGGCGTTAAGGACAGGATACGTCCCAGGCTGGTTCCGGTATTGTTCTCGTTAATAGCACCCAGATACAACTCAAACTCACCCTTCTTCGATCAAAACCGCCCTTAAGAAGGCGCAGGGTTTTCGTTCGAATACAAAACGCATACACACACACACACATGTACACAAAACCAACTTCGATTATATCTTTTGATCTGGACAATGTCAATGGGGAAACTTCTTGAATTGCCCTTGTTTTCCGGTGTGCAACAAAAACTGATACTATTCACTAGCACACACACATTTCTTTACTGCCGTCTCCATTTACTTTAATATCAATTTACTCCTGGAATTAAGTTATTTATTTGTTAATTATTTTTAAAATAATAACGATTCTATCACTGTTCTATTTTTAAAATGGTTTTAATAATAATAATAACGATTCTATCACTCTTCTATTTTTGAAATTATTTTAAAAATCATAATAATGATTCTATCACTGTTCTAATTTTAAAATGATGTTAAAAATAATAATAATGCTTCTATTACTGTTCTATTTTTAAAACGGTTTCAAAAATAATAATAATAATGATTGTATCACTACTCTATTTTTAAAATGGTTTTCAAAATAATGATTCTATTACTATTCTATTCTTAAAATGATTTTAAAAATAATAATAATTATGATTCTATCACTATTCTATTTTTAAAATGGTTTTCAAAATGATAATAATAATGATTATATCACTATTCTATTTTTAAAATGGTTTTCAAAATAATAATAATAATGATTGTATCACTATTCTATTTTTAAAATGATTTTAAAAATAATTAATAAAAACTATTCATTAGTCACAAAATGATAATCCCTGAAATAGAAAATAATCCCAAATAACTAAGTACTACAAAACTTGTTAAAAAATAGTTTTCAGAAGTAAAAAAATATGTTAAAGAAAATCTTTCTATTTCTCTTAAAAGCGAATTTTTTTATTATCGCAAAAAATGGAAATTTTCCCTCACATTTGACAAAAGTTTCCTACCGCATCTAGACGATATGAATTGTGTATATAAAAAGCTGTGCCGTGCGAATTACGATATGCGGTTGAAAAAAAAATGTAAACAGAATAAATAGAAGGGAAATAAATCCTAATAATTTACAGAAAAAGAACCTTATTCATGACAGTATTGTATATAGGGTGTTTGCATCAATTACTGCGTTTTTTGCCATAAAATCCGATGAATTTTTGTCATTAAAGGTTTTTTTTTTACAGAAAACAACCTTCGATCGTTCGAAATACTAAAAATCATAGAGATTCGTATAATAACGAAAACTCCTCTAGTCGAGAATAATAGTAAACATTTTTTTGCAACTCTCGACGAGCTTTTAAAAAGCGAAATCGATGAAGGATCTCATAATACGGCGTACGTGTATAACATAAGTCCCCATCAAAAATCCAAAAGAAGGAATAAAAAGTATCCGCGCATTATCTTTCTAAACGTCTACGTAAATACTCATATGAATGATTTTATTTATTTTACATACACTGAGAAAAAAAGAGATGGTTTAATCCACCATTCGAGGGGTAAATAATTGAGAAGCATTCTCTATTAATCAAAAAAACCTGATTGCAAATCAGGTTTCAGTATTTTTTAAAGAAAAATTGTAAAAGAAACAGTTTTTGTACAGTCAGAATCACTCGACGTTTTAGCTGGTGTATTTAAAAAAAATTTTTAACGATCGTGTTTAAAGGTAAAAATTAAAATGTATTATCCTAACATATCACTGTAAAAACACTGCAAAAACAAGCATCTTAAAAGACATTATAATCACTTTTAAAACGATTAAAACATCCTATTTTTCCATCTTCTATCTTCGAAAATATTATCTTAGAAACATTTTAAGATGCTTTGGATAACTTTTTGGAAACAACTTAAAAGTGCGACTACCAAAGTATCTTAAAATAAGAAGCCTTCCTTTTTACAGTGTAACTATAACTATTCAAGATATCGATTTTGTTTAAAAATTTTATTTATCTCAAATGCTTGAAAGAACAAATTTTGATGCTAAAACAAACTTTCCAAAAAAAAACGAACGCTACAAAAGACGAGGGAAAGTACAATATATGTGATTACAATGAAAAGGGGGGAGGGGAATTACCAAACGGTTGGTAATAAATATTTCAAGGAGAAACAGTGAGAGAAGAGTCTTAAGTACCTCGTTTAAGTTGTGGTACAGCTTTTAATATCAGGCGTCATATCAAGAAGACAAGAAGAAAGATGATGAAACGACAAAATCGAGACGACGCGATACAGTATAAGAAGGAGGGAAAGCTAAAGAGAGAGAGAGAATGAGAGAGAAAGAGAGAGAGAAGGAGGTACGTAAAAAAGGATTCGAATATAAAGAAATTTTACAACGTTTACAAGAAGCAATAATGTAGCATACGGTGTATAAAGATTCATGCAATGATATTACGCATGTGGCGCCCTCCATATTTGCAGCCAAGATGAGCCTTTATTAGCAGTTATATTCCCGTTCGCTAGCGAATCTATACGTTCACATAAACATAAATTTAAGGCTAAGATGATCATATCTTATGCAAATGAGACACTTTAATCCTTTGAATATTTTCAGATCGTTTTTAATAAGCGCCCCCAACCGGTGACGAGGCAATCGAATTAGACCACAAGCGGATCAATTAGTCGATTGAAGCGCAGCAATCAGCCAATTTTTTCTCTCTCTCTACGTATATATTGGAAAATGATTTTTCAAGCCTAAAATAACTTGATTGCTAAATATTCTTTTATATCATGTACATACTGAATATAAGAATATAATTAAGATCTTAAGATTCAATTTCAAGAATCTTTGCACATATTCACTGTTTGATATTATTTTCAATTTTAAATAATAAATAAATTATATTTTTATTTAATTAAAATTTTATTTTTATTTAATTCGTAGAATAGAGAATAATTTTTTTGATTCGACAAAATCTATATTAATAATATTTCTATATGTGTAATAGATTTTTCCCGCTGTAAAATATATATATGTGCATGATCAAACCAGAAGGAAGAGAGAGCCTATGGGCGATTTTCGGTAAATTTTCAACTCTGTTGTTTCATGATGGCTAAAGCTTTGTAAAGTGTGATAATAAGCCCTGGGGCTGTCGGTCCGAAATCCACAATTTCTCTATCTCGGTACCAAATTGAATCCTTCGGAGGCAAGACCCATAAAGAGAGAGGGCGAATCTCTGAGATCGGTGATCCGTAATTCTAATTCATCCCCTTTTGTTCATTCATTAAAAGACGGTTTAATTTTCATATATACACTTGTACTCGTGTTCGAAGCTGCACATCTACACACAGCCACATCTGCACATGTACTCATATAAGGAGAGAAAATATATATTAAAATTTTGTAAATGCGCGTATACGTATGAGGTAAACTTTACACATGTGCACATATGCGCATGTAAACTATACGTATGTGCACATATACACTTTAAGCCTTTGCACATTTACGCATATAAACTATAAACATATGCGAACATATACACTTATAAACGATATGCACATTTACGCTTGTAAACTATTCGCACATGTGCACATTTACGCAGAAAATGTTTACACATATGCGCATATACTAATATACTCCATACGCATTTACGCATTTTAACATTGACGCATTTACGCATTTAAACATTTACGCATTTACGCATGTACACATTTACGCGCATTTACACATTTACAAATTTACGCATTTACACATTTACGCATATAAACTATATACACATACAACACATATGCGCATATACACTATACACATATACGCATATAAACGAAAAACATAGGCACATGTACATTTTAATACAGTGACACATTCGGCTATGGATGTAATACACAGAGTTAAAAATACATTTTAAAAAAAATGGACGAAATAATGAAAAGATTAAAGGAATGATTTTTATTTTGAGAAGCTGCTTTTTTCGCTAGGCGCGCACTGTATATGTGCGTGGATATGAAGGGACAAAAGACGAAGTAATCGTTGCTTGAAATTATAATAACCAGCAGACGTGACCGTCCTGCTTGAGCGTTATAATAAGTAAGTCGCCGCGAGGGTAATTTTCAGTGTTTAAGAGCTCATCCAATTATATCCACAGCTGAGCTTGTCGTCGTACAACGTGAGGGATGACCGTGTAAAAGCTGACTATCAAACGTCTGTAGAGTTCGCGACATTACATCCGTTCACTGTCATACCCAAAGTAATTTATTTCACTTAATCAAATTTTGTACTTTATTTGCGCAAAACACTGTCCACGCATAGTTTCACTTCTCTTCCTCTATATATGTCTTTACAATAACCCCTTCTTGCTGAAAAGGAGGGAAAAAAATTAAGGATACTGGATCTAAATTTACAACTTGATTTTAATAGTGAAGAAGAAGAAGTACTCAAGAGATTTTAAATTCTTCTAATTTTTAATCTTTTCTGTTTCTTCTTTTTTCTGTTGGCGAAAAAAGGTTTTTTTTTGGGGGGTGGTGCTTCGTGAGAAAAAGCTTGTTTGAATTAGTCCAACATGTACCGGAGGCAAAGGAGGGTGGCTCTCAGGATATTACGTAAGTCTGAAAAATGCCAACCCAAAAGCAAACTGGAGACAGGATGGACAAAGGACTGCCATCCTCAAACGATATAGCCGAAGGCATCGCGGCTCTGCAATTAACGACGAATAACAGGGGAGTTAGTGCAGGTAACGAGACGCGAAACTCGCAACATTTTTGTCGTTGTTGGAATAGGTTAACTCGATAAGCGCTATAGTAAACTTCATGAAAACGTTTCAGCCTCAAGTAATTATAAATACCATACCCCCGAGAGAGAGTATGTAGAGAGAAAATTATTTCACGACTTCATTAAATCTATTTATAAGTCAAATTTTTGGTGTCTAAATCTTTACAAAAAGATTTACAAATCATTAAACAACCAAACAAGGATTGAACCAACGAACATCAATCATACAATTGTACCAATTGATACAATAACCCAGTTTGTTGATATCATAACCCAGGACCTAGTAATTAATATTGCAAATACGAACCCAATATAATGTTACATGCTGCGAATTTTAAAAAAACCCTTTTTTGGAGAAACTGTTTTAGGCTCCCTAAGAGAAACGATAGGACCTAATCCAAATGTTTTAAGAAGAGATATTAAAGACAGAAAATAATTGTTTGATGTTGTGAAGTATCTGGAAAAGTGGTTTAGATATAACACAACCAAAAGTGAAGGGGCTTTAACGGGGGTGTAGAAACAATCTATGATGTTTTCGTGTCGGCCACTGAAGCTGGAGCACAAATCAATTAGTGTGAGGCCTCGGGCACTTGGTTGTAGAACTACCCTTCTCTGTACACTACTAGCCATTCCTCTCCTTGCCTCTCTCTCTCTCTCTCTCTCTCACTCTCCGCATTTACCTCATAGATACTCGAAAAGCACGTTCACCGACAGTAGCCACTATACCGAATACAGATTACGTTTCAATCCATGCACTAACGAGTGTTTAGTGTTTACCGAACCGCGAGCCCACACCATCTCATGATGCTTTGCCACTGTTTCCAAGTCCCCCTGCCTATCTACAATAACCAGAATTAAGTAAAACTTGCCTCGACATTGTCTAATGTAAACACGTAATTCTCTCATATTATTAACCCGCAACAATGGACATTTATTTCCTTACAATTAACACAAATAATATTCAAGTCAAATGTTGTGTCCAAATGTGACTTTTTTCGCATATTTTAGCTAAAAGATGCGACTAATCGACTTTTTCGAGATTTTTTTTAGTCAAACGCGACTGAAATTTTTTTAATTTTTCAGAAAATTAAAGTTAAAGAAAAAAGTTTTAGTCAAAAAAAAGGTTCTGTTAAATTTATTTACAGATTTCTTTCAAATTTTTCAAAATAACATCAATAACTTCTTTTTTAAAAAAATATTTAATTATTATTCTTCCATGAGAATTAGAATTCTTCAAAAGATTCAATTTCAAACCTTTTTGAAATTAAACTACTTAAAGAAAAATTGTTATAAAACATGAAGAAATCGATCACTCCAAGTCTTCGACTCGGAGAAATCGATGTGTTTGTGTTTTATAATAATTAAAGATGACCGAGTGATAAAATCATTACTTTATATTATAATATTTTATTAAGAAGAAGGAATTTGAAAATAATTGAATTCCTAGGATTAATTTTTTTTTATTTATAAAGATAATTAAAATTTTGGAAAGAATTTTATTAATATTCTTTGCAAATAATTGAATTTCAAAAAAAAAAATGTAATTATTTATAAGGATAATTGAAATTTTGAGCAAATTTTTTTTATAAATGTTTAAAAGTAATTGAATTTTAAAGAAGAATTTTGATATTTTTAAAAATAGTTGAAATTGCGGAGAGAATTTAGAAAAATTTGAAAATAATTGAATTTCTAGGACGAATTTTTTATTTATAAAGATAATAAATATTTTGACAATAATTTTATTAATTTCTTTGCAAATAATTGAATTTCAGAAAAGAATTTGATTATTACAAGGATAATTGAAATTTTGTGCAAATTTTTTTTAGAAATGTTTAAAAGTAATTGAGTTTTAAAGAAGAATTTTGATATTTTAAAAAATAGTTGAAATTGTGGGGAGAATTTTAAAGAATTTGAAAATAATTGAATTTCTGCGATGAATTTTCTTATTTTTTAAGATAATTGAATTTCTTATTTATGGAGATAATGATAATTTTGACGAGAAATTAAAAAAATTTTTTGAAAATAATTGAATTTCTGTGAAGAATTTTATTACTTTTGAAAATAAATGAATTTCTAGAATGAATTTTATTATTTATAAAGATATTTACAAATGTGCAGAAATAAATAAATAATGGAAATTCTGATAAGAATTTTATTAAAATTCTTTGAAAATAATTGAATTACAGAGAAGAATTTTTTGATTTATAAAGATAATTGAATTTTTGAACAGATTTTTTTTAAAAATGTTTAAAAGTAATGCATTTTGATATTTTAAAAAATAGTTGAAATTGTGGGGGAGAATTAAAAAAAAATTTGAAAATAATTGAATTTCCGCGATGAATTTTCTTTTTTTTTTAAGATAATTGAATTTTGCAAAGAATGTTATCAGAACTTTTGAAAATAATTAAATTTCCATGATGAATTTTTGTTTATTTCTCAAGATAATGCGATAATTTGACGAGAAATTTAAAAAAATTTGAAAATAATTGAAATTCTGCGTAAAAAATTATTACTTTTGAAAATAATTGAATTTCTATGATGAATTTTATTATTTTTAAAATTTTGACGAAAAATTTCATTATTTTTGAAAATAAATGAATTTTAGAGAAGAATTTCATTATTTATAAAGATAATTGAATTTATAACATGCATTTTATTGAATTGTTTTCAAATAATTTAATTTTGGAAAAGAATTTTATTATTCATAAAAATAATTGAAATTTTGAATAGTTTTTTTACAAAAATGTTAAAAATACCTAATTAAAATTTTGTCATGCATTTTATTAAATTTTATTAAATATTATTCCAAATTGTTTGATGTTAAAGTATGTGTTGGCGAGAAATGTGAGTTTTATTTACAATTTTGACAATTTCGTTTTTCCTTTTCGGCGTTTTTTTCCTAAAATTTCATTCGACTTTTTCAGAAATTTTATGCGACTAAAGCGACTTTTTTGTGTCTTAAAGACGATCTGAGCTCTGGGTTTAACTTGATTTAATTCATAATGGTTCGCCGAATATTTTCAAAACAAAGTTTTGAATTGAAAAAAAAATTATAATAGGAATAATAATAGTATGATCAGAATGTTAACAGAGGAACCTGTTTTTTTTTGTAAGTATACTCTCGATGAAAACAAAAGTAAGTTCATAAAATTTAAAACTGTCGACATAGTCAGAGCACATAGGCGTTAGATGAATGTGCCTCTCTCGCATTTAATTACGGGAGTATTTTATCGGGCCAATGCCATTGGACGCGAGAGAGAGAGAGAGAGCACACAGTGTTTTTGGCCGCGCTGCTTTTGTATTATGCGTTACGTCTGTCCGGAATCGTCCGGTATTTTCGAACGAATATCGCCGCCGCACCATATGAACCACGGGCGTACACATATACCGACCGGCCGAATATTTATGGGGGCCAAAGTCAAATTAGTGGCGTACTGCGTGCACCTTTTGATTAAGTATCTGTTAACTAAAGGTAATACTTAATAAAGTAACGCTGATTTAGTGTACTACGACCGCGTGAGTATATTTTATATATACAACATGCTTGTATGTGTATACATCTTGTATGTACAAATATGTGTATTCGTATATATATATGTTTATACTTTTATATTTTTCTGTATGTGTCTTCTTATACATTTCCATATCAATATGTATCTATACTTATACATTTCTGTATCAATACGTATCTTCTTATACATTTATAAATGTTTCTATACTTATACATTTATAAATGTTTCTATATACTAATACATTTATAAATATGTTTCTACTTACACGTTTATATAAATATATGTATTTATACATTTCCTAACCAGTTAACCTCATCGACTATTAGTTCGTTTTCCGATTAAAACAAAAAAACTTAATGTTTATGCTTTGGGCCCTCACATGTAAACTACATAAGCTGTATCTGTAAGTCAGCAACGTGTTTTAGCATCATACTGATGCAATATTTATTACGTCGATCTTAAGGCATAATACAGTAAGAAAAATTGTTTTAATGTTGCCACTATATTGTTAAATATTAAAGCATAAGTTTAAGTTTTTTTATTACAAGCATAAGTTTGATTTTGATAAAACGAGAATTTTTTATTATGAGACAAATTGCTTCAAGAGAAGATAGATAGAAATGGTTTATGTGCAAAAAAAGGTTATTACTAATTCTACAGTAAATTTTAATACCGATATAACAAATTTAAGTCAATGCTACTCATATTTATTTTCAAAAATCTAAAGATTGCCGCTTTAAATATTTTTGTGTCTTTGTGAATCTTTTCCTTTTTCATTAATCTTTCTTTTGAATTCACATAACCTCTTCTTCAACCATGAGGTCCAATCAGAGTTTCTGATTTTTGTTGATATTTTGTTTTTTCAAGATTTCTTAATAGCACTTTAACAACTGAAATGTGAGTTTCCTTTGTTGATTTACTCTTTAATATTTTATTATAATTTTTTAATATAATTTTTTATTATTTTTTTTACGTCAACAAGTTTTAAGCATTTCTCATTGTTTCTTAATTAATAACCTGATGAGGACATGAATATATGTCGAAACATGTTGTTTAAATAAATTAAATGAACTTCTAATGAAGTATATTTTATTCAAAAGAAGACCTTGTTAGAAAAATTTAATATGTTGTTAAATATTGTGTAAATATTGTCAAATAATGTTAAATATTGTCTAATATTGCCACAATATTGTCTAAACATTGCCACAGTATTTTTAAATATTGTTAAATATTGACATAGTATTGTTGAATATTGTTAAATATTAAAAATCATATTTAAGAACCGTTTTTAATAATATTGATAATAGTAGTATTTAGAGGCCGTTTATGCTAAAAGATGTTCGTTTATAACAAAAAATTGTATAAATTGATACAAGTTTCGATATTGATAAAGTCCTCATGAGGCAATTTTTAATAATAATAATAAATTTTAATCTTACTACAGATGTTTTCTTTTAAATTCGTTAGTTTCCGTTTCCAAAATTTTTACATTTTTGAAATCCAATTTATACAATTTTTTGTAATAAACGAACAACTTTAACCGTAAAAAGCCTTTAAATACTATTATCATTGTTAAATATTGTCTAAATAGTGTTAAATATTTGTCTAAATACTATTATCATTGTTAAATATTGTTAAATATTTGTCTAAATACTATTATCATTGTTAAAATATTGTTAAACATTGTCTAAATACTATTATCATTGTTAAATATTGTCTAAATATTGTTTAAATATTGTTAAATATTTGTTTAAATACTATTATCGTTGTTAAAATATTGTTAAATATTAATTTTTGTTTGTTTGACCGTATTATATAATTTGTAGAATAATGAAAAGGCCTAAATAATAATAATGAAAAAGCCTTTTCATTATTCTACAAAAAACATTGTTAAATATTGTTTAAATACTATTATCATTGTTAAATATTGTAAAATATTGTCTAAATATTGTCTAAATGTTTTTAAATATTTGTCTAAATACTATTATCATTTTTAAATATTGTCTAAATACTATCATCATTGTCTAAATATTGTCTAAATATTGTTAAATATTGCTACTTTCTCACATTCCCAGTTAAGTATAAATGAAAATTGAATAAAAAAATCTCTTATTAACGCCAATGCGCATTTCCCTTATTTTATTCCCACCTTTTTCATTCAACCGGATTGAAATGATGCTCTTGGGTCAAAATACAGCCAAGGGGGTCCCGGAGAGAGCATGTCCCATTGGAGAATTTATGCATGTACCTCCGATGTATCACCACCGTGCGACTTACCAGGTCGTCAATAAACTGAAACTCCGATACCGTACGCGTATATACATATACATACTTCTTTAGCCTTCTTCAGGTTCCCGTATCAGATTGCAATTTGTTCGTATTTGCATTGGAGAACCCACATTGATATTTTTATTTCCCCCCC
Source organism: Leptopilina myrica (nomen nudum) (assembly GCA_032872475.1). Taxonomy (NCBI): domain Eukaryota; kingdom Metazoa; phylum Arthropoda; class Insecta; order Hymenoptera; family Figitidae; genus Leptopilina; species Leptopilina myrica (nomen nudum). Next base: position 22,683,804 of record CM065467.1, on the reverse strand, counting down.
ACTCCGAAAAAAATCGCAATAACTCGAAAGATTTTTTCAGTAAAGCGAGACTTATTTTCATAGGGATCCAGCGTCGAATTTCCAATCTGTTTCCAATTCCAATCGGAATTTTAGTTCCAAACTGTATTTCTGATCGGAATCGGAAATTTTAGACGAATTCCGATGAAAATTGCAAAAGAATAATAAATCGTAATCCCAATCGGAAAATCGAGACGAATTCCGATGGAAATTATAAAAGAACTGCAAATCGGAATTCAAATCGGAAAATCGAGACGAATACCTGTTTCCCATTTGAAAAGAGGGAGAAACGGAATTCTCGCCAAATGAATAAAAAAGTTAATTAAAATTAAATAATTCTGCTTTTTTGAAATCTATAATCCTCCAATATGAAATGACTAATACACATAGATACGATCCAGTGGGAAAATATTGTCAGGAAAAATAAATCACGAATCAAAAACAACCCACTTCCTGATTTCCAAAAAGAAACACCTATTAATATTTAAATTTCCCCCCTGCTTGATTTACCGATTTTTACTAAAGATGATCATCACTATTTAGAAATAAAAGCCATAAAAATAGCGAGAATTAGAAACAAGAAAAAAAAATAGCAGCAAAATAGGTACTTGGAAATGAAAGAGAGATTCGATCCTCGTGAGATAACAAAAATTTAAGAATGAAAAAAAAGAATAGTTAACCTTGCTTGTCAACTATATATGCGTATATAAATATATATAGTGAAAAATAACGGATCTAGCTCTAGTTTACAAGCTCAGAATCTCTCTTTCTCTCTCTCTGTTTAGTAGCGGTACCCATGTATCTTTCGGTAACGATTAGTGTGTACAGTGCACTTGGCTCAAGGCAATAAAACATTTTTATGTCCTTCCAGGATTGTTTGATTTCGAGATTAGCTGAGAATTTTAGGCGAACTCGCATATCATCATGATTTACCTACAAATGAAAGGTAGACGTAGCGACGACGAGATCACGATGTTTTTTTTTTGTTTTGGGAGAAAAAGGCCAAGATTCTCTTAAATTTCAAATTTATACCCACTGCCCTGTCATAATCTTGATTCTAACGCCCGCTCGGGGAGTGAATTTGTATTTTTTTTCTTTGGTTTTTAATTTCATGGTGGCCGTATTTATCAACAATTTTTTATTCACTGGCTAGAGAGGGTGAGAGGTTGTTTTAATTAAAATCGAGGTTTCGCGTTAGGAATTAATTTTTAAGTGTGTACTTTCCGTAATGTTTAATTTTTATAATTTGTGATGATTCGGTTTGTTTGTGCGCATATGCGCGAGAACACATGCGCACAGACGAATTTATTGACTTCTGCGCCAAAGCACCTGCGCAGCAACGAATTTCTGCGCGAGAACACATGCGCACAGACGAATTTATTGACTTCTGCGCCAAAGCACCTGCGCAGTAACGAATTTCTGCGCGAGAACACATGCGCACAGACGAATTTCTGATTTTTAGATTATAAAGATTAAAAAAGTGAGAAAAAAGGAGTGTATTTTGAAAATAGTGATCAATATCGGGAGTGAAAGTGATTCAAAGTCGAAACGGTGAGGGAGTTGACTGGCTGGCATTGCACCTCCCAGTGTGAGGACGATTTAGGGCCTACTGGTTGGGTCTAAATCTTCCATGGTGGTCTATAGTATATAGGCTATATCAAGACACAGGGCCACTCGATATCACTCTTCCTTTATTTTGTTTTCCTCTATTTCTCTCCTCTTCTCTCTCTTTCTCTCTCCCTTTCCTCCTTTCTTTTCTTCATGTATACTTTACCTTCCTCGTAACTCAATACAATTCTCCATGCTGTGGCTTTAGTCAGGAGGAATTTACACCTACTTAATTTATCACTTTTTTCAAGTAAAAATATTTGAAATTAAAGTTGCACGTCTTGAAAATTTTCAAACATATAAGAGAATTAAAAATTACATTACAAACGCAGTTTCGTTAAATTCTATATGCCGCAAGTTTGAAAATTGGGATTAACAATAAAGAAATTTGATTTGAATCATCGAATTTCTAATTATAAAACGTTTCTTCGAATTGAAATTCCAATCTGTTCGATTATTATATGCGAAGAATCGAATTCAGAAAATTCCACAATTTACAACCAAACAGGTATATCCATAATTTTGTTCGACCAGTCCAAAGATCTTTTCGGGAACATAATCTCGAATCTGAACACTGACAAATGACTTAATGTCGAACACATTGTTGAGGTGGATGACACATTAGCTATTATCTTGATTTAAGAAGGAACACGTATTTATCTCCTTTTTGCAGCGCGCAGGTTTCATTCGATGTATGAGAGAGGTTGAAATAAACCTTTTTTTTCCCCTCCCCAGATTGATATCAAAAATTTTATCTCGAGAAATTTCATTCGTGTTTTAAATTTCAGGATCAACGCAAATGTCTATTAGGAATATATCGAATGAATAGGGAGATAAATCTAATTTGTAAGATTTATTACTTTCTATAGTCCTTTTTGCTTCATTTTGCTATGCATTTTATTTATTTTTTGGTTTGTATTTTATATCGCTTTTTTATTATTGCCTTGTGCTATTTGAGGATTATTTGTTTCTATTTATTTTTTTGCATAAAGGACGATTAATTGGACCAACATCATATATGTGAAGAGAGAGAGAGAGAGTATAATTTGAAAACAAAATCGCATTGCGGCAAAATTCCTGGACCATTAGCGTGAGTTAATAAGAGTCGCAAAATACTAAAGCCACAAGTACCGGACCGCTCGATCCGTCCATTAAAAGTCAAATGCAACAGATCTATTCAACGTCATAATTACTGAGGGAGCCACTACTGCGCGCCAAGGCAATACGGCGTATAAAAAAAAACTCGTCGTTATTAAAAAGTTTAAATGTCTATTAATTACTTGACGTTATGCAAGGGGACCGCGTGTTAAAAGTATAAAATGCATTTAATTATCACACCCGGCTGAATGAGGGAAATCAATGGGTTCTCTTTTTACTAAAGCGGCACAGGCACGAAAGCTTTTTTCAAAAAAAAAAAAAAAAGACCTCAATTTGTAAACTCGTCTCCAACATTCTCTCTCTTTCTCTCTTTCTTTCGTTGCAAATAACCAACGCTCACCACGTAATGAGAACGAGTCCTGAATCCGCTATTACTTCCTTATGAAAAGTAATTTTCGATTCATGTTTCTTCGATCAACAAACTGACGTTTGCCCTTAAGGTTCTTTTCACACTTTTCTTTAATATCCATTTTCCATCTTTAGACCATTCAGAAGGAGAAATTTTTTTCGTTTCGACTATAAATTCATTTACACTTCTTCATTGTAGGGGAAATATTGAAAAAGACTAAGAAATTAATTAGTACTGTTGTTATTCTTAGTTTTAATTTTAAATAATTTCTTCTTCTTCTTCTTCTTCTTCTTCTTTTTATTATTATTATTATTATTGCGAACTATGAGTGAAAATATTTGGAATTTTTTCTCTTCGTGTTTGTATTTTCGTCTAATGTTTAGCGAGGCAAAGGAATGGTTATATGATCACAATAGCAATAACTCCGAAACCTTCGGTAACTAAAGGGATGCACTGCTTCTCAGGAATAGTTACAGAGGTGTCACCAATACACACCAGAATCCTGTGTAATATATCCATGTGTATACTTGGTTAAACCAAAGAGTAGAAACTCCAGAAGTGTCACCAAGAGTAAACCTGGACCTCACGACGACCACTTACACATTGTTAACCCCCTGATATATATTATTTCCACCTTCTCGAAGATGGTTCTCAATCGAAATATTTCACCCTTCTATATAAAAGAATTAGAATTTAAATATCATTAGGATATTTCGAATATCCTGTAGACAAAAAATTAGATCATCATTTAATCATTAAATCATCATAAAAAGTTAGACCATCATTTAATCATCCTACAAAATTAGACCATCTGTAGACTGAATCATATCCTTATGTTATTGTAACTTCTTTTGCCCTAAACGTCTTAAAATTTTGCCCCTTGTTAAACCTTAAATAATTTTAAATATTCATAATGAGAATATTCTTCAGTCCTATTATAGAATCTTCAAGGGATATTCCAATTTTTAGAAAACTATATCTTCATGCGGAAAAATAAAACAGAATAGTCTGTAGGGTACCCTAAATGTTCGGGTGCAAAATATTTTAAAGAAATTTTGTTCCAATTTGAGTGGAAAATGAAGAATGCACTGGAGCTTTACTTCGAAACCACGTGGTGTGTGATATACATCGCTATATCACCCTTGTATTTACTGCAGTGTCAAACCAGGGGCGACAAGTCTGTTACAAATTAGAACCGAAATCTCTCTCTCTCTCTTATACACCATCATATATGATGATGATGATAATAATTGCTGCTCCAGTTGCAAATCGTTGACTCGACATTTCAAATTTGACACATCCTTTATTCACTTTTTATTCTATACTTAATCTTAGAATAGTTATATTGTAAACGGTTGCAAAAAATTAGAAATTTTAAGGGATTTTAAATATTTTGAAATATGAAGATTTCGATTATATTATTCAATGATTTTAAATATTTTTGCCATCGGCCATATGGTTTAAAAATAATAACTGATTTGAAATCAAATTTTACTAGTATTTCCAACAGGATCAAAATAGGGTTTAAAATATATACTTTCTGTTTATAAGCAACTATTATAAATGTGACTTAATTTTAATTTCTAAAGTAACCATTTAAAATGTTCAGTTTGAATTTAATGCAAATAGAACACATCCTCGTAAAATTTTCCATCAACCATAACATACAGAAAATTAAGAAGAAACATACAACATTATTCTCAAAGAAGCGATTAGATTACAAGGATCTCAAGAATAAGATGCATCGAGAGAAAAGCACATTTTGTTGCATGCACACACATATATATATATGCACATCTTTCGAACGATATCGAGAATATAAAACGAAATAAGCCATTAAAATTGACACATAAATTTATAAATAACTTTTGTGACTTTTGTCCAAGAAAATGTTTTGTATACATATAGAGTGGTACAATCATAAAGACTGACTGTTGATATTACTTTATGAGATTGAATAAAATTTATCAGAGCGTGAGCTATTGGGTGAGATAAACGATTCCCTTTTTCTTTTTTTTTTTTTTTGCATATAAGTTGAAATATAACATATATGTTGATGTGTTTGTGTTATCCAAATGAATAAGAGAGGTTTCCAGAAAAGTTTATTGGCGCTCTTTTCATGACACCGACGCGACGATATCGACGTTCCCTTCTTCGATCGCTAAAGAAACATACCGTATCTTTTGGAATGCCATAACTGACGCCTGAATTCCTGACAATTTACTATCCGATTCAAGCTCGTGTATCAACTTGGACATAAAGGGAGATACCATGCCTTTGCGAACGATAGTCATTTAACATGTGCGATCGTTAATCGCCTCTTAAAGTACATATATACGTATATATATATATATATAGTTATATGTATCTACATTTCATTTATATGTTTGAAAAAAATAAGCTTCACCTGGAACAGTGAAGCTACACTCTAAAAAATGTAAAATGAAAATTTGGGTTAAACTTTGACCTAAACTATCCTACTTTCACTTTCACTATTCCTACTTTGATTTTCACCTCGAGCTTCAAAATGAAAAATTTAATTCTAAGAGTTTCGAGTTCTCACAACTAATTTTGAAATGTATATGATTTTGAGAAATCCGAAGCAAATGCCTAGAAGCAATTTCCAGATTTTTATAATTTTAAGATTCTATAAATGTTCGTCCTAGAGGCTTTTTAAAAAAAAATTAATTTGCGATTCCTCACGTCAATGTCGAATGCATGAAGGTGAAAAGCAAGAAGAAGAGAATGAATGTAGAAGAAAAAAAAACAGAAACAACGAAACTGGAAAATTCGTTATTAAAATTAATTATTCAGATTGGTAAAATAGCGATATATAGGCTTGAAACACCGACGGTGGCGGTCGTTTCAACGAAATGAATCGTAAATTGGAGCCGGTACCCATAATTCCCCTTTTTCTTCCTAACCCTACGCGCGCCTTGTAGAAAACAGCCCTTAAAACCCTTTACTTTTAACTCATTAAGCATCTTGATTTATACATCGTTCTTTATTTTAATCTTTTTTATATTTTTCCTCATTTTTATCCGCACACGAGACGCGGGAACTTTTTAGAATTTGTGGCGCGCAACATTTGGCAACATTGCCTTTTAAGTTAACTCGCAGCTTTGCAATTTTTTTTCGCCCAAAATATATTGTCCTGCGTAGGTCCTATATACATTTTTTCGAGGCATTTGATTAAAATTATAATAAAAATATTGAAACCATGAAAATTTTATGAAAATAATAAATTGAATAATTGAATTACTGCGAAGAATTTCATAATAAAGTTCCAAACAATTGATTTTTTTGAACAAATTTATATACTAATTTCATTACTAACAATTGAATTTCTGTGATTGTTTTATTAATATTTAGAAAAATAATTGAATATTTGAGTAGCATTTGGTCAACATTTTTTTTTAATAATAGATATACAAATGATTTAATTATTATTAATTCTTTATATGAACTAAGATTTTCGAAATTTCTAATTTAATATAATAATCTGTTACTATACCACCTTTAAAATTATTTTTGTCATTTCAAATTAATTTTTATTTTCCACAATCTTCAAATAAAATTCTTCTTTAAATCAATATTTAATCATTTTTTTAAAAGTTCTTCTTGGCGAATTTTTAAATCTATTTGAATACAATTTTGTTTTTTTGTAAAATTTCGATTATTTGAAAATTCTACAATTATAAACAATGTACACTAGAAAATAAAAACTTGAAATAATAATAATTTATTAATATAATAGATAATCAAATTTTTTAATTAGGAAAATTTGTTGACATTAATTGGAATTTTACAATGAATTTCGTTAAAATTTTAGCTAAAATAATTCAATTTTTTTACTTTTGAAAATAATTAAATTCTTATTATAAAAATGGTTATTTATAAAAATAATTGACTTCTCCGAATGATTTTATTATTTATAAAATTGATTAAATTCCTAAAAAGAATTTTTAAATTTACGCAGTTTATTGAAGAAATTAATGTCAAATTTTAAAACATATATATATATTTGATTTTTTTTGAAAAAAAATGCAAATTCCATTTTAAATAATTGATTTCCTCTGCAAAATTTTATGCTTTTGTAGTGTAATTTAATGTTCCTGTAGAATATTAAGAACATTTTTGTATAATAACTATGAATTCTTTTAGTAATTTTTTTTTAAATTTACCTTAAATAAATAAAAAAAAATTTACAGAATATATTGAAAATCATATTGAATTAGGAAAAATTTTTTGGAAATAATTTGAAATTTTTTCATGAATTTTATTAAAATTTTTAAAAATAATTCAATTTTGTTTCTATTGAAAATAATTGAATATGGCAATAAATTTTTCTAAAATTTCTAAAAATAATTGAATTTTCTCGAAGAATTTTGCTAATCATTTTTGAACATAATTTAATTGTTGACGACAATATTTTTTAGACTTTTTGCAAACAATTGAATTTTTGGCGAAGAATTTTATTAATTTTTTCAAATAATTGAATTCTTGCATGACGATTATTGTTATTTATGAAAATAATTAAATTTTATCAAAATTCCTAAATATAATTGATTTTCTACGAAGAATTTTATTAATTTTAAAAATAATTGAATTCTTCTAATAATTAATTGACTTTTAAAGTGACTTTCATGAAAATTCCTAAATATAATTAAACTTCAGCGAATAATTTTTCTATTTATAAATAAGTCGCTCCTGTAATTCAAAATATAATTTTTCTCCACAGACGAGAATGAAAAACTTTTATATCTTAAAAATGAATTTTCTATCAAAGCTACACTTTTGAATTTGTCTTATATAGTTAACATTTACTTTATTCTTGAAATCTCACTCTTCTATATATATATCCTTTCCATCTCTTCGTCTCTCTTTCTCTCTCGCTCTCTTTAGTCCTGCCACTTGCAATCCTCGTGAGCGACTCTCTACCTATCGAGACCGCATTTTAATGCGAGTCTAATTTTCGATTTAATTTCGGTAAAAATGATTCGGTCCGCTTCCGTTTCTCTTCCCTCTCTCGCGCTTCTCTTATACTTCTCCATTGTAGGTCGTTAGCGGAACAGAATTTCCCCAGAAAAGTTCTCCATACCATTTCCGTCAATTTACATAAGTCGCACTGAAACTAGAGTGCTTCCTGATATATACGTATATATATAGTAAAACTAACCCCATCTGGGGGATTTTCAATTTATTTTTTCACAAATTTTCAAAAAAGAAAAAAATATACCTATATTTGCAAAAAAAACCGGTAATTTATAATTTCTTTTAATTATAATTAATAGAAATTATAAATTACCGGTTTCTTTTGGCAAAAAAAATTTATAAAATTTAGTTTAATATAAAAATGTTAACTTTGAAAAAAGGGGTTAAAATTGCTTCCCAAGAGATTTTCGAAACGGGAGAAAAAAATAAGAAAGCGTTCCAAATATAAATTATTTTTTACAAATAAATATAATATAATTTTTATCATCAATAAAATTTTTATCAAAAAAAAATAATGAGAAGTGAGCGTTTGGACTTTTTTTCAGTTTCTTTTCAAATGGAGAAATATATATAGAAACAGTATAAAAGGAAGAGGAAGGAAATTCATTTTCGAAGGGATATAACTCAATTTGTAACCAATGTCATTTTATCGTCGTATATTTTTTAATTACTTCACTTCAACGCCTGAATCCCTCTTTTTCGCGGGAGACCTCTTATTTGCTTCAAGACTCGTTCCTTATTTAACAACACGAGAGGCACAAGCCCTTTCTCCACTTCCCCTCCCCCCCCCTTGAAAAAAAACTCTCGGGAATCGAAGTTTAACCCCTTTTTAGAAGGTTTATAATTTCTTTTAATTATTAAGACTTAACATTGCGGAATTGTGACGGAACGATCAAAAGTCTTTCATAGCACCGTGAAGGGGTGAATGGAGAACAAAAAAACAAAATTTTTACCTTTTGAACTACCGTGCTTTTAATTAACTTCTATTTTATCGAAAATTTAATAGCTTTGAGTAAAAAATTTGATTCTTAACGTTGCGATTTTTAATACGGTTTTAATGAACTATTTAAGGAAAATCGAAAACAAAATTGATTTTCTATAATCCTGAAGGTTTAGAAAATTTGGATTTGGAGTCGAAACATAAAAGGGTCTAATTTGGCAAATTTGAATTATTAGAATTTTTTTCTTAAATAGGATTAGAATTTTTCTTATGGATTTGAAAAGCCAGACAAATGATTGTAATTAGCAGACAATGATTTTGGGTGTGAAATACCTGTCCCTAAGATTTTTATCTTGAACCATTGCTTTTATTTTGCAAATTCGACTTCTTGACTCCGTAATGGGAAAACCCCAAGTACTTAAAATCTAATTTGTATTTTCTTCATCCCCTCCACTCAGGGTGTAATTAACAGTAAGTATTATTTTTCAACTCCTATATAAACCCTCGATCAGTTTTCGTCGTTTCAGTCGATTTTTGATTTCCTTCTTCTTCGGTCGCATTCATGTATACTTCGATTATACCAATTTTTTTTTAAATTTCGGTTTCAATATCGGGTTCAAAATTCGGTTTTACAAAATTAGAAAAGTTTAGCGTGGTTCAAATGTTTAATTTTTTGTGCCTAGTCTTAAAATTAAGTGTGAGAAATTATAACTAAAAGTACAATTCAAATTTTCAGTGCTCCTTGAAAAGAAATTCGTTAATAAAATTAAAAATCTGAATACGTAAAGTGTGCACTATTGGAACGAAAATTTCCAGAAGAAATCGAGAGATATCATCATTAAGGAAGAGATTTCGATCAGATCAAAAAAGCAGATTTTCAACAGGTTTAGTAATTTTCTTTTATTTATAAATTTCGATAAAAAAATTGCAATTACATTCATTTAGTTTTTGAAAGTTAAAAAATTCTTTATAAGACAAGTAACAGGGTGAAAAGGCAAGCCCTAAGGCCCAAGTTTCAAACCACAAAAATAGAAAATTAAAATTTTTAAAAAATAGTAGAAAACATTCATTAAAAATTTTGCCCCACAAAAACTTGTTTTTAAAAAAAAAATAAAAAAAAAAGATTAGTGAAAATTAACATTCTTCGATAGTACATTCTTCACCCGTGATTTCCTCGTAGATTTCGGATAAATTATTTTTAATTCGAAAATTATATTCGTCGACGGCGAGAAATTGTTTCAAAACTAATTCCTTTGTATTAGATGAGAGACAATTCCAAACCTCTTTCTTTGAGACTGAACCCTGTTTATTGGTATTCGTTGTCAACAGATCAATGCTCATGTAGGCTATGACCGCCGTCATTGCCATAATTTTCAGTTGTTTGATAGTTTTTTTAAATTCGAAAAACGGTAGAATTCCTTCAATATCGACGTTTTCTTTTTCGAGATTTTTTTTTAATTCACAATAATAGAAGTCGATTAGTTCCTCAAAGTGTTTCTTCTTCAATTCCTTTGTCGTTGTGAAGTACAAAAATATTAACACGTCCAGTGCCGGTGGCGCGTATCTGTAAAAAAAATTGAAAGTTTTAATACACGTTTTAAAACTGTTTATTAATATTTTATTTTATTTTTTTATTTTTTATATTTTATTAGGTATATTTTTTAAATTTCTTTTCTGAACAAATAGTTTTATATCGTGATAGTTTGACAATTTTATCGCGCACATTACGTGAACGCTGAGTTATGCTTTTTCACGTTTGCGCGCAATTGAAAAAGAACAATAAAAAGAATGAGTCATGTAATTGATAAATCGACAAGTCATTAATTTTTTAACAAATAGAATTTTTTAACACTAAATAAAAGTTTTTCAAAAAATTACTTTTCATTTTTTTTATCTTTCGATTTGAATTAAATCTAATCTTATGTTAATTTAAATTAATTTAAACTAAACGAAATGAAAATGAGTTAATTAAAATTAAAATAAATACGTAAAATTAAGTTAAAGTAAATAAACAATTAATTAAAATTAAAATAAATACGTAAATTTAAATAAAAGTAAATAAAATGAAATAAAATTTAAAAAAATTTAGTAAAATTAAATTAAAGTTAATTAAATTAAGGAAAAAAAATAAAATTAATATTAAAGTTAAAATATTCAGTGACACTTTATACTTTAAATATGATTTTCAACGGAGTCGAGTTCTTAACAAAACGGAAATAAACAAAACGGAGTTGTATTAAGAATACTACACCCGCATTCACTTTTGTATCAAGAGAAGGGGGATTCTGAATGTTTTCTGATGCAACCGACAGAAAATTTAAAAATTCATTTCGAATTAACTTTCGCTGCCAAATTGTCACCAAAAAATTTCCTTCATACCCAGAAAAGAATTTTTTTGTACTCTAAATATTCAACTGCAAAATTCAAATTAAGACACTATTTAAAATTCTACTTAAATTGAATTTGAAAAAAATCAACCTACCTGCACAATTGAAAATCGACCAAACAACAATTAACTGGATTCCCCACCTGGTCCAATTGAAAAAGAATATTATTAGACCATAAATCAGTGTGGCATAATACTTTTTTTCCCCCAAACATTCTTTCATAATACTCTTCGGCCTCATTTTTCAAACTCTTCTTCACTAATAACCATTGTTTTTTGCATTTTTCTCCACTGATGATGAAATCAATAATATGACAAACACCATTTATATTTGTCTTTAATGCTCCGGACATTAAACTTTCCGGTGAATGTAAATTGCAATTTTTTTCATTCAAAAACTTCACTATACTTTCTCTTCGTTCGAATAGAAGCGATTTTCCATGAAATTCAGCAATTGCAGTTAATGCAGTTTGACAAAAATTCAAATTAAACGTTTTCAATTTATCCAACATTTGAAAATTTCTCGTTGTCATTTCCTCCAGTAGAATAAAATTGTTCTTTAAGCCTAAAATAAATTTAGGTCTCCTTAAGAATTTCATTTGTGCAAATAAATTCTCATAGAGAATAATTTCATTATTAAAAACACTGGACTCTTTAACGAAATTTTTTTGCTTCTCACTATTTGGCACTATTTTGAGGAAAAAACTGAAATTCACCGGTTCCTCGGCAGTTTCCCTTCTTCCTTTGAGGATAAAATATTTTCCCAAATAGCCCAACATTTCGTCTTCTATTGGTATTATTTTTTCAATTAAATATTTATTATTTAATTTTGTTCGAATCACTTGAAAAGATGGCTCATAGCCAAGAACTAAATTCATTTTGAAACTTTTTTTTAAAATAGTTTAAAAATTTTTTATTCAAACACAAATTTAAAAAAAAATTTTTTGGTTATGTATTTTAAGAGACGAATGTTATATGTTATGAGTGCGTCGTTTCATAACGAACGAAGAAAAGGTACTGATATGTTCATTAAGGATCACGTATCGAGAAATTTACAAACAACACAAACACTTTTTTCTCTTTACATGTATTATCGTTGAGAACTCTCATACATAAGTTCCGAGTTACAACTGCAGTTAATTTTCATTCTTAAGTAATAGTGTCAGTCACATTATTCCGGGCTTCCCCGAAAGCAGAAAATTGAAATCGAAAATGGGAAAATTATAGTCTAGGCAAACTTGAAAAAAGTATTTTTTTTAAAAAGTAGATTATTTAAATTATTAGTGGCTCAAAACGTAAAAAAAACTAGTAAAATTAAAAAATATTTATTTAAAGGTATTATGAAACGCTACTGAGGGATTCCCGCATTGACATTCAAAGTAGAAAGAGTGGTGGTATACTTATTTATAAAGAGATAGACAAGGAGAGTTGCGCATGATCAGAAGTTGAAATAAGCATTCAACTTTAAGAAATCAAAGAGTATTTTACTTTATCGACAGTCAATAAATTTACTTCAATATTTAAATATTTAAAATAGTGGTTTACCTTTACTCTTTTTTATCTAATGAATTTAATTAAATAGTTTGTTAAATAATTTGTTAAATAATATTAAAAAAATAAATAAAGACGTATCAAGTATTTAAAATAGTGGATTACCTTTACTTTTTTATCTAATAGATTGAATTAAATAGTTTGTGAAATAATTTGTTAAATAATATTAAACTAATAAGTAAAAATGGTAAATAATATTAAAATAATGAATAAAGATGTTAAATAATATTAAAATAATTAAAATTTAAATTAAAATTTACTTTAATATTTAAATATTTAAAATAGTGGTTAACCTTTACTTTTTTTATAAAAAATAATAATAATATAATAATATAAATAATAAAAAATACTGAAATAATAAAAAAAGATGTTAAATAATATTGAAATAATAAAAAATAATAGAAAATATTAAATATAATAAAAAATAGTAAAATAATAAACAAATATTTAAAAATAAAAAGTAAAAAAGATTTTCAAAAACGAAAGTCAAAAAAAACTTTTATTTTTACTTTTTAATTAAAAAAAACGAAGTCAATTAAAAAAAAATTACAATCTTACGTCATTACCATTGAATACAATTCAATAATTTCGTCGATTATTCTTTTTTTGTAGTTTCGATAGTTTTCAATATTCTGAAGTGACGACAACATTGATGTGTCCATCCACAATTCGGACATTATTTGACGATAATCATTTTCATATTTTGATTTTAATTCCTCACGATATTCCCTATAGAGATTCAAAATTCCCTGTATTAATCCATAAATTCGTTCATTCTTCATCATATCCTGTAATTCGTGATAGGAAAATAGATAATTTCCATTTATTTGATTTTCATTCAAAATTTTCACTACAGTCTCGTGATAAATTTTGCAAAAAATATCAATTCCTTCATTCCTCATTTCCTTTGTTGTATTCATGTAGAAAAATCCCCAGAGATCGTAGGCTGGCGATGAGTATCTGCAAAAAATGGAAAACGAAAAATTTAATTATAAAAAAAATAATTATCAAAATTGTTCAAAAAATTATAAAATATTATAAAATAGTAATTATCAAAATTATTCATATAATTATAAAATAATAATTATCAAAATCATTCATATAATTATAAAATAATAATTAACAGAATTATTCCTACAATTATAAAATAATTATTATCAAAATTATAATTATTCAAAATTTATCATTTAATATTCACTAATTTACCATTTTCATCATATAATAATTCATAATAATTCATAATAATTATATCTTTCATTTATTATTATCAGCATACATGATTATTAATTTTTTTTAATTAATTATAGTCAATACTAAAAAAATAAGAAAAATATAATATAATAAAAAAGTAGTTAAAAAATATTAATAATAAAAATAACAAAAATTAGTAATAAAAATAACAAAAATTAATAATCAAAATATCAAAAATAAATAATCAAAATATTAAAAATTAATAATAATAATAATAATAAATTATTTAGAAACAGCAAAATGTCACTTACTTGGCGAATTGAAAATCGAGGAAACAACACGTCACAGGTTCATTGTTGTCATTGTAGCGAAACAAAAGATTTGAAGCGACGAGGTCCGAGTGGCACAAAACTGGTAATTTGGAAAAATTCGGATGCGCAACAACGTCGAAAAATTTATCCACCATCTCGAGGAAAATGAGTTTAAATTTTTTACACTCCAACGTCTCGAATTCCTTAATCAAATGAAACGAGTCCGCTAAACAATGACCAATGGAATTGAAATAAATTCTCAAAAAACTTTCCGTTTCACGAATCATAATTTTTTCCGTCTCAGAATATTGCCTCGTATAATTAATTAATGGAGTAGTGTCAATATTCTTTTTATGATACACAATTGATCTCGCATGAAATTTAGCCAATGTCTTCAATGCAATTAAACAATGCGCCAAATCAAGAGAATGCATTTTATTAATTGCCCTATAATGTTTACTCTTCATATCGTCAATAATGAGAACATGATCATTTTCAGCGTGATAGAATTTTGGTACAATATCCTCGTCTTCGATTTTTAAAATTTTTGGAAATACTGCTGAATAAATTTCAATTTCACGATAAAATAAACCGAGGCTTTTCAGAATACTAAATTGATTGTTAATATTTTTAACCTTTCGTATTTTTACAAAAAGCCGTAGGTCCTGTTTTGTGTTACTAATTACCGGACTGTGAATTTCAATTGTTGCGTATTTGTTTCTTTGACATTCTCTTTGCATGAAGGTGAGTTTAATTTCTACGTCCTTTAGATCGATTATATTGCACAAATGATCGGTTTTTAGTTTAATTAATCTCTTAACTGTTTTATCGGACAGAATTGTAACACCTGGTATTTCCATAATGGAATATTTTGTACTTCGTTTAGTGAGGGTCTTTTTGGAACTGATACAAAATCAGGAAGAGAGAATATTTGTTTATTTACATTCTGTTGGGTAACATGGGGACTTTATTAAGCAAATGTATTTACGGTTGGACAATTTTTATTCGAGCTTAAAATTTCCAAAGGCTGTTGGAAAAAGTGGTTTAAAGGAATAGGTTGGAAATTTATTGATGAATCACGAAATTGATTAGCATTTGTCCTCTGGGTTGTTCCTCTTCCTCATCGTCACCAATATCATCATCGTCGGACTGCATTCTCAATCCACTTTCAATTGAGACATCGGATGATTCGTCCCCTTCGGAAACTTCATCACCTAGTGATATTGGATCATCACTACCCTCTGAGTCACTAGCTTCGCCCACCATAAGACAGGAGTACAACTCCAATAATGATTCGACAATTCGATGCTTGAGACGTTGAATTTTATCGAAACTGTCCGTCAACACGTCCGGTGAATTCATCCATATTTTTTGCCAAGTTTTTCTATAATTCGGCCCATGTGTCACCTTAACTTCCTGATGGAGAACGTGATAGATTCCCAAGACACCTTGCAACATACCATAAACACGATCCTTTTCCATCAAACTCACGAATTCACTGTAAGGAAACATGTCCTCTGCATTGACACCCTCTGCATTCAAATACTTTGCCAATTCTGCATAATAAATCATGTAGAAATTATTCAGTCTCTCTGTTCGCAGCTCCTTGACTGTAGTCGCGTACAAAAATGTCCAAACATCATAGGCCAATGATGAGTATCTGGAAGAAAAAAAAACCTATGATCCTTCTTCATAAAATTAAAACAAAAAACGATTCATTCCTAAAAAACTTACTTGACAAACTGAAAGTCAATCATGCAGCACTTATCAGGTCGTCCATTGCGATTGTAGTGAAACAAAAGATTCGACGTCTGCAAATCGGAGTGACACAAAACCCTCATACTGGAGAATTCCTTAGCGGTAATTGTCGGAAACAGGGAATTAGCCGCTTTCTGAAATTCCCGTGTAAATCGTCTCAATTCGAGAGGAATAAATTGCGGAATATAGCGGAATGCCTCCGTCAAACTGTGTCCAATTCCAGAATAATATTTTTGCATTAAACTATCGTATGGTCGTAATTGTAATCTAACGTGCCATGTCACTTCACAATCGTCCAATAAACTGTAACCACTAACTTTCTCCTCGTAAATAATTGATCGCGCATGAAATCTAGCCAATGATTTTAGTGCAACGCAAACGTGCTCATAACCAAGGGAACATAGTTTGCCAATTTTTCTATAATCATTTGTCACCATTTCGTCAGTTATTATGACATGATTCATTTGGGCGTAATAGAATTTTGGTATTATGTCAGAGTCTTCGTTTTTTAAAATTTTCGTGAATACCATTGCATACATTTCGGCTTCGCGATTAAATAAACCCAAATTCCTCACAATCGACTCCTCATTGCTGTTTAATGACGGTGGTATTTTCACAAAACAACGTAATAATTTTGGTGTATTATCAAATGAGAGGAGAAAATAACGTCCAAATCGTCCCGCATAACGTCGACCGCATGAATAAATGCGAACTGTAATTTTATTTATTTCCTCTGGTCCCAAACCATTTGTTTTCAAATAAGCAATGTCGCGAATTACTTGTTCACTCAGTGAAAAACCGGGACAAATGTGTAATTCCATCTTCCTTTTTTTACAACAACACAAAAAACCAATAAAATCAAATCACTTTTTTAAAAATAATAAAGGAATTATTTTTCCTTTTTGTCCAACATTCAGATGATTTTTTTTTGTACAATTTTATTTATAAAATTTATAAAATTTATAAATTCAAGAAACGTTACAGTGAGGGACAACAAGTTCGACTGTCAATAATTTCAAATCCCTTTTTCAATGACAAGTCATTTTTCCCTTCCTTGTTTTGTCAACGGAATCACGTGTCCTCATGCTTCGAAAAAGGATAATATTTCGGAAAAAATTAATTCAAATTTTTTTCTTACTGATTCCAATTTTTTTCCTTAATAAAAGTAAATACTATAACAGTAACGACAATAATAATGATTAAATATTACTTTCACTTAATTTACTTAATTTTATTAATTTCCATCATCCAAGGGACAAATTTTTAGTCACAATAATAATAATTATTATACCAAAATTTATTATTAATACAATGATTGATAATTGATAATAATAATAAAAATAATAATAATAATAATTACTAACTTATTATTATAATAATGATACTATCACTCGCTAAAATGGTTATTATTATTGTTGCTATTATCATAATTATTATAAATAACAATGATTAAATAAATTTTAATTACAATTTTAACTATACTCAAGTTTGAAATTTGGTAAAATTATAAATTTTAAGTAACTCTTGAAAATAGTTTATTTTTAAATACTTTATCAATTATTTATGGATAAAAATTATGTCACTAATTGATTTCTTAAAAATGGTGAACGAATTATTATTGATAGTAAATATTGGGTTATCGTGGAATTAGTCATATAATTTTACTTATCAACTATATATACAGTGTTAGTGCTATCAACCTTGAACCTGCGGCACTGTTTTGAAAGTTTGTCTTTATCAATTTTTCCGTAATATTTAAAATTAATTCCATGATTAATGCTACTATAAATATAATTTATTCAATTTATTGTATTTATATTCATTTATCACTAAGTTTAATATTAATTTTTTTTTAAAATAATTTTTATTAAAGACTAATAAAAACTGTTAATTAACAATTTAATAATTAGAATATAAGTTAACAAATGATAAAAATAATAAAAATAATAAAAATAATAAAAATAATAAAAATACTAAAAATACTAAAAATAATAAATATAATAAAAATAATAAAAATGACTAATGATATTATTATTATTATTACTAATTAACGAATAACTAACAAAAGTAGACTTCAACTTAAATTAACTTATTAATTTAATAAATTAAAAATGAATGTTAATTAATTGTTAATTAATTAATAAATTTACATTAATTTTAATTAATAAATAATTATCTTAATTAATTAATTTTAAAAAATGTAATGAACTTTCATAAGTGGACCTAAAAAACATAAATTTATAAATTAATTTTTATTAATATTTTGTACATAAAAATAAAATTAAAAAAAAATTGATCCAATTTTAAACCCAGGAGTTAATAAGAAAACATATAAAACAAATCTAAGAAATAGAACAAAATCAACAAGTATTAAAAATACAAATTTATTTTCAAAAATAAAGTCAAAATTTGTAACAGAATTGTTTTTTTTTAACAATCAAAATCGTCTAGTCTTTTATACAAATCTAATAAATTATCCACCATTCTCAATTTATACCTCTTTACATTTGAAAATTCATTTAGTACAACATTTTTTAATGGAACATTTTCATTAATTCTTTGATGTGAAGCCTTTTTTCCTAGTAGCGAAACTGACATTATGGAAAATGCTTGTATCATACAATGTACTTGGATTTTTAAAAAAGATTTTTTCAAATCTTCAAAAGGAAATATTAAATTTACATTTAAATTTGCCTCTTTCAATAAACATTCTTCTAAAGTTTGATGGTAAATTATTAGTAAACTGTCCATTTTTTCTGCGCGAAACTTTTCCGAAGTTGTACTATATAGAAAATATAGTAAATCATAAGCAGGGGCGCAGTATCTGTGTACAGAAATAAGAAAAAAAATTGTGATTAACAAATTAATGAGTGTGTAAGGTGAAGAGATTATCACAAAAGCAACAATGTAAGACATTTAGTTGAAGAAAAAAAAATTATTTTCTCTTAGAAAAAAATTAATAAGTGTTAAAAAGTGAGAAAGATTTTAAATTTGATTGTAGTAGAAAACAAATTTTAAATTAATTGACAATTTTATTTTTTGCTTTCTTTTTTCTTTATTTTATTTTTTTTTGTTTCTTTTTTCTTTTTTTATTTCTTTTTCTTTTTTTTTATTTTGGAGATTTTTTACCATTTCTTTTTAGTTGAATACAATTTTAATTAATAACTTTAATTAGCTTCAATTAGCTTTAATTTATGTTGTCAATTTTATTTTTTAATTAGTAGAGTTAAAATAATTACCGTGCCATTTGAAAATCGACGAAACAACACTGCTTCACCATTTCGTTTGGATAATATTTAAATAAAATATTATTTGCCCAAAGATCAGCGTGGACTAAAACATTAATTTCATCATTTTTTGGCGACGTGTGTTCAAAATGATTTGAAGCAATTGCTTCAATTTTTTTTCTACACATCATTCGATTTTCCTTTCCATCAAACTCTTCTGAATGATCAATTATATAAAGTAAATTCTGCACAAAATAATCCAATGTGGATTGAAACGGACAATCATTTAAATTAATTTTAATATTCTCCCTCCGACACAATTCTAAAATAGAAATATTTTTCTTTTTTTCAAAAATCATGGATTTCGCATGAAAACGAGCTATGGATTTAATGACAGTAGTGCAATGTTCAAATGAAAAGAAATCCAATTTATCTAAACACTTGTAATCGACCATATCTTCTAAAACAATGCAATTATCAAATCCCAAAAAACATTTCGGTATAAATTGTCTTTCATTGGATAATTGAAGTTTTGGCAATATTTTCACATAGAGTCCAAGTTCGATATTGAAACAATCACCATCTTCGACAAAATTATTTTGTTGACCATCAATTGGTGGTAGTTTCACGAAAAAATTTAGATTTTCAGGTTTATTTCCTTTATTCTTGAAACTCACGTTCAGATTGTAATATTGTCCAAGAAAACCCTCCAATTGATTTCGCAATTTGAAGTCAAAAATAAAATTTTTTTTCTTTGGAAAAATTAGGTGGAAATTTTCTTTTATTATTTGAAAACACTTTTCAGTTCTTAAAACACTTTCGTCTTGCATCATTCCTCACTTATATTCAGCAACTGAATGAAGAATAAATATATATATGGTAATTGCTAAAGTTTTATCTCAGGAAATATATATATTTCATCAGTAAAAGAAAAAATAGCGATAACAGTTTGAATACAATGTTCCCTTTTTTGAAATCATATGTGAAAAAAAAGTCTCCATAATTCATAAAAGTTAGACGATACAAATAGAAACATGATGAGTAATAAGAAATGCAAATTGAAAATAAAATTAAACTGTTTTATTAAATAGACAAATAGTACAACATATGGCCGCAATATTGACGCAACTTTCAATATTATTTGTATTTCAAAACTTTCTGCGGAAGGTTCTCAAATTTTCAGGAATCAAACTTCGAACTCGATAATCAATTTTTAAAAAAGTTGCTAAAAGTTGTTTTTTCAAACTAATAAAAAGTAGTGAAGAAGGGAGCTATAAAAAAATTAAGCTTGACGATAAAAAAACACGTTTTAGACTCTTTAGAAAACTGACAAGAAGAATTCCATTCTAAGTTTTATTTTTCCTGAATTTTCTCTAATTTTCATCAAAAATATTAACTTCTTTCTTATTCTAAAAAATATTTTTCATTTATGAAAGAAATTGAATTTTTACGAAGATGTTTGCAAAAAAAATTTAAGTAATTGAATTCTGTACTATTTTTATAAAAATAGTATAGATAATTCAATTTTTGCGAACAACATTTATTGAAATTTTTTTAAATAATTTGAATTTCCAAGAAGAAATTTATTACTTTTAAAAATATTTGAATTCTTTTGATTAATTCTTTTATGAATGTGATTTATTATGATTATGATTTTTATTTATGAAAATAATTGAATTTTACTAAAAGTTTTATTAAAGTGCTTAAAAATAATCGAATTTTCGAAAATCATTTTGTTATTTATCGACTTTCGATACCTAAATAATTAAATTTTTCCAAAGAATTTAAAAAATTTTTTCTTTCAAGTAATTCACTTTTTGACAAATTGAATTTTTATTTTTGAGAATAATTACATTTTTTGAGCAATTCCTGTAAAATTGTGTTAAAAATAATTGAAATACAGGGAATTAATTAATTAAATTATTACGTACGATTTTATTAAAAAAATTTTTAAACAATTTATTTTCCGTATAAAGAAATTTCTTACTTTTAAAAATACTTCAATTCTTGCAGTGAAAATTGATTTTCATGAAAATAATTAAATTTTACTGAACATTTTATTGAAATGCCTCAAAATATTTTTGAATTATTTGGAAAAACTTTAATTAATTTGAATTTCAAATAATTTACATCTTTCAAACAATTTTAGTACATTATTTTAAAATTAATTAAATTCTGTTAGAGATTTTTTTAAAATAATTAACTTCTTTCGAGAAATTGAAATTAAATTTTTAAGAATTACATTCTTTGAGCAATTCCTGTAAAAATTAAAAATAACTGAAATCCAGCATTAAATTTTATTATTTATGAAAATAATTAAATTCTTGCGAACAATTTTATTATTTATGATAATAATTGATTTCATTCAAACAATTTTATTAAAATGCCTCAAAATAATTAAATTTTCGGCAATGATTTTGTTATTTATCGATATAATAGAATTTTTTTGAAGGATTATTTATGTAAATAATTTATTTTTTCGGTGAATTGATATTACATTTTTTAAGAATAAAATTTTTTAAGCACTCCCTGTAAAATTTTATTTAAAATAATTGAAATCCAGCAATGAAAATAGTTTATTTATTATTATTTTAGTTTATTTTATTATTTATAAAAATAATTCAATTCTTAATAACAATTTAATGCTTTATGTAAATAATTGATTTTTTGCGAAAAATTTCATTAAAATGTTTAAAATGTATTGAATTTCAATGAAAAATTTTGTTCTTTTTAAAAATAATTGAATTCTTTGATAGAATTTTATAAACATCGTTTTGAATACTTAATGTTTTTAAATTACATTAAGTATCATGAAAATTTAATTTTAAATAATTGAATTCTTATGGAAAACATATCATTTATGAAAGTAAAATTGAATTTTTCGATTAATTAATTTAAATTAGTTGTAAAAACAATTGAAATTCTTCGATGAGTTTTATTGTTTATGAAAATAATTGAATTCTTGCTCAGAATTTTATTAATTTTTCTTTTATATAATTAAATTGTTTTGCGAAATTTTATAAAAATACTGTAAATTGAAAATAATTTAATTTTAAACATTCTCTTAATATAACGTTTAAAAGAATTCGATTATAACTTTTAAGAATAGTTACTCGATTTCTAGTAAATAATAAATTTAAATAAAACAGTAAAATTCCTGAAAATTTTTTGTAATCTTCCTGCAATGTTCATGCAGGCTTCCCTCAATACTTTCTGCATTAAAAAAAAATTAAAGTACTAAAAGTGGGATTAGAGAAAATTTTACGTAATCCACCCCCACAAACCAAGTGTTACCCAGCCCCTGCTTTAAATTTTTTATATAGGTAACGATCAATTCTAACAGATGTTGAATGTCAGTTCCCCGAAAAAAAGGGTTGTAAGAACCCAATAAAGGGTGGTGGAAGATCTATGCTCTAATAATCGAAGAAAAAAGTGTCCAATGAAAGAAATTTACTGCCTCTACTAATTAAGAAAGCGTCTTTGTGACCAAGCCAGCCCTTTTTTTCTCTCTCTCTTTCTCTCTCTCTCTCTCTCTGTCTTTCTCCACAACCCTTTTTCGTCGTCGACTATCCCAGTGGAAGAATTAATTAATTCAGAATGTATCAATTAAGAATAAAATTTACTCCTCTTGCATGGACTTGTTTTAATTCCATCTCATTTTTATTGAATCGTTTTGAAATAAAAGAAAAATATTTTCTCAACCTGGTACGGCTATATCCATTTCTTTTCACTAACGGAAGGAAAAAGAAGGAAAGAAAGAAAGAGAGAGGGAGGGAGGGTCGATTTTTTTTTCTCCATCACTTTTCGTTCTTTTTATTGCAAATTGGACGTGAAAAATGACGCCTTGATTAATCTGGTGGATAATTTAAAAATGAAGGGGTTACTGTCGACGGGAAAGACTGTGGATAAAAATGCAAGACGCGAAATTGCCAATCAGCGAAGGAGCGCAAGGGATGAATGAGGAAAGAGTGAATGTCGGGAGAGTTCGGTGCGTAACTTAGTTAAAAAATTATCCTTTTAGTGAATCTCATTGGTTCGCTTGAACGCGTACGTTTAAGAGTGTCGATTTACATTTTACACATTTTGTACAGTTTATACATTTTGCACACTTTATAAATTTTATACACTTTATACATTTTGTGCACTTTAAACATTTTATGCACTTTATTCACTTTCTACATTTTGTACACTTTATACACTTTATACACTTTAGACACTTGAAACACTTTATACACTTAATATACTTTATACACTTTAAACAATTTATACACTTAATACATTTTATATTTGGAATTTATAAAAATAATTGAATTTTACTAAAAATTTTATGAAAATGCCTCAAATTTCTTAGAAAACTTATTTATGTAAGTAATTGAGTTTTTGGGAAGAATTTTATTAAAATTTAATAGAATATTTGAATTATTTTAAATAAAATTTTAGTTCAATAAAATAATTGACCTCTTTCGAACAATTTTATTGAAATTTTTAAAAATAATTTATTTTTATCAAGAAATTTGTTACTCTTAAAAAAACTTAAATTCTTGCAATGAAAATTGGTATTTATGAAAATAATTGAATTTTAATGAAAATTATATGAAAATGCCACGAAATGATTGAATTTTCGGGAATGATTTTGTTATTTATCGATATAATTGAATTTTTTTGAAGGATTATTTATGTAAATAATAGATTTTTTCGGTGAATTGATAATAAATTTTTTAAGAATAAAATGTTTTAAGCAATCCCTGTAAAATTTTATTTAAAATAATTGAAATCCAGCAATGAAAATTGTTTATTTATTATTATTTTAGTTTATTTTATTATTTATAAAAATAATTCAATTCTTAAGAACAATTTAATGCTTTATGTAAATAATTGAATTTTTGCGAAAAATTTCATTAAAATGTTTAAAATGTATTGAATTTCAATGAAAAATTTTGTTCTTTTTAAAAATAATTGAATTCTTTGATAGAATTTTATAAACATCGTTTTGAATACTTAATGTTTTTAAATTTTTTAAACAATTTTTTTAAAATATTTGAAACTAAATAAATTCTATTAGAAAATTTTATTAAATAATTAACTTTTTTCGAAGAATTGAAATTAAATTTTTTAAAATTACATTTTTTGAGCAATTCGTGTAAAATTTTATTAAAAATAATTGAAATCTGGCAATCAAGTTTATTGTTTATGAAAATAATTAAATTCTTGCGAACAATATTATTATTTATGAAAATAATTGATTTCTTTCAAACAATTTTATTAAAATGCCTCAAAATAATTAAATTTTTGGGAATGATTTTGTTATTAACGATATAATTGAATTTTTTTGAAGGATTAGTTTGTAAATTTTTTATTTTTTCGGTGAATTGATATTAATTTTTTTAAGAATAACATTTCTTGAGCAATCCCTGAAAAATTTTATTAGAAATAATTTTAAACACTTTAAACAATTTATGCACTTTATACATTTTATACACTTTTTACATTTTATACACTTTATACACTTCATACATTTTGTACACTTTAAACACTTTTATCATTTAAACACTTTAAACAATTTGTACACTTTATAAATTTTATACACTCTAAACACTTTATACACTTTAAACACTTTAAACACTTTAATCACTTAAACACTTTAAACAATTTGTACACTTTATACACTTTATACATTTTCTACATTTTCAACATATACAAAAATTGAAATTTTCACTTTTTGAATTTAAAAAAAAAACAATTCTTTTTTACAGTAATAAAAAATGTATTTTCAAATATAAAATTTTTACATCAGCGTTTTTTCTTTTTTTTCAATTCGATTGCGAAGGAGGGGGGAGGGAAGAAATATAATTTTTTTTCCTTTATCTCAGTCAGACTAATGCGAACGATTCATTACTGTTGGAATACAGATAATTCTCGTTGGGTATAGTGAGAAGAAAGAGGTTATAGAAAAGAGGTGACACATGTGTTCAAAGTCTGTGTCCACTGATCTTTGCCGACTGGAACTTGGTCGGTAAAGTCTCGTTAAAGACTAAAGGTGGATCTTTGGTCGATTGCTCGCCGAACGCAAGAACTTAATTTGTCTCTTGGAACGCAACTCTATCGGTCCAATTTTCAAGATAAATTCTCCCATTTTCACCACGAAATATCGTATTCAATGCAGTTGAATACAATTCAATTTAAATAATTTCAATTTTTTTCTATTAGTATCAAAATAATGCAAATATAAACGTACTTAATCGTTTTCTACTAATATTTGAATTATTTTTTGAAAAAACACATTTTTCCGTAAATCGAAATGAAAACAGTGTTTTTTCAAAAAAATAATTCAAATATTGGTAGAAAATGATTAAGTACGTCATCATTTTGATTTTCCATCAATATTTGAATTATTTTTTGAAAAAAACACTTTTTTCATTTCGATTTACAGAAAAATAGTCCGGGGAACCTTTCAGGAACATTCCTGCAAGGTTCCTGAAATATTTTCCAGACAACTGGGTAAAAAAGTAAAGAAAAAAAGCTAAAAGTATAATTTTAAATTAAACGATACACAAAAGGGTAAAAATAGGCTAAAACAGGGGCGTAACAAGAAAATGACTATTCGGGGCCCTTTAGGGAATGTGTTTCGAATTTTAAATTAAAAAAAATTTTGCCAAGGCAAAAAGTGTTTTTTTGTCCATTGGCTTATTTTGCGAGAGGGCAACACCTCAAGTGCACGATGACAGGAGTCATCAATACCTTCACGGTGGAGATGTTTAACAGTGTGGTCGTAAATACAAAGAGGAGTCGATAAGTTAGTAAACTAATTAGCAGGCCTGCCGACAAAGACGAGCCAAGCCTCGTCTGTCGCCAACGTTTTTACAACAATTCCCTCTTCACCTCCCCCCCCCTCAGTGTTTGTCCCTCTTTCACGTATTTGATTTTGTTTTCTCTTAATCCCTCTTCCCTTCCACTTTAAATTTCTCCTCGTCTTTCTTTACGATTCTCTTCTTTGCTTCCCACGGGACCGTGATTTCTCGTCATTCTCCTCCCCCCCACACACTTCTTCTACTTCAATCGGAATCGATATCGATTATTTTTTTCCATCAAAAAATTTAGAAACCAAAAAAAAAATTTTTTAATTAAATACTTCTTTGTCTATAATTGAAACAAAATATCGAAAGTGGTATTAAGACTCTTATCAGCAATAAAATACAAATAATAAAAATTTTGCCACTGGTAAATATTTGACTGTAGCGCCCTCTACTAGTTTTAAAGTTTAATATTAGATTTTTTCGCTGACAGAATACTTTAAAAGTTTATAGTTGCTATGATTCTTCTTTTTTTAGGTGGGGGAAAAATTGTATTTGGGAATTATAAAAACTTTTTCCTTAGTAATTTAAAAAAAGGGTTGAAGATTAATTTTCCTAAAATAACATATATTTTTAGTGTTTATATATATTAGAATATTCATTGATGTGAATAAAAGATCAAACAATTTCGAAGGATACGTTGGGAAGCCTGAGAAATGTAGAAGTGACATTGTTAATTATTGTTTTTGGTATCATTTTATATTATACCTTTGACATATTAACTGCATGGGGAAATAGCAAAGCATTACCTGTATGTCACTATTTCAATGAAAATGTGAAATACCTTTTCAGTTTGTAATAATGGAAGCCCGGAAAATGTGATATTTCCAGAGCCTAAAGCAAAAGATACCGAATCTATTATTCTCATCTCACATAGTGACACTCGAAACTTGTTTTTTTCTCTCTCTCATTTTCTATTGTTCTCTATTATTATTGTTAATCCTGTAAAAGAAATATATTCAATTTTCGTTGTATTTCATTTTTCACTTATTTCATGTTCGTGGAAAAAAATTTATAAATTCATTTTCCAAGTTTAATTTCCTATGAATAGGGTTCTTTAACAGGGTTCTGGCAATTTTTTCTATTTTCAAACTTTTTATTAATCGAATTTTATTTTTCTTCCATAGAAAGATTTTCTAGAGATATTTTGACTAAAAATATATTAAGTATAAAAATTACAAAAATAAAAAAATTAACTAAAAAAATTGTAATTATAATTATTATAAATAATTAACTAAAACTAAAAAAAATGATAAGTAAAAATACACTAACGAAAAATACATCTAATAGAAAGTGAATGATTTTATAAAATTAAAACCTAGCAAAATATCTCGATTTAATCGGTAAATTTTTTTTTGTCTGACGTGATTTTTAATAAACTTTACGTCATGTGGAATTCTTTTTTTTTATAAAATTCAAACAATAACGGATTTATAATAGGGCCTATAAAATGTTACAGCACTGAAAGTTCTTATCATTTGGTTAGACTGAAATAAAACCACAGCAGAATGTCATAACAAGGCGTTATCAGTACTCTGCATATTCAACAAGAAAATGTGAAACATTGTGATATTCTGTCATTTTTCTAAGAAAAAAAAAAGAGAGAAGAGAATCAGTAAAATATTTTTGATAACATATAATTTATATACCAGGGAGTTAATTAAATATATTTTTCGAAAAATTGATAAATTAAAAGAAAAGAAAAGAAAAGAAAAAAGAAGAACAAAACGAATAGAATGAAAATTGTGTATTATTTGGCAGCTTCCGTGTTCATATTTATCACACTCTCACTGACAATTTACCTAGTTCTTCAGTTTGTTTATTCTGAGGACGATGAAAAGCCTGAACTTGAATTAGCCATTGTTGTAAGAAAATAATATTACTTTTATATATATTTATTATTTTATGTTTATTTTTATTATTTTCTTTATGTTTTTTTTCTCTTCTCTATTTTTTCTTTTTTTCTTCTTTATTTCTTCTTTATTTTTCCTTTATTTTTTCTTTAATATTTCTTTTTTTTTCTTTATTCTTTCTTTACTGTTTCTTTATTATTTCTTTATTATTTTATATCAGTTATAGAAATAATGTGAATTAAAAATTTTTTGTACTAAATGTTAATTTTTCAATCCAGAGAAAAATTTATGTTTAAATTAAGTATATAATTTATTTGAGTTGAGTAAATGTATATTTTTCTCAGAACCAACTATTTATTTGATTTAGATAAAATTTTATTTGACATAAGCAAAACTTTTATTCTAAACAAATAAAATGTCTATAGTTGTTTCTGAGTTAAATTATATATTTTTTCTGGGTGTAGCAATAAAACAGAATAGATAAAGTTTGAATGTAATTTTATTGATAACAAATTTATTTATTTATAATAAACTAATTTATTTATACTAAACAAATTTAATTATTATAAATTATTTTATTTACACTAAACTAATTTATTTACAATAAATAAATCAAAAAGTTTTAATGTAATTTTATTGAAAGTAAATTTATTTATTTATAATAAACTAATTTATTTACAATAATTTAACTTATTTATACAAATTTATTTATTTATACTACTAAACTAATTTATTTATAATAAATTAATTTCTTTATACTAAACTAATTTATGTACAATAAATTAATTTATTTTTTCTTAAACTTATACAGGTATTTAGAAATGGCGAACGAATGCCATACACTGATGCTGGAGAGGGCTACAAAGACAACCCGAACGTGGAAAATAATTACTATCCAATGGGACAAAATGGATTAACAAACGTATGATTTATATTTATTGTTTTCTATTTTATTTTATTTTTTTCCAAAAAGAAAAAAATTAAACTAAACTCCTATATTTTTAATTTCAAACAATGAACAATGTTTACAAGTTTTTACTTCACTAACTTTTTTAATTTACATTTTTACGATTCCATAATTTATTTCCATATATAGTCGAAGATTTAGATTATTTTTTATTAAATTCTATTCGTATTTTATTCAATTTTTTCAGGAGGGCAAACTCAATGAATACAAACTGGGGCAAACCCTTCGAGAGAAGTACAAAGATTTTTTAAATTCAACTTATCAATATGAATTTATTGAAGCACGAAGCACAAACTATGATTGGACCAAAGTTTCCTTGCAATTAGTTCTCGCAGGATTGTATCCACCAGATAGTTTACAAATTTGGGATTCTTCAATTAAATGGCAGCCAATTCCATTTGAATATGAGCCGGAAACTGACGATATTTTGCTAACGTCAATAAAATGTTCTCGGTACGTTGCCAAAAAAATTTAATTCTCAATCAAAATTAAAGTTAAAATACATTCTCATGTGATGAGAATTTAAAAAAATGAAAATTATAATCAAGCATCAGAATAAATCGAAATTAATTAAAAAATTAAATAAGAATTAATTAAAAACTAAAATAAATAAAAATTAATTAAAAAATAAAATAAAAATTAATTAAAAAATAAATAAATCAAAAGTAATTAAAAAATAAAATAAAAATTAATATCTCCTTTTCAATAATTATAAGTAAGTAAATATTAATTCAATGGAAGGGCATTTAACTTTTTTTAATTTTCTATAGGTATTTGGAAGAATTGAAAAATTTGAAGCAAAACATTCAAGTGAAAGAGAAATTAGAAAAATTTGAAAAATTGTTTCGAAACTTGTCAAATATTACTGGAGAGAATGTAAATAATTTATCTGATTTATATAAAATTTATTTCACTCTTGAGATGGAGGAGAAAATGAATCTCAAAGTACCAGACTGGACGAAGTACATTTTAAACAATAGTCAAGTAATGGAGGCAATTTTATTCAATTTCGAATTGATGACTTACAATAATTTGATGAAAAAATTGAGTACTGGTAAAGTTTCAATATTACAAAAATAAACATTAGATTTATAAATAGATATTTACTATTTATTATTATCTATTTAAAAATAGACGTTTATTATCTATTTTTAATACCTATTTTTAATTTTTAATATTTTTATTATTATCTATTTATAAATAAACGTTTACTCTCTATTTTTAATATCAATTTTTAATATCTGTTTTTAATATCTATTTATAAATAGACGTTAACTATCTATTTTTAATATCTGTTTTTAATATCTATTTATAAATCGATATTTTTTATCTATTTTTAAAAAACATTTTTTATTAAAATTACTAATAACAGCGGAATTAATTTTTTTTCCAGGCTCTCTTATAAACAAAATAGCAGATGAAATGATAAGAATAAAAGATAATCTATTGAGGAAGAAAACAAAAATTTATCTCTACAGTGGACATCATGATAATCTCATCAACTTACTTTCCACATTTGGGGTCTCTAAGTTGCACATTCCTAATTTTTCAAGTGCAATAATGATCGAATTGCATAAATTAAAAGACCAACATTTTGTACAGGTAATTTTGCAAATTTCTCCATAAACAAAAATTTACAGATTTTTTTATTTTTAATTTAATTTATTAATTTTTAATTTTTCTAAATATTTTTTTCATTTAAGGGCATTTGAACCTAAAACTAACTATCTAACTATCTAAAACTGACCTTGGTTTAAATACCCTTAAGTAAAATATAAAATAAAATAAATAAATAATAAACTTATAAAGTAAATTAAATAAAGTAAATTAAATAAAATAAACAAAGTGTAAAATAAATAAAATATAAAGTAAGTTTTACTTCTTTTATAGTAAAATGTTTCTGGTGAATTTTACTATACTTTCGGAGTAAAATTTGCCATGTTCGAAGTAAATTTTACTAATTTTTTACAAATATATTCTTTGAACCTAGTAAAATTGACTTCGAACGTTGCGAAATTTACTCAGAAAGTAGTAAAAGTTACTTTACATTTTTCTCCGTGCAGTAAACAAATAACATCCTGTAGTAAAAAATAAACAAAATATAAAAATATACAAATGTGCGACGCGCATCCAAGAAAGGTACCGAAGAAGCAAACGAATTATAGGTTAGGTTCGTGTTAGATTTAACTTCATTAAAAGTTTATTTTTAATAATTTGAATTTCAAACAAATTTCCTTTGAATATTTCGAATACAATGAAGACTTGCAGATGAATAATTTTTAATTAATAATTGATTCTCTTTCTGTATTTTCACTCTAAAAATTAAAAACATAACCTCAAATATTTTGCTTCTCAGGTTTTTCACTCTAAAAATTAAAAACATAACCTCAAATATTTTACTTCTTAGGGTTTTCACTCTAAAAATTAAAAACATAACCTCAAACATTTTGCTTCTTAGGTACCTTTCTTCGGAGCGCGACAAAAATATTAAATTTAAAATGAAAAATTAAATTACAGGTACTCTATTATTCGGGAATTCCTCCTAAGATTGAAATTTTAGAAATTCCAGGAT
Organism: Leptopilina myrica (nomen nudum); assembly: GCA_032872475.1. Classification (NCBI taxonomy): domain Eukaryota; kingdom Metazoa; phylum Arthropoda; class Insecta; order Hymenoptera; family Figitidae; genus Leptopilina; species Leptopilina myrica (nomen nudum). The sequence goes on along the minus strand of CM065467.1, from coordinate 22,652,069 downwards.
GCTTAAAGTTATGTCCTTTAGATGAATTTCTCGTATTGATGAAACCTGTGTTGCCAGAGAAAAATGAAAATATTTGCAAACAAGTTTCTTGATAGACTATAATGTCTACAATAATACATTCTGCAAATATTGTAAGAGAGATAATAAATAACCATAGAGAGATTATTCAAATACCGATTGAAAATTGGTCCTTTAGTTATATAATTTACTTCTGTAACTATAGATGTATAATTTAATAAAATATTAATTTTTAAATAAGGTATTAACTCTTTTCGATTAAAGTTTATAAACAGTAAATTTTATTTACCATCATCCATTTTAAAAAAACTTTTCAATTTCAATTCTCCAACTAATTGAGAAAATTAATCATCAATCAGAATAATTTGTTTCGAAACAAATGGCTAATAATTTCCGATTACTTTTGAGTTATGATTGCAGAAGCTGTTTTGTCTCGTTATGAGAAGTTCTCCCGATTTGGTAACGATCCTCGCAGAAAGCACCAGCACTACGATGACAATGGTAATTATTGTTGAAGCTGAAATTTCAATTTTGCGATTGATGCGCATCTTCTGACGTTGTATCTACGTGGAAAATCTAACGAAAGGGGGTGGATAAGGGAAAGAGAAAGAGAGAAAGCAAAGCAAGGAAGACAGACAAAGAGGGGAAGAGGCCGCAAACACACGTATAGTAAACCGTAACCACAGCGTTAACCGGTAGACTGCTTAGATGCGAACCAACTAGAAACCATCATAAAGGTACAGTTCTCCCTTTGATACGGCAAACGGGTAACGTATTTAGTTAAACATATCATTCGGTTTCTATATATCTATTGTGAGCTCGGAGAAACAAACTTCCCATTTTCGTTTGAGGGCCTCAAATGACCGGTAACATATAAAATCTCCTACATAATGAAATTTCCATCAAAATTTTCCATTCTTCGATAAAAATTAATTGCTATTCAATTCAAATTATTAAAATTCAGATTTAAAAAAAAAACATTCGCCTAGAAGAGAAAAATTCAATATCGACTTGTCACTTTTAGTACCATAAAGGCGTTAAGTGAATAAAGGAATTCCCAATGCCGTTCAAGTGAAGTGGCAGGATCAAGAGAACCGGCAAAATCCCCCCCTCCTCTCAAAAAGAACCCCGCCTATAATGACCGGCATACCTTGCGTTCAACATTTTGGATCCGACGACGACGACGTGCCTCGATAGATTCATCGAATACTATTGAAAGAATTTCGCGAACAATCCAGACCAATCGACACACCACTGGTTTGCTGGGAACCAGTTGCCGATCCACGTCTCAAAACCCGCACCATTTCAAGTATCGTTCCCTCGCGAAATCGCTTTCCAAAAAAAAGAAACCAATGTAAATTGCAATTCATCTGCCCCCCACTTTTCTTCTTGAAACGACGATAAAAAAAAACAAGTGCGTTCCAAATTTTACCGACATCGGGACCAAATTGGCACCAGAACAAACAACAGAGAAGAGGTATAGTGTCTGACCCCTTCGTGTGAGAACCGAGGCCGTCGGCCTTAAATCAAGGAGACCCTAATTCCGGCAAAAAACTACGTCCACGCACGGGGCGATGTTCCCAGGATCAGCTGGTTGGCTGACGACATTTCTTCGTGGCATACCAACCCCTCATCAACCGGTTTTTCAAATTTTAACATTCAATCTTTGTTTTTCGTCAAAGTGCCCCCAACCCGCCGAAAAAAAAGAAGATAAACTGGGGCAATGTTTAAAAAAATATTTTTATTTCCGGGAGTGATTATTAAAGGGAACGAAAAGAAAACAAAATCCGAAGCTATGTTTATAACTTGAAATCAAAATAGCTGCAATAATTTCTGGGAATTTTCGGGTAATAATAATTGTAAAAAAATTAGAACAAAGCATCAGATTTTCAAGATTCAAAATGGCGGAACCAATATGGCGGACATTACTTTCAAAATAGCTGAAATTTGTATAAAACTTATTAATTGGGGTTTTTGGTCTTGCTGCTTACGAATTTAAGTCACATTTTCAAAATTCAAAATGGTGGAACCAATACAGCTGCGACTACGAATCTAAAGTCAGATTTTCAAGATTCAAAATGGCGGAACCAATATGGCGAATATTAATTTCAAAATAGCTCAAAACTATATATAAAACTTTTTACTTGTGGGTTTTCGGTGCTACTGATTATGAATCTGAAGTCAGAGTTTCAAAATTTAAAAAGTCGACAACAAAAAAACCGAATTGACAATTTTCAAGCAAAATTTGAACTTATTTTAAAAATGACTCCCATGAATGCCATCGTGTATGGTAAGCAAGGGTTAAAAGACTAAAATAATAACAAAAACCGTTTGTAAGTTTGTGGCAAAATATTATTTTAATAATTTTATTATTTTTTTTTATAATAATAATAATAAGAATTATTATTATATTTTATAATAATGATAATCATTATTCAATTTTTTAAAATTATTTTTGGAAATAGAAGTATTTTTCAAAAATTTTAGTTTCATTTTTTCAAAAAACAATTTTACGAAATTTATGAATTAAATTTTTCAAAACTTTAATACTTTTTATTTAACAAAAATTTAAAAACTCATGTTATATTTATTTTTCCCAAAGAATTAAAATTTCAAATAATTTTAATGAAAATCCTTACGAAACAAAATTCTTTATAAAATTTGCAACTGTAATTCGTCCAAAATTCAATTATATTTTAGAATTTTTGAATAAAACTATTGAAAAAAATAATGTTATTATTAATTTTATAAAAAAAATTTAAAGATTTTTAAACTTTTCCTTCCCTTAAAGTTTTAAGGAATTAAATTTAAAAAACTTTTAAAATTTAATTAATTTCTAAAATTCCTGTTAAAACAGTTTTAAATATTTAATTATTTTTTAAAATGTTAACTGAATGTTTTGTTAAATCAATTCCTATCAGCATTCAACTACGAGAATTTAATTATTTAAATAGAAGAATTTTTGTAAATTCATAAAATGATATAAATAATTTCAAAAATATAATTATATTTATTGACAATTTTTTAAGAGGAAAAAATAAAATTCTTTAAAATAGAAAATTTTACAGAATTTACAATTGTTTCAATTTGTTAAAATTTTTATTGTGAATTCAAGTAACTTTTTCTTTAAAAAATTCAAATTAAAATTTTTTAAAAACCTAATTTAAAAAAAAAATTCAAATTAAATTTTTCAAATTTTAATAACTTTTGTAAAATAAATATTTAACTAATTATTGTTCTTTATTTGCTTAAAATTTCAAAATGTAAACTGCAAGTCTTCCAAAATTCAATTAATTTTCTAGAATTTTTGAATAAGGAATAGAATTTTAAATTTAAAAACCTTTTAATTTTTTTTATTTTTTTAATTTCTGTAGAATTGAAGAGAACTTTTGTATTTTTAATATTTTAATACAGTATTTTAAGTAATATTATTAAAAATTTAATTTTTAAGGAAGCTAACAAATTAAAACACTACACATTTAACACAATTGTCTACACATTTTTTTTACACATAGTCTACAAATTAACTTTCCTTTTTTTGACATATAAATTTAAACTATAAAACAAAACATTGTAATAAAATAACGCTAACTTCAGGTTAGGACAGATTATGTCGATTATTATAATATAATTAATAATTAATATTTTAATACAGTATTTATTAAAGTACAAATAAAAAAGTTCTTTTTAACAGAAAAAAAAAATAAAAAAACGCTACTTCTTCACCGAAGTGAAGCTTCTCGAAAGAGCCGAGGGTGGGGATGGAAAAAAGGAAAAGTCCATCGCAAATTATCTCAAGGTCATAGACCTCTGACACGAGTCAAAGTAATATATATCCTTGTCTCGCACACGAAGAAAATGTCGTCAGTTGAGTATCATACCAGAAAGAGTACCCGTCCAGATATCACCTGCGTTACTCGTGGATAAGACAAGAACACGTAGAATGCAGGCGGTCCGACCTTGGCTAGGTCGAGCGTGTTGCATCGCGCACATGCGGCACTGATTGAGCCGCATGTGGAAGCTCCGCTTTTGAAACGAGTCCTTTTAAACTTTAAATACACTTTTAAATGCAGTGTAATGTACCCCCAACATGTAGGATATAGAGAGAAACTAGTGTTACAGTTTTTTTGTATTTAAAAGAAAGGAAAGCGCATATTTTTTGGGGAAAATAAAATTTTTTCAAAAATTTAACCATTGCTCATAATTGACATGATTGTACTAATATAAATAATAATATATACATATATATAATAATATTATTATTATTATCATTTTTTTTTTTTTTGGGGTCGGTGATTACGAATCCAATGCGAGTTTTCAAAAATAAAAATGGCGGACTAACTTCTATTTTTTTAAAAATTCTATCACCGCATTTTGTTCCCTGCGTATTAAGGTGAATATAGAATTTAAAAATATTAGAGTCTAAGATTCTCTCATAAAACTATATAGAAGAGAGAGTGTGCGCAATTTTATTTCTTGAATATTGCGCGTATAACGCTTTTCTATTTTTTTTTCTTCACCTCCTCCTCCTTCTTCTTCACGCATATACATATATATACGTTTGCTCTCTTAAATCTTAGAATTCTGCCATCTGCAGAACGCCACGCCGATCAATGCTTGCCGTATGTTAAAATTTTTGCAAAACGTTATAAAAAAAATGTAAAAAGCGTTATACATTTTACATTCCCGGGCACAGAGCAAGGACAGTATTAGTATATATATATATATGGTCTAGAGCAGTAATTGACTCAAGTTTAAACGATGCAAAAATAGTCACTTAACGCTATGGCAAATGCAGCATACCAATGGCCATTACGTCGCTAAATTTTCACGAGCGCATAAGTATACACTATCAGAAATGATTTTCTCCTTCTTCTTTGCGGATAATTTACATACCGATAGAGTCCTCGTGCGCTTCAACACGTTTATATATATATAATAGTTAAACAGTGCGTGCCTCTTGGATCTGCGTTCTTTTCTTCACTTCCCCCTCTCTCTCTCTCTTTCTCTCTTAGCGTCGACTCTTTTTTTTTACTCATTCGCGCGCAATTCAAGAGAGGGTTTATTGCTGCGCCTCGAGTAAATGGCAATAATTGCGGTTACAATATAGAAGAGAAGTCGGCATAGAAGAAGAAGAAGAAGTTGGAAGAGTCCGCAAGGCAACTTGCTACCGTTGTTGTATATGTTCGGTGAAGAAAACAATGGGAAACAGGACGGACATAGGACATAGATGTATCTTGTTTTTATTGCCGCGTAAAGACCCACATAATGCAGTAGTTTTCTGTAAGACCCCTTCTTGTAGCATAACTCGAGAAAATGTACATTTATATATATATATATATATATAGTTGGGATGAGTATGAGCTGGTGAGTACGGCTGAGGTTCCGGACGAACATACTCTTTAAGGATACGAAATTTTCCTCGAACATAGTGAAAGACTTATGCTACACGCCAGATGTGTTACGGCCTGTCAATTATTGAAATGAGCTAATTATCGTTTTCTCGCATGAAAACGTGATGAGAGAGTTTCGATGTCTGCGTTTATAGTGTATGGTCTCTCATCAGGCCTACCTCTCGGTAGACAGCTGCACACCTCAGGGAAGGTGGGAATTATATATATATATATATATCTAGATGGTTAGTTATATACACTTGGAAAAGTGTACGTAATCCACAGCGCGTGCTATACACAGGACGTGTCATTATCTTCAAATGTTTCAAAGTATCCTGATGCTCTTAAAATTTCTTGCATCGAAATGTTTGTCGTTTGTGGCAATTACATACAGAGAATTCTTCCATTTTCAAAGAAGAATATAAGTTTCTTCAAAGAAAATTCCCTCTTAAGCAACTTTTTCGAAAAAATACTCTTTTTCTAAATATTCCCTTTTTTCGAAAGTAACAGAAAATATTCTTAATATATATATATATATATATATATATATATATATATATATATATATAAATGTGACGCGATCTGAAGAAAGGGACCTTAGAAGCAAAAAATTATAGGTTATGTTTGCAATTTTTTAAATGAAAATACAAAAAAAGGACCGACTTGCAAAGAGAATAATTAATGTTTAAGTCTTCATTACAACTAAAATATTTAATAAACATTGATTTTAATTTGCAAAAAAGTAAAAAGGAACTTTTAAATAAGAAAAAAGTAACGCTAACATAACCTTAAAGTGATTTACTTCTAAGGTCCCTTTCTTCAGATCGCGTCACATATATATATATATATATATATATATATATATATATAAGAAGTTATCAATTTTCCTAAGAAAATATTCTTATTTTCTCTTCAAAAATAGAAGGTAGTAGAAATTAGAAAATAAATCATATTTTGCACACGATTTAGTTAATTTAAAAAAAATAGCATAAAGTATACCTTTCAAACTAATAAAAGGAGTAAAAAAGAAGCTATCCAAAAATTAAACTGTAGACGACCAAAAAATGTCGATTTAGAATCTTTACAGAACAGAAAAAATTCTATATTTTATCATTCTGACTTATTGTTAATTTTTTTATGAAAAATATTCACTTCCTATCCTGTTAAAAAATTGAATCCCTTCAAACGAAATTTTATTATTCTACGAAAGAATTTAAATATTTATAAAATAATTCACTTTCCACGAAGAATTTTCATAAACATTTTTAAATAATTAATTTCTTCTGACGAATTTTATGCAAATTCTAATTTTAATAATTGAATTTCAGAGAACATCTTATAATTCATGGAAAATAATTGAATTCATAGCAATTCCTCTAAAATTGTATTCAAAATAATAATTGAAATTATTATTCATAAAAATAATTGATTTCTTTATAAAAATTTTAAAAATATTTTAAATAAATCATTTTTTCAAAATATAAGAAGTATATGAAAATTTTATTTCAAATAATTGACTTATTCTTGGGAAAAATTTTATTTATGCAAATAATTGAATAGTTACTAAGAATTTTATTAAAATTTTAAAAAATAATTGAATTCCTGAGAAGAATTTTATGAGAATTTTATTTATTTTCAAGAATAATTGAATGTCTGTGTGACAGTTTTTTAAAATTTTTTGAAAATAATTAAATTTCTAAAGAGCATTTTATTATTTATGAAAATAATTAAAAATAACGATTTTATATTAGATTTTTTTTAAATAATTGAATTTTACAAGGAATTTTATTAAAATCACTCAAAATAATTGAATTTTCAGGAATAATTTTGTTAATTATCGACATAATTGAATTCTTAAGAAAAATTTATTGTAAATAAAGAATTCTGAGGGAAAATTTTATTAAAATTTAAAAAAATATTTTCATTATTTCAAGAAAAATGTGAGTAAAATTATTTAAATTATTTAAAATAATTGATTTCTTTTGAACAATTTTATTAAAATATTTGAAAATAATTGAATTTCTGTGAAAAATTCTAATATTTTTGTAAATAATTCCTGTAAAATAGCATTGAAAGTAATTGAAATTCTGCGATGAATTTTATTATTTGCGTTAATAATTGAATAGTTGTAAAGCATATTATTAAAATTTTCAAAAATAATTGGATTCCTGTAAAGAATTTTATTAAAAATGTTTAAAAAGAATTGAATTTCTGTAAAACATGTTGTTCTTTTTGAGAATAATAAAATTCCACATAAAAGTATTATAAACATTGTCTTAAATAATTAATTTTTTCGATTATTGAGTTTAAAACCTAGTATTAAAAATAATTAAAACGTGTTTTATTATTTATGAAAATAATTAAACACTTGCTTAGAATTTTATCAAAAATTATTTTAAAAAATTGAATTTTCATGAAAAATGTTATTATTATTAGTGTAAGTAATTGAACTATTTAGAAGAATTATATAAAAAGGTTGTCAAATAATTGATATTTTTAGGAATTCTTTTAAAATTGATATTCTAAATTAATTGTATTTCTGTGAAAATTTTAATATATATATATATATATATATATATAAATCATTGAATTTTGGATGAATTTGATCAATATTTGTAATTTTGCTTTAAATAATTGAATTCTATTCCAAAATTTTATGAAAATACGAAAATACTGTAGATATTGAAAATAACTGACTTTCGAAAATTTTTTGAAAACAAGTAAATCATTTTAAAAAATTTGTTTATAATTTTTGAATATATGAAGTACTTCGGAGTAATTCTAGTCTTATGGCAATAAAGAATTCCTGAAAAACGGATAATAAGGAAGAAAGATAACATTTTTTTAAATTAATTTTTTAAATTATTTCTATAATGACGTTAATTTTTCTCCCATATTGCAGTATATTTTATCACTCAATATATTTCGTATCGTGCTAATCAACATGTTTCATTGGTGAATTACTAAAATTGGGGGATAATCAAGTTGTCGAAGGAACCATTAGCGCAGGTTTCTCATATCCAGGTGCAACAAATATTGTATATATTGGGGTTGTACTTGTATGTTCGTCTGTGTGTGTGTTTTGCCACGTGTTTTAGACACCTCATGCAATCATACAATATAACACAGATATAGAAATTTTTTCATATATATATATATATATATATATATATATATATATATGTCTTTCTTTTACCCAAACACAAAAGAAGACTAATCATCGTCCGATATATTTATTTTCTATTATTTCGTGGGAATCAGCGTATGCTCATGCGAATTGAGACAGAATATTTGTTTCGATGAGAGATTTTTATTTTCACCAATATTCTCTTATTCATTAGGAATTATTTATAGCACGCACCCTTGTCAGTACTCAATAATTCCATTCGTCAGAGACATTTTTCTCTTTCTTCGACAATAGATGAAAATTTCCCTCTCTACCATCTCTTCCAATCTAGAGATAACCATTAATAAAAAAAGGAAGTAATCAATATATATACTTTAGCTCGAATAGTTTCCAAACTTTATTTATTTAGATCTCGAGATTGTAATGTTGCTGCAATATTTATTGTATTTTTTATTGCTGCTGCAAAATTAATTCCAATAAGTCACTGTAAATATTTGAAATTATTTATAATTTAAAAATAGTTAATATTTATTTATAATATATAATTATTTACTATTTATTTGTGACACGCTCGGAAGAAAGGTACCTAAGAAGCAAACGAATTATAGGTTAGGGTCGTGTTACATTTCTCTTGATTAAAAGTTTATTTTTTATTATTTGAATTAGAAACCAATTTTTATTGAATATTTTGGATACAATGAAGACTTGAAGATCAATAATTTTTAATTAATAATTGATTTTCTCTCTGTAATTTTACTTGAAAAATTAAAAACATAACCTCAAATATTTTGCTTCTTAGGTTTTTCACTCTAAAAATTAGAAACATAACCTCAAACATTTTGCTTCTTTGGAGCGTGATACAAATATAAAATTTTAAAGGAATTTAAAATGAAGAATAAAATTTCAGGTACTTTATTAGGCAAATTATAATTAAAAATATGAACAATTATAAGAAATAACAATATGAATAAGAAAACATAATAAAAAAATAATAATATAATAATAATCATAGTTAACAATAGAATTGGGTGTAATTTTTAATCCCTTTTCCTGAAACACTTGTATTTATAAGGAAATAACTCGAAGTGAATGCAATAAATGAAATAGACCGTTTTATTTTCCGATTGCATGTATTTTAAGTGTAATTCCGAAGGGAGGAGCATTTATGGGAAGTTGAAAATTGATTGAGTCGTTGCGTGTAAAACGTGCGTGATAGAATGATTGGTTCCTTTGAGGGGGATGCTGCAGGCATCAAGGACCATATACCTTTATTTATTATCCCAACAAAGATCCAATTTTCAGTCATATTCACATATTTTCCACTCTCATTCGACGATTATCAGTCGCTCCGAGAATATAGTTCATTGATTAAATAATCAATATAAATTACATCGATTGGCAAAACGCAATGGTCATTTATTACCCCCCTTAGACGAAGGGATGGTTGATTATATATTACAATAATAAATATATACACAGGGAATCCATTTACTTATATAAATATTTTAATCACTCTCCTAAAATTTATAATTTTTAAAATTCATTTATTTCTATAAATGAAAGTAAAAATTTAATTCGGAATAATTAATAATTAATAATTTTTAAGTAATTAAAAATAAGGGAAGCTTGGAAAAAAAGGAGAAGTTTAATAAGTTTTATCACACAGCTTATCAAAGAGGAGGGAAAAAATTCACACACACACACACAACTTTCTATATAATCGTATTAAACTCATTTAAACTTTCATTGTTCCTCTTTTGTTTTTCAGTCCGGAAATGTAATTTTGAAGCATTTTATTGTCCTCATGCATCGTTTGCAAAAAAATGTTCGATGCCTTTATTTTCATTGAGGGTTGACGCCAGGGGCACGATATCAAAACTTTTTGGTCACGAAACTTCCCTTTTGGCAAAAGGGCGACGCGTCGACAATCGCACGTCAACAAATGCACGCTACCCTTTTTATCTCTTAGTGGTTTTTCAAAGTGACTGTCTAAGTCTCCTTAACCACTTCATCAAACTTTCTTCTTTTTTTTTATTTTCATCAAACTTTTATTTTAAAACAAAAAATTAAGTTTTATGTAATGCATTTAAACATTTATAGAATAAAAGGAAGGGAGTTTAATTTTTTTCCGTGGGTTAAAACTTTTTTTAGCCATTTTTGAAAAGGTATGATCCAGGGCTCGAAAAAAATATAAAATCAGACCGAATCAAATATAATCATTATCAATTCAATTATTGTTTTTCAGAATTTTTATCTTAAACTCTTCTTTATATCGATTATTTTTCAGAATTTTCGAATAAGTTCTTTGACAATTATTCTATTCATTTCTTTTCAATATTTCATTTTACGAAATTTCAATTATTAGTTAAATTTTTTTATTAAATAAATATTAGAAAATAGAAACTGAAAATAGTATTAAAAAAACGCAATTAAACTTTTTCCAAAAAATTAATTACAAAATTCAATTATTTTTTTAAATTCACGCTATATTGCTTTTAATATTCAATGATTATCTAAAATTTTAACTGAAATTCATTTTCATGAAAAAAAATTAACTTTTTATTAGAATATTCTACTAGAATTCAATTATTTAAATAAAAATAAAATGCAATTAAATAATTTATTTGAAGAATTGAACGTTTCTTAAAATTAAATGCCCATAAAAAATTGTTATCAATAAATTATCAAATACTTGAATTCTATTAACGAATTTTATTATTATATTTTAAAAAATATTAGAATTTTAGCAGAAATATCAAACATTTTAAAATGTTTTGATAAAACTTTTTTTGGTAGAAATTCAATTATTTTTAAGACAATTTTAAAAAAATTTCCCAAATTCAATTATTTTTTTATAATCTAAGATTTTAACTGAAATCTATTTTTAAATCAATGTTTATGAGAAAATTCTACTAGAATTCAATTATTTAAATACAAAAATAAATAATTTATTGAATAATTGAATATTTCTAGGAATTCGATTCTTAAAAAAAATTTTATTATTTACGAAAATAAATTGAATCCCGGTAAAATTTCTTTTAATTATGAAAATAGTTGAATGATTGCGAAGAAATTTATTTTAAAAAAATTTGTTATTAATGAAATTCGTGTGAAATTTTTATTATTTTTTGAAAATAATTAAAAGTTTTTTTAGAATTTTATTGAATTTTTTTAAAGTAATTAAATTCTTTTTGTAAATTTTATAAAAATAGTATAGATATTGAACAATCTTTAATTTTTCCAAAGAATATTATTACTTTTGAAAATAATTCAAATTTTGCAATGGATTTTATTAAAATTTTTAAAAATAATTGAATTTTATTACTTTAGAAAATAATTGAATTCGTGTGATAAATTTTATCAATTATGAAAATAGTTGAATGATTGCGAAGAATAAAAAAAATGGTTATTAATGAAATTCGTGTGAAATTTTTATTATTTTTTGAAAATAATTAAAACTTTTTTTTAGAATTTTATTGAATTTTTTTAATTATTAATTTTATTGAAATAATTACATTCTTTTTGTTAATTTTATAAGAATAGTATAGATATTAAACAATATTTCATTTTTGCGAAGAATATTATTACTTTTGAAAATAATTCAAATTTTGCAATGGATTTTATTAAAATTTTTGAAAATAATTGAAATTTATTACTTTTTTATTGAATTTTATTATTAATTGAATTCGTGTGATAAATATTATTAATTATAAAAATAATTGAAATTTTTTAATTAATTTTAATAAAGTTTTTGAAAATAATTGAATTTTGTTGAAGAATTTTGCTATTAATTTATACAAATAATTGAAATGTTGACAATGTTTTTTAGTTTTTCTTTTGTTGAAAATATATGAATTTCGGAGAATTTTAATATTTCTAAAGATAATTGAAATTTTGACGAGAATTTAAAAATTTTTTTTGAACATAATTGAATTTTTGCGGACTTGAAGGAAAGTTACGGACTTTTTTTAGAATTTACGGACCTACTTCGAGCCCTGTAAGATCAATTTAAGACAAAGAGATGTATCGGAAGTGTTGAACGAGCGACTCAAAAAGAGAGAAAGAGAAGGTTTAGAATTTTTTTTTCAGCAACCAAAATTGTTTTTTTTTCCAAATTTACAGAAGTTGCTATCAAGGTGTCATAAAGTGCGAAAAGAATTGTAATCTCAACCATATCAAGTGAGACGTGAATTTAATTACTTTTTCATAGTTTTTCGTTGACGGTTTATTTTTAGTGTTGTTTATAAACGTCGCCCATAGTCCGTGTGGTGTGCGACGTGTGCTGACTTGACTTTTAAATAAACGGTTGTCTTTCCCCTTTTGATTTTACGATAATGGGTTTGTTTGCATTCCAATTTCAAGAAGTTTAACGACGTTCTCTCTACTTGCTCCGTTCTTGCACGAAGTCCGCCGCTCGCTTGACGAAACCTTTACCAAACCGAAAGTCACCCCTTTTTTCATTTAAAGCTTAACGAATCGTGGATGTAAAATCAAAGGAAATCAAAAACAAAAAAAAAAGAAGAGAGAAATTATTCACAGGGCTATGGTTTCAAAATCGAATTTTTGCATTAAAAAAAAAGAAAAGAGGGGGGAGAAAAAAATTCAAAACAATCCGTTATTTATGATAATTTTTTAATTCCCCCTATATGTATATATAGTTTCTCATCGACCCACAAGGAATTACAATAGCTATCGTGCAATCAACGATAAATTCTTTTCATGCAAGAAAATCGTATAGTCCTCCTCCTCCTCCTTCTCGGCAATGTTTTGGGGTTGATATGTGGCGAACGAATTGAGCCCGAAAATATACCGAAGACCAACGTTCACTATGAACTGGCGAGCTTCTATCGTAAACCCTCATTATCGCTGTAATTATCATGCAAGGAGATACAGTATAACGCGAAGTAGTTGGCGTGCCAGAATGCACTGAAGATCGCCCTTGCATTGCAGGCTAATCCCAATGTATACTCCTATGGTAATAAATTACATAACTAATTTGATTTAAAAAAATATATATATATATTATTCTAAAATTGTTACTGAAAAAATAACAAACACAGCAAGACCCTGTTTTATTACCCCAAATAAAACTTTTTCTATTTTTCATTTTGAATTTGAATTAATATTTGTTATCTCTTCATTTCTATTTCCCTGATATGGTAATTATTGTTTCGAGTTTATTTCCAACTTTGAAATGGGATTTTTTCTTTTATTTAAGATATGATGTATAGGAAAAATAAAGAAGTTGGGAGAAAATGGAATAAATTCAACTTTAAGTTTCAATTCACAGTTTACAAAACGGTTTTGTTCGTAATAGACTCACTCTCCTACTCGAGAACTGTATACGAGACCACCTAAATAAATTGGAGACACATCGTTCCGAGTTGCGGGCTAGTAGCTATAACGTCTCGGTATGGAGCTACGATATTTATTTGATAAACAAAGTTTCAGAGAGCGAGCAGTGGAAACGTATATAAGATGTCGGAGGCTTGTACCGGTAATGGCTACAATATATCAGGAAAGTTTTGTCGGCCGTAAGGTTTGACGTCTTTATAAGAGCCAAACGGTTCCGACCCTTTTCCTTTAACATTGATACCACATGCACATCACTAAACAATTTTATTTTTCAAAACAATTTTTATTTAGGCTTCGCACTCGGCTACTAAAACCTACTATTTACTACTTTTTTCACGTTATGCTACTATTTGGGTACTTTTTTTAAAATTCAGTCACTATAAGCTACTGTTTTTGTTTTTTTTTTACGAATTGACAATGGACTTTAAATTTGCTAATACTGGAATTAAAAAAACAATTCTTCAAAATTGTAATCAAATTCTTTCGAAAGATTCAATTATCTTCCATGCCAGACAAGGAATATAGTTTTCGTATTTTTCCCATTTTCATAAAATTTCGCAAGTCGTATAAAAATTGGCAATAAAATTCGCAAAAGAATCCAGTTATTTAAAACAAAAATTATAATAAAATTCATCTAAAATTCAATTATTTTCATAAATAATAAATTTTCCACAGAAATTCAACTAATTTAGAATAACACTTTTAAGAAAATTTCAATTATTTAACAAAATTCATATACAATTCTTCAAAATAATTCAATTGCTTTGATTAAAAATGACATTTTTCATTGAAATTCAATTAAAAAATATTTTTAAAAAAATAAAATTCTAAGCAAGAATTTAATTATTTTCATAAATAATAAAACTCGTTTCAATTATTTTTAATACTAGGTTTTAATCATTTATTATTATTATTATTATTATTATTATTATTTATAATCATTTAACAAAATTCATACACAATTCATACAATAATACAATTACTTTCATTGAAAATAACATTTTTCATGAAAATTTAATTATTTAAAATAATTTTTGATAAAATTCTAAGCAAGAATTCAATTATTTTCATAAATAATAAAACTCGTTTCATTTATTTTTAATATGCTAGGTTTTAAACTAGAAAGTCGAAAAATTCAATTATTTTCATAAATAAAATTCTCCAGAAGAATTCAATTATTTGTAATAAAATATTCAGGATAATTTTTACATTTCGAAAAAATTAATTCTTTAAGACAATGTTTATAATTTTCTTATGTAGAATTCAATTTTTTTCAAAAATAACAAATTTTTTCACAGAAATTCAATTCTTTTTAAACATTTTTAGTAAAAACCTTCTCAAGAATTCAATTATTTTTAAAAATTTCAATAAAATTCTTTACAACTTTTCAATTATTTGCGTAAATAATAAAATTCATGGCAGAATTTTAATTATTTTCCAATACAATTTTACAGGAACTATTTACAAAAATATTAGAATTTTTCACAGAAATTCAATTATTTACAAATATTTTTATAAAATTGTTCAAAAGAAATTAATCATTTAAAATAGTTTAAATAATTTTACTTAAATTTTCTTGAAATAATTAAACTATTTTTTTTTATTTTAATAAAATTCCTCCCAAGCAATCTTTATTTGCAATAAATATTTCTTTTAAAGAATTCAATTATGTCGATAATTAACGAAATTATTGTCGAAAATTCAATTATTTTGAGGGATTTTAATGAAATTCCTTGCAAAATTCAATTATTTTCATTAATAAAATTATTCTCAAGATTTCAATTATTCTTAATGCAAGCTTAGAGAAAGTACTCGAAAAATGTAATTCTTTTTAAAGTTTAATTTCAATTACTTGAAAAAATCAATTATTTAAGAAAATGTTTTAAAATTCTTTGTAAGAATTCAATTTTTTTCAAAACTTTAACAATTTTTTACAGAAATTTCATTATTTTAAATACAATTTTACTCCATAATTTTTTTTTAATAATTCAATTATTTTTTTAGATTTTAATAAAATTCTTTCCGAAAATTTTATTAAATTTTTATTTACATAAATAATTCTTCCAGAGAATTCAATTATGTCGATAATTGACAAAATTCTTTCTGAGAATTCAATTATGTCGATGATTAACAAAGTTATTCCCGAAAAGTTAATTATTTTGAGGGATTTTAATAAAATTCTTTGCAAAATTCGATTATTTTCATAAATTACAATATTTGTCACAAGAATTCAATTATTTTAAAAAGTAATACATTTTTCTTAAAAATACACTTATTTTAAAAAATTCTAATAAAATAGTTCCGAATAATTTCATTATTTTCATAAATAATAAAATGCTTTTTAAGAAATTAATTATTTTCCAAAAAATTTAATAAAATGTCCCTCAGACGTTCAATTATTATTCTTAAAAATTTTTTGAGAATTCTTTATAAAATTCAATTATTTTTAAAAACATTTCGCAATTCAAGGAATTTCGATATTTAATATTTTTATAAAATTTCTAAAGCAGAATTCAATTATTTAAGAAAAATGAAATAAGAATTTAATTCTGTTCAGGAATAATTCAAATTTTTTAAGAATTTAATTATTTAAATGAGAATTTGCATAAAATTAGTCGAATGAAATCAACTATTTAAAAATTTTCATAAAATTAGTCGAATGAATTCAAATTATTTTCATAAATATTCAAATCCATCAAGGAAAAGAAATATTAAAGTCCTTCCAAAATAAATTCTTCGAAGCGCGTAAAAAATATTCAACTATTTTTAAAAATACAACCAAAAACCAAATATCGAAGTACTTTCAAACTAATATTTGCAAAACAGGGTAGAAAAAAAACAATTTTTTTTAAAAGTACCATATTTTGACGTGAGAGGAAGTTTATAGACATTGAAACAGTTTTAAAAAAAAGGAGAATAATAACTTTCATGAATTATATACATTGTAAAGGAATGATGTCTTTAACGTGAAGAGGGTATACATCAGGCAGAGACAGGTGCATAGCAATTAAAAGCATACCAGTGTTTGTTCCCTTTGGAACTTGACTTATATCTTGTCTTTACTTTGCTACTTTTATAGTCATAGTTTCCTGAGAGGGTGAATATAAGCTACACGCCTACTCTCTGAGAAACTCACTTCGACTACAATTACAAATAATAATAATAAAAAAAAAGTGAGCAAGCTGAATGACTATTCAAATACAAATTCACCAAAGATTTAACTCTTTTTATTCAAACAAGTCGCACTATGTCTTTATTATCCAAAAGTCTGAACTAAACGTCGAAGATCGTGGCGCCATCTAGAAAAGTGATCTTTTTGATTTAATAATATTTATACCATGTAAATAATAAATCTTACTTTTAGCTCCTGACTGAAACCTAAAATATTCTCAAATATTTTCTAAAAATGTTTCTAAAATATTAAAAACCATTTTGACTGTAACAACCTAAACTCAAGGCTAAGGCCTTAAGAGTCCTTAAATATTAAAGATTTACAAAATTCTAAGTCTTAAAATTGAGTTTTATGTTTAAAAATAGATGTATTGCAAAAAAATTGATCTTCCCGATGATATAAGAATTCAATAAATATTGAAATACTCTGAAAGGAATAAATTCTATTATCAACGCGAGGCAATCAATATTTGAAAATGAGGTTATGTGTTTGTTGGCAGGTGGAAATGCGCTGAAGTGTGAATCTAAGGGGTTATAAGGATCTTGAAAGTGGTTGGCATGGCCCTTATAAATATGTATAGCCAATATCAGCTTATATATTCGGTTATCCCACTTTGCAATATCGTCATATGCACGGTGTATGTACAAGAGAACACCTATCGTGAAACACATATGCGGACTGATAGGCAAGTGTCTCTCAAGGGGAAAGAAAAGCGAATCCTTTGCCCTCGGAGTGTATCCTCACTATCAAAACCCGGAAGAGATCTAATTTGCATCTAGTTTGTCCCTTAAATTTCTCACATGAGGAAAGTATTTCATTTTTGGGGAAAACTTTTATTAGTTTCATATTGGTATTAAAATGAATGCTATATATATATATGGTTTTAAATAAAATTGTATGGTAAAGGACAATTAACGTTTTAGTTTTCTGGAAATTTTGCCACGTTCGAAAGTAAATTTTTCTAATTTTTCAAAATACGCTCTTTAAACGTAGTAAAATTTACTTCGAACGTATAGTAAACTTTACTTCGAACGTAGCAAAATTTACTACGAAAGTAGCAAAAATTACCAGAAATGCGCGAAAGTTTCTGAAAGTTAGGTTTCATTATGAAAGTATAGTAAAACTTACTCTGCATTTTTCTCCGTGTACAATTTTACAAATAAAATTTTTTCTATAAATGAAAATTATTTGATTCAAGTAAATATTTAATTAAAAATCGTCTGAAAAGAACCAAAATTATTTTTGGAAAAAAATAAAATTTACTAAGACTTCAATCTAAAAATCTATTGAAATTCAATTATTTCTTAAAATGTAGAGTAATAACGCTTTTAATATTCAATTATTAGGTAAAATTTTTACTGAAATTAATTATTAAATCAATTCTTTTTTCTTTTTAAATTCATTATTTAAATTGAAATTTTAAATTCTTCTTTTAAATTGAAATTTTAAATTAGAATTTAAAATTGAAATTTTAAATTAGAATTTAAAATTTTTAATTTTTTTTAAAACTGAAATAATTCTTAAAATTAAATTCTTATAACGAATTTTATCAAAATTTATATAAATAATTGAGATTTTTTAAAGAATTTCTAAAAAATTCTAATAATAACATTTTATGAAGAATTTTTTTCAAATTTAATTAAAAATAATAAAAGTTTTGTGAAGAATTTTATAATTTATAAAAATAATTGAATTCTTGCAACAAATTTTATTGGATCTATTTTTTAAATAATTGAATTGATCTGCAAAATATTATTTGTGGAAATAATGGAATTCTTGGGAAGAATTCAATGAGTTAAGAAAATGATTGAATTGATGCGAAAAATTTTATTAAAATGTTTTAAAACAATTCAGTTTCTGTAGAAAATTTTTGTTATTTATGAAAATAATTAAGTTTTGGAGAAAGATTTTATTAAATTAATTTTCTTTATAATAATTGAATTCATTCAAAGAAGTTAAATAAAACTTTTTAGAATTACACTTTTCAAGGAATTTTTTCCAAATTCTAAGAAAAAAATTGAATTTGTTCGAAGAATTTTATCATTTAAGAAAATAATAATTTTTTTAAAACAAAAAATTTTATTAACATTTTTCAAAAATACATAACTGTGTAAGAATTTTATTATTTATCGTAATAACAGAATTCTCACAACGAATTTTATTAAAATTTCTTTAAATTATTGAATTTCTATAAAGAATTTTATTATTTATATCTTTATAAAAAAACTAAATTCTTGCAACGAATCTATAATATTATATTTTTTTAATAAACATTTTATAAAGATTGTTTTAAATCATTAACTTCTTCATTCTTTTCCTATAGGAAAAAGTTTAAAAAATTTTTTTTTAAATATTTGAATTTCTGCCAAAATTTGATCATTTATCGAAATAATTGAATGTTTAGAGAAATTAGTTTCATTAAATTTTATTTTCAAATAATCGATTTTTTTTTTGAAATCTTGTTAAAATAGTAGGAAAATAATTGATTTCTTGTGAAAAATTTCTTTAAATTTTCGATGTAATTGAATTGTTTTAAAGACTTTTCCTATTTTTTAAAAATTATTTCTATAGATTTTATTAGAATTTTTGAAATCATTTCTAGGGATTTTATTACAATTTTCGTAACAGTTTCTAAGGATTTTATTGAATGTTTGTTATATCCTTCCTAAGAATTTTATTTTAATTTTTGAGAATAATTTTTTGATTCCAACTATTAGAGGATTTAAGGTATCACTGAGAAAACAATATATTTAAGAATCAAACATCAAACAAGATAATCTATTATCATTCTTATACAGTCAACCAAAATTTATCATTTTTGGTTTTTTTTAAATTCAAATTATTATTAAAGACTATTTAATTAATCAAATTATTATGTTTAATTTAAAAATAATTATTACGTTCATTATTATGTTTATTATTATTATTAAACATAATAAATTTGATTCATTACATAATAAAGTTCAATAAAGTTTATGTTTAATTCACTTATAAAATTTGTTTAATTCAAACATTTTTCTTCGGTGACTACTTATTTTTAAATTAAAAAATTTTTTTCTCAGTGTAGCGCTAATTTTTAAGGAGAAAAATAATCGTTATTTTTAGAGTCAAAAATTAAAAATAGATGAATGTGAAACTATGCATAAGGAATAGAAGAACGTTGCAAGCTTATACAAGTTTGCTGCAAGATTAGTAGGGTTCTAATTTTTTAATACTACATAAAAATCGGTGGGAAAAAATTTGGTGCTTATTGGATTAATAGTAATTTTCGTGAATGCTTTTCTTTTATTATATATAGGTTCTAGAGGAAAAATGAACGAACAAGAATATTTTTTTGTCCATATTTTCTATATATAAGGCGCGCAGTAGCGGCATTTTTCAATTAATTTTTTTCCCCAATGCCGGCAACGCTTGAAAGAGAATTGAGAGGGAGCGCGTGCCGCGTGAGGTGATTCGTATCGACAGGCACCACAGTATCGTAAACCCTTTCTTCTTTTTTTTTCATTATTAATTTCTTTTTATTTTTTCGTCTATAGAGTGGCTGAAGATCAATCAGAGGCGGCCTATAATTAACGAGTTACGGCCGGGCGCGCGTTTGCATTAAGACGCGGCTTTTTGTCACTCCTCGAACGTAATTACCTCCGGCTGCAAACGGTCGGTTGGCTGCCGCGCAACGCAAAATCGCCTTCAAGATTCTCCACCTCCATTTCGGTACATACATACATATATATATATATATATTTTCTCGCTCTTTCTCATTTCGATTGGTTATACACATGTAGGTTTTTCTCGTCGCACTTTCTTTCTCTCTTTCTCTCTCTCTATATATATAATTCTCAACTCTTGACTTTAAAGTAAGGCGAAACTCTTGGATGTTCATGAGACGAAGAATATCGCGCTCGTTTCGTGGCGAGCATAACGACGTCTACAATCGTAATTAGTAGGCGTGAGCTTACGCCTACTGGACACTGCTTTGCGTGTCTAGTGAGAAAACCATTCGGCAATTCCAAGACCAAAGAGGATCGATAAATTACTTTACTACCAGGGCAAAAAATGAATTTTTTTTTTTTTTTTTTTGATAAATTGAAAATTAAATTCTTGAAAGAAATTTTTTTTTACCAAACTGTCAAAATAGGGAGAAGAATTGCTTTTTTTTGTGTGTGTGTTCGAAATCAAAAAGGAAATTAGTCTTAAATTGTCGAGAAAGAGACTTCCGTTCAAGTTTAGTTCACACGCTTGACAAGAGGGAAACGGTTAAAGATAACTATCGATGCACTTCGCAAAGACATTTCTCCTCTACTTACCTATAACTTAACGTTCAATGTCGCGATCATGACAAAAAATGACATATTTCCGGCGGATATAATACTTTTCTTTCTAACTTTCACATATATCTTTGTTTTTTTTTCTAAAAAGGTGATTTTCTTTTTTCTTTCGCAAACATCACTTTATTTCTTGAAAGTAAATTTGAAAACAATATTTCCAAAAATAATGTTTCCAAAAATAATATTTCCAATCTTCAATGAATATTATATTTTTAAACAATGAAAATTATTTTAATGGTTGTAAATGGTTATTAATTAAACTGCGTTTTTAATGAAAAATATATTTTCAATAAAAAATCGATTTTTTCTTAAAAGTAAATTTGAAAATAATATTTCCAAAAATAATGTTTCCAAAAATAATATTTCCAATCATCAATGAAAAAATGAAAAATAAAAAATCGATTTTTTCCTAAAAGTAAATTTGAAAATAATATTTAGAAAAATAATATTTCCAAAATTAATGTTTCCAAAAATAATATTTTCAATTATCAATGAATATAATATTTTTAATCAAGGACAATTATTTTAATAACTGGAAGTGGTTATCAATTAAACTGCGTTTTTAATAAAAATTATTATATTTTCAATAAAAAATCGATTTTTCGAAATTTTCGTTTTGTTTTTGCAGACACTTTATTCGTTTGCGGCGATATTTTTCAACGCAGCCATCATTTACTTCATTACTGGAGTCACGACGTAATGAAAAACATCTGCCACCAACCATGTCGAATCTACTTTTCATTTAATCGATCGTTTCATCCGAATTTCATTTCCATTAAGGGGTGAAATGACTGATTTTTATCGTTTATATTGAAACAAATACGTAAACATCAAACTGCGATGAAACTTCATAAAAAAAAGGAAAAATAAAAGTTTCGTTAAATTTACATCTAAATGTAGTTAGGCAAAAAAAGAAGGGCAAATAATTTCCTTTATTTATTTTAAATTTTATAGTTGACAAAAAATATGCCCATATGGCGAAGTTTTTCAGAAAATTTTCTCAATTTCTTTATTTTAGTTAAATCTTTTCAAATGGGTTTAGAATTATTTGAAAAAATGTAGGTCAAAATTTCGACCGTTACGTCGAAACTGACTGGAAAAATTTCAAATACGTGAAATCCTATTTCGGAAAATTTGAAAGACGTGAAAACCAATTTTGAAAAATTTGAAATACGTTGAAACCTGCTTGGAAAAATTTATCTATTTGAGTAAAATAAATTTTTCCAAATAGAAAATTTGAGTAAAATAAATGTTTCCAAATGGGAAATTTGAGTAATATAAATTTGTCCAACTAGAAAATTTGAGTATAATAAATGATTCCAAATAGAAAATTTGAGTTAAATTTAAAAAAAACTCGCATTTTAAGTGAAAATGAAAACTATTTGCTCCTGATAAATGACGAGGAGAAAATGTATAGTTTATATAATCTATCAGTAAAAATCATTGGTCGTTATAATATGTTTTGAAACGACCGAAACGCGTGTAACTCGTTACGCGTGTGTACACATAAATCATTCGACCAACGCTAGTAGAACATAGTAGCCGCTTGCAATTGTTATGCTAACTACTTGCCAGTATCTGCTCTTATACATACAGATAGTCTGTATTTCCTGCCCGACCACCTGTTACCCCTTAGAACCACCAATTCGCCTTACTGATATCTTATATCTTTTTTTTTTTTTTTTTTGACTCGATTACCTAATTCTACTCCCTGCTAAACGTAAAAGGTCATAGCAATTTACTAATCCTTTAGAAAAAGCAATTTACTAAATCTTTAAGAAAAATTGCGCCTATAGAATCCAGGAAAATATATTTTATCCTAAAAATCCATACAGGATGAGATTTTTCTTGAAACTTGCGGGAAGCTTGCAATGGAAGCTTCCAAATTCATTTAGATTTCGAATTGATTTTTAAGACACTGCTTTTAAGACAATTTTATAAATCGAAATTAAAATTAATTTGGCGCCTAAGATATATAGTTCAAATTCTGAATTTAAATGAATTTGACGTCAATGTAAAATCGAATTCGAAATTAATCCCTTAACTGCACCATGGCATTGATTTGACGACTAAAATCTTTACCATCGACAGTTAAGGGGTTAAAGTGAAATTAAATTACATAACTGTGACCCCCGAAAAGTATCTAAAATTTGATATTGTTTCAAAAAAGTCTATAAAAAATATTTCAATTTTACGATTTCTTTTTTAAACATTTCGAAAAAGTTTTTTGACAATTTTCAATTTCATTTGTTTGTAATATTCAATTTTACGAAATTTCAATTATTCCTTGATTCTTCGATTAACTATATACTTGAAAATAAAAACAGAAAATAATATTTAAAAAATTGAATTAAACTTTTTAAAAAAAAATTGATTTCAAAAATTAGTTATTTCTAAAAATTTATATGCAATATTTTAATATTGAATTATTATCCAAATTTTAACTGAAATGTAATTTAAAATCAATTTTTATTAGAAAATTCTACTAGAATTTAATTATTTAAATACAAAAATAAATAATTCATTGAATACAATTGAAAGTTTCTCAAAATTCACTTCCAATAAAGAATTTTATCAACAAATTTTTGAATAATTGAATTCTTTTGACGAATTTTATTAAAAATTTTTAAAAATAATTACATTCTTGGAGAAATTTGATTAAAATTGTATTAAAAATAATTAAAATTCTGCTGTTTATATAAAAATAATACAACTCCTAAGCAGAATTTTATTATTTACGAAAAAAAATTGAATCCCTGTAAAAATGTTATTGTTTATGAACATAATTGAATAATTATACAGATATTTATAAAAAAATTTGTAAATACTTGAACATTGCCAAGAATAATCAACTCAAGGTAGATTAAGTCATTCTTTAGCAAAATTGCTAGACACAGTTGCACCAATATGCGACTATTTTGTGCTAGTAAACTCATTTAGGAAAAATAAAGAAAACTAAAGAAAAATAGGAAAAAATAAAGAAAAATAAGGAAACATAGAGAAAAATAAACAAAAATAATGAAAAATAAAGAAAACTAAAGAAAGATAAAGAAAAATATAGTAAAGTAAAGAAAAATAAAGAAAAATGTAGAAAAGTATAGAAAAATAAAAAAAAGATAAAAAATCTTAACAAAAATAATGAAAAACTAGGTAAATAAAGAGAATGAAGAGAAATAAATATAAATTATCGCCGCTAAGTAATACGGCAGGCCTAAAATCACTGAAGGTGAAAAAGAACGACCACACTATTCAATCCGATTTCAGTTAACCTCACTAACTGTAAAGTTTGTCGTAATTTCTCTAAAGTAATTGAGAGCAGAGAGTAGTGTGTATATATATACAGTATACAATTCACGCGTTTTCTAACAAGCGCAGACATCGGAAACGACACGGGAGAGTGCGTCTGGGTTCATAAGAAAAATAAGTTGAACAAACATAATGTACCATCAAGTATTACTCTATACTATGTATTAGTAAATTTTAGAATTCTCGAGTTCACATTAATGCATCTCTCTCTCTCTCTCTCTCTCTCTCTCTCTATATATATATATATATATATATATAAATAAATGCTCACAATAGCCATACATGTATGTCGCATATAAATTGAAATACTAAAGTTTGCCTTCAACAGTGGACAATGTTAAAGTTTAGAACACATATATACACACACAGAGAGGCATATGGTTGAGAGAAATGCTAAAATATACATTATGTGTCATTTCTGTGAATATTTACCTGTTATTGATATATTCGTCTGCTTCACATAAATATGTCCCGAAAAACCGGTATATATAATACTTCGTATATGTATATATATATAAAGCTTGTTGACGATCAAAACGAGATGCAATAAACGATCGTAATTTATAGGGCCGTTATTAGTAATTAGTAGCATAATCGTACTTAAAGGGCGTGGGCAGCTCGTAAAATATAAATTGACATCTACTATCTTAGTTTGGATTATTCATATCTGTTTTATATTAGAGGTAATATTAAGATAAGATTTATTTCTCCTTTCTTTGTGCATCATAAATATTTTTCCTTTTTTGCTGCGAATTTTACGACTATTACAATATACATTGAAGAAAAAGATATTCTTTCTTTGACAAAAAAAGGATTTTTTTGACAAAAAAAAGCATTAGCTCTTTTTTTAAATACTATATATACTATTTTTATTTTAGTATTTTTACAATTTTGACTGAAGTATATATGGGTAATTCTTCTGAAAGGGGCCACTTCACGTGTCTCCAACGTGAGGCTCAATGTTTGCATTAACTTATTATTGATATTTTGTTGAGTATAAATTTAAAAAAAGAATTATCCCTAATCTACGAAACATTATTTATATTTACATAATCTTGCAATGTTAAAATTTAAAGTTTTTCTTAGTAAAAAAATTTATTTAATTTTCTCTTTTGGTTTTGGTTCAATATGACACGTATTTTTTAATTATTTTTTAATATAATTAAAAATTTTGTAATATAGTCTTAATATATATCAAATTGAGGCTTAGAATCTACCGTTTATTTTTCACTTATATTTAGTTTAAGTAAAACAGAAGAAATTTTTTAAATAATTAATTAAAAATTACTGTCAATGAGAGTAAAAATTCAAATTTATCTCCAAAGCCTCGTTTTTCAGTTAATAACAAATTTTTAAACTGTTTTTTAGTCATACGTAATCTATATATAAATATTTGAAGTTGTAGCCCAAAAAATTTGTTAAATTATGTTTCAATATTTTTAAATTTAATAAAAAGGTGAATTTTTTATTTGACAAACTATTCATCACCGAAGACTTTTTCATATTTTATAAGCGTTATTGTTTTGTTTTTAATTTTTTAATAATTATTTTCAAATACCTAACCCTTGAATTATTAAAAAATTTTCCGTTTTATTTAAAATAAAATATTTTTAATTTTTTAAAATATAATATATTTAGTAGAAAGTTAGATAAATAACAAAATTATAATTTAAAATGAAATTTTTTTTATAGAAACTATCAATTTTGAACTTAAAATGATAAATTAAAAAATTCATTACAATTTTTTCCGTTCAATATAAAAAAATATATATTAGTTATTTTTGAAAAGATAAAATAGTTATAAAAAAATTATTAAATACACAATTCATTAAATTATAAATAAATAATGTTAAAAATTTAATAAATTGAAGAAATTAAATTTAAAAGGAATTTCTTTACGCAAAAATCCTAATATTGATTATAGTATATATATATTTAACCTTCAAAACACTTAATATTAAAATGATGCTGAAAAATTGCGATGAAATTTACTAAAAAATTTGTAAATAATTGAATTTCAGTAAAATTTGTATTGATTATTAAGTAATTGAAAAATGACGATGAAATTTACTAAACAATTTGTAAATAATTGAATTTCTGTAAAATTTTTATCGATTATTAAGTAATTTAAAAATGGCGAAGAAATTTACTAAAAAATTGGTAAATAATTGAATGTCTGTAAAAATTTTATTAAGTGTCAAATAATTGAATAATTGCAAAGAATTAAAAACAAAATTTCTAAATAGTTGAATTTCTGGGAAATTTCTATTATTAAATAAAAATAGTTGCGTAGAATTTTTAAAATTTCTTTTTATATAATTAAATTCTTTTGGAAAATTTGATCAGAATTATACAGATTTTATAAATAATCGTGAATTGAGGCAAATTTTCACAAAATAATTCAAATTTTATCCAGAATTTAATTAAAATTTTTGGAAATAATTCAATTTTAAAGAAGAATTTTATTATTCTTGAAAATAATCAAATTTCTGCGATTATTTGTAATTTTTCGTAAAATTTTTAAATTATACCATACAATTTACGAATGTTTCGTTTTTTCTCAGTTAATTTACAGAATTTTTTTTTAAAAACCACACTTGCTGAAAGGCTTATTTTTGAAAATTAATTTTGCGCAACTCAGATTTTTATCTTTAAACATATTTAATAACCTACCGAGGACAAAAAAATTCAGAAAATGTAAAAATTAATTTCTTTTAGTTTTTGGAAAAAAGAGGTGCCTTTCTGGAGAATCGCCCATATGTACTATTCTTTTTATCTATATATAGAGAAAAAAATAATGATTATTTTTTTTTCGTCAATTTGTCGTTTAGAAAATTGGGGATGTTTGAAGGTCAAATGAAAATTGGTTGGGAACGTTAGGAATTTGGCACGAAATTGTCGGTGTTGGCCACATCACAAACGAATATCCCCCTACTTGATTTCCAGCTTTGAATTCTTACTTGGCATACGAGAGCGATGAGCTACGCGACGTACGTACCAAACTGACGAGATGTGCAACGAGCGTCGTCGTCTCGAGCCTCGAGACAATTTTACATTTTATACACAAAATCAAAATTACCGTCTGTCAGTTTAATTATCTCCCATTTCTAATTTTCCACCCCCCTTCTAAAAAAAGAAAAAGAAAAGAAGAATTGAAATAAATACTAAAGGAAGTAAATAGTCTATTTTATCAAAAGTGAAAGAATTGAAGATTTAAGACCTTTTTTTCATAATTATAACTTTCTAGTAAAATCAGTTTGGATTATTCATTGGTACATGAAGTGCAGAGTTACACGATTCTATTATGTGTTCTTGTAAGTACGATTCTCTGAGCTGTGAAGCGAGAAAATCAATTCTAACTTGCTTTCTCTCGGCACGATGGTCCGGAAATGCAGCCAGATCTTGCGATATATCCGTCATTTTCGCGATAATAATTCTAATGCCAGTGGAGTAATAAATGTTGCATGAAATTAAGACTACAGTCTTAGGCAATTATTCACTGTAGTTAAAAGGAAAAGAAAAAAAAATGCAAAAACAAAAAAACATTGAACAATGAACTGTTTTTCATTTTCTTTTCCATAATAATAAATGCGCGCACAAAACAATAAAATAGGAGTCTATATTGAAATAAGGTGAAATTCTAACTAAAGTTTTTTCTAAAGTTAACTTAAGTTCCAATTTTTCTAAAGTTAGAAAATTTTCAATTTTGAAAACAAATTAAATTTTAAGGGGAAAAATTTTTTAAAAAAGGGGAACATTTTTACGGAAGTATGTTGTGCGTATATTAAATATGCGAGAGAAATATGTCCCTGAGAAGAAAAAAAAATATGGTTTTTAAGTCGACGTTCTCCTTTTCGTGTCGCACAGTAATTAAACAGATCATTAACGTCATCGCTACATAGAGTAGAGCCCAACGAATCGCAAGGCAAGCATTACCGTTACGCGATGGCTGCACAGCGATAGGTACCTTGACTAATGCGACTCACTGCACCTTGCAAATTGGCCGCGCGAGTCAACGGAAGATCGTCAATGTCGAAAAAGAAATTTTTATGACGCTATCATTCAGAATGATGGACGTTCCACATCATTGACGCTTCTTCTTCCATCGTCTCTGAGAATTATCAAAAAAAAAAAAAATTAAAAAAAAATCGAATCATAAATTTTAATTTATTCTCCCGCTCTTTTGTGCGTTCAACATTGATAGGAATCAACTAAAATTGCAGCAGTGCTCAAAGTTGATTAAATTTTCAGAATTGTAGACTCGGCACAGACTCTGTTGAATTTCGAATTAATCTAAAAAGTTGCAATTGTGGATGCAGCCTAAGACTATATACAATTAGAAAGAAGAAGAAGGAAATAAGTTCAAGACGTTTAAGGTCGGTTTACAATTATTACATTAAGGTTAATTTAAATTAAGAATCAATGAAAGTTTAAGGTTCTGTTTACAATAGTCAGTTTTCTAAGAACTTTAAGGTTGAATTAAATTACTCAATGGACGTTTAAGGTTCTGTTTACAATAGCAGGTTTTGTAAGAACTTTAAGGTTAAATTAATTAAGGTACGTTTCAGGTCCGGTTTACAATTATGAAACTAAGGTTAAATTAAACTAAGACTTAATTATGAAATTAAGATTAGATTAAGGTTTAAGGTCCTGTTTACAAATTAAGGTTAAATTAAACTAAGACTTAATTATGAAATTAAGATTAGATTAAGGTTTAAGGTCCTGTTTACAATAGCAAATTCTTCCAGAACTTGCTATTGTGAACAGGACCTTAAACCTTAATCTAATCCTTTGATATAATCGACCGTGTAGGTGGCGCTCTAAGAATGGTTTATTGCGATATGCGCAAGCAAAAAATGAGTCTAAGGCTTCTTCTCCGCAAGTTTATTGGTTAGGATAAAATACCGTGGTCATTAAATAAGGACTCTGGATATGGAGGTCTTTCCACCGACATTTGCCATACACTGTTGTTGTCGTTGTTGTTGTTGTTGTTGTGTGTGCTCAAAATCGCCTGACATTAAAAGCAGGGTTGAGTCGTGAAGACTGAAATACGAGCAACGTGAGAATATCATTAGTAAATTGCTTAATTTACGAACCATCAGTTATGGCCTCGCGGAGGTTTGTTTACTCAACTATCAATGGGGGTATGGAATTTATTTTCTTAATCACTCAAATCCACTCCCACCTCCTCTCAATTTTAAGACGAGAAAAAATTATTTACTTATAAAATAATAAAACTTAATACGAAAATAATTAAAAAATAAATAAATGAAAATAAGTTTAAAAAAATACGTTCAAAATTGATAAAAAAAATTAAAGTAAGCAGGGCTCGAACTAGGTTCGTAAATTCCGTAAAAATACTGTAAATTTGCTTAAAGTCCCTGAAAGTCTGATTTTTTTTTAAATCGTCCGTAAAGTCCGTAATTTTATTGATAAAACACAAAAAAATTCATAAACTATACGATATATTTTTATAACGATTATATGAACGATTATAATTTGAAATTTTTTTTGCATAAATTGCAAATGATTGCAGAAATTCGATTATTTTCAAAAATAATAAAATCCTTCGGAGAAATTCAATTGTGTTCTAAATTTTTTTTAAATTCTCGTCAAAATTTCAATTATCTTTAGAAATTAAATTAAATTCTTCTCTAAAAAATAATTATTTTCGAAAAAGGGGTTAAAAGAAAAAAGAAGAAAAAGGGTTCAAAGAAAAAAAGGGTTAAATGAAAAAAAAAGAAAAAGGGTTAGAAGGAAAAAGAGTGTTAAAAGAAAAAAAATAGAAAGTGTTAAAAATAAAAAAAAAATTAAAAGGGGTTAACAGAAAAAAAAGAAAAAGGGTTAAAAGAAAAAGAAGAAGAAGGGTTAAAAAAATAAAAAGGGTTAAAAGAAAAACAAAGAAAAAGGGTTAACAAAAATTATTAAAAAGAATTTTGAAAATAGAAAAATTGTCCATTGAGATTGAAAAAGAAGTGAATGAACAATGTTAGAAGTTGATGCGGAGTCTATATTAAAAGTATGTTACTCATTTCAACAATGAAACATTTGAAGGTCCGAATGAACGCCGCGGGAAAACAAAGTGGCTATTCGCGGCGACGTACGATAATATATTTAAGGCAAATGCACGCGTGGGGCCCCGAAAGAAAGAAGGGCACTTCATTGGGACCCCACGCACCCCCGTCATATATAATCTCGGACGTTAAGTGGGGACCTCCGCGGCGTTCTTGGCCCAACGCGTTTTATCACCGCGCTCATACCATTTCAATACGCCATCAATAATAAAGTCCCTATGATACTTGAGACGCGTGCTTTTGCTTGTAGTCCTTGCAGACAATTTTTTTCCCTTTTTTCTTCCTTTTCTTTTTATTTCGTAAACCGGTATCGCACACATTTTCTTATAGCGAGAGATGAAGAATATTGAAGCACGACGGCAATTATTAAAACAAATTTTATCATTTTCTAAATCTTTTCGTATATTTAAAAAAAAGTGGGTTCATTTTAACTTTGCAGGTGGCGCCACTATATGAAATAGGAAAAATATTTTCCAAACAACAGGACTCGGATTGTTCGACTTTTTCGTTTTTTTTTCGATTTTTTTAAGGAAATGTGGCTTTTTTCTGAAAAAATGCGACTAATCGACTTTTTCAAGATTTTTTTTACTAAAATTCGAATGAAATTAAAAAAATGTTTTAAATTTAAAGGAAAAAGTTTGAGTAAAAAGAAATGTTCTGTTACATTTATTTACAAATTTTTCGAAAACATCCATAACTTCTTTTATAAATAAATATTTTATAATTATTGTTTTTATGAAAATAATTGAATTATTGGAAAAAAATTCATAAAACTTAAGTAAGTAATTAAATTTTGCTGAAGAATATTGATATTTACAAAGATAATTGAAATTTTGAAGAGAATTTAAAAAAAAAATATTTGAAAATAATTGAATTGCTGTGATGAATTTTCTTACTTTTCAAGATAATTGAATTTTGCAAAAAATTGTATCAGAACTTTTAAAAATAATTAAATTTTTATGATGAATTTTATTATTTATAAAATTTTTTATCATAATTGAATTTCTACGAAGAGTTTTATTACTTTTGAAAATAATTGAATTTGTAGGATTATTTTTATTATTTATAAAGATAATTGAAATTTTGACAAGAATTTTATTAAAATTTTGTTGTTGAACAGATTTTTTGAATTTAGAAGTAATGAATTTTGATATTTATAAAAATTAATTGAAATATTATAGAGAATTTAAAAAAAAATTTGAAAATTCCTAATTAAATTTTTGCTATGAATTTTCTTACTTAAAATTGAATTTTAAAAATTTTATCGGAATGTTTGATATTAATGTATATTTTTGTCGAGAATTGTAATTTTTTTATAAAATTTTTGACATAATTCGTGTTTCTACGAAGAGTTTTATTACTTTTGAAAATAATTGAATTTGTAGCATTAATTTTATTATTTATAAAGATAATTGAAATTTTGACAAAAATTTTACTAAAATTTTGTTGTTAAATAATTGAATTTAGAAGATGAATTTTATTATTTATAAAAATAATTGGCATTTTATAGAGAATTTTAAAAAAATGTTAAAAATACCTAATTAAATTTTTGCAATGAATTTTATTAAATTTGTAAAAATTTTATTTCGGATTGTTTAATATTAATGTATATCTGTTGTCGAGAAATGTTATTTTTTTTACAATTTTGACAATTTCGTGTTTCCTTCTAAATCTTTTCCTATGTTAAAAAAAATGTTTCTATTTTAACTTTGCAGGTGGCGTCACTACGAAATATGAAAAATATTTTTTGGCCAACTTGACACAATGTATTGTTATATTATATAATGATAATGGAAATTTTTCAGTTAATAAATAAAAACAAGAAAATATTTATATATAGAGTAGAGAGAGAGGGATGGAGAAAGATTTTCAGTATCTGCATAAATTTTTGCGACTTTTCGTTTGAGATGCAGAAAGTGCTTCGTCTTACCCAAAGCGTACTGCTTTCAAAAACATTATTCTAGTATGTTCGTCGCTAAGAAGACTTACGTAAAGCAGATCTATAAAATATTCCCTGTGCATTTTTCCTTATTGTCTAAATTTAAATCAGAACCATTTGCATTAAAGAGTAGGCGACACATCAAGCTTCACCGATTTCAAGCACATTTCATATTATCCTCATATTTCAAGTCCGGATTTAGTAAAAACAGAACAAAATAATTTTCATGTGCATTAAAAAGGATCTTTTTGTTCTGTTTTCAAAAACAATGGTTAATTTATTTAGGAGTGTATAATATAATAATATTACTATATTATTATATTATTATTTTTTTTAAGATTTGAATTTTCAAATATAGTTTGAGATAATATGCTATTGTTCTAAAAGGTTTAAGCCCGACTTTTCGGGGTCGAAGGTGAAGGGGTTAATGAATGAATCGCCGGATATTCACGGTCATGGTCCACAAAGGAGGCAAGTGGAGTCTTCAAAGCAAGACCCTCTCTTAATTAATATAGATTACTTCTGATTGTATATTTATCTATTAATTCATATTAATGGAGGGCCTTTCTATATTGAAAACATCTTCGACCGACTGATTCGACTTAATCAGTGCGCTAAAGGGTAGAATTTAATCGATAAGGTTCACCTTTCTTTTTTTAATCATTCAATCATCATTTGACCTTTAAGATCAAATCTTCTTCTTCTTCTTCTTCTTCCTCTTTGTCAAAAAAAACGAACTTAAAAAAAGCTTAATTTAAAAAAATAAAATTGTTATTTCTAACATTATTTAATCTTATCCAAAAGCTGTTACTTAAGTAGCTATTGTGTACAGGCAAAAAAAAAAAAAAAAAAAAGATTATTCGCCCCATCAGAAATGAAAGACGAAAGTTTACGACCCGAGTATCTTTAAGAAAAACAAAAACGAAAACCATCTTCTTCCAATCCAGTATTATCTACATCGATATCGAGAACTCAAAAGAGGGAGAGAAGAGAATATAAGAATCCAAGTAAATGGAAGTCTCGGCTTTCTGATTGAATGGCTTTGCCGTAGGCACTCGAGTGTCCTTTTATTTCTTCGTTTGATACGAGGCAGCGAATGACGCGGTGCCTGCACTCGCGCAATGGCGACGGCATTCGGTATTTGAAATCCCCAATATTTTTAAAAGCTCGCAAAAGAGGAGGGAAACGGGATCTTGCACTTTCGGGGAGAGAGGAAAAAAGAAAAGTGATTCGACAAGAGAAAGAGAGAGAGAGAGAGCAAAAGAAAGATAAGAGGTCTCGAGCACTCGGTTTTTTTTCTACCCTCACCTTCAAAGGAAAGTCATACCGACAACCATTAAAAATACGTATAATAATTACGCGCAAAGCTAGAGAATGATCATGATCTGAAGATGCGATCGTCCATACCAGTCGAATAAATTCCCTTGGGAAAAAAATTCACCCTTTTTTTTACTTTCTACGAACAAGAGTCTTGATTCACTTTAAACCGAAACTTGCAAGCTTGCAGGAAAGTTACCTGAAAATTAAAAATTCCGTGGACCATGACGTTTTTTTTTGAAAAGCAACAAAAGAAAGTTGCAACAGCGTAAAATTAACAACCTTACATTAATTTTAACCCGAAACTTGCAAGCTTGCAGGAAAGTTATCTGAAAATTAAAAATTCCGTAGACCATGACGTTTTTTTTTGAAAAAGCAAAGAAAGAAAATTGCAACAGCGTAAAATTCACAATTTTACATCCGAGTAGAAAATTAACAATTGCTGTCCGTCCAGTCATTGAATTTTAATTCCATCACCTGCAGGGTGAAAAACAGTCAATTATGATTATAAATTTTTTCGAATAAGAGAGAGAGAAGAAGAAGAAGAAATAATTTTCAGTAATAAATTAAGAGAAATGTTTTGTTTCTTTGTTGCATTAAGTGTTTCTCTCTGTGCGTATATATGTATATATTTATATGTTTGAGTCAATGTGTGTAAATGTGTGGAAGAATAGCAAGACGTGGCATAAGTAAATAATGGCCGCGATGGCTGCTATACGAGTTAAGGGCGATACAGCGGGCAGCCTAGCGACGGTGGTTTCCTTGAACGATGATAATCAGCGATTTCGTGACAGACACGGGGCCGTGGCCACGCTAACGAGCAATCACATACTAAGACTCGCTCGTTCGCTTATACTCGGGCGACAATTCTCGCCAAGTGCGCTTATACTTTAAAAACCACCTCTTTACCCCCTCTCCAATTGCTCTTCATCTATTTTACTCATAAACACTTCTTACTCTCCTTGTTCTTCTTTTCTTATTTCATTCCCTATACTTTCCCTTCTTACCCTATCTTCCCCCACTTTTCTCATTTTTTATTTAAAAATCTCATCGATCGTCGTAATTTGTCGTTTATGAAAAAATTCCATTGTTTACTCATCCATACCGCAGTAAATTGAGGTATCGAAAAGCGTGGAAAATTTAAAAAATCTACTTTTGTGTTATTTTTTACTATTATGGAAATTTTACTTCAAATAAAAACCAAGTCAACGATTACTATCTTAGTAACTAATTAACTTAGTTGCGAATTAATTACTAACTAATTTACCAGCAGACTGGCTAAATAATTTACAAACTTAATTACTAACTATTATTATTTAAAATAAAATTTCATTCTTATTTTAAAAAAACAGAAAAATGGCGTATATTAATCCTTTATAGTGTTAATTTAATCCTAGAGGGGTTAAAATGTTACAGATTATTTTAATCCCTTTTGGCATTATTTTAACACCTCAAGATTTACTACGACCCCTAAATAATTAATTAACTGTATAACAATCTTTGTATTTCATTCTTTCATTAATTCTGTCCATCCAAACTTTGAAGTTAGTTTTTGAGTATGCTTTTGTGCTTTTTTTCTTTAAAAAGTACTAGAATTCAATTATTTTTCTTCTTTGGAAGATTTCAATTATTTATTAAATACTAAAAATTTTACAAATATTCAATTATTTTTAATATTTTAAAACAATTTTTAAAACATTTTTTTTAAAGAATTCAATTTTTTGAAAATTTTTAATAAAATTTACAAAAAGAATTTAATAATTTTGTTGAATTTTTTAATAAATCTTTCGAAACAATTTAATAATTTTTTTAAACTGCAAAATCGTTGCAAAAATTCAGTACTTTTAATACAATTTTTAAAACATTTCTTAAAAGAATTCAATCTTTTGAAGATTCACGATTCACAAAAACACACTGTAAAAAATTTTTGGGGAAAATTCCCCAAAATCTTGGTGACGCAATTTTAACCAAAAAAGGTAAATATTTACTACGAAAACTTGGGGAATTTTCCCCAAGAAATCTCGAGGAATTTGTATCGAATTGACACCCAGTTTCACCTGAAAATGATACTAAATATTTGGATTAAATTATAATTAGATCTACTTTTTGACATCAATTTTGTTGCAATTTAATACTTATAAGTTAACAATGTTTTTATTAAAATTTCACAAAATAATTAAATTATTTCAAAAATCTTTTTTAAATAAATCTTTCGAAAACAATTCAATTATTATTATTTTAAACTGTCAAAAAGTTGCAAAAATTCTATTACTTGTAATTCAATTATTAAAACTGTTTGTAAGAAAAATTAATTTTTTGAAAATTTATATTGCAATGTCACGAAATAATTCGATCATTTTAAAAATATTTAATAAATTCTTCGAAGCAATTAAAGTTTTTAACAATTTTAATAATTAAATTAATTAATATTAATTAAAAATCTTTGCGAAAATTCAATTATTCTCTAGACTTTTATCCAATTTCTTCAATAAATTAAATTATTTAAAAACAAAGTCGTAACGAAATTCAATAATTAAATGTTTAGTTTACATTATTAAGATGCTTGATGATTTTAAAAATTTGAAAGAAATTCTTCATAAAATTCAATTTCATTGAAAATTTTCAATTAAAATTTTACTAGAATTTTCTTATTTATAAAGATACTTGGGATACTGACGAGGATTCTTTTTTTCAATTTTGAACATAATTGAATTTTATTAAAATTTTTGAAAATAACTGAATTTTAGAAAAGAATTTAATTATTTCTAAAAATACTTGGAATTTTGACAATAAATTTTTCTAATTTTAAACATATTTGAATTTTATGAGAAGATTTTTATTAACCTTGAAAGTAATTGAATTTCTGCAAAAATTTGTAATTTTCTTAAATTCAATTTTTTAGTATTTTTAACCAAAAATATGAATTAAAAATTCTTGCTCTATTTTTTGTAAAATTGCTGATTTCATTTAAAAAAGTAAGTAAGAAGTTCGCTTCGCAAATTATTGCTAGTAATTCAATTAAGTTGTCTATCATCAAAAATAGATTTTTACAATTAATCCAAATTAATTTTAATCTCAATATTTTTTCTAAATTTTTCCCCTTGTTCGTTTTTAACTTTCCATTTTTGCATCTAATTTCTCACTTTGCCCACACCGTATTTTAATATAAGAAATTTTATCACATAAATTTTGTTTTCTAAAAATAAAAAAAAAGAAATATACATAAAAATTGCAGACATTTATTAATATAACTCTTTACACAATTTTACCATATCTTGGAAAAAAAAGATTTATTCTTAAAATGGATTAAATTTTATATTCAATTCTAAAGATGAGTTTCCATTATTCTTAGCCTTAGGGGAGAGACAAAAATATTTTCCTTTTTCCCGACAAATGTCTCTCTTGAGAGAAAAATGATATTCTAATAAAATGTATAGAACTTAATTATTGTACAATTATAAACTTGTTCAAAAGTATGTAATTATATTTTTAAGTCTGCTGCAAGTGTACTATTCTGTTTTAAAATTCGTTAATTCGATATGAATTTTTTCGGTTCATTGCTAAAAATTTTCTTTCCTCTGCTACAAGTTTATATATGTGACACACTTTTCAGCGCTTAAAATTCATTAAAATTCGATGTGGATTTATTTTTTGGTTCTTTTCTGAAAATATACAATCCTTTTGCGAATTATATTTATTTTCGTGGATTCTTTTTTGATTATGGTTAAAATAATTTAACAGTATTAAACTACGAGGGCGAAAAATTTTCCTACTTTTTTGTAAAATTAAAATGGGGTAAAAGCCCCGAAATGGGGTAAAACCCGAAAATTGTGGCGAAGTAGGAAAATTTTTTTAACAAGGACCGAAACAGTTTTCCTAATTTTTTGTTTGGGCTCATCATGCTAAAGTATAATGTTAAAAATAACTACAAGTAGGTCAATTTATGGTTAATTTATGGTTAATACTGTTAATTTATAAATATTTTTCTTTATTTAATTTCATACATAAATTAACTCTATTAAGAACCAAAAAATTAATTACAAAATTAATTGATCCCTAATCTGTCTAATAATTAAGGAATGGAAGTAATAAAAATTAACGATAATTAAGGTATATTAGTCTTTAGTGATAATTAAAATAGTCGCACTGCGAGTTAATATGTATACTGAAACCGCACATGTATGCCCAGTGATTGCGTTCACGCAAGTGACCACAAGACCATAATTCGTTCACACATCAGTCTCAAACCATGGATTTTCACGCGCGGACGACATACACACACCAGGCGACGATCGTGTCTAACTTGAAATCAGAGAGGGAAGACACTCGTTATTTTATTTCAAGGTTCGGTTCGCGACGGAATGACTATAGTTTTTGAGGCGCGATGCGTGTAGCGATACGAGCATTTGATTATTGTTGAACGGTATATTTTTTGATATTATACGAGAAAGGAGGAAAAACAAAAGACGGATTTTGTTTTGTTTTCTCTTCCACGGTAAAATTGAAAGTTAGAGTGGAAGTAAATTCTTTTTTGTAACTGGAAGTAATCTTGTTTCGTAAATGGCTAGTTTGGACCCAATTTGACCCTATTGGATCCTTATTAGGTCCTGATTTTAAATATAGGGTTTGAAACAAGGTTTTTATTTTCTAGTAACAATATTCGAATATGGTCCAAACTGGGATTCGATTTTAACCTATTTTGACCCTAACTGGGCCCAATGCAATTTGGTATCACTAGGGTTTTGACTTTCAGGATGAAAATATTCGAAACTGGTCGTGGCCCCAAACAGGACTGAATTTTGTCGGACGATTTTGAATCCTTCTTGGCACTGTCTCTTCTTGAACCTGAATCAAAACAAAAAAGCATTTGGAACATAAACTAAAACCAAAAGAGAAACAGTTCCTTTAGGATTTAAAATTGAGAAATACTACGAATCGAGATTTTTTTGTCTCAATTTGACAGTCTTAAAAAAATAGTGAATAAAATTTGTCATTGAAGACCCCTTTCGAAAAAGGTTCGTAGCTATTATCCTTATACAATTGAAGAGAAAATGCAGTAGAAAGAATCTTCGGTTGATAACTATAGTTTATAAAACCCTCCCCCCTCTCTCTTCCTCTAATTATATTAATGTCTATTTATTAGATCTATTCTCATAAACGGTAATTATATTTTTTACAAAAAACGATTCCCATGTATATTATTCTTAACGGCACGACATGTTTGACAACAGATCTACCTTCATACATCTCTATATATAAGAATTACAAGCGCAATGTCGCGGATTTTCTCATATATTTACAAATACCGGAAGTCTCGAGTAAAAGTCGCGATTTAAAAAAATAAAAAGCCACAGATAGATCTTTTTAACGCGGTAATTCCATAAATAAAAACAGCAAGCAGATCGCGTAGGTGAATTTTCATATATATGATGATAATGAAGCATCTTTTCTTGGCTTTTATAATACATAGGATTATCGAGACTTCCCATGCTCTACATCGGTCATTATGGAATAACAGTAATTATTAATAAGCGAGCACATTATGGTATTGTGAGGCGCCGCTCCCTCCCCTACCGTGATCTTTTAGAAGTATTTTTTTTTTTTTTGCTTCAAGAAGTCGGTTATTCTCTTGTCAGAAAGGTAGGAGGTGAGATTCGATGAGAGCGGATGCAGAGGGACAGTTGCGTGAGTATTATTTTTTTTTTTGTTGAGTTTTGTCCTCGCAAGTAAAAGAGATAAGTACTGAGTGACTTTGAATTGTATGTGTGGCCCCGTGGTAGGTAGGTAGGTAAAGTACTTGGAGGTTAGGCCAGGTCGGGTTAGCCAACTCTGTACAAGAAATGTCAAGAGAAAACCATAACGTTATAATTTATCGCTGCGCGCTCCATTGTGGCTGTCTTTCCATGGGGGCGGTGTGACGGATCAAGAAGGAAGGAGACAAAGACAGAGAGACTGTTGTTCCTTTTGCTGTTCGAAGTCCGGATATGAGAATAAGATTTTCAACTAGAAAGATGTCAACTGAGATTTTCGCGAAACCTGCGCACGTCAGCGATGCTGAATTTATCATCTCCCGCTATAGAACTTTATGACCCGCGAATTCAGAGTAACCTATTAAATTCAAAATCACTTTCCAAATATATATTTTATCATTTATTCACCATTTTTGGAACAATCGGAAATTTCAATATATTTTCATAAAAATGTGACCCTTTTTTTTTAAATTCTGGAAAAAAGAAGGGGGATGAC
Organism: Leptopilina myrica (nomen nudum); assembly: GCA_032872475.1. Lineage (NCBI taxonomy): Eukaryota > Metazoa > Arthropoda > Insecta > Hymenoptera > Figitidae > Leptopilina > Leptopilina myrica (nomen nudum). The sequence continues at coordinate 22,611,797 of CM065467.1, read as the reverse complement.
GGATGTTCGAAAAATAATTTCTCTGGTAATGGATGGTACCGGATGGGACAATCAAATTGTGGATTGTCGGTTGCTGGAGCGTCCCACGCACATTGACAACGTAAAATAAATAAAGTGAGACGACCGTGGAATTCCTGTGGACATACCATCCTGGACAAGCGCGTTATTGGAGAACGCTTGAACCGTAACGACCATAGCCAAACCACATACGGTTATGGCACGAAAGAACTATCGCTCCATATTCACATACTATATATATATACACGAATGTAATTGTGGATGAATACTCGTGTATATATATATACATATATATATATAGTATAAGTACTGCTCGTCGCGGTCACGCATACCTGGATACGCGAGCTTGCGTGTGCGAGGATATTCCCACCGGTTAATTTTCCTCTATATGCGTTTATAAAACATACATATGAAATCAGAAGCATTACTTATACATTTTTCAAGTGTAGCACTATTACTGTTTATATTTATACAAAGCCCGATGTCAGACTATCATCGGAGACCACAGATCGTGACTCTTGTGGGAAACTCTTGAAATTCAAACATTATTTTTAATGATTCTCTTTGAACTTAATTGATTAATGGAAAATTATTACGGTGTGCGTCAAAATTTTTAGATTTAAACTACTTTTGGTAAAAATAAAGATTAAATATACTTCTATCATTAGTTCTACGGTTCCCTAGTTTTTGACCACACGGTTTTTTTTGAAAGCATCAAATTGGTACTAAAGTGGATCAAATTGATGCCAAAAATATGGCATTTAATTTTTTCAATATTCTTGCAAAAAAAAATGTTCATAGAAAATTCAGAGAAGAAAATTCCACTTTCATTTCCACCTATTTATCAAAATAAAATTGAATTTTTATTATGAAAATGAAAAGAAAATTTAATTTTTACTATGAAAATGAAAAGAAAATCGAATGTTCACCATGAGAATAAAAATAAAATCGAATTTTCACAATGAGAATAAAAATAAAATCGAATTTTCACCATGAGAATAAAAATAAAATCGAATTTTCACTATAAATGTAAAAAGAAAATTGAATTTTCATTATCAAAATAAGAAGAAAATCGAATTTTTACTATGAATATTAAACAAAAATCGAATTTTCCCTATCAAAATACATGGAAAATTAAATTTTTATTATCAAAAAGACCATAAAATCGAATTTTCACCATAAAAATAAAAATAAAATCGAATTTTCACCATGAGAATAAAAATAAAATCGAATTTCCACTATGAATGTATAAAGAAAAGTGAATTTTAGTTATCAAAATAAGAGGAAAATCGAATTTTTACCATGAAAATTAAACAAAAATCGAATTTTCCCTATTATAATAATAAGAAAATTGAATTTTTATTATCAAAAAGACCATAAAATCGAATTTTCACCATAAAAATAAAAATAAAATCGAATTTTCACCATGACAATAAAAATAAAATCGAATTTTCACTATGAAGGTATAAAGAAAAGTGAATTTGAGTTATCAAAATAAAAAGAAAATCGAATTTTTACCATGAAAATTAAACAAAAATCGAATTTTTCTTATCAAAATAATAAGAAAATTGAATTTTTATTATCAAAAAGACCATAAAATCGAATTTTCACCATAAAAATAAAAATAAAATCGAATTTTCACCATGACAATAAAAATAAAATCGAATTTTCACTATGAAGGTATAAAGAAAAGTGAATTTGAGTTATCAAAATAAGAAGAAAATCGAATTTTCACCATGAGAATAAAAATAAAATCGAATTTTCACTATGAAAATTAAACAAAAATCAAATTTTCCCTATCAAAATACATGGAAAATTGAATTTTTGCTCTGAAAATGAAAAGAAAATCGAATTTTCACAATAAAAATAAAAGTTAAATCGAATTTTTGCTATGAAGATACAAAGAAATTTGAATTTTAATTATCAAAACAAAAAGAAAATCAAATTCTTACAATGAAAATTACACAAAAATCGAATTTTCCTTATCAAAATGAAAAGAAAATTGACTTTTTATTATCAAAAGGAACATAAAATCAAATTTTCACCATGAGAATAAAAATAAAATCAAATTTTCACCATGACAATAAAAATAAAATCGAATTTTCACTATTAATGTAAAAAGAAAATTGAATTTTCATTATTAAAATAAGAAGAAAATCGAATTTTCACTATGAAAATAAAAATTAAATCAAATTTTCGCTATTCAGATACAAATAAATTTGAATTTGACTTATCAAAAGAAGAAGAAAATCAAATTCTTACAGTGAAAATTAAACAAAAATCGAATTTTCCTTATCAAAATAAAAAGAAAATTGACTTTTTATTATCAAAAGGAACATAAAATCAAATTTTCACCATGAGAATAAAAATAAAATCAAATTTTCACCATGACAATAAAAATAAAATCGAATTTTCACCATCAAAATAAAAATCAAATCAAATTTTTACAATGAAAATTAATAAAAAATCCTATCACTAAAAATTTTTTTTCACCATTTTATACTTTTAAGTTAACAGTGTATTAACTTATAACTGTTAAAAGTGTATTAACAAAATTTTCATTTTTTTGGATTGAAAATATTTATGTAATTAGCCATAGTAGACTAGATTTTGACCACATAAATATAAAAATTCTAAGTGCCAACGCCCATGGTTCCCTAAATTATATGTATTAGAAAAAAAATTTATGTTATAAACTAAATTAATTAAACTTCAAAATAAAAAATTGATAAGATTTAAATTTATAAAAAAAAATTAATTAATGCGATCACAAATGTAATAAAATAAAAAATCAATAAGAATTTAAAAGTATTTTTAAAAAATTAGTTAATACTCGACAAATTATCATGCGTCAATATGATTTAATACAGACTGTAATCAAGATACGAGAAAATCAAAAATGGAGTGATGTTGAGAGTTAGTAACAACAGATTGGTGAATGGACTTTGTAGCCATCAAAGCGATCACCTGAGGCTTCCTTAGTCGAGTCCTTGCATACCGTTGTCGATATTAAATGACAAAGGCAAAGGCATACCTTGACATAGCGAGAAGGGTTGGAAATTCTCGCGTACTCCACCCTATACCCACCCCTTAAGGCATCTACCGCGAAAACCTCGTCCTACACACCACCCCCCATGGGGGTCGACCCTATCGGTATTTCATGGCCAGAATGTTTTAAATACAATGCTACCGCGCCTCTCTCTCTCTCTCTCTCTCTCTCTCTCTCTCTCTCTCTCTCTCTCTCTCTCTCTCTGTATTTTTCTCTCGATAAAAGGGTAGAAAACTTTAAAGAAGCCAGGGACCGCGTCTTTTGATCTTGCAACTCCATCCACCTCTCTCTGAGGTTCTTAAAAATATTAACTACGATTCAGTTAAAACTGCGTGCACTAAAAAACTCACTCAAAACAAGAAGATTGAAAGCCTCATATCGGAAACACTCCCTTTTAGTCTGTTTTCAAATCTTTATACCTTTTTTTGCAAATTAAATATCGAATGGGACAGGAAAATTTTCCGAAAAACGGGTTTTAAGTAAAAAAAAATAACAATAAAATAGAATAAAAACTAAAAAAAAGGCAAGAAGAAAAATATAAAAACAATGACATTAACGAAAATAAAAAAATAATGAAATGAAAAAATAAAACAATAATAAAAATAAATTGAAAAAATTAAATTTTCATTATCAAAAGGAAAATAAAATCGAGTTTTCATCATAAAAATAAAATCGAATTATCACTATGAAGGTAAAAAGAAAATTTAATTTTAATTACCAAATTAAGAAGAAATTGAATTTTCACCACGAAAATTAAACAAAAATCGAATTTTTCTTTATAAAATGAAAAGAAAATTGAATTTTTGCTCTGAAAATGAAAAGAAAATCGAATTTTCACAATGAAAATAAAAATTAAATCAAATTTACACTATCAAGATACAAAGAAATTTGAATTTGAATTATCAAAAGAAGAAGAAAAACGAAATTTTACAATAAAGATTAAACAAAAATCGAATTTTTTCTATCAAAAGGAAAAGAAAATTAAATTTTCATTATCAAAATGAAAATAACATCATATTTTTACCATGAAAATAAAACGAAAATCGAATTTTCCCTATCAAAATGGAAATAAATTTTAATTTCAATTATAAAAATAAGAAGAAAATCGTATTTTCACCATAAAAATTAAACAAAAATTGATTTTTTCTTTACAAAATGAAATGATAATCGAAAATTTATTATTAAAAGTAAAATAAAATTGAATTTTTAATATAAAAACTAAACGAAAATCGAATTTTCCTTATCAAAATTAAATTAAATTTTAATTTCAATTATAAAATAAAAAGAAAATCGTATTTTCCCCATGAAAATTTAACAAAAATCGAATTTTTCTTATCAAAATGAATAGAAAATTTAATTTTTGATCTGAAAATGAAAAGAAAATCTCTCTACATTTGAATGATAGTAAACTTTACTAATTTGCTTTTAAATTGGTAAATTTTACTAATTCATGTATCAATTTTTACTAATTTATTGGTAAAATTTACTAATTTGTTTTTGAATTATTAAATTTTACTAATTCATGCATCAATTTTTACAAATTTATTAGTAAAATTTACAAATTTGCTTTTGAATTATTAAATTCTACTAATAAATAATAATTTGTACTAATTTATTAGTAAAATTTACTATTGTTCAAAAGCAAAAAGTCAGTTACTTTTATCAAGTAATAAGTATACTGCATCTTGTATCTTATTATCAAATTAGTGAACATTTTTACAGATTCAAATTTAGAGAGTAAATTAAAGATATACACGGAATAAAATGAAAATTAAAATAACATAATAAAATTTCCCTACAGAAATAATAGTTTAATCAAACATTTATACACAATTGCATCAAAAAACTATAATAATTGCTTCATTATTTTTATCTAATCATCATTCTTAATGCTATGCGTGTACATTGAGCGTTGTTAATATCACAAATTATACAATTCTAACTGCGAGTAATTTAAATATCTCTTTAAATGTTTCCCCCCTCCAATTCCTTGCTTTCAATTTATTTTTAAATTACGACTTACGTAAAACAATTATTGCAGCGACAATCGGAAAATTTACCTGAACACTATAAAGAAATTATTAAAGAAAAAGTAATTAAAAAAAGGTATTTTTCGTGAAAAAATAAAAAAAATTTGTTTTTAAATACTTGTCAAATATTTACGTACATCTTTTCTTGGAAATCATGTGTATAAACTGAGTTATCAAATATTTTCTAAAAGAAGACATTTCAAAAAATCGCTGAGAGAAAATTCTATTTACCCTTGGGGTCGGATGGGCCCTATAAAGCAATTAGGGACTTATCAATATTTCTCAGGAAACACCTGGAACTCACGGTCAAGGTGGTGATTATGGCAACAATAAAAGCATTGTCTCCGCGAATGAACAGCTCTCAAAGCAATGCGTGCGCAAAAGAAACACTGTAAACTTTAAATGATATATGTTCTTGAATGTGCGTATACACAAAAATATATATGTATATACATAAAGGTACACACATTTATAAATATATATATATATATACCCGAAGGCATGTATGCATTTTGCTATGTGGCGGCTTTTGTAGTACCTTGAAACGTGCAGTAAACCGCCAGAAAATAACAGGGAGCAAGGAGAAATCGTTGAAAGAAGGCGTGAGTTTTATGAGCGACGCACGCATCGTAGCCCCAGAAAGAACAGCGAAATTTTACGATAACACTCGACACTGTCAGTTTGAGAAAAATAAATCGACATTTATCTATTTCAAACTTTTGACAATGAAACAAAAAGAAAAGTTTGCATGTTACGATAAATTATTGTTATTAAGAAATTATTTAAATTGCTTTTCAATTATTTCAGAATTTTTACAAAAGAAGTTCATAGGAAATAGAGACTAAAAAAAGTCATTTTCATTACCACTATATGTTAACATAATATCGAATTTTCATTATGAAAATGAAACGAAAATCGAATTTTTACTATCAAAATAAAAAGAAAATCTAATTATCACTATAAGAATAAATACAAAAACGAATTTTCACTCTGAAAAATAAAAGAAAATCGAATTTTTACTATGAAAATGAAAAGATAATTGAATTTTCACTATGACAATAAAACGAAAATCGAATTTTTACTATGAAAATGAAAAGATAATTGAATTTTCACTATGATAATAAAACGAAAATCGAATTTTCACCATGGAAATAAAAATAAAATTGAATTTTCACCATTAAAATGAAAAAAAAATTAAATTTTTTTATCAAAACAAGAAGAAAATCGAATTTTTACTATAAAAATTAAACACAAATCGAATTTTCACTATGAAAATTTACCAAAAATCTAATTATTACTAGGAAAATCAAAAAAATTAAATTTTGACCATAAAAAATTATAATAAAATTGAACTTTCACGATTAAAATAAAAAAAAAATTGAATTTTCATTATCAAAATATGAAGAAAATCTAATTTTTACTATAAACATTAAAAGAAAATTAAATTTTGACCATTAAACTATAAATAAAATGATATTTTCACTGCGAAAATGAAAACAAAACTGAATTTGGATTATCAAAATTAATATAAAATTGAATTTTCATTATCAAAATAAGAATAAAATCTAATTTTTACTATGAAAATGAAAAGAAAATTGAATTTTTACTATGAAAATAAAACGAAAATCGAATTTTCACTATCATAATGAAAAGAAAATTGAATTTTTACTATCATAATGAAAACAAAATTGAATTTTGATTATCAAAATTAATATAAAATTGAATTTTCGTTATCAAAATAAGAAGAAAATCTAATTTTTACTATGACAATAAAAAGAAAATTAAATTTTAACCATGAAAATAAAAATAAAATCATATTTTCACTGTGAAAATGAAAATAAAATCGAATTTTCACTATAAATGTAAAAAGAAAATTGAATTTTCATTATCAAAATAAGAAGAAAATCGAATTTTCACTATCATAATGAAAACTAAATTGAATTTTGATTATCAAAATTAATAGAAAATTGAAATTTTATTATCAAAATGGAATGGTAATCGAGTTTTCACTATGAAAATTAAATGAAAATGGATTCTTGATGATCAAAGTAAAAAGAAAATCAAATTTTCACCATTAAAATAAATAGAAAATTAAATTTTCACTATGGAAATTAAACGAAAATTAAATTTTACAATCGAAAATTAAAAATTAAACTAGAATTAAATTTTTTCAATCGAAAATTAAAAATTAACCGAAATTTAATCTTCACTATCAAAAAGAAAAAAAATTGAATTTTATAATCAAAATTAAGAAGAAAATCGAATTTTTACTATGAGAATAAATACAAAAACGAATTTTCACTATCAAAATGAATTGAAAATTGAATTTTCATTATCGAAATGAAATGAGAATCAAATTTTCACTTTGAAAATAAAAGCATAATTGAATTTTAACTGTGAAAATAATAAGAAAATTGAATTTCCATTAACGAATTGAAAGAGTAATTGGAGGTTGTCCATAAACTACATACAGTCTTTTAAAGAGTGGAACGTTCAAAATAAAAAAAATGGGCCACATAATTTACGAACGATCCCTTAAAGAATATGTCAAGGTGGAAATAAAAAATTTAAGAAAGTAAAAATTAAAGTGAATGACGAAATGAATTTACATGAAACAGACCAAGACAAGGCCAAGTCAGGTCTAGATGAATTCTTCAACTCCCAATTGATTTCAAAACAAGCAACTGTATATATCTATTTTATTCCTAAAAGTTATTTTTTTCCAAAAAAAAATCAAATTTCCAAAAAAACTATACCCCGAAATAAATCCAACTTATTCCTTTTTTCCCTCCTTTCCTTTCCTTTCCTTTCCTTTTTTTTGACAAAAGGTGAAAATCGTTTGGTTTTTATCGGGCGTGTTACGCGTTAAAAGAATTACAGAGGATAATAGGGAAGGGTGTGCTTTCGATAAAATGCAGGACGAAGCGATTGAATTATCCTATACCCGGAGGATATGGAATGGGTGACTCTATTGGCACGCAGGTCCGGGGAGATATCTAACGGGGTGTACACTGACTCAATCCCCCAAACCCACCTCTCTCCTCATCACTGAACATTTTACAGGCTATTGATTCCCAATTTCACCGAAAATGGGTGCAGCTTTTTTTACGATACACTTGTTGAACATATACCCAAACAATTTTACTCGTGTGAAGTATTTAATGACCCTGGGGGGTTTATACTTCTTTTTTTTTCCTCTTTCCTTTTTTTTCCCTGAATAGAGAAAGAGTGGGGGGTGGAGATGTTTTTTTTTCGCCCTACATATTCGCCTCTCACACACAGTTTTGCGAAATAGAGGGTTTATATGTGCGCAGAAAAATGGGGAGGTTGATTTTTATGGTATGTTTCGAGTAAAGCGAACATAATTGTGGTGTGCGTGTGTGTTTGGAAAAGAGCATAGGGGTTGGATTATTACAGACCCTTGTTAGTTTCGTGGTAATTTGGAAAATTATTGTTATTAATTTTTATTACTCTGTATGTGATTGAGATTGGAATTTATAATTTTTAGACTACGGGATAATTAATTTACAAAAAGTGGCTTTAGAGGGAAAAAATAATAGTTAAATTGTAGCTATCGAAAAGTTGGGAGAAGCGTCCCCCCACCATTCCAAAATAAATAGTGGGGGGACGCTTCGAAATCAAATTTTACATTAGATGAGATTTCATATAGCTGAATTTTAATTAGTTAAAGTTTATGTTAAATTATTGTTATTAATTTTTATCACTCTGTATGTGATTGAGATTGGAATTTATAATTTTTAGACTACGGGATAATTAATTTACAAAAAGTGGCTTTAGAGGGAAAAAATAATAGTTAAATTGTAGCTATCGAAAAGTTGGGAGAAGCGTCCCCCCACCATGCGAATACTGTAGGGGAAGCAAAGTGGGGGGACGCTTCTCAATCGAATTTTATATTACATGAGATTTTATGGTTAAATTTTAATCAAATGGAAAAAGGACAGGAAAAAATAAAAAACAGGAAAATCGGAGGAATATTTAATGGGATAATCCATCCTATTCTTTTGTTGTCAGACACCTTACTATACGTATATGCGGATAAAACCCTCATCTAAAAATAAAGCCAATAGAGATTGACAATTGCACAGGAAGGGTTGACCTCAACTTCTCTCTCATTCTCATTTTAAAAAAGTCCAGAGAACGAAACGGATGCAAAAGGGCTGTTTAACTAAGAAGGGTCTCTAATATAAAAGGGTTGTAGAGGAATTAAAGGAGGAACCCCGATGATTATTACCGAGCTCGTATAGGATAAGGGTGGACAGTTGTATTAAGGGTGGTCGAGAAACTACAACCAACGTATGCTTTTGCCAATCCCTTTTCTGCCCGCAACTTTTCCGTCATGCCACACACAAATGAAAACCTATTTCCACTCCCTCTATTCAAAAACTCGAAGAGGATGTCTTTTTCCTTCCGAAATTCCAAAGGTCGATTGAGAGGATCATTCAGAATAATTAAGGTGAGTGTCCCCTTTATATAACAACCGCAAAATGAAACTCGTTCTTGTTTTATAATATTTCTATTGTTATTGCACCCATTGGTGGGAATTTATTTTTGAAAAATTAATTTTACCTCGTGGAACGTAATTTCAAGCTCGTATTTCATAACGAATTTATATTATCGTACGTAACATAATTTATATTGTTTTATTAATTCTTATTTTTTTTTTACCTTTTTTCTAATTTATTTAAATTACTAAATTTTTCAATAATTTAGTCTCGTGAATAAAAACCGAATTTCAGTTTTAAAACCTGCACGTACTTTTTTCAACCGAACAAAAAGATGTGCATTAAGTTTATTCATATTTTTCAAATTTCAATGCATTAAAATGTTACATTTTATTTTCTGAGGAAAAAAGAAAATTCACTGTACGAAGAATAATCTCTTTTATCATGCAAGTTGCGCCTCTGATTTGCTACAAAGGTTAATCGTATTCTTGTTCAGTCATTGCCAATCTGTTGCAAAAAAAGGCGCTATTTTTCCTCATAAAATAACTAAAACGTCATTCAAAACCTTTTTTTTAACTCATATAATTGTTTAATATTTAAAATATTTATTTATTATTTATTTAAAATATTTTCATATTTATTTTCTACTGTTTGTATTTATATTTCGTTTTGAACCACGAATTGATTTTAACCTTAAGTTCATTTAGATTTCGAATTAATTTCGCCCCCAAATTCATTATTCGAAGTCAATTCTGATGTAAAATCAAAAAAATTTTGCTTCAAACTTAATTAAAATTGTAAATTTAATTTAATTTTACGTCAAAGTCAATTCGAAATTCAAAAATAAAAATTGACAACCAGTTTTCAATTACAACTAGAGTTCATTTTTTGTATTTCCACGCATTTTAAAGTGTGTAATGGACCAGGATCAGTTTCCTTCTTCTTTTATTCTTGGAAAATATTTCTGAAACTGAATTATTTCTGTTCAATTAAGAATTTAAGCACACTTTGCTTACTGTGAATTAGGTAGCTATACATTTTTTAATTATAAAATGCCTTTTTTTCCACATGAAAGTAAGTAAAGAACTCGAAAACTATAAGAATTCAGAGAATGTTGAGTCTTCAAACAAATCAGAAGGAGTTTACACAAAGCATTATTTCAAACTTTTTCTCTCCTCCTGTTTTGATCCTTCATATTTCTCATTCCATGGCGAGGAGGTTAGGGAGAGGGTCGATTACGTACAACTTTTACCCACAAAACTCACCTTTAACAAAATTTCCATTTTCCACTTTTTGAAATTCTACATTTTTTTCCCACAATTCGCTTTCTTTATGGTATTGTTTACAGAAAAAGTCTCAAATTTAAAGCTTGAATTTTAGTTTTTTTTTAATTTTATTTTACTTTTTGTGATTATCAATAAGATTTCACTTAAATTATTGTTAATCACATTTTTTCTTACAAAGTTAAAATAAAATTGAATAAAAATACAAAAGTCAGAATCAATATGATAAAGAAAAAATTAAAATCTTTTGAAAAATAGTCGACCGCAAGATTTAAACTTTTTATACTCTTTAAATCTAAATTAGTAACCGTTTTTACTAATTTTTGGTAGTTTTTCACTAATTTTTAGTAGCAAATTTACTAATTTGAAGTAGTAAAAAATACGTTCTAGTAATTAAATTAGTAATTTTTACCAGCAATTAGAAGAAAATTACTACAAAATTTTTTATTAAAATTTATTTTTCAATCAATTTTTATTGGAAAATTCAACTGGAATTCTATTATTTAAAAACAAAAATAAATAATTTATTGAACAGTTGAATGTTTCTTAAAATCCAACTTCCATAAAGAACTTATTACATAATTAGTATCAAATTTTTTGACGAATTTTAACAAAATTTTTAATTTAATTCTGATGAGTTTTGACATTTGTGAAAATATAATAAAATCGTCAAGAAAATTTTTATTATTTTTGAATAATATTTAAGTTTTGTGGAGAACATTACTACTTTTGGAAATAATTGAAATTTTTACAATAATTTCTAAATTTTTAAAAGTTAATTCTTTTTCGTGTTTTTAACTAAAATTCTTTTATAACTGAATTATTTTTAATAAGTTTGGAAAAAAGTTGAAAATATGAAAATTTCAGATTTCCAAAGATTTTAAATTAAAACCTTCTCAAAATTCAATTATTTTTAAAAATTCACGCTTTAATGCTTCAAACATTCAATTATGATCTAGAATGTTCACTAAAAGATAAAAACTAATAAATTGTTTTTGTCCATGTTTTTAAAAATTTCAATTCTCATAAAGAATTTAATCAATGAGATTTGTTATTTATAAATATAATTGAATTTCTAAACAAAATTTTATTATTTACAAAAAATAATTAAAATCCCGGTAAAAATTTTATTTATTATGAAAATTAAATTAAGTTTTTGCCAAAAAATTTGTAAATAATTGAATTTTAGTTCAATTTTTTTGTATCGAAAATTTTTTTTAATATTTAATTTAATTAAAAAATGTATTTAGTTTTCAAACATATTTAAAAATAATTGAATTCCTGTTAAAATTTTAATATTTCTGTAAATATTCAACAAAAAATTTGCAATTCTGTGCTGAATTTTATTAAAATTTTCAAAAATAATTGAATTCCTAAAGAAGAATTTTATTACTTATGAAAATAATTGAATTATTGCGAAAAATATGATTAAAATATTCAAAAAAGAATTTTAAAAAACCCAAAAAATTAAAAGTACTTAATTTTGTAAATAATTATATCATGAATGGCGTAATTGGGGTAAAATGTTCTAGAAAAGAAACGATTTTTTTTAAATTTTCCTCACAAATGGGGTAATTGGGGTAAAATATTCTAGAAAAGAAACGTTTTTTTAAATTTACCTCAAAAATGGAGTAATTGAGGTAAAATATCCCAGGAAAGAAATTTTGTCAAAAGATATACCTCACAAATGGGACAATTGGGGTATAATATTCCAAAAAAGAAAAAAAACCCACCTTGATCTTAATTTAAAACAAAAAATTACTCCCTCAATGGGGTAAAACATTCCACTAGGGGTAATATGTCAAAAAATAAAAAAAAATCTCTCTACGCAACGCAGAAAGTGCGGCATTTAACCGCACGACCAGATTCTCGAGGGTTGAGTGCGTATCTATATATATATATATATTTATAAGAAAGTGGTGCGCGCACAGGGGTTTGAAATTACAAACCGGAATATGTCGCATTGCGATTAATTATTACCACTGTCACGGGTAGCAACGACATGGCCAAACACACAACCGCGGTCGAAAATCCCCCGCCAGTAAACCGGCTGCCTTTCCTCGGCGTGGCGCGCGGTATTTACCAGAAGTTATCGAAGCGCAAGAGACGCAGAATTAAAGGAAGTCCAAAGTAGGATGAGTTTGCAACAGTGGTATGAGGTTTTTTGCTGCTGATGGGGTGTACGAGGGGTGGGTGGCAAAAAGAGAAGGAAAATTCACCCCCCTCCCTCCCTAGCTCACGAATCCTTAGGACGTAGATAAAGACAGAATTACACGAGGATCCTAGTGATGAATAAGAAGGAAAGAGGGAGAATCTTGGTCTCTCTCTCTCTTTCTTTATACTTATAAAGAAAGAGAGAGAGAGAGAGAGAGAGAAATTTCTCCAGAAAGACCAAGATTCTCCTCTTTCGATTCACCGCTCAGATATCCACCGTAATTACTAATAAGTTTTCGACACGAAATAAGGTGAGGAAAAGAGAGGGTTAATCCAAAAGTACGATGGATTCAAAGAAGGTATATATATATATATATTTATATATAAGATGAGAGAAGAACTAGAAGAAGAAGAGGAAGAAGGGCGAAATCCGTTTCCAAGTGTTCAACGAACGAGAGTTAAAAGAAAAAGGGTTGAGGTGTTCGAAGAATGGGGTGAGTAGTGCAAAAAGGGAAAGAGCATCGGAAGCAGAAGGCTGAAACCAGTTAAAGATTTGCGATGTCTTTTCGATCCCCGGCCGAGATATTCGTAATTACTGTTTGTGTTTCTCTCGTCGGCTCCTCGTATTTATTTCTTCCCCCCTCCCCTTACCCCATTCCACAATCTTTCTCTTGAAAACTCTCGTGCCTCTGAAGTCCATTTCACTTTCGTGAAAAAGGGGTTGTTGAAGAAGACCGCCACGAAATTTACCCAATAGCAGTCTCCTCAACTTACACCCAAAGCTATTTCTCGAACCTTAATCCTTCCGATTTCAAGAGATATACTTTGTTTTTCAAACCCCTCTCAATGGTACTTAACATCGAAAAGTGGACTACTTCACTGGACACATACAACAATAAGAAAAACAACAAAACAAAATAAATACAACAACAAGAAAAAAAAACAAAAAAGAATACATCAAAACAAACAAAAATACAACTAAAAATCATCCTCCAATATCGTAGTAGGAGGGGAAGGATGATTTTTTTGACACGACAAATATTTTTTTTTGTATAAGACGCGCGAGAGGCTAAAGTTGTAAAATATATAAATGGTTGGAGGATAAAATCAATCAATATTTTATGATCACTAATAATCGGTTTTTGTGACACTAACTACTAACCATTGTGTTATAGGGCTTACAAGTGCTGTTAATCATTTTTGCCTTTTGGACTTACTGAGAAAAGTAGTCTTTAAAGGTATACGTCAAACAATAAATTCAAAGCTCGTGTGTACACGAATGTCTTAATCTTGATATGTTCGACAGTTTTTTTGTTCTGGTTTCTTTTTGTCGAAACATGTTATCAATCATAAAATGTCAAACATAAGAAAGTTGTAAAATTCATTGTTTTTCCTTCAGGACTAAAATTTGTAGTTTTACTTTAAAACAAAAAAAAATTAAACTAAAAAATTATCTTTAAGCTTAATTTAAACCTAAATAATACGATTTTAGGTATTCTAAAATTGAGTCTAAATAGTTTTGAAGTCTAAAAATAGGTCACTTTTTAATTTTAGTTTTAAAAATTGAAATCTATTTTGTAATTACTGATTTTACTTTGATTTCAAATTGACGTTGATGTCAAATTCATTTTAAATTCGGATTCAAATTGAATTTTGCGCCAAAGTCAATTAAAATTATAATTTTAGATTGTGTACTCGATAATAAATTTGAAAAAAGGTATCAAAAAGTAGTTTTAAAACTCAAAAAAAATATCTATCGGAAAATTATTTTCATCAAAAGAATTGACTTCTTGCGAAGATTTTTATGAAAATTTTTTAAAGAATTACATTCTTCTAACTGCATATAAACGTTTTAGGTTAATTAACGCTTTAAATAAAAAAATATTCTTTTTCGAAATTTGATAAAAATAGTAGATAATACAAATCATTCAATTGCGCAAAGTTTTTAAAAATAATTTAATTTTCAAAAGAAATCAATTAAAGCTTTTAAAAATAATTCAATATCTGTATGGTATTTTATTAAATTTTTTTGAAAATAATTAAATTTTTCAAAAAGGTTTCTATTATTTATGAAAATCATTGAATCATTGCAAACGATTTAATTAGAATTTTTTTAAATAATTAAATTTTGCAAAGAATTTTATTAAAATTCCTCAATGTCATTGAATATTTGAAAATAATTTTCATATTCATCAACGCAATTGAATTCTTTCGAAAAATTATTTATGCAAATAATTGAATTCTCAGAAGGAATTGTATTCAAAACTAAAAGAAAAATTAATATATTAAAAAATTTTGATTAAAATTGTATTTGAAATAATTTATTTTTATCGAAAATTTTTTTTCAATATTTAATTTAATTTAAAAATTTATTTAATTTTCAAACATATTTGAAAATAATTGAATTCCTGTTAAAATTTAAATATTTTTGTAAATATTAAAAATAATTTGCAATTCTGCTCTGAATTTTATGAAAATTTTCAAAAATATTTGAATTCCTAAAGAAGAATTTTATTATTTATGAAAATAATAGAATTATTGCGAAAAATTTTGATTAAAATGTTTAAAAAGAGTTGAATTTCTGTGGAAAATTGTGTAACATTTTTAATACACATTGTTTTAAATAATTACTTTTGTTTTAAACTTAACAAATATTATGAAAATTTTATTTTAAATAATTGAATTCTAGTGGAAAATGGTATTTGTGATAATAATTGAATTTTTTAATTAATTAATTTAAAATGTTGTTAAAAATAATGGAAATTCTTCGATGAGTTTCATTATAAATGAAAATAATTTAATTCTTGCTCAGAATTTTATAAAAAACATTTTTTTATAAATAATTCATTTTTTCGAAATTTTTGCAAAATGCTATATTCCAAATGAATTGAATTCCTTTGATAGTTTTATTATTTATAAAAATAATTGAATTTTGGAGTAACTTTATTAATTCGTTTTTGAAATAATTGTATTCTTTTGCGCAATTTTATGAAAACACTAATTATTTTTAATAATTGAAGTTCGAATTTTTTTTAGTTCGACGTCAAAATGAATTTCAAGTCGAAATCAAATTACATAATCGACCTCCAGCTTCAGACTTTCTTTTTTTCCTCGTAATTATAAAAATAGTTATAATAAATATAATAAATAATTATAATAAATGTAATAAATAATTATAATAAATATAATAAATAAATATAATAAATAATTACAATAAATATAATAAACTATTATAATCAATATTATAAATTATTATCATAAATTAAACTGATTAACATTTTTGATTATAACACTTTCTTTATTTACTAAAATTATAATATACACACAAAATGAGATTCCGTATACAGGGATGGAATTGAAAATTCTAATATGCAATTATTTCTTCATTTTCTGGATTCAGAATACATATCGCGCGTCTCATGGCGAAGAGAGTAGAACACGCGGGGTTCTGCAACCACCGTGATAATTGTAATGAACGCTTTGAGATTTCGCGAGCCCATCTGCGGCCCATGTGGAAAATGGGGAGGAAAGAAGGGGAGGGGATCGTCAGCAGCAGTGGGGAAAGAGAGAAGAAATTATTCCCTTCGAAAGCGAAAGCTTTTCGCAAGCAGAAACGCAAAAGCTCTTAAGTACCGAACTTGTACGAATTGATTTAAGTGCTGAATGGTAAATCAACCAAATAGGGATACCCAACCTCGCATTCTAGAATTTACGAGTCTTCCAAGTACCATTCGACGTTATACTTTCGCCATTTTGGAAAATCTTCTTTCTTCTCTTTCTCTCTCTCTCTCTCTGATAAATTGATATTAAACACTAATTTAGAAAAAAAATCCCACCGCTGTCACCTAAAAGAAATTATCCTTCTTAGGTGACAGCGGTGGGATTTTTAAACGCACCAAAATTGTTAGAGTCTTAAAAATATTTTTGAGAATATAAGAAAATCTTGAATGTGCTATCCTTGGGGAATTTATTTAGAGTATAATAAGGGTGATATTAAAAATACTCTAAAGATAAGAAAAAAAAATTATCAATCCTCCAAGTCGATATGATTTTGACTTCAAGAATTGGTCATTTTCTCCAATATTTTATGGTCTTTTTTCCTAGTATGATAAATTCTGCTACTAATTAATAAAAATAATTATATTAACAATATTATTAATAATAATAGTAATAACAATATTATTAATAATAATAGTAATAACAATATTATTAATAATAGTAATAACAATATTAATAATAATATTAAAAATAAAAAGTAATAATAAAAATAATTACGATGATAATAATAAAAAAGGATTACAACAACTATAATAATGTTTTTCAAAAAAATGATAAATCCAGACCCCCTTGAACTTTGACTCGGACCGATTCGAAGAATGTCCTCGAGACAAATTGACTTTCGGAAGTGTACCAGAACTTGAATTTTCGGTAAGGGGTCAGCACGTACAAATGATTTCAAGAGTCACGCACTTTACACGCAGACAATAATTTCTCATACATTGAGAATATTATTATTTTCCTTTCTTTTTTTTTTTTGTTTTGTTTGTCGTATAATCTACCGCGTTTTATTACACGTGTCCGTCTATCTCTGAGAACGACTCACAGGAGCCGGCAATATTCATAAATCAGGAATATCGTTAAACGAAGCGACCAGTTCTCATTTCCTCTTCTCTCTCTTTCGTTACACAGAGCTGCGCGAGGAGGAAAAAAAAGCAGAATTTCGTATCTTTCTTCATTCTTGATTCGCGAATTCGAAGTTGTTCTTGTAAACTCGTTGAGCAATGACTCTGAAAATGTTTTTTTTTTATTTTTGTTAAATGTAGATCGTATCAGTAACACACCGAGAGTGTGAGAACGACAAACTAATGACGCGACTTCAAAGACACGCGCATTTGCTACCAAAAAAAATTAATTTTCATTGCGAAAAATATATTTTTTTTTTTGGTAATGTAAGTTAAATATATATGAATAAATATACAGTTATGATTATAAATATGTAGAATCAGTTCTTCAAATTTTCCTCCTATTTAAGGAAACTGAAAATTTACCTCAATTTAATTTTTTTGTCTTCTAGTTTTTACATTTTTTTCCCCTTTTGGATAACAAAAAAACTAAATTATTAAAAATCTTTTTTTGCAGTCGAAAGAGTGGACGTCATCGCGAGTTATTTACTTTCACAATTTTTTTTTTGTATACTTAACCGACTTATTTCATTCGTTTAAAGAATAAGCCATTTATGAGACATGAACTCTTTTTCATATTTGTCTTGATTTAAAAAAATAAAATAATAAAAAAAAGAATAATTGCATGTTGAGGTTGTTTATCGCGAATCTTTTTATGTCTACAAATAATCTTATCGAGATTTATATCATCGATTTTCAGATGTGATAATTTTCTCCGAACAGAGCGAAAATGAAGAGAAGAAAAAGTTTTAGAATTATAGTAGAGAAGCGACCCCCCACCACTTTTTTTCTATGACTATTGGGTGGGGGAACGCTTCTCTCGATTTTTTTTTTTTTTTTTAATTGAAAAATACGGAAAATTATATTAGCAGGATTGCTGTCTAGGGATAATAGTGGAGATTAAAAAGCAAAGAAAGAAGGGAATTAATTTAATTTTCTAAATAGTTTTTACAGTCAATTTAAGAAGGAGGAATTCTGCGAGAGTAGTTGCTTTCGAAGTGATTGAAATACGTCAAGTTAGTTGCAGTAGAGTTCGTATTGTCCGTATACGGCAAGGCGATGCGATATAAACTTGAAGCTAAAAGAAACTGCCCTGGCGACGTTAATTTGTGAACGATTACAAGCACTTGGTGTTTGAGACTCGTCTTCTTACAAACGAAGCGGATTATGTCGGCCATTGCGCATTCTTCAGGACACCTAAACTTACCCAAACCTATTTTTATTTTTTTTTAAGGACTAAAAAGAAATATTCTTTTTTTCTTTTTTAATAATGATTTTTTTTTTCAATATGATTACTTCCTCGATTGGAAAACATGTTCTTTTTTTTAAAAAAAAAGCATCGCGGAGCGCAATATTGGATGCACTATAAACTTTAAATTACCGCAGCGCAACGCACGAGAAATGCCTTTCACAAATAACGAAGAGATGAAGCCTTATATTCTATATATCTATATATTCCATTAATACGTACTTGGAGGAAACCTGTTTGTATCATAAAGACACTTGTGGAACTTCCAAAGACACCCCCCGTTGATAATAATTCGATCTGTCCAATCGCAACGAGTTGGGAAAAATGTTCGATTGCTTGGAATAACCTTGAAAAGAGTTTGAAATTCCTTTCAAACTAAAAACACACTTTTGATGGCTTTCAATCGCGAATTTCCCGCTGCGTATGTAATGGAGAACCACAAACAAAATTTATGCTCCAATCGATTCGCTAAATTCAAAATTTACCATCCTGTTATAATCTCTAAAAGGAATTACTTAATCACAATTTGTTTTCTCTATACCTTTTTTATTTACTTCAATCTTATATGTGCGTCTCATCTCTCAATTTACCTTTTTTTTATGATAATATGAAAAAAATTTTCGTGTCATGAAATAAAAGGCAAATAAAAAGTTTTTTTTGTTGATAAAAAAAGTGTTTTTTTAAAAAATTGTATTATTTGCTAACTGCGTCATTATTGCTGCTTTTAATATTCACAAACATATGAGTCGAGAAGGAATTTATACAGCAAAAATAAGTCAACAAAGATTAGTTTATTTGAATCTTATTGTGAATCTCGAGAAATATGACTTAAATGTAATTAAAATTTCAAGGATTATGAGTTCAATAACACGAGAATAAAAGGAAGGACAGAAAATTTTCAACTAGAAAAAAATACAATTTTCGGATATGGAACTCAAGTCAAGTATTTCATAATTATGATAATAATAATAATGATAATAATGATTGTCAAATACTGGACATGAGTCAATTTTTTCAGTGAATAAACAATAAGTTCGTAACGTTAAAGCCGAGGCTTGACGACGATTGCGATTAATTAATTTTACTCCGCCGAGACATTTAGTTTCCGTTCGTTTAAGCTCGTTAATACTCGGCCTACCCCCTTGTCTCTTCCCGCTGGACCGTGTAACACCGACGAAGAGGCAACCCACTCGTTTACACCACGAATGTAAATTTATACACATTCATTATTTAGCCGACGATGACCTCGCGTTCATATATACCCTTTCGGTATTCACCGATTAAATACACGAGAGAGAGAGAGAGAGAAGGAGCACGAGAGAAAAAAAAGAGAGTCGAGTTTTGCATCGGCAGCATTCAAAGAGATAACAGATAAATAATTAGAGACGGAAAAGTCGAGGAAAAACCACACGTGTCTCTATTTACAGTGCATGATATAGAAAAAGTCGTTTAATCATCTCGGTCATTACTCCCGATTACGGGAAAAATATAGAATCTCAAGAATTAACTTGCAAGTTGAGTGTTTTTCATTCTTGACATAACTCATAATTTGATTGCTAACATTGCTATTAAATTGACTCATAAATTAGCTGGAAAAATCATTTTTCGCTCAACTTGTAACTTAACTGAGAAAGTTAGCTCACAACTTGACTGTCACCTCAACTTACAACTTAACTGTAAAAGTAACTCATAATTTGACTGTCAACTGAACAGTGAAGTTAACTCATAAGTTGCCTTTCAACTGAACTGAAAAGTTAACTCATAACTTGACTGTGAACTTAACTTTAATGTGAACTCATAACTTGACTGTCGACTGAACTGTAAAATTAACTCATAACTTGATTGAAAATTCAACTCATAAGTTATGAGTTAAATTGACTGTCGTCTTAACTGTAAAGTTAACTCATAACTTGAATATAAAATTAACACCTGACTTCAGTTAACTGTAAAATTAACTAATCAATTAATTTATTCTTAACTTGACTATAAAGTTAACTAATAATATGACTGCCGACTGAACTGTAAAATTAACTCTTAACTTGATTGGTCACTTAACTTACAACTTAACTGTAAAGTTAACTCAGAACCTGACTGTCAATCTACCTCACAACTTGACTCTAAATGTGACTCATAACTTGGCTGCCACTTTAACAATAAGAAAATCAATGTCAATATAACTCATAACTTAATTTTAAAACCTACCCAAAATTGCTTCTTAACTTATAATTCGACTCCAAACATAACTCATAAATGAACCTTAAAACCTAACTCAACTTTAAACATACCTTAAAATTTGACTCTAAACTTAACTTATAACTTCACTGTCAACTTAACATAACACATTGAAGTTAAGATTTCAATTAGAATTAAATTTTTTGATGTTAAGTCAAGAGTCAAGTTTAAAATTAACGGTAAGGATATAAGGATTAACTTGAAAACTAAATTATATTCTATAATCTCTTTATGTTTCAATTAGGTATCAAGTTAAGGTTTAAATTAAGTCTTAAAGTTAAGACTTTGGGTTGACCTTTCAGGTCGCAGTTTAGGGTTAAGTACAGCACCAACTGAAATTTCGCTCATTCGGATTTAAGAAGTTTAGATGTAAGTTAAGAGTTAAACTAAGAGTTAAGTTAAGAGTTAAGCTAAGAGTCAGAAGAAGAGTTAAGTTAAGAATTATGTTTAGATTTAAGTTAAGAGTTAAGCTACGAGTTTAGTATTGAGTTAAAATTTATGTTAAGAGTTAGGTGTAAGAGTTAGGTGTAAGAGTTAGGTGTAAGAGTTAGGTTAAGAGTTAGGTTAAGACTTAAGTTAGGAATTAAGTTAAGAGTAAAGTAAGTAGTCAAGATACTCCCATTATCGACCGATCTCATTTCCATAAAAACCCCTTAATTATTTAATTCTGAAATCTAACGAGACTCGCAGACAAAGGACAGTAAAACACTTCGATATAGTCTTATTTCCAGTAAACAGACTACAGACCATACACGGAAGAACATTTCTCAGTGTTATAAGCGCGAACTCATATTAAAGAGATTCTCTTTAGAGATTCAAAGTCACCGCTCTTATAGAGCAGTGCGTTATAAAAAAAAGGAAAAAAAAATTAAGAGGGATGCAGAGGGGCAGGAATAGTGGGTGCAAGCAGTGTGACGAATGCTATAACAACATGTTTCGACGATTATCGTGTCCGTCACGATTATGCGACGCGTCAAGATGTTAGAAAGGCGCATGATTTTTATAACTGTTTCCCTCTCCCGACAATTTTTTTATTTCTGCCGACTTCTTTTGTAATTGCTTGCTTTCTGTTTTCGGGCTTCAATTGTAGGTAAAATTTTTATACATGTGTGTTTGTGCAGTCATGCATATGGAAGTATATACGTAGTTTTGTGTTGATCTGTGAGAAATGAAATGTCTTTCTTTTTATAGAGAGTGTGTGTATAATAGTAGTGCAAAAGAGTGCGACTATGACTATGACTGGCTTCTCCTTCTCTCGTTTGTCTTATTCTTAAATAGTTGTAGTATGAATATACATATAGACGCATAAATTCCAACTTGTCTGGGAACCAGACTTTGCTTTAAATGAGCGACTTTTTTTTTGCATTCCCACTTCCTTATTCGATATCTCTCCTTAATCGACCCGACTCGTCTCGGACTATATGAGTATTTATACTATATTAGCCGTTACTTCACCGCGCGTCACCTCTTGTCTCGTGAGAGACTTATAGAGTTCAATTTTACTTCAAATCAAGAAATCACAGTTTTACCAGAATTTTTTCTCAAATCAGAGTTGCCACAAATATTTAATTTCATTTTTCCCTGATTTCCAGAGAAAATTCTCATTTTTTCCCTGACCATAAAAAATATTCTGATTCACTCTAAGAATTATTAGATACTCAAAAAAATGTTCTATTAAATTTATTTACAAATTTCATTAATTATAAAATTATTCAAAAACATCAATAACTAAATTTTTAAATAAGCCTTTAATTATTACTTTTCCATAGAAATTGAAATTCTTCAGAACATTCAGATTCAAACCTTCTTGAAACTCAACAATTTGTAATAATGTTCTTATAAATTGTTGTTTCTTCATGTTTTGTTATAATTTAAATAACCATGAAATTTTTCAACAAAAATTTAATTATTTACAAAAATCCTAATAAAATCCTGCACAAGAATTCAATTATTTTTAAAAGTAATAAATTTTCACAAAAAAATTCAATTATTTGAAACAATTGTAATAAAATTCGTCACAATAATTCAAGTATTTTCATAAACAATAAATCGATTATTCGGTAATTTCATTTTTTAATCAATTTTTATAAGAAAATTCTAGAAAAATTCAATTATTTAAATTGAAAAATAAATAATTTATTGAATAATTGAACGTTTGTTACAAGTGATTTCTCATAGAGAATTTTATTAACAAATTTTTAAATAATTGAATTCTTTTGACAAATTTTATTAAAATTTTTAAGAATAATTACATTCTTCGAGGAATTTGATTAAAATATTGTATCCAAAATTTGTTAAAATCCTGCGATGAGTTTTATTATTCATGAAAATAATTTTAAAAAATTTACAAAAATGTTATTAAAATTTTTCTAAAATGATTGAATTTCAGTGAAGAATTTTATTATTTATAAAAATAATTCAATTCTTGTAAAGAACTTTGTTAAATTTTTTTAAATAACTGAACTCTTGAGACGAATTTTATAAAATTCTTTTTAAATAATTGATATTTTTCAAAAAATAATTTGATTTTTTTTATATTAAATAATTGAATTCCTGTAAAATTTTTCCAAGAATTTTATTAAAGTTTTTAAAAATAATTGAATTTCGAAGAAGAATTGTATTATCTATAAAGATAATTGAAATTTTGACGAAAATTTTTTTAAAAAATTTGAACATAATTGAATTTTGGAGAATAATTTTTTCTATTTTTGAAGATATCATTGAATTGGCCAGAATTTTTTTTAATTTTTGAATATATTTTTGAATTTCTGCGAAAAATGTTATTACTTTTGAAAATAATTGAATTTCTGTAATTATTTGTAACTTTTCCAAAATTAAATTTTTTAAGTATTTTTAATTAAAATTCTTTTATCAATCTAGTATTTATGAAAATTGTAAAACTTATTCATTACATAATTTATAAGTCATAATTTTATGATAGTTCTTTAAAAATTAAGTTATTTAAAAAGAAATTATTGTCTAAAATAGAAAAAATTTAAGGTTTTGTATTGAAATTCGTGGTTATTTTTATAGTTTACAAGGCAAACCAAAAAACATTAAAATTTAGATTTTCTTTCATGAGTTTTTGAAATTCGATTTTTTCCAGTACTTTTACTAAAAATCCCTGACTTTTCCCTGAATTCCCTGACTTCCTGACCTGTGGCAACCCTGCAAATATAAGATTTCTCTCTATAAAAATTTTTCTATTCGTACATTTGGAAAATATACAGAAAGGTTCCCTTTTTGGAACCTTAAGGACATAGAATTTAATGACTCTTTAAATTTTGCCGCTTGTTTCGAGAAATTTTCAAATAAATGGAATTATTAATGTAAACGTGTATATGTATATACAGGACTGGTACGAAAACCCACAAACGTTAAGAGTTCGTTGTAGCGTAGGAAAATCAGGCAGCCAAGCTTGCAAAGGTCGTCTGAAACCAGAGAATTGAACACACTGCCAAGTATTGTTCAACTAAATTGTTCCCAACATTGCATGTTAAACAAGGTGCAATTCTTGATTTTGGTAAATGTTTCCGACGCACTGTTCATTAGTTTTGTTTATCAAGATAAACAAAATTTATAATTTAGCCAAATATACGAGAAATTAAAAAAAAATTGCCATAATTTCTCATTCCTAATAATAGCGGAGAGAGAAAAATATTTGAATATACATATATTCAAGAATGAGACGCACTTTTCCATGAGCGTATTTTAATTTAAACCTCTTGCAAACTGGAAATAATTTTATTGAAAACGAAAGACCTAAGCCAGCGTTTAATATTCTGTGTATAACGTTTTATGTCTGCGCCAAGATTTCGAATGTCAGTTACAATTTCACGATAATATCTTCATCCCTTTTTTGATGCTTGCTTCTCATTCTTCTGCGCAGGATTTGACGCAATTTTTCTAAAAGATTTCCAAATATTTCCAATGTCTTTACAAAGAATGAATATTGTATCAAACTTTCGTAAATTCTTCAGAGACATAAGAAGTGTTAAAATTTTATATATTTCGACGACTTTTCCACGAGGCCGGACATCTCCTGAAGATAATTTTCACGATATTCAAAAAACAAGAATATATATGGTACAGTTGAGTTCATTTTAGAAAACGGTTTACTAGCCGGTTGACGTCCCTCTTCTCTCTCTCTTTCTCTCTCTCGTTTTTCCTCGTCTGTTCTCAATTTAAAATATATGCGGGTAGAGTAAATGCTTGGCAAAAGTGCCCGCTAGAAAATGAGGGGGCGGCGTATGGCGCGCTCCTTGAAAACTGAACGCTTCAAAGATTTCTCCATGCCGAAGGTAACGATTGCTGGAAACCCATTTTCAGACTGCTTAACCGCTTTTGTCCTTTAACAAGCCGAGTGAAAAACCTTGCGGGTAAATCTACTACTGCATTCGGTGCAAAATATTTCTTCCCATTCGCCAGTTAAGTTAAATATTATACCTCTTTATGTTTTAATTAAAAAGAAATATCCCAAAAGCCTTCTTTTTCTTCTCATTATTTTGTTTTCCCCTCAAAACACAATACTAGAAAATAACAAAAAATGGCAAATTTCACCAAATTATAGATGTTTTCTGTCCTTACACTTTACTTCCCTTCCATTTCTTTCTTTCCATCTTCTATACATCATGATTCTTAACTTTACGTCTATCGAAAAAATCAAAATGGCGGATCCAATATGGCGGAAAGAAAGAAGAGAGAAAGCAGAAAGAAAGTTGGACCACAATTTAAAAATTCAAAATGGCGGATCCAATATGGCGGAAAAGAAAGAAAGTGGTGACTTTGGAAAAATGCAAAATGGCGGATCCAATATGGCGGACGAAAGAAAAGTAGGGGATGAGGGAAAGAAGGGAGGAAAAGAGGAGGGAATGAATCTTTTGTATCGGCGAGATTTCTCGCACAATATGCTTTTGTCTATAAAATGTGTATCATTTCCGTAATTAGAAACCGCAAGGTGTCCGTGAAAGAGTTGACCGGAACGATTTATAAAGACATGAAGTCGTCGTCGACGTGATCATCCGCGCGCGTCCTCCGTAAAACCGGTGTAAGCAAATTTATATTCTCTTGGAGAGAAGTCACGGCTCTCGACCGCGTCCGGCCGTGTCATTACTCCCTTTCACGATCCTCGTTAGCGCGCTCACATATGAACGACGTAGATATCCTAATAAGACGCGGTACAGGTACCGAGCCGCGTCGACGACGACAATCGACCATGTGCATATATATATACATATATTCACCAACAGATTTCAATTCATGACAATTTTGCCAACTTTTGTATATTAACGATGAGACGATATATATATGTACGTATATATCCAATTTCAAAAGTTGAAATTATTCTGATACTAATGACGTGATTCAATTTTATCAAAGAAAAACGTATTTCAAGAAATTTTGCTCGTATGATGTGAAAATTTTGGTCAAAAGTTTTATTGAGTGACATTGGGGCAAATTGGAAGGGTTTGAAGATGTTTTTCTTTGGTCTACTTTTATTTTTATATATCAGGAGGGGTTTTTTTTAAATTGCTGGAAGATAAGGAATTATTAGGGGTGCAACCTCGAAGGTGACTTTTCGAAAAGTTTGCAACAATTAGCGTCGTAGCGGCTTCCATTAAAAATTTAAAGTAAAAGTAAATTAAATTTTAAAATAAATTATACTTAAGAGTAAATTTTTAAAGTTAAAATCTAAAAGAAAATTCAGAAGGAATATTAGGGGAAGGTAAACTTAGGGAAAAAATAAATTTTCTGGAAAGTACATTTTAAAAGTAAAAATTCGAAGGAAAGTTCGGAAGGAATATTAGCGGAAGGTAAATTTAGGGATAACATAAATTAGGGAAAGTAAATTTTAAAAGTAAAAATTCGAAAGAAAGTTCGAAAGGAATATTAGAGGAAGGTATAAATTTAGGAAAAAAATAAATTAGGGAAAGTAAATTTGAAAAGTAAAAATTCGAAAGAAAGTTCGGAAGGAATATTAGAGGAAGGTAAATTTAGGAAAAAAATAAAATAGGGAAAGAAAATTTTAAAAGTAAAAATTTGAAAGAAAATTCGGAAGGATCCCGCAGGATTTTTTATTAATTTTGGCTCTCAGTCAATTTTTCTGTAATTTTGAGATTTTATATTTCTTGCTATTCTAAATAATAAATTTAAAATTGAAAGCTACAAAAGAAATCCACTGGGAGCCAAAATTAATGTAAATTCCGCGGGGTCCTTTGAAGTTAGATTTACGAAATTCAATATGGCGGTCGTATTTTTAAAATTTACTTGCAATCGTTTGAAACTTGTCGTTCGGGGTTTTTTTTAACGTTGATTATGAATTTACGATTAGATTGTCTAAATTTACAATGGCGGTGGTATTTTTAAAACATATTTAAAGTCGTTTAGAACTTGATCCTTTTGTTTAATTCTGCGGGATCCTTTAAAGTTAGATTTACGAAATTCAAAATGGCGGTCGTATTTTTAAAATTTACTTGAAATCGTTTGAAACTTGTCGTTCGGAGTTTTTTGATGTCGCTAATTATTTAGGGGTTTTTGAGTTGGCTGATTATAAATTTTAGCTCACAGTATGGCGAAACTTTCTTTAAAACTCTAAGAAAAGCTTTCGAAAATAGTTCATAAAAACCCTTCCATCAGTGTCTAATCGTCTAGTATCACTAAAAAGCAAATTCAGTTGGAAAACGTTTACATCTAATCTACATATACATAATTCCTGCAATTGAATTTGTAACGAATCGGATTGATTTGATGGTCAATTGGTTGAAATAGAAGAGAGGAAGAGGATCGTTCACCGTTTATATATACAATAAAATATGTTCGGGCGCCATTGGACGTGTGACTATATATATATATACCACAAGTGTACGTATGTATGTAATAAGATATCCGCGGACACTCGAAGCCCTCAATTGGCTAATTTACTGGCAGTTAGCGGCTATCTGACCGCTTAGGTCATCCAAATGTAGCCGGTTTCGTTCGGCCTGAATAATTTATAACTGCCTGTTTACGAGAATTGAGAATAATGAATTCTCTGACAAAATGATTTCCATCTGTGGTAAAAAAGACAAAAAAAAAATTCCTCTTCATCTCACTTCATATAGATAGTATAAACATTTCAATGAGATATTCACTTTTTTCTCTTCGGCTACAATTTTATAAAATGGGGCACTTCTCTTCGGGTACAATTTAATAAAATGGGGCGCTTTTCTCTTCGGCTATAGTTTAATAAAATAGGGCTAAAAGTAACTAAAAGCAACTTTATAGTTAGTAAACTAGTTAACTAAAAGATCTTTGTTTGATGTGGTATATGGATTCAAGAAGTGTATCATAACCTGGTACCAAACATTTTTGAATCCGTTTGGGTATAAATCAATTTGTTGATGTTTGAAACAGGATTTGCTATTTGATACTTTTTTAATAATACTGGATACTTTTAGGTTAATAACAAAGAGCCAAAAATTCGGTTTTTTCTTCGCCGAACGAAATGACTGGTTCAAGTATGATTCGAAGTAATCCAACAGAGGGCATTTTGATACACACATATGATCAGTGTGGGTGTACTTCCGCTGGACGTGACGTGGCTTAGAGAGATCAGAAAGGGAACGTGAATACGAGAAAGAGAGAGAGGAGTGCTACATAGTGTGAAGTGAAATAGAGAAGAAGAGTTGAATACTGAATGTAAGTGAGCAGTCAGAGAGGTGGCGCCTAATAGATTGGTTTGTAGGTGGACGCATTATCTCTCGGACGACAGACCGGGTCTCTCCTCCATAAATGTGCCCCGCGTGCATATAAAGCTTACGCGCTTGCGACGTGAGGATCGAGAGACGTATAATACACGCAAGTGAGAGTTGAAAAGAGATGAGAATCACTTCAATGCGATACTTGACGTACTGTCGAGGGCGGAAATTAGTAATATAGCAATGAGCAGCATTCTGACTAAAACCCTGACACTGTTGCTGTGAGTGAGAGAGAATCATCTCGTTTAATGGCCGTCGAGAGCATTGTGAACACACACACACACACACACACTATAATGGAAGGGAAAAGTCTAGGATGAATTACGTGCCTATCTCGCACATATCATTCCCTAAATCAACCCACGCGCAATAAAAATATCTCTCTTGCACTACAAACATCACAATTAACTCATCATTATAACCATTTCATTTTTTTCAAACACTAACGATTATTAAATTCTTCTTATTCTTATTTCTCATTTAGAAAACCTATAGTCTTGAAGCCTGATGGACTTCAAAAGAGTGTAGGAGAGTTAACAAAATCGATTTTTCGAAAAATTAAAAACTCTTCGGGAACAAAGAAGTTTTCGAGCGCTGTCGGTGGTCAGACCTTCGGCTATCTCTAGGCAAACAAAATTTTATTGCCACCGAGGGCCCAATACACTACACTTTAGTGGCGGATCGATTCGGAGATATGCAAGCAATAAGCTTTTAATTGCACAGGATTCCTCATTCGCTGCTAGTCTTTTTAAAGCCTCATCTCAACTGACTATAAAAAGGTCTGGACCTATAAAATGCATCCTTGGCCGCAGGTCATTTCTACCATTGTACGATTCTTTTTATTTCTCCAAATTATTTAAAATTAGATTAATATTTAAATCTCCCGATTTCTCCTTTTTGGAAAATTCGAATTGCTCTCTCTCTCCTCTTTTTGGGGTGTGAAATGAAGAAGAAAGGTCGAGACATAAGGAAAACGAGTAGAGACAAAGTAATTCCAAACATCTGGAGCGTCTTAATTAATGGATCTTATATACCGCTTCGTCTTCTTCTCCATCTTTTTCCCCTCCTAGTAAACAATTTTTAAAAATCAAAAAATCTGTATAGGTAACAAAAATTACAGTTTTTATTTTATGTGTAAATGAGAGAGAGAGAGAAAAAAAAGGAAAGCTTGTAAAACCATTGTATGTTTTGTGTGGTCATAAGCTATAAGCCTCTAGAAATAGTTTGGTATTTATTGTTTTATAGTGCCTCGGTCTCTTTTTTTTTGTTTCTCGCCAAACCAATTACCCCGACACACAACCGACCACATCAATGAAACGTGGAAAAAAAATTCTACTTCACTGCCAGTAAATACTTTGCTTCTATATATCGGATTGTTACTTGTTAAACAGAGTAAATCAAGAACACTTGAAATCAAGTCCCAAGTTGTTTTCTTTATATCCCATACACATATATGCGTTCTCGTTAATTAAGTGCCTTTTTTTCGAAAATATTTATATCAGACGAAAATTCGAATTATGCTAATTTTATTAATCATTAAATTCAAATAGTTTACACTTGTGGCGAAAGATTTCAGAAAATTGTAACACACAGTAAAGCATAAAAGTTTTACAGCAAATTATATTTTAATCTGAAGTTGGTGTATTTTATTACTCTTCTCTTTCTCTCTTATCCAGAAAATGAAAATATTCTTTTATTTTTCTTCATAAAAATCACATAAATGGCGCACTTAAAGAGAATCTCAAAACAAATGTTTTATTTTGCCGAATAAAAAACTTTCAGATTTTCAAAAAAAAGGGGTTTAAAAAAAAGAAAAAAATTTATTTCTTGATTTCTATTTCATTGTCATTTTTTTCAAAAAAAAAAATATATAAAGATGAGAGGGGAAAAAAATTCGGAACAGAAATTTAATTAAAATGCTTCTAGGCATATTGTATATATGTTTCCGTTTGTGAATGTTTATTTTGGGCAGTACTTCACAGCAATTATATTTGCGAGAACATAATGAATACAATTGGCAACAAACTGGACAACATTCGAAAATGTAATTAAATTTGATAAAGTCAAATTAAACTGGTCAACGGGAAAATTAGTGGATAGAAGAATTATTTATTTCTAACAGAGAATATTTGTCGCGAGGTTTCATTTTTACCCCACCCCCCCTTCCCCCAACATTTTTAATTGAATCCATCTTTCAAATTTTTAATTTCATCCAATTTTATCATTTATTTTGATAAAAGAGTGAAATAATGAAAAACGAAAATAAATTAATTTTAAATTAACGAATATAGTGGGAAAATACTGCACTTTTCAAATTTGGGGTAATGTTGCAAATTTCGGGGTAATATTGCATAACAACTTTGGTGTTTTTTTTTTACACAAAAATTGAGGAAACATTTTGCCAACAATTATATTCGGAATAAAATTTCTCGTCAATATTGAGACAATATTAGTGGGAAATAAATTATTCTACTCGGGTATAATTTTCTTACATAAACTAAAAAAATTTCTTTTTTCCTCAACCATAAATGGAATTTGCACTTGTCTATATATATCAAAAGGCAAATATAAATGAAACTTTAAAAACAATTTTATCTTCGAACGATCATGAGGTTCAATTTCACTTCAATATTCGTCCAAACCGCACGAATCATTTCTTCGAACACGGAACTATCTAAAATGTTCAGCGGCGCGGTCTCAGAAATGCGATACGTAAATGACAGTAGCGCTGGCATTACGTAAAATGGAAGTTTAATTGAAGCTAAACAATGATGCGATGAGGTGAATATACCATTCACCGCGCATTCTCTCATCATCGTTTCCCACCTCAAAAACTTTTATTCTCATCGATTTTCTTCGCTTATTTTTCTACTGAAAAAACACAAAAAAGAAAATTTCTTTTCAAATTAAATTCAAAATAAATATATATTCAAAATTCAAAATATATAATATTCCAAATATATATAAATAAAATTGAAAAATTAATTTTCAGTATTTTTTAACACCTCTTTTCTAAACAATCGATTCTTGTATAAAAATCTTCCTTTTCGTGTCACTTCATTTTTTCACCATTCAACAAACTGAAAATCTGGTTCACTATTAATTTTATATCCTCGCTTAGTTATTGCAAACTTCAAAGCATAATAATAGTTATGTAAGCGCAGTTATTTCTCGTATATATCTAGTTTGCAAACGACGAATTGTTAAAGGAATTACTATATTGCTCGTAATTTCGAACTTATGGTAATGTGACGAACTGAGGGAATCACGTATATATATATATAGACAGAGAGAGAGAAAGAGAGATACGTAATTGGTATATAGAATCGTGAGAAACTGTCTACGGAAATGAAAATTCGATGCCTGCTTGTTTTGTTGAAAATACTATAGAATTGAAAAACTCATGGATTATATATGTGATGAAATATTTGACTCGAATTTTCAACAAAATTAGAAAGAGTATGGAAAAAAATTACACAAGGGTGAAAATAGTTTTACTATTTCGTAAGTTTCGTTGCTTATTAGTGTATATATTCTATAATTTCTAGTTTATTTTGCCCTCGTTCTTTTATTATTAAATTTATTATCGGTTTTAAAGTAGTGTTTAACAATCTTTTGTTTCTTATTTTACGAACGTCAAAGTGAAAATGTATAGAAAGTGAACTTTCGAAATCTTTCAGAAAGATTAAAAATCTTTCAGAAAGATTAAAAATCTTTACTAAAAATTAAAAATCTTTAATAAAAACTTAAAATCCGGTTAAAAAAATCAAAATCTTGTTCCTAAATTTCAATTTGTTTGAAGGATTCAAAATTTTATCAGAAAAATTCAAAATCTATTCTAAGGATTCAAAATCTTGTCGAAAGATATACAAAATCTACTCAAAAGATACAAAATCTAGTCAAAAGATACAAAATGTTGTAAAAAAATTGTAATTTGTTAAAAAAA
Organism: Leptopilina myrica (nomen nudum); assembly: GCA_032872475.1. Lineage (NCBI taxonomy): Eukaryota > Metazoa > Arthropoda > Insecta > Hymenoptera > Figitidae > Leptopilina > Leptopilina myrica (nomen nudum). The sequence goes on along the minus strand of CM065467.1, from coordinate 22,578,955 downwards.
TTCAAAATCTTTACAAAGGACTCAAAATCTCTTTCAAAAAATCAAAATTTTTTTAAAGACTTCAAAATTTTCTTTAAAAGATACAAAATTTAAAGGATATTCAACATCTTTTAAAAAGGTTCTAAATTCATTCAAACAATTCAAAATCTTTACAAAGGATTCCATATTTTTATAAAAAGATCAGATTTTTTCAAACGATTCAACTTCTTTTCAAAATATTTAAAACTTTTCAAAAGATTCAACATTTTCCTTAAAAGATATGAAATTCAAATGATTCAAAGGATTTGACATTTTTTTAAAGGGTTCAACATCTTTTAAAATAAATCAAACATCTTCCCAAGGATTCAATAACATTTATTTAAAAGGTTCGAAATTCTTTCAAAAAAATTTAAAATCTTCTCCAAGGATTCAGCTTCATATCAAATTATTTTAATTTTGTTTCAAAAGATTCAACATCTTTTTAAAAGATTCGAAATTCATCGAGAGATTCAACTCTTTCTCAAAAAATTCAAAATCCTTTTAAAGGATTCATCAACTCAAAAAAATTCTAAAGAATAAAAACATTCTCCAACCACTTAAAACCTTCTTAGGATTCAAAATCTTTCGCACAGAAACCAAACATTGAGAAAACTGAAGAAAAATAATTGCGGGACAAATTTTATACATATATATTCAAAATCCGTGAATTCTCAGTAATCGTCTTTTTGAAGAATTCCGCGATCTTTGATCGCATCCTATTTCCAAGGAGAGTGGTCCACCTCTCTCACTCTACCGACATTTGGATCACGTTGGAAGATTTCGTTCAGTGGTGTCATTATTTTTAACTGGCAACGGCCGGACTTCTCGTTTACCTAATCTCAACGATTATCGTGTACCAGTAAAAGACTTTTACGAGGTTCTTCGAAGCACAGAAGCGAGCGATATAGTGTCTGGTGTCAGCAAAAGTCGACAAAATTTCATATATTTGTGGACTTTTGACGATGACCTGCGAACAACTTCCCACGGCACGAGCGCGCGCGGTTCTATACATTTATACATATATATGTGTAAACTTTTTTCGTCCCGCAAGACAACTTCACTAATTTCATCAGTGAAGCGAACACCTCTCTCTCTCTCTCTCTCTCTCTCTCTCTCTCGAAAAAAAAAGAAATAAAAATACAAAACAATAATAATAAAAAACAAATTTTTTTTTCGCCCGACAACAAATCGTTTCTAAAATCAACCATCACATTTGCCAATTATCGTTTTCCTGGGATCGTGAAACAGGTGTTAAATAACAACATTCAAATAATGTCCCCTTTAAGGTGATGACGTAATTAATTATCCTGATTTAATCTTCTTTCTTTGTCACAATAAATTTTTGTCTCTTCTTTCCAGACATTGATATACATATACAGAAATAATAAAATTATCTAATTTTAAACTACTGCCAGTCGATTTTATTTTCACTTTCACAAATTAAGGGGAGGCACCACCCTCAACTTTGACCTCTTTAAATTTGAATTATTAAAGTAGGATATTTTTTTTTCTTATGCACCATTTTTAACCCTAAAATATACATAAGATGGTAAAAAATTTTAAATTTTTGAAGAGGTTAGAATTTTTATCTTTTCACTAATTGCATATTTTTGCAAATCCATGCGAGAGTTACCTACTACTAATTTGCTTATTTAGTATTATTTTCTCCGTACAATGAGGCTTTGGTTTTTTTTATGAAAAATAAAATTTTGCGATGTCAAAAACTATGGGATTTTTTTAGGTGAAATTTATAAGCTTTTTTTCAAAACTCCGCCATTTTGATGCAATTCAATATTTCTTTACATCCGAGGGTCATTGTACGGCAAATATCTTCTAGTTTAATAATCTTTTTGGTTTTTTCTATTTCAGTCACTGAGAAGGCCGCAATCACTGCAGTAGTGGGACAACTTTTTTTTTGACACTCAGAAGATGGCGAATAACATTTTAAAAAAACAATATTTTTCTTTAAAAAAATTACGAATTGATCACTAGTAATAGACATATACATGTAAAAAAACTTCAAAACACTTTGACGCAATAAACTCTCTGAAAAAAATTCCTAAAAATAACCGTTTTTTCAGGCCCCTTAATAATTTCAATTTAAAGGGGTCAAAGTTGAGGGTGGATGAGAAAGATTTAACAAAACTTTCTGAATAAGAAAAATTAATGATTCTTCCTCTTGAGTTGTTTTTTTTCAAACTCCAAATGGTTTTCTTATTATTAGCAGAAAGAGAGAAGGAGAGAGGGAGGGGAAAATCTATATACAAATGCCGATAGTATAGTTTTGAGCATTATCATATAACGTTGGAGCCGGCCGTACAGTTTCACAGTCCCTTGCTTAATTTAAATTCTATTACACCCGATCTCTATTCCCTCTTTCCTATGAATATTCAAAGTTGGCGCGGACCCCCCCCCCCCTCAACCTCCACCCAACCCCATCCCCCATCATCTATCGGATATCCAAAGAATTAAATTAATATACTGCGCAAAACAGCCCCTTGCCGCCAGACTGGGCGGAGGATTCTCCGCAGAACAAGAGACGCCTGCTGAAAATCTTGTTTCGACGGCCATTAACGTCCTCTTCTGTCAACTGGCTTGATTTCTCCCCCCCCCTCCTCCCTCCTCTCTTTCAACTACTTTACGAATGAAAAATCAAGTCACCAATTGCGTTGGTGTGTTATTTTTTATTATTATTTTAATTCCCCATTTTATTATCGCCTACTCTTCATGGTAATTGATTATGAATTTTAAATTTTGATATGATCAATTTCATTTTACTTGCAAATTTTATTATTTTTATAGTTATAGATATAGTACAAATTTATACGGTTTTGTGAACAATTAGAAAAATGAGTCTATATAGAGAAATTTAGTGAATTGAAGGGTAAGTCGAATTGAATGTAAATTTTTTAGGTATAAGATTGTAGAAAATTTAAAGACTATGATTCTTTGAAGGAATTTCTTATTTATAAGATTACTGCGAAAATTAAATTTTGTTTTTTCCTGATTTTCGGACGAAGATTTGACTTTTTCCCTGGCCCTTGAAACATATTGTGAAATGAAGGAAAATAATTAGATGGTTCAAAGAAATGCTCTGCTGTACATTTATTTACGAATTTCTTTAATAGTGAAATTGGTCGAAAACATAATCAATAAATTCATTTTTAAATATTTAATTATTATATTTTTCGGTAGGAATTGAAATTCTTTAAAAGATTTCAAATTATAACCTTTTTGAAATTCAATAACTTATAAGAATTTTTGTTATAAAATATGCAGAAATCGATAACTTCGAGTCTTCGACTCGATTTCATCAATTTTTTAAGAACAATTAACAATGTAACCCTGTAATTATTATTATTTTTATCATTTAAAATCAATCATTACTAGATATTTTTAAAATTTTTTTACTAAAATTCTTCTTTAAATCAATTATTTTTTTACAATTAAAAAATGAATGAAATTAATTAAAATATTGCTGCAATTTCTTAAATTGAAGAATTATATCACAATTTTACTGAAATTTATTAAATTAAAGAATTTCATTACAATTTTTGAAAATAATTGAAAGCTTTTGAATAATTTTATTAAAATTTTTAAAAATAATGAATTCCATGAGAAGAATTTAAGTAATAATTGATGGAAAAAATTCATTGCATTCCTGGGAAGAATTTTATTAAATTTTGTTCAAATAACTGACATTTTTCTAGAATTGTATTAAAATTTTTTTTTCGAATTTTTGAATTAAAGAATTTTATCACAACTTTTGAAAATAATTGAAAACTTATCAAGAATCTTATTTAAATATTTTTAGATAATTGAATTCCATGAGAGGAATTTAAATAATAATTTATGAAAACAAAAATTGCTTTCATGGGAAAAACTTTTTTCAATTCCGTTCAGACAAATTAAAATTTTTCAAGAACTTTATTAGAATTTTTTAATGAAATTTTCTTGAATTAAAGAATTTTATATCACAATTTTTAAAAATAATTAAAAACTTTTGAAGAACTTTATTAACATTTTTACAAATAATTGAATTCCGTGAGAAGAATTTAAGTAATAATTGATAAAAAAAAAATAATTGCAATTATAGAAAGAATTTTATTAAACTTTGTTCAAATAATTGAAATTTTGTAAAACTTTTATTAAAATTTTGTAATTCAATTTTTGATTTACAGAATTTTATGACAATTTTTGAAAATAATTGAAAACTTAAAGAATTTTATCAAAAATTTTTCAAATAATTGAATTGCATAAAAAGAATTGAAATAATAGTTTATTAAAAAATAAATAATTGCATTCATGGGAAGAATTGTTTAAAATTTTGTTTTTTTGTTTAAATTTTGCAAGAACTTTATTAAAATTTTTAAAAATACTAATTGTCTTCGTGAGAAGAATCCCGCTACCTATTTAGAAAAATAACTTAATTTTTGACGAAAATTTTTTCAAAATTTTTTTAAACAATTTAATTTCCACAAAGTATTTTATTAGTTTTCAAAGATTTTTAAGAATAATTGCATATTTCGACGAATTGATTAAAAATTTTATTTAAAAATATTTATAATTCTGCAAAGGAAATAGTTGAATTTTTAAAGAAATTGTACAATATTTATGAAAATATATGAAAATCAAAAGGAACTTCATTAAAAATTTTGATAATAATTGAATTTTTGGCGAAAAATTTTGCTATTTGTAAAGATAATTGTATTGCGATTTAGATTTAGATCAATTTGATAACTTTTGGTATTAATTCGTCACAATTTGATAGTTTTAAGAAATTTTCGATTATACGATTGCTGAAAACATTCTAAATACTAGTCTTGAATTTGTACACCAAACTAGCGATTTAAAAATAAACGGATAAAATTTTAACCTCACTGAAAGCTTAGATATTCGCATTATTTGTTTCCAAAGGAAATTGCTTGTAGATTCAATATGGTTGCTAGTTAATATTTAATGAAGAAGAAGAAGAAGAAGTATACATACATACATTTGCACTGTAGGTGTTTTGCACGACGTGCCACGATCAAGATCGTAAATCTATAGCCGCGGGGTTCGCAATGCTTATTCAAGGAGTTTACCATTTATCGAAAGATCTACCGAGTTGAATTTTCCGATCCCATTTCTAGATCTTTGTGTTCCCCCTTTTGCACGTAACGCTATAAAGGGAAATTAATAACAGCAATATAAATTGCAGGTGCTAAATAATCTCGCAAAGGAAAAGTGATTTGATTCATCAATCATGTTTTACGAATTAGTTCAATTTAAATAATGTTAATTCATTTTTTAATCTCTTGATATTTTCCTTTTTGCTTTATTTTCCTTTTGTTTTGTTCTCCTTTTGCTTTATTTTTCTTTTGTTTTGTTCTCCTTTTTCTTTTTTTCCTTTTGATTTATTCTCCTTTATAATCCATATACTCTATTATCCATACTTTATTATACAATACATTCAGTATTGCATATATATACAACATATACTGAATGTTATTCATCAACTAATTGATTAACATTCATTTTTACTATATGGTTAAACTAATTATTGGATTTAAGATAAAGGCAAGTGGATATTGTATACATACGTCTAGAGGAATAAAATATGCGTATATTCAACGTGGTTGCGTGCGTTGTGCGTGAGCAAGCAAAGGTGCATGATTTAGAAGGATGCACCCTAACGTGCAAAGACTGCTCATTAAAGTTTATCAATAATTACATTTTCTATATTTATCACATAATAAGCGGACTGTATCTTTCGTCATTAAGCATTATTCCCAAGCTATAAAACAACTTACATACTCCCTTTCAGTAATATGATGATCTACTTGTCTCGACTTGCATTTGACATGACATGCTTTCTTAAGGAAAGCTATTAAAATTGTCATGCTTCTCTAACCATATCCACAGTGTCTGAACCAACATTGCAAACAGAATTTTCAACATTGCCAACTGTATTTGGAACATTGCCAACAGTATTTTCAACATTGCCAACTGTATTTGGAACATTGCCAACAGTATTTAGAACATTGCCAACACTATTTAGAACATTGCCAACACTATTCGCAACATTACAACTTGTTACAGTACCCAAAACATTTGAATTTTCTCAAATTTCAAGCAAAATGAATAGGGCGATTTCAATTTTCAGATTTTGTTGTCGCAAAGACAAAGTACACTGCGGTTTTTTTACCAAAAAGAAAAGAAAAAGGGATGATACTATAGAGTGACAAAGCCACCGTTCCACGAATTCGATTCTCATACACACCGCATGCGAGCTGGGGAAAAAAAATACTATCAAGAGCTAAGATTCACGAATCCGATAAAAAATGATCACGATGAAGCAGTTGGGAGTCTGAAAACACCTCTTGTCACACCTGTAACCAGATCCCGTTAAAAAAAACCCAACTCCACGCACAATCTTCCTAATCAAACGAAAACATACATCATTCTAAAAATAGTCATACCTCGAAATTTTGCCACTCTTTTTTTGTCTTTTCAATTTTATTTTTCATACAATTTACATTCGAGGGTAATTATTAATTGCTTTGGGTTTTAAAATACTACCACCGCTATATGGTCCCTACTTCTTTCAGGGCTTCTTTTTCACCTGAAGGTTAAAATATAGGGGTCCCCTATCGAGGTTCTTTTGGGGATTTTTTTACCTCTAGGTAAAAATTTAGGGAAAATCGACCCAGATTTTTGGGTTTTCCAAGCCTCCCTTAACCAAAAATTTGTAAAATTTGAACTCAATTTTGACGCAACGTTCGTATGGTGCTTTTATTTGACCTGTTGGTTAAAATAAAGGTCAAAATTGACCTAAATTTGGACGTAAGTTCTTAGGGGCCCCAAAACCGGACGGCGAAATCTTTTTGTAATACAGGGAGATTATCACAGTTATAATTAAAATAATACTGATTATTATCTTTATAATAACATTTAGGAATACCAACAATTATAATAGTAATAGTAATAATAATAATAATAATAATAATAATAATAATAATAATAATAATAACAACCACAAAACAACGATTGTTTTGTTCAATGCGAAATTGTCTTTTAGTTTCTCGAGATTCAAAGGTCCTTTATAGTTGTCGTCGTCGTCGTCGCCGCCACCGTTGAGCCGCGGGTTAATTCAAAGCGTCAAGACGATAAGGCACTCGCATAACTCGTCTTGAATTATTTGAGTTATTTCACTATTAGATATGGTATGCGACTTGCACTGGGAGCAATGCAACTTTCAAGGCGGCCGCACTTCTCTCCTTGGTTACCAGTGTTCCACGCACTTTAAAGTCTCACCTAACACCTATATAATAATACCCACAAATCAAGTTTATAACACATTTTTCTTAATCCTCCCCACCTTACAATTATTAGGGGTCACAAATTTTCATTTCTCTCACTAATTATTTTATACTATCATATACAAATAAATGAAGAGAAAATCATTAAAAATCATATTTTTGTTGGTAAACAATTCTGGATCCTTTAATTATTCGTATATTTGAAATATTCCCTAAATAGAACCCTGGATTATTTTAATGTTTTCTATACGTTTATTTTAATAGTTACTAAGAAAAATTGACTCTAAAGGGACCTAAAAGTCGAGAATAAAAGAAAAATCTTGTAAAAATAGATTAAGAATAAGAATATGACTTTTAAAAAGTGCAATAAGTAGGCTAAAAATTGTAAAAACTGGATGTTTAGTGTCATCTTGAAATTTGCAGGTCTATCTTTTCACCTTTTTGACCATTTTACTTTGTACCATCTTTTGGCTATTCGAGACTCAATTCTCATTCTCCTCGTCCCTCGTTGAGTCTATTACCAAGCTTCAGACGTCCCTAATCGTCATCATCGTGAAGTGTTAATGTTCCCGTTAACTTGGTTGAGGTGTTTAACCTTGTTAACTCACTGGCGTACCTCTCGCCAGTTACGTCTCCTTATATACATACATATATATAAATCTACAACCATAGTTCGTACATAAACTCTCTCATATATAAAATACACTCTTTAGGATACTATACACTAATCGTTTTTACTTCTATTTACGCTCCTTCCCATATCTTTCCTCGTGACACTCGTTGACATAATCACCGGTCACACCTGACATATCAAACGGATATCCTCTTTCGTAAATAAAAAATAATTTTTCATAATTTCTCATTCAAAAAGCATGACTCAATCGAATTCGATTCTCACTTTTCGAGGCAGGGACACAATCTTTTATAAATCACATATTTCACCCAAAAAGGTCAAGTTGATACTAAAGTGAGCATCAAACTAATGCTCAAAATTTAGATCAAAAGATTCAAATATAAATTTAGGTTGAAAACAAATTATTAATGAAACAATTATTTATAAAACACAATTTTTCCAAGTAACAGATTTTCAATTTTTAAAATTCCAAAGTGGATCGTTATAAAACTGAAAATTTAGAAGGCTTTTGATTTAATCCAGTTTTAACATCAATTCGCTCCAATTTGAAAACTATTAGCAACTTTCTTCAACACACTGGTTTGATATATAAAATACAGTTAACAAAAAAATACACTATACGAATATTGATAAAAAAAATTAAAAGCAAAAATTTAAGAATCCGGACTAGAGTTATTCCTTGCTCAGACAATCAGGTAATGTCGACAAGAATACAAGGCAAAAGAGAAGCAGATCAGAATTCTGGATAACAGAAATAAAAGTTATACTTCTCATTGTTTGTGGTGGCTTCTAATTATAATTGTAAACCGCTCGTAAATACGCTTACACACACACACACACATGAATGACTACTTCTGGTGCGTGAATAAGTACAACTAACAATAAGTCAAAGAAATTATTTAAAATACAAACATCCTTCAATACGAATGTCATAAAAAATGACACACTTTTCCACAATAACAACAACAATCAAAAATACTTTAAAAATAAAATTTTTTTTTTAAAATCAAATTATTTTTCTACTCTCTCTCTCTCTCTATCCTTTGTAACACAATAATAATAATGAATTTCTAATTGTCAAGGAATGACATTCTCTTCATTTAAGTTTCTCAAGCGTTGAGATGTACAAAGAAGATGGTTTATTTTATCAGGATTCTGAGAATTAGGTGTGGACGTGCGACTCAAAGAAAATTCTCATCATAAAATATAGTACGAGAAGAGGGTCTCTACATGAAAGTGAAGCAGAAGAGCTCGTTATCAAATGGACATCGAGAAAGAAGTGCAAAGGCAAAATGAAAAAAGTAAAAAAAAAAAAATACACTACGCCAACTGTTGACGAACCGAATCTCGACTCATGTCCCTGGAAACGTTTGCACAGGGCCCAAAATGATTTACAGGGACTCACAATATAAAAATGGGATCACTGTTTTACTTTGTGAGCTTATATGTATACACAAAGACAACATATATATATATATATATATATATATGTACACATATTTATACCACGGGAGACACAAGTCTTGATTATCGCTCAAGATTGTTTGCACAAAGAGAAGGCCTCCTCTCGCGGAAGGAGGTTCGAGATTCAGATATTTTTTTTACGACCTCTTCTCGTTCGTGTTACGACTTTTGATTAGTTACTTCAAGCGGTTCTCTCAAGGAAGGAAAACGAGTTTCAAGATTTAATCGAAACTTAAATGATTTTCTTTAATTACAAAGCGCTGATAAATAATCCACGATAAGGGTTGAAAAGAGGAATTTTCAATTTAAACTTATTTCATGATGATGATCAGGATGATTTAATTGTTCGTAATTTCTTTATATAGTTAAGAGGAAGAAACAAAAACAGCATTTTTATTAACCTTTAAGTTGATGATGTTCCTAGGGAGCAAAATACACTTTTTCTTCTTCCTCTTTTATTCTACATGACCTGCTGTATTAGTAAATAAAGATTTTTAATTTTGAAGAAAAAATTTTTAAAAAGACCTGCTGTATTAATAAATAAAGATTTTTAATTTTGAAGAAAAAATTTTTAAAAAGACCTGCTGTATTAATAAATAAATTTTTTACATCTGGAATGAAAAATTATATAAATTTAAATAGTATTAATTGGCCTAATTAAAAAGTGCATTTTTTAAATTTGTAAGGAAAAATTATGTATAAATTTCCTGTTGTGTTAAAACAAAAGACTGATAGGAAATAAAGGGGTAATTATTGGAATTAGGAATATTGCGAACATTGCAAAGCAAAAATAAATAACAGCAATGGTTCCTGGAAACTTTGCATTGAATTTAACAAAAAAACAAAAATGAGGATACACAATTAGGCAATAATATAACATTTTTTAAAAAAATTTGTTTACTACTTAATACACATTTTACGTAACAATTTCTTTATTTTGTATGAATTTGAAAGTCGTAAACGAAAAACAAGGGACCAAATATCTAAACAAAATTATTAGTAGTTAAGGCTAATTTACTTCCTGTCATAAAAAGACTATAGTCTATTTTTTTTTGTTTCAAACTTTAATAATCATTGTTACAAAAACAAAAATTCAATTTTGCAAAACATATAAATACTGCAGTTTCCATTTCCTTTCGCCAAACTTGAACTAACCGTACAGTATACACAATATTCAAAAATCAACTCTAAAATAATCATGAAGTATGTACTATTTTTCTCCGGAGTTGTGCTTTTTCAAATGGTAAGCATTTTCTTAAAAACAACAAGAGAAATAAATTCTCTACTAAATACAATATTATTATTAATATTAAAAAAAATTTTTTTTTTTCCGATTTAGATAAGCTCTGCATACGGTGGTAAAGAAATGGTTTTAGCTTGTGCTAAAGAACTTGGAATATCAGAAGGTATGAAAAATAATTCAATAATTGAAAAAAATTTTAATTCTACCTAATTTCTTATTACCACGATTGTACCATTTTCAAAATTTATCAATTTTTGCAAATAATTCTTAAACATTGTTGTAGACACTCTCAAACTGGGCCCTAAGGCGAATGAAGGAAAACCAGAATTCCGATGTTTCCATGCGTGTATGATGAAGAAGGATGGTAATGTAAGTAGCTTTATTTACTTATTAGTAAAAATTAGTAAAAGTAGAAACAATTATAAAAACAAAAAGTACATCACCAAATGTACATCTTTTAATATAAAAACAAAATATTAATGAAAGTGAAAATTAAATTCTAACTGATGCCTAATATTAAAAAAATTTTTTAAATGTTGACAGCTCGAAGCCGGTAATAAGATAAACGAAGCAGTAGCAAAAGCGAATACAGAAAAATATTTTGGAGACAAAGCTGATATAGTTTATAATGCAGTAATGGAATGTTCTAAACAATGTGAGATAAACAAAACCTATAGCGATAAAATTTTGTAAAATATAACATTTTTTTTGCAATTTTAATTTTTTTTCAGTTTTAAGTTTTTCGGGACGTTAATTTTTCTAATATGTGATTTAATTTCAATTTACAGCTGCAGGAATTGCCGATGAGTGTGACTTCGCTAATGCCATCGATAAATGTATATTATCCAAGTTTCCCGATGTTGATAAATATTTCAAAAAAACATTAAAATGAATAAAAAAAATTGATACATTAAATTATTTATAATAGAAGAGAACAAATTGAAAAGAGAATATCACTGTATGAAGAAATTTTCTTAAAAATATATCCAACTAATTTTTAAAAGAAACTAATTGTATGTCTTAAACAACTTATAGTAAATTTTAATATAAATAAATATATTACATCTACAACAAAAAGAATTTTTATTTCCAAATGAAACTTAACAGAACAGAATCTTAACAGAATATTGTTTAATGAAAAAAAGTAAACTATCGAATTGAATAATAAAGTTCTTTCAATAATGCAAATAAAAATGTTCTATTAGTTATCTACTGAAAAAATAATGCGACCTTCTTATCTCAAAAGTGATCTGTAAGCTTGCAGGAAGCTAACGTCAAGCTCGCAGGTTACATAGACTTTAATTTAATTGCATAATTGAAGCTATTAAATTTTTAATTTAATTAAAACTACCAAAACCAAATTTAAACTACTAAAATTCTTCGAACTTCTTTTTAATAAAACAAACTTAAAACTTAAAACCTTAAACTTTTAAACATAAAACTTTCGTCACTTTAATGATTTTTGACTAGGGGCGAAGATTAAGATCTGTTTAATAAATTTTTATTCCTATAAAATATTAAAAATTTATTATTAACAATATATTGCAATATTTTCAAAAATGCTGAATAGAAAGATAACTTCTGCTCTAAAAAAACTATATATTCGAATCAAACATATTTACCTTCGTTGTTCAGCCGAAAAAAATTGTTTTTAATTTAAACCTAATAATTTTCATTAAGGGGTCTAGTAAATATTTTAGGCCCTAAAACTAGAAGTTTATAAAAATTTTTTTTGCTGTTAAGTCTTAAAATATAATTGATCAAAAGTGTTTACATGTCATTGTGTATGTTAAGAAGTCATAAAAAAAGATTTTTAAATTTGAAAAAATATAAGTATCTTCCTTTTACAGAGGGCGCTTTATCGACTGATAAAAATTATTGGTTGTCAATGTAGCTCATGGAAGAATCATTTAAAATAAAAAAATCAAATACATTTTCAAAGTGATGAACTTAATATAAAAACTGAACCTCTGATTTACTAACAATATTAAAAATTATATTTTTTATGAATTATGGTAAATAAAATTATGTTCTTTTACAATTTTTTATTTAAAAGCTTGACATTTTCTTAATTTTTTTATGTTTTTGAGTATTTCGAGGTTTATGTCCTGTATTAATATATCTATTTTGAAATTATGTTTTACTTTTTTATTTTAAATGATTCCGAGGTGAGCTACAATGACAACTGTAATTTTTGGAAAAAATACAATAATATTGATGTTAATTATTTAACGTTACAGTTTACTTTTCATTACAAGTATTGAACCCAGAACACTTTCAATTAAAATAGAAAAATCAACTTTGATATATTTTTAGTAATAAATTTTACGAGACCATATTGGATATTGATCCATTAATTCATTATGTTAAAATTATAATATATAATAATTTATTGTTCATAATAATTAATTATTATATTATCACATGGACGTAACATAATTTATAATTTTAACATTTTTTAAAAGTAAATTTTATTTCACTATAAACAATAAAAGGAATAGAAGAATTAATACATAAAATTTTTTTATAACAGAAGAGACAAATTAAAGAGAGAATATCACTTTATAAAGAGATGTTTTTCAATTATAACCAACTAATGGTAAATTATAAATACTAACGGTATATCTTAAATAACTTATTATAAACTTTAATATCAATAAATATATTCAATCTACAACAAATATAATGTTTATTTAAAAATGAAACTACAATACTAGTATGCCTTCTGATGTTAGAAGAATGTAAAAATTCTTAAAATTTCTTTTTAACAATTTCAATGATTTTTTAAAGGTAAATTTTATTTTACTGAAAACAAAAATTAGAATAATTAATAGATAATATTTAATGAATTACAATGTAATATTTATAAATAATTTATTCAAGTCTTTTTGAATTTTATATCATAAAATAGATTTAGGGCACATATAGGATCCTAATCAGATGTTTAAAAATAACCGTCTTTTCTTGTTTGATAAATAAATAAGGCAACCTGATAGGAAAATTATAGTTTCCTTATGAGTGCAGATTGGAAAATTCGTTAGTAAGGCAACTTTATAGAGTCCTTACACAAGTCGTAATATTAATAAGGCAATTTACGGCAGTGTCTACGCGAATATTTTTTTTTTATGAACTCGAAAGTAGTAAAAAAATAACAGGGAACAAAATATCTAAATTAAATTATTACTGATTATGACTAATTTGCTTCCTGCTATAAAAAGTCTAGTCTACTATTATACTTTATTTTTTTGTTACCAAATATTAATAGTCATCGTTACAAAAAAAAAAATTAAATTTCGCAAAACATATAAATACTGCAGGTTCCAGGTCCTTTCGACAAAGTTCATCTGACCGTACAGCACACGATACTCACTACAGAAATAAAATTAACTCTCAAATAATCATGAAGTGTGTACTATTTTTCTCAGGAGTTGTGCTTTTTCAAATGGTAAGCATTCTTTTAAAAACAACACGACAATCAATAAATTTTGGAATAAATGATTTTGCGTAATAAATATGTTTCGTATTAAATTCTTTAATGAATCATTGTTTTAATGAATAAATTGTCGAATAAATAAATTCTCCAACCAATGAATTCTCTAAATTCACTAAAAATGATATTATTCATGATATTAAAAAAATTCTTTTTCCTGATTCAGATAAGTTCTGCATACGGTGGTGAAGAATTCCATTTAGCATGTGCTAAAGAACTTGGAATTCCAGAAGGTATAAAAAATTGAATAAATAACGAAAACAAAATTTTTATTACACACAATTCCTACTTACAATAATTGTACTATATTCAAAGTTTATCAATTTTTGCAAATAATTCTTAAACATTATTGTAGCTACGCTCAAACTGGGCTACAAGGAGAATGTAGGAAAACCAGAATTTCGTTGTTTCGCTGCGTGTATCATGAAGAAAGATGGTAGTGTAAGTATAGTTATGTTTATTTATTAGTAAAAATTAATAAAAGCAGAAACAATTATAAAAACTAAAAATTTATAAAACAAGTGAAAATTAAATTTGATCTGATGCTTAATACTAAAAATTTTTTTTAATGTTAACAGCTCGAACCCGGTAATAAGGTAAACGATGCAGCAATGAAAGCCAATGTAGCAAGACGTTTTGGAGGCAAAGCTGATGCAATTTATGATGTTGCAATTGAATGTAACAAACAATGTGAGATAAACAAAACCTATAGCGATAAAATTTTGTAAAATACAACATTTTTTTGCAATTTTAATTTTTTTCCAGTTTTAAGTTTTTCGGGATTTTAATTTTTCTAATATGCGATTTAATTTTAATTTACAGCTGCAGGAATTGCCGATGAATGTGACTTCGTTAATGCCATAGATAAATGTATATTATCCAAGATTCCTGGTCTGTAAAATTATATAAATTATTCAAACATTAAATTGATTAAAGGAATCGACACATAAAATGTTTTATAATAGAAGAAAACAAATTGAAAAGAGAACATCACTGTATGAAGAAATTTTCTTAAAAATATACCCAACTTAATTTTAATAGAAACTAATTGTATTTTTTAAACAAATTACTGTAAATTTTATTATTAATAAATAGATTCCATCTATAACCAAAAGAATTTTTATTTCAAAATGAAACTGCGATAAGAATATTGTGTATAGAAAAAAAGTAAACTATCGAATTGAATATTAAAGTTCTTTCAATAATAAAAATAAAAGTGTTTTATTAGTTATCTAATTAAACAACAATGCGACCTTCATATTTCACAAGTGGTCTGTAAGCTTGCAGGAAGCTTACATGAAGCTTACCGATTTCTTGCATTTTTATTTTAATTGTATAATATTAAAACTAAGACTTTTTCATGTGACAAGAATGTAAAAATTCTTAAGACTTCTTTTTAATAATTTAAAACTTTCGTCACTGTAATGGTTTTTTATTAGAAGCAAAGATTAATATCTATCTAACAAAATTTTATTCCTATATGATTTCAAAAGTTTATTAATAACAATATTAAAATATTAAAATTAATAACAAAATTGATGAATGTTAAGATAACTTTTGCACTGAGAAAACTATATATTTGAATCAAACATAATTATATTTCTTATTCAGCCAACAAAAACTATATACTATTTGTTCCGCAGTAGCATATCCGAGCCATATTAGCAAACTTATTTTCAAACTAAATGTATTTTAAAACTAAAAAAAAATTTGAAAAATACAATAATATTGTTATTAATTATTTAATGTTACATTTTACTAATCATTACTAATATTGAACACAGAACACTTTAAATTAAAATAGAAATATAAAACTGAATATATTTTTACTAACAAATTTTATGAGGCCTTTCACGGTTATTATATATAATATATTGTATATTAATATATTTTTGTTAAAAAAAAAAATCTTTATTTTATAATTACAACAATGAAATAATGAATCTATGCCTAACAGTTTATTATAATTAATAAAGAATAGTTGAAGACTTCAATTAATTCATTCATTATTTAATTAAGCTTTACAATTTACATGTAATTATTATAAACAATTAGGCATTGATCCATTCATGATGTTAAAATTATAATATATAATAATTTAGTTTTCAGAATAACTAATTAATTATTATATTATCACATAGACGTAACATAATTTATAATTCCATCATTTCTTAAAAGTTAGTAAGGCAGCCTTATAGAGTCCTTACATAAGTCGTAATATTAATAAGGCAATTTACGGTAGTGTCTACGCGAATATTTTTTTTTTATGAACTCGAAAGTAGTAAAAAAAATAACAGGGAACCAAATTTCTAAATTAAATTATTACTGATTATGACTAATTTGCTTCCTGCTATAAAAAGTCTACACTCTATTTTTATATTTTATTTTTTTTGTTACAAATTTTAATAGTAATCGTTAAAAAAATAATTTCGATTTCGCAAAACCTATAAATACTGCAGTTTCCAGTTCCTTTAGCAAAAGTTGATCCGACCCGACAGCCCACAATACTCACTAGAATCAAAAGTTTACTCTAAACTAATCATGAAGTATGTACTATTTTTCTCAGGAGTTGTGCTTTTTCAAATGGTAAGCATTCTTTTAAAAACAACACGACAATCAATAAATTTTGGAATAAATGATTTTGCGTAATAAATATGTTTCGCATTAAATTCTTTAGTGAATCATTTTTTAAATGAATAAATGGTCTAATAAATAAATTCTCCAATCAATGAATTCTCAAAAAGCACTAAAAATGATATTATTCATGATATTAGAAAAATTCTTTTTCCTGATTCAGATAAGCTCTGCATACGGTGGTGAAGACTTCGCTTTAGCATGTGCTAAAGAACTTGGAATTCCAGAAGGTATAAAAAATGAATAAATAACGAAAACAAAATTTTTATTACACACAATTCCTACTTACAATAATTGTACTATATTCAAAGTTTATCAATTTTTGCAAATAATTCTTAAACATTGTTATAGCTACGTTCAAACTGGGCCCTGCGGTGAACGCAGGAAAACCAGAATTCCGTTGTTTTGATGCATGTCTCATGAAAAAAGATGGTAGTGTAAGTAGTTAGGCTTACTTATTAGTAAAATTAGTTAAAATTAGTAAAAGTAAAAACAATTTAAAAAACTAAACATTGATTAAAGTAAAAAATAATTTTTAACTGATGCTTAACACTAAAAAACAAAAAATTTTTTATATTACTAGCTCGAACCCGGTAATAAGATAAACTTTCCAGTATTGAAAGCACATTTATCCGAAAATTATGGAGATAAATCACATGCAATTTACAATCTAGCATTTGAATGTGCAAAAGAATGTAAGATAAACAAAATCTATAGCTATAAAAGTTTGTGAAATATAAAATTTTTTAAAAATATTTTTTTGAGTTGTAAGTTTCTTGGAATTTTAATTTTTCTAAAATGCAATTGAATTTCAATTTACAGCTGCAGGAATTGCTGATGAATGTGACTTTGTAAATGCCGCAAATAAATGTGTAGCATCCAAGATTTCTCATTTTAATAAATATTCTAAACGTTAAAATGAATAAAATAATTAACACATTAAATTTTTTATAACAGAAGAGAACAAATTGAAGATGGAATATCATTATAAAATAAGTGATGATAAGAATTGATAAGGAGCATGAATATGATGAAATTTTTTTTCAATTATAGCCAACTGATTGTAAATTAAAAATACTAAATTAAAAATTGTATGTTTTAAATAATTGATTGTAAATTTTAATATCAATAAATATATTACATCAATAACAAAAAGAATTGTATATTAAATTTCTTTCAATAATGAAAATAAAAATGTTCTATTTGTTATCTACTGAAAAAACAATGCGACCTTGTTATCTTACAAATGGACTGTAAGCTTGCAGGAAGCATACATCAAGCTTATAAAAAATTTGGACTCTGATTTTAATCAAATAATTCAAACTAATGCCTTCGCTTGCAATAAGAATGTTAAAATTCTTAAAATTTCTTTTTTACCATTGTAATGATTTTTTAAAAGTAAATTTTATTTTATTGTAAGAAATAATTTAAAATAATTAACAGATAATAATTAATGTACTACATTACAATATTTGTTTATGATTTATTCTAGTTTCATCATTAGTGATTATGGTTAATTTACTTCCTGCTATTTTTATATTTCTTTTTTTTTTGTTACAAATTTGAATAGTCATCGTAAAAAAAATAATTTCAATTTCTCGAAACCTATAAATACTGCAGTTTTCTAGTTCATTTTGCCAAAGTTGATCTGACCCGACAGCACACAATACTCGCACTACAATCAAAAATCTACTCTCAAATAATCATGAAGTATGTACTATTTTTCTCAGGAGTTGTGCTTTTTCAAATGGTAAGCATTCTTTTAAAAACAACACGACAATCAATAAATTTTTGAATAAATGATTTTGCGTAATAAATATGTTTCGTATTAAATTCTTTAATGAATCATTTTTTTAAATGAATAAATTGTCGAATAAATAAATTCTCCAACCAATAAATTCTCAAAATTAAATTATGGTTAATTTACTTCCTGCTATTTTTATATTTCTTTTTTTTTTGTTACAAATTTGAATAGTCATCGTAAAAAAAATAATTTCAATTTCTCGAAACCTATAAATACTGCACTTTTCTAGTTCATTTTGCCAAAGTTGATCTGACCCGACAGCACACAATACTCGCACTACAATCAAAAATCTACTCTCAAATAATCATGAAGTATGCATTATTGTTTTCGGGAGTTATACTTTTTCAAATGGTAAGGATTCTTTTAAAAACAACACGACAATAAATAAATTTTTGAATAAATGATTTCCGCAATAAATATGTTACCTATTAAATTCCGCAATGAATAAATTCTCTAATAAATCGTCTACTAAATAAATTACTAAAAAAAAAAACTAAAAAATGAATAAAATATCTAATAATGAAACTCTCCAACAATTGAATTTTCTACTAAATACAATATTATTATTAACATTAATAATATTTCTGATTTAGATAAGTTTTGCATACGGTAATAAAGAAATGTTTTTAACATGTGCTAAAGAACTTGGAATATCAGAAGGTATTGAAAATGATTTTATAACTGAAAATAAATTTAGATAACTGAATTCCTAATTACCTTGATTGTACAATTTTCAAAATTTATTAATTTTCGCAAATAATTTTTAACAATTGTTGTAGATACGCTCAAACTGGGCCCTAAGGCGAATGAAGGAAAACCAGAATTTCGTTGTATGGGTGCGTGTATGATGAAAAAAGATGGTAGTGTAAGTAGCTATCTTTACTTATTAGTAAAATTAGTAAAAATTAGTAAAATTTAAAACAATTAAAAGAGTAAAAATTGGTAAAATTTTAAACAATTAAAAGAGTAAAAATTAGTAAAGTTTAAAACAAAAAAATTGGTAAAATATTGATAAAATAATTAAAAATTAATTGTTAAGTGGTCCTTAATACTAAAACAATTTTTTTTAATGTTAACAGCTCGAACCTGGAAATAACATAAACGATGCAATATTGAAAATAAATACAGCAAAACATTTTGGAGACAAAGCTGATAAAGTTTATAATGCAGCAATCGAGTGTAACAAACAATGTGAGATAAACAAAACCTATAACGATAAAATTTTGTGAAATATAACATTTTTTTTCAATTTTAATTTTTTCCAGTTTTAAGTTTTCGGGAATTTAATTTTTCTAATATGCGATTTAATTTCAATTTACAGATGCAGGAATTGCCGATGAATGCGACTTCGTTAATGCCGCAGATGAATGTGTATTATCCAAGGTTCCTGATATTGGAAAATATTTCAAACATTAAAAGGAATTAAAGAATTGACACATTAAATTTTTTTATAATAGAAGAGATCAAATTAAAGAGAGAATATCACTTTATAAAGAGATGTTTTTCAATTGTAACCAACTAATTGTAAATTATAAATACTAATTGTATGTTTTAAATAACTTATTGTAAACTTTAATATCAATAAATATTTTCAATATACAGCAAAAATAATTTTTATTTAAAAATGAAACTACAATAGTAGTATACCTTCTCTGGCCATGAGAATTTAAAAATTCTTAAAATTTATTTTCAACCACTTTAATGATTTTTTAAAAGTAAATTTTATTTTACTAAGAACATTAATTTAAAATAATAGATAATAATTGGTAAATTACAATATGACATTTATTTATAATTTATTCGAGACCTTTGAAATTTTATATGGGTGATTCTCCTGAAAGGCACCTTTTTTTCCAAAAACTAAAAAAAAAATAATTTTTACATTTTCTGAATTTTTTGTCATGGGTAGGTTTTAAATACGTTTAAAGATAAAAATCTGAGTTGCGCAAAATTAATTTTCAAAAATAAGCCTTCCAGCATCATTTTAATTTTAAGTGTTTCGAAGGTTAAATATACTGTAATCAATATTAGGGGATATTGTAAAAAAATTCCTTTTATATTTAATTTCTTCAATTTATTAAACTTTTAACATTATTCATTTATAATGTAATGAATTGTGTATTTAATAATTTATTCATAACTATTTTATCTTTTCAAAAATAACAAATATATTTTTTTTATATTGAATGGAATAAAATTGTAATGAATTTTTTAATTTATCATTTTAAATTCAAAATTGATATTTTCTATAAAAAAAATTTTATTTTTAATTATAATTTTGTTATGTATCTAACTTTCAACTTAATATATTATATCTTAAAAATTAAAAATATTTTATTTTAAATAAAACGGAAAATTTTTTTATAATTCGAGGGTTGTTTTAAAATAATGATTAAAAAATTAAAAACAAAACAATAACGCTTACCAAATATGAAAAAGTCTTCGGAGATGAGTAGTTTGTCAAATAAAAAATTCACATTTTTATTAAATTTATAAATATTGAAATATAATTTAACAAATTTTTTGGGATACAACTTCAAATATTTATATATAGATTACGTATGGCTAAAAAACAGTTTTAAAATATGTTATTAATTGAAAAACGAGGCTTCGGAGATGAATTTGAATTTTTACTCCTATTGCCAGTAATTTTTTATTAATTATTTAAAAAATTTCTATTATTTTATTTTTTTATTTTATTTATTTATTTATTTATTTTATTATTTTATTTTATTATTATGTCTGATAAATAAATAAGAAAATATCATAGAAAAATTATAGTATCCTTAGAGATAGATTGGGAAATGTAATTTAAAACAATCTAAAACAATTAGGAAACCTTATAGAAACCTAACACAAGCAGTAATATTATGGATAATTTACTTCCTGCTATAAAAAGTCTACAGTCTATTTTTATATTTTATTTTTTTTTTGTTACAAATTTTAATAGTCATCGTAAAAAAAAATAATTTCAATTTCGCGACACCTATAAGTACTGCAGTTTCCAGTTTCTTTTGCCAAAGTTGATCTGACCGTACAGCAGACAATACTCACTACAAACAAAAATCCACTCTCAAATAATCATGAAGTGTGTACTATTTTTCGCGGGAGTTGTCCTATTTCAAATGGTAAGCATTTTCTTAAAAGCAAAACAACAATAAATAAATTTTAAAATGAATGATTTCCGTAATAAATATATTACCCATTAAGTTCTCAAATGAATAAATTCTCTAATAAATTAATAATATATAATAAGTCTAATAAATAAATTGTATAATAAATATATTCACCAATGAATAAAATATCCAATAATGAAACTCTCAAACAAATGAATTTCCTACTAAATAAATTTAAATTGTTATTAACATTAAAAAAAATTAATATTTCTGATTTAGATAAGTTCTGCATATGGCAATAAGGAAATGTTTTTAGCATGTGCTAAAGAACTTGGAATATCAGAAGGTATGGGAAATGATTTTATAACTGAAAATAAATTTAGATAACTGAATTGCTAATTACCCTGAATGTACTATTTTCAAAATTTATTAATTATTACAAATAATTCTTAAACATTGTTATAGAAACGCTCAAACTGGGCCATAAGGCGAATGAAGGAAAACCAGAATTCCGTTGTATGAGTGCGTGTATGATGAAGAAAGATGGTAGTGTAAGTAGTTATGTTTACTTATTAGTAAAATTAGTAAAATTTAAAACAATTAAAAAAGTAAAAATTAATTATTTAGTGATGGTTAATACTAAAAATTTTTTTTTAATGTTGACAGCTTGAACCTGGTAATAAGGTAAACGATGCAGTAATGAAAGCAATTGTAACAAAGCGTTTTGGAGACAAAGCTGATGCAGTTTATAATGCAGCAATTGAATGTAACAAAGAATGTGAGTTAAACAAAACTCATAGCGATAAAATTTTGTGAAATATAACATTTTTTTTGCAATTTCAATTTTTTTCTGTTCTAAGTTTCTTGAAATTTTAATTTTTTTAATATGCGATTTAATTTCAATTTACAGCTGCAGGAATTGCCGATGAATGTGACTTCGTTAATGCCGCAGATAAATGTATATTATCCAAGGTTCCTGGTCTTCATAAACATTTCAAAAAACATTAAGATGAATGAAATAGTTAACACTTCAAATTTGTTGTAATAGTAGAGAAGAAATTAAAAAGAGAATATCACTGTATAAAGAGATGTTTTTTTAATTATAATCAACTAATTGTAAATTATAAATAATAATTACATGTTTTAAATAACTTATTGTTAACTTTAATATCAATAAATATATTCAATCTATAACAAAAAAATTTTTTATTTAAAAAAACTACAATAAAAATATTCTGTAAAGAAAAGAAAGAAAGAAAAGAAATTAATAATAGAAATAAAAATGTTGTATTTGTTTTTTAACTGGAAAAAGAATGCGACCTCGTTATGTCAGTAGTGGTCTGTAAGCTTGCAGGAAGCTTACATTAAGCTTACAGGTTTCTTGGTCTCTAATTTTAATCAAATAATTCAAGCTAATGCCAACTCATGTGATGAGAATGTAAAAATTCTTAAAATTTCTTTTCAACCACTTTACACTTTTATCACTTTAATGATTTATCACTAGGGGCAAAAATTAAGATCTGATTTAATAAATTTTTATTTCTATAAAATATTCTAAGTGTATTTAGAACAAAATATATTACAATGTTTACAAAATTGATAAATGTACATATAATAAATATAATATTTGAAGATGTTTGGAAAAATTATTTTCTACCTGACTCGATACAATTGTACGTAAAGAACTATTTTTAACTATTTAACTAGTTAAGAAGAAAAGAAACGTAAAGAACTATTTTACTATTTTTAATGATTTAAGGATGAAAATTACTTATCGCAGTAATTGGTACATTTCCATTAAGTGCATGTGCTTTAATTACTGAGAGCAACATAACCTCTTAATTCACGTTATTTTCATCTTAGTAATTCGTATACAATAATAATTTGATCAATCTCCCAGTAATTTATGCATTTTATATAATTTTTTATTGATTAAAATTTTTGAATAATTCATTTTTATAAAGTTTTTATTTTAATATTAGTCTTAACTTTACTTCTTGTATTATAATTCTCGAATTTATTATTTCAAATGCTGCTAAACCTAAATCTCGCAGTAAATGACACATTTACCCCAAACATTTGAATAAAATATAATTATATTTTATTATTTTTTTTTTATTTATCTTTGTTATACAGCCAACAAAATATTATTTTTGAATAAAACATAATAATTTTGATTCAATAAAAATTACATTTAAATCAACTATAAATAGGTTTATTAAAGTGATTTTTAAAGTTCTACAAGTTATTTATAAAACTTTAAAAGTTATTATGTATTTAAATTTATTATTAAGTACTTTAAAAAAATTTTCAAAAATAACACATTTTGTACAATATTTGTTTTTTAAAATACGAATAGTCTCGTAATTTCTAAGTGAATTAGATTAAAAAATAAGCGAATCGAAACATTTTTAATGATCTACAAGTTGGTTATGCGATTTTTAAATTTACTTCTACTTAATAATATTTTCAAAAGTCTTATTTTACAAAAATTTTAGATTTTTACAAGTTCAATATCTTTGTCAAATATAGACAAAAAATTTTCAATGAGGGGTCAAAGGTGCATCTTAAAAAATTGCAAAATATTAGAGAAAAATATTTATGGGTGTTTTGACATTTTTTTTAAGTTATGGGCAAAAAATACATTTTTTTAAATGGAAAATTTAAAAAAACATAGTTAAACTTTATTAATCTATACAATTTAAAAATATTTATCTCTAAAGTTCTTAATAATCTCGAAATATTTATGAAAATCGAACGTTTACACAAACAAACACACACATACATAATAATATTTTCTTAAAATGTGATTTTTGAATTCCAAAGGTCATAAAATGCTTAGAACGTCCGTAGAATAACCTGAAAATTATACAATTAATGAAATTTAATTAAAACAGATTCAAAATTCGTTTCACTAACATTCTAAAAATAACGCCAAATAAGCAAGATAAATAAATAATTTACCTAAATTAATATTTTTACTATACAAAAATCAACGACAAATTCGAGTGTCTCGCTGTCACTGTCGGTCAGAATTTCGATTTACAACTGCAGGAAATAAAATTCACAGTTGCATAAAGTAGAATACGAGAATAGTAATTATTTTTAAGTAAAATAATAAAATTCTATTTCCTTTTTAAAAAAAAATTAAATACACACATTACGTGACTACTATATTTTCGACTTAACTTAAAAGTCGTAAACCATAAACTAGTGACTAATATTGTAAACAAAATCATTACCACATGCGACAAATTTACATCCTGCAATAAAAATCCTACAAAAACTTTTTTTTTCCTTTTTTTTCCTCGCTACAAATTAAAATTGTCATTATAAAAAAAAATTACAATTTCGCAAACATATAAATACTGGAGTTTCGATTTCGTTTTAACAAAGTTGCTCTAGCCGCACAGTACGCGCAATACTCAGTGAAATAAAAATTTTACTCTAAACAACAAACATGAAGTACACATTATTATTCGCAGGATTCGTGCTTTTTCAAATGGTAAGTATTCTCTTATAATCGAAATCGAAACATTAAAAAAATATACGCCATAAATAATTGCAATAAATAAATTCTATAATAAATAAATTTTTAAGCTTACTAATTCTATTTAAATTCTATTTTAATTCCATTTAAATTTTATTTTAATAAATTTTCTGATAAATAAATTGTCTAAAAAATAGTCATATAAATCCACTAAATATGATCTTTAGTAAATAAAGATTTCAATACATAAACCAAATAAATAAATTTTCTACAGTATGTATTCTCTATTAAAGAAAACTTACAATAAATAATTTCTTCAACAAAAGCAAAAGTTTGTTTATCAATATCAAAAATATGAAAAAATTGACCGTATTATTTATTTAGATCAACTCTGCGTATGGTGGCCCACAATCAATTGCAGCATGTGCCAGTGAACTTGGAATACCACTTGGTACGAATAAAAAGTTTTTTTTACTAAAAATAAAATTTTAAAATTTAAATAAAAATTATAAAAATCAAATAACTTAAATTAAATTTAAATAATTAATTTAAAATAATGAAATTTTTAAAATTTTTAAATTTTTAAATTATCCACTTTTGTAAGTACTATATTTCACTTATTCTAATACATTATAGACGCGATGAAAAATGGTTTAATGGCAAATATGGAAAAAGCGGAATTCCGTTGTATTTTAGCATGCATTTTAAAGAAAGACGGTATCGTAAGTATCAATTATTATGAAAAATTTTTTTAATTACAAAAAAGAAGAAAAATTCAAAACCAATTCCAAATAATTAAAATCAAAATTTTTATATTATGTAATATTCACAGCTTCAATCTGGTAATACTATAAATACAGCTTTATTAAAACAAGAAGGAGCACCACATTTTGGATCAAATATTGATGAAGTTGTTAAAGCTGGAGCTGATTGTGCTAATCAATGTGAGAATAAAACCTCAATAAAACAATCTGAATATAAAAATGAAAAATGAATTCTAATCTATTTTAATCTATTCTAATTAATTAAATTAATTCTAATGTGAAAACTATTTTTTCAATTACAGATAAAAGTACTGCCGATGAATGTGATTTCATTAATAGTGTAATAGTGTGCTTCCTCGGCAAGATTCCAGATGTTCAAAAAATGTTCAAACCATAAAGCGAATTTCTGTTCTTCTAATGGTGGGGAAGAAATCAAATGTTTAACATTAGTTGAGAAAGGAATAGACAATGGACAAAGAAATAAAGAAACTTTGTAAATTGTATATTTATAAAAAATTGTATATTTTAATTTCAATAAATTTATTCCTTCTCTAAATAAAATGAACACCTGTTTTTTATTTAAATAATATAACAAAAGAAATAAATAGAAAAAAATAAACGTACGAAGCTAAAGTGAGAGTACTTTTAGATAGATTAATAAAGATTAACTTTATTTTTTTGGATTTTTACTTTTACAAAAAATCGTTTTTTGCCTATAACTTAAAATAACGTTATGATGCTTTTAAATATTTTTCTCTAATTTTATAGATTTTTAAGACGCATCTTTTGAACATTTTTTATCCGTATTAGCCGGAAATATTAAACTTTTAAAAATCTAAATTTTTTCGAAAATAAGACCTTTTTAAAAATTTTATTAAAAAATGTAGGAATAAATTTAAAAGTCGCAGAATCTACTTGTAGATCATTAAAAAAAGCTTTGATTCACCTAATTTTCGAACCTAATTCGATTAGAAATTAGGAAATTATCAGTATTTTAAAACTAAAAATTGTAAAAAAAGTGTTTGTTTTTAAATTGTTTTTAAAGTTTACAAGTAACTTTTAAAGTATTATAAAATAAAATTGTATTTTATAAAATAAATAAAATTTTTAAATTTTTAAAAATCGATGTGATTCGCCAATTTTTTTACCTAATTCGATCAGAAATACAAAATTATTGTTACATTTGAAAACGAAAAATTTTGTAAAATATTATATTCAAAATTTTGGTAGTAAAAATAATCTTATAAAAGACGAAGTGTTTATTGCAGTAAAAATTTATGTAGTAACAAAGTAAAACTAAATTAATTGAAAGAAAATTAGAATATTCTTTTCGTTGTAAAGCGTTATTCTAAATTCAAAATCCTAAATAATAAAAATTGCAAATTAATATTCTTCAAATACAGTTATATAGAACACGTTTTTTAAAAATATTTTTTATTCTATTTAAAAAGCATTGTGACAGAGAAAATAATTATTTAGAAAAAAATTGCAATAACGGGTAACAAGAAATTTTTTATTGATATTGTAATATTGATATTGATATTGAAATATTTTTATCGATTTGTTTTGAGAAAATTAAAAATAAAATTTGTTTTTTTTTGTAGAGATTTTATTAGTTATGAATTGAAGTGCAAAAATTTTTTTTTAATTATATAAAAAAATGGCGAAGGTAAATTTCATATTCAAAATTAACTATTTTTTTACAATCGAAAAGATTTTTTGAAAAGTTTAAGTCCTGGTACTAAAAATAAAGAAATTTTATAAACTATATACTATAAGCTTTGTAAGAACTAAGAACCAAGAAAAATATGTTTGAATTAAACATATTTTATAATTAAATGAAACATAATTTTGATTGAATCTAATTTATTACGTATTGAATTAAAATTGTTATGTTTAATTCAAAAATAATTTTTGGTTGACAGTATAACAAAGATAATTATGTTTGATTCAAATATATTGTTTTCTCAGTGATGTAAACCATATTTTTTATAAACAATTTACTGTTTATATTTTGGTAAAAAATCGATAAATTTACTTAAAAATGCGTAATTTGTACAAAAATTGATATAAAAAAGCCATATGTACTTTCAAAGTTTGTATTATATAGATCATGAAATTTTTTTGTTTGGTTTTTCACGACCTTTCTGGCTTTGAAAAAAATACTAAAACTTTTTTAAAAATATTTTAAACTTCAAACATATTTCTTTAATTTACTATTCGAAAAGAAGTAAAACTTGTGAAGCTAACTCTTAACAAAAAAAATCAAAAAATAACAATTATAGTAATTTTCATATATAATTTGTCATTTTAGGATTGCACAAAATATTTCAATTCTAGAATAAAAACACAAAGGAACGATAATCATACTTAATATGGACAAATATACAAATGGGAGTAGCATAAATGTGTAAACTATTTAAAAATCATTTTCCGTAATTTTATTGCAAGAAGAAAGAATTTACTGTAATTGAATTTTATGATCTTGCAAAAAAATATATATATTCTAACAAAATAAAAATAACAATTACTAAAGAAAATTATATGATACATTTCCTGTTCTTTAGATTTTGACCTTCCAATTTAATTAAGATATTGTCCACCACTGATATATATATAAATCCTGCAAAATTCTCTTCTTTTCACTAGTGCTTATCGCATCATACAGTGTGTGTGTGTGCTCATACAAAAAATCATGAAGTTTCTATTACTTTTCGTTGGAATTATGCTCTATCAGCTGGTGAGTTTTTTAAATTATTAGTTTCTTTATTTTTTTTATTATAAAAAGATATTAATTTTTTTGTATTATTAATCATTTAGTTTAATTGATTAAAAAATATTATATTAAAAACTTTATTAAAGAGTAAAATAATTTCAATATGTAAAAATATTTACTAATTTAAATTAGTGACTGACATTATTGCTTTTGAATTAGTTAAATTCACTAATGAATAGTCATTTCCACTAATTTATTATTAAAAAGTTAATAATAATAATAAAAAAGTTAATTATAAAGTAAAAAGTAAACATGTCAGTCAATATTTAAAATTGGTAAATACTTTTACTAATTCAAATTTAGAAAAATATTATAATTTATTTACTGTCTATTTAATATCTTCTATCTATTAACTATTCACCATATATTTAAAAGATGGGTGCTGAAGCTAATCGTAAAGAAAATTTCAAAGCATGTACTCAAGAACTGAAGATAACGAAAGGTATAAAAATCCATATTTACTTTTCATTAAAATCAAATGTTAAATTACTCTTCACTACTGTAAGCAAAACACTTAAGAAAATGTTTCCTTTTATGTTAATTATTAATAGAATAAAAAATTCTCAGACATGTTAAAGGAAGCTCGTGAAACAAAAAATTTCGACAAACCAGAATTAAAATGTCTTGCAGCATGTATGGCGAAAAAGGCCGGCTTTGTAAGTGACAAACATTTATTTTCTATTTCCTAGTAAACTCATTGTGTAATTATTTCTTTTTAAGAGATTTTTTATTAATTTTTAAGAATAAAAAAATGTAATTGAATAAAAAACTGTAGAAAAATGTTCAAACAAATAAGTAAAAATTAATATTTAAGTTGGAACCTGGCAACAAATACAATATGGATAAAATGAAAGAAATGGTTACCAA
This sequence comes from Leptopilina myrica (nomen nudum), assembly GCA_032872475.1. Classification (NCBI taxonomy): domain Eukaryota; kingdom Metazoa; phylum Arthropoda; class Insecta; order Hymenoptera; family Figitidae; genus Leptopilina; species Leptopilina myrica (nomen nudum). The sequence continues at coordinate 22,549,354 of CM065467.1, read as the reverse complement.
AAAGTTCCCTGATAAAGCTGAAGACATAATCAAAGCAAGGGAGGAGTGTGTAGCTGAAGGTAGGCATTAAATTATTTCTAAATCTCTCGAAGCAATGTAAAATAGGTTTTTGAATTGCTTAAAATAATTTAAAACCACTTTTTGAACTACTTAAAATAATTCTAAACCTCTTTTTGAATTACATAAAATAATTAAAAACCACATTTTGAATTACTTAAAATAATTCAAAACAAAATTTAAATTACTTTAAAAAATTCTAACCTAGTTTCTTTAAATGACATTCAAAAACTTTTGTTTTCATTATCACTTTTAGAAGAATATTTCCAGAAAGTATCGAAATTTATAGCAATACTGTCAATATTTTCTAAAAATTTGAAAAAGTTCGGAAAATATTTTTAATATTGCCAACGAAAAATTTCTGAATAACTTAAGATTAAAAATTTGAAAATAAATTTAAAAAGGGTGACTAAATTAAAAAAAAAACTAATATTTATTAAACAATTTTCAGCACAAGGAATAGCCGACGAATGTGATTTCATAAGAAGCATTGATTTTTGCTTCTTCAAGAAACATCCAGATGTGCACAAGAAAGCATAAAACTTCAATAGGTAATATTTTAGTTCCCCAAAAACAACAAAACCAAAATCCGACAATTTTGAACTAATTCCAAAAGTTCTACTTTTAAGTTCTCCTTATTCTATTCATTGCTCTACACATGTATATTATGAATAAAATACAAAAAAGAAAACTCTATTAAAAAATAAATAAAGAAATCATAAATATTTAATAATTTATAAATGTAATATAAACTATATTGCACCCACATACTATTAAAGAAAGTTTTTACACTCATAATAGTAAATTGATTTAAAGTGAAATTTCCGAGAAAAACAAGTAGCGCCTTGATTTGAAAACTCTTCTTCGTTGATTAAATCAACGAAAAGAAGGAATGAAATATTTGCAATCCCTCGCGAGAGAGATCGGCTTCTATATATATAGAATTATTAAAATTAACGAGTACTGTATACGAAAAGACGAGTTTCAAAATATGATTAACTTTTAGACCATTACGAAATATGAATTTCAAGGGTATATATTTGTTTTGGGATTGAGTTCGACTCATCTCGAAATGCTTGTAGTCATACTATCCTATTCGCTTGTATATATATATAGTAACTATATACATTTATATAGTAACTATATATATAAAATACATATATAGTCTCGACTGGCGGCAGATACATAGCAGGGGTGGGTACCTCGATACCAATCCCGGGACAGAGCGAGAGTGTTCTTATAGTGGAACTTATTGATCCAACAAAACTCATTTCAAGATACAGTGCGAAGTCTCCAAGATACAGCTACCACTCTCCTCTTTCTCTACATCTTCCTCTTTCTATCCATCTGTCTGTCTTTCTTACTCGCTCTAACTTCTTCGTCTATCCCCCCCCTTCTCTCCTTTACCTCCACCCCCATACCCCCCTGGAAGCCACCCTCACGCCGATTGCAACCCCATCCGCCCAGCTTCTTCCCTCTCTCCCGTATCGTATCCCAAGACGGTCCTCTATACGTATAGACGGTTAATGCATGTACCAAGTGAAAAGAATATAGGAGAGATGCGGGATCAATTTTAGAAAAATTTTTAACTCTTAATTCTATATTTTATGGATAATGCATGTAGTTGACATATTTGTACTTTAGAAATCTTGTTTAGATCAAGTTTGAAAAAATTCTGATTGGTGGGATTATACTGATTTAATGGTTTAAAGGTAGGTTGAAAGGCTTAAAGTCCTTACAGTACGTTCAGGTTTTAATCGGAGTCCTAATCGGAAGCCTAATCTGAGTTCTAATAGAAAACCTAGTAGGAGACCTAATAGTAGTCCTAATAAAAGTTCTAATAGTAGTCCTAATAGTAGTCCTAATAAAAGTTTTAGTAGTAGTCCTAATAAAAGTTCTAATAGGACTCCTAACAAAATTCCTAAATAGACTCCTAATAAGACTCCAAACAAAATTCCTACAAAGACTCCTAGAAACACCTACGAGGACTTCTGAATGATTTTTAAAAAGGCTTCTAATAAGACTTCAAACAAAATTCCTCCAATGACTCCTAATAACACCTAGGAGGATTCCTAATAAGACTCCTAACAAAATTCCTATACAAAGACTCCTAATAACACCTAAGAGGACTCCTGAAGAATTTTTAAAAAGATTCCTAATAAGACTCCTTCCAAGAATCCTTAAAATAGTCCTAACTAGACTCCAAAAACGACTTCTAAAAGTATTTCTAACAATGCTCTTAACAAAAGCCATAAAAAATTTCCAAAAAGGCTCCTAACAAGTCTTAAGACCTTCAGGAGTTCCTAAAGAATTTCTAAAAAGACTCCTAATAAGAATCTTGAAAAGAATCCTAAACATATTCCTAACTAGACTCCAAAAAGGACTCCTAAAAGTACTTTTAACGACACTTTTAACAAAACCCATAAAAGACTTTCAATAAGGGGTCGTCCATAAACTATGTTACCAATTTAGGGAAGGCCAAAAATTAAAAAAAAATTAATTTAACGCAATTGTAACGAGTGGGTCCCAAAAGTATCAAAAATTGGTAATGTTGAATATGGACGAACCTTAATAATAGAGCCAGGAGACAAAAATTACTTCAGTACTAAAAATTAATTACATTTCGACGTTCGCCACTAAAATAAGTAAAAAACTACCGAATGATTTAAAAAAAAAATATATTAAACGAAAAACTAATCCAACAATGTGAGAAATATAATAATAAAATAACCCTCCAGTTCAGATAACTTGAACCACTAAAGATTACGAGAGTTTCCGAAAGTGGATGATAAGTTCTAATCATCTTGACCAGGTAGAATGAAGATGGCAACAGCTGGTTAATATTAACAATATTGGAATAATAATTTAATTTGTAGAATATGGTAGGTAGGATGTAGAGCGGTGAACGGGAGAATCCCTAGTTGAAGCAGACTCTTCTCGTTGGAAAAGTTAATAATTAGAGTCGACGCGTGACCTTGTACCTCGATTCCCTCTTTCTCTCTCCCTCGCACTTCCTCCTTATACACTGTCGCGTTCTTGTGCAGCCGAAATTCCAAAAGTTTCCCGGCAACTTAACTCGAGGTGTGGGAAGGGAGGGAAGCAATTTCGGTTGTGCTGTACACTACCGCCCCTCATTCAATTGTGCGCACAACCTAAAGGAGGAAACTGCATAAACCTTCAAGTGTCCTCGATGCACCTGTTATTTTCACATCATAACATTTGCAAAAACTATTTTTCCTAAAATCGTCCTTATTCAGTTTAAAATCAGTTAAAAAATGAAAATTATTCAAAAAATAGTTGTTAGTTTTCTGATGTTGCTAATTTAAGAACCTTTTTTTAAAATTTGTCTATGAATCTTCCAATATTATAAAATATAAAGATATTTTCTATTTGTCTCCTATTAGTTTTCTTTGGTTGTAGAATATAAATAGTAAATTCCCTATTGACTAGATTTGAGGAGAGCTAAGAAAAAAATTAAAGAATCGAGAAAAATGTGACTTTTTTGCTGAAAGGAATTGGGCCCTGTTGGTGTTAATAAAGAAAATATACATTCATTGAAAGAGGAGTGTGGTTTGTGCGATGGAAAGCGTTTCGCGGCAAAGGCCAAGAGCGAGATCAGAAGAAAGAGAAAAGTAGAGAAAAAAAAAGAGAGAAAGGTGAAAGAGGGCAAAAGAGAAAGAGCGTCTGTCGAGGAGGGTGGTAGATGAGTCGAAGTGGGTAGTTGCGGGAATGGTGAGGATAAGGGGGTGGCAAGAGGTGCAAGAGAGAAAGATAGAGAGATAGAGAAAGGGGGGTTTTTTGGGGGGAGAGACGGAAGGCCACGAATGTCGGAGGGAAAAGAGGGAAAGAGCTCTTTCTCTCTCTCTCTCTCTTCTGCGAGGCGAGGAGGGCAAGGTACGGGTGGAGGAAAAGAGGGAGCGGAGGAGATAGATGTATGTGGGAGGGCCGCTCGATACAGCCCCAGCAAAATCCCATCCTCCACCCGAAGCCAAGCATCGCATCGCGAGGTTAAAGTGAGAAAAGTCAACCCAGTCACTCGACGAGTTCTTCCCCGCGCCAGGGCATTCCGAGTAAGCAAGACAGAAACAACGAGGATTCTCCAGGACCCCACGGGTCAAAGACCCCACCATCAAGGGCTACAGGTTGATTCCTGAATATGTTCTGTTCAATCGTCACCATTTTTTGTCCATTTCATTCAAAATCGATGAACTCACATTTTCTACATTGCCTCATGTGCCACTTCATCATTTCTAACAATTATACCCACCACCCTTCTTAATTTCTCATAGTTCTCCAGAATTCGCTGAAATTGAATGGAATTTTGTGGAATTTTTGAAAGTTTCTCGGAAATTTTCTAGTTTCCTAAAATACCCTTGAGGCTTCTGGGATTCCCTTAAGTTTCCTAAGATACCCTTGGGATTCCTAGAATCCTCTGGAGCTTCTTAAAATATTTTTATGTTTGCTAGAGTTCCCTAAAGTTTTCTAGAGTTTCCTGAAGTTTCCTAGAATACCTCGATATTTCCAAGACTTTTGTAAAGTTTTCTAGGATTCCCTAGGGTTTTTCAGAATACCTTAAAAATTCCAAGAAGTCGCTAAAGATTTCCTAGAATTCTCAAAAGTTTTCTAAAATACCCTAGAGTTTCCTAAACACCCTTTAAGTTTCCCAGAACCCCCTAGTGTTTCTTAGAAACCCCTAAAATGTTCCCAGAATTCCCTAAAGTTTCCCACAATACCCTAAAGTTTAATAGAAAACCCTAAAGTTTATAACTAGAACTCCTCAGAATATTCTAAAACGCCTAAAAGTTTCCTAAAGTACCCTAGACTTTCATAAAAAGCCCTAAAGTTTTCCTAGAATTGCCAACAGTTTTTCTAGTAGTCCTAAGAGTTTCTTAAAATTTTAAATTATTTCTTCGAATATCTAAGAACTTCTTAGAAACCGATAAAATGTTCCTAGAATTCCTCAAAGTTTTTTAAAATACAATAAAGTTTCCTAGAACCCTAAGGCTTTTCTAGAATACCCTAAAATTTCCTAGAACTCTAAGGTTTTCCTAGAATATCCTAAAACTATATTAGAATTCCCTGGAATTTCACTAGAATTCCTAAAAGTTTTCTAAACTCCACACAAGATTATTGAAGTACTCTAAAATTTCTAAGAAACACTCAAGTTTTTCTTTATTACCCATCGTTTCGTAAATTTCACTTACAATTTCTGGAAACCTCTAAAGTTTCCTTAGAATTCCATAGTTTTCAAATGATATCTAGAATTTTTCAGAATTCAGTAAAAATTCCTAAACCTTTTGTAGAATTCCCAAGAGTTCCGTTAGAATCCCTAAAGTTTTCCTAGAACTCCTCAGAATTTCCTAAAGTGCCTTAAAATTCCCCAATGACGTAAAAATCTCCAAAGTTCTCTTAGAATTCCTTAGAATTTCGTAGGAATCCCTAAAATTTTCGCAGAATTCCTCAGTCATTTTAACAAATTACCAGTTTTCGAGTGAGGGGTTCCGTAAAATTTCCCAGGGTTCCTAAATTTTTTTTTCATTTTTATATAATTTCATAAAATTTAACATAGAGAATTAAGAACTCTATTTTAGTGATTTGCATATTTGGAGTTTAAAAGAAAATGAACATATCATTTTTTGAATACCATTTCCCGGAAAGAAAGAGACCAAATAAAAGTCACCAAAGACTAATGATCAGAAAATCGAATTTCCAAGAATCTGTTGGCCAAAGTGTAAAAAAAAAAATTGTCAATTCTTTCGTATTATCGAAAGGACGTTTTTAAAGCCCACTTTTCCCTAAAGTTGGCTGGCATTCAAAATTTTCGCCAAGAGTCGTAGGCAAAACCTGCCTGCTGCAGTCGGCTTGTCACTTGGCTGGTTATCCAGGCACTTCCATGCCCGGCCACGCGGATACGAGTGCATAAACATGCGAGCGAGTGCCATCCTAGCTAAAGAGTACCTTTATCTCTAGCGAGCCGTTTCCCTCTCACCCTCTCTCATTCACCTCTCCCTTCCTTCATCTCTCTTTCTCCTCCCATACGTAACGCTGGGAAAGTACAGGAGGTGGGTGCTCACGTAGGTTACTCCTTTCTGCCAGCGGAGGATATTGTGATTTTAGCGTCTGTGTAATTATGGAAATTAGCGACATGGAAAGCCTAGGATAAAAGGGTTGATTATAATCCAAGCGCCGAAGAGGAAACGGCAAGAAGAGAGGGGAGAGAGAGAGAGAGAGAGAAAGAGAGATTCGCTAGGGCGTCTCTCGTACTACATGACCATAGATTAAAACGTTCCTTCTGCACTCGCGCCTTTAACCACCCTTCCCTTCCACCCTCTAGATCTTCTCTCTTTCTATCTCCATATTCTCCATACTCCACACTCGTTCATGAAAGTTATAAAGATCGACTTCATACCCATATATATATTGTACAAAAGAGAACGAATTCAAATTCAGAACAAAATCTGTCCGGATTTCCTCGTGGTCCTGCTTTACCGAGCGAATAATCCATGCTGACCGATAACCAGAATTAAAGGAAGACTCGTTTACATTGAAGAAAATAGAACCCTCCAATTTTTTGTTCGCTAGTCTTTCAACTAGGTTAAATTAACTAGAATCCTTATCGTTCAATAGAAACGGGGCATTGTTAAAAAGTTTCATTAATTGAATTTTTTTTTCAACGAATTTAATTACGAGACTTTGAATCTAATTACATTGCTTTACTCGTAGTTTCCTAGCTTCAATCAAAGCTGTTGGAAAAAATTGATTGGTTAGTTTGGCTAATCGGATTTTCTAGGACAATGGCGAATTACCTGCTGGTTGATGAAATCATTTCCCAACTTTCTTTTCTCTTTTTTCTCCTTTTCTCTCTCGTTTTCTCTTTCTCGCTTTCTCTCTCTCTCTCTCTCTCTCGTTTTTTCTCTCTAGCTTTCTCTCTCCAGAATTTTCTCTTTCTGATACAATTTCCTCTCCCTCAATGTCCCGGGTTTTTTTCCTATCAGTTTATTGGACTGCACTCGTCGGGGTTGGGAAGTTTGAAAGGTAGAGGAACCTATGATGTGATCGGATATCGAGTATCGGCTCGTGTTCCTATTGGTTGTCCTACCGCGCACGGTCGCAGGCGCGGAGTTACGACTGATTTGTTACGTAAAAACGTCGATAGCTTCTATACTACCGCCCCCGCGGATACCGCCACCGCCCCCGTGAGTGGCGGAGAAACGAAGAGGATAAAAAAAAAGGAAAAAACGAGAGAGAAAAAGAGAGAGAGAGAGAGAAGAGTGCTCCTCTTTTTTATCGGCGCCGTGCGCCGCTTCCGTTCGTTCAGGCGGGAATAACGCTTTGACGAAGAAATGGCCGCCCGACGTCGACCTCATCAAGAAAAACGACCTTTCATTCTCCTCTTTTCATACCACCTCTCCCACCCCCCTATTTCACCCCATCGTAGCTCCTTTTTCCTTCCCAGACAAACGTCGCTTTCTTATTATCCCTGCTCCTTCGATTGGCCGACTTACTGTCTCACTCTCTATCTCTCTTTCTCTACAAATATATACATACATATATACACTCGAGAAATTTTCATCTTAATCAGAAATTTCTTGCATCCTTATGTCTAATAATTTCAAGAGCGATTTGAAACTTTTTCCTGTTTTTCGACTATGTTTCATTTAGAAGGAACGAAGAAATATTCCAAGATGAATTAAACTCCAAAGTTCAAGGGAGCAAAAATTTTATTCATTTATAGAATTTCTCAGGGTTTTTTTTTACCAACCGTAGTGACAGTTTTCTTTAGCTATATTTAAAAACCTACCGTCTGCTTTTTAATTTCCGCATTAAAAAAAAACCCCTACATCATAAAAATACGTTTTTAAAATAAAAATAGACATAAAAATACATTGTGAAATAATAAATACATTGTTCAATGAACAAGAGTAAAAAAAATATTTTTCGACACATAATCCATTTATATACATACACCATTTCTAGAAAATAGAGAATTCGTTCGGAATATAAATTTTTAATTTGATGCGGTTGGTCAAGGCTTGATATGCTGCCATTTCAATTTGTATAGAGGGTTTCGTTTCGTTTCGTCTCGTTTTTTTTTTAGTTTTGGTAAAAGTTTTGTGATTGTATACACATTATATATTGGACAAGGTAGAAATATACGTGTACGATACCATACACCGATAGTGGAACGTATTGTGGTGGCGCATTGAATGGCGCCTCCGCCATTTAGCACCACCGGTAAAGCCAACAGAAGTTTCCTGCAATGAAAGAGCACTGGCGCGGAACCTATTGTGAAAATATCTGACCACTGTCGAGTGCAATGAGCTATGACTATTCTCTCCAGGTTCATGTTACCATTCGTTCTGTCATTATAGGAAATAAATATCGCTGCTCACTTTAATGCCAATCATGGATTCAATGATTGGTGTTCAATTTTGCAGATAATTGGAAAATTTCAGGGTGGAGTGACTTCAGTTCTATTTCAATTCAATTCTATATCTTTTTTTGAGATCCATGTGTGCTTTAAGTGTGAGATTTGTACTATGAAATTTATTAGCTGAGGGAAATTGAAGAATGGAGGAGAATAAACTTGGTCTAAGCTGATCGAAATGCGGTTCTGATAAGGGTCCTAATAAAACTTTGAATATTTTTGAAAGAGGACTCCTTAGGGTATTGATAGCAAGACACCTAATAAGACTCCTAAGACTGATAAGGATCCTAATAAGACTTTGAATATTTTTGAAAGAGGACTCCTTAGGGTATTGATAGCAAGACTCCTAATAAGCCTCCAAAGTCTCCTAAGACTCCTATCTAGCTGCTAAAATTACTTCCAACAGGATTTCTAAAGACTCCTAACTAAACATCCAACTGGTCCTTTAAAATGTCTCCTAAAGTGACACCTAAGAAGACTCCGAATATAACTCTAAGGACACCTAAAGAATTCCTGATAAAGCTTTTACCAGCTAAAACCTTCCTCCAATAAAACTTTTGAAGAATCTACGAATAAAACCAAAGTGAACTTCTGAAAATACTCCTATGAAGACTGCCAATAATCCTGAATCCTACAATGAATCTTAGCAAAACTTTTAACAAAATCCAAGAAGATCAAAGTGACTCTCAAAAAGACTCCTAATAAACCTAAGAGGACTCCTAAGCTAACAAGAAACCTAAGATTCATAACTAGACTCCAAAGAGGAATCTTAAAATCATTTGTAGCAAAACTATTCCCCAATCCATAAGACTCCTAAAAACTCCTAATGAAACTTTAGGAACGATTGAAATGATTGAAACGATCCTAAAAAAATTCCTAACAGAACAAACAACAGGACTCCTGGAAAACGCCGAAGAAGACTCCGAAAAGGTCTCCCAATAGGTTTTGGAATAAAACTCCTAACAATCCCAAAACATCGAATACTATTCCTAAGAAAACTGCTAAGAGCACTGCAAAATAATTCCCAATAGTACTTCTAAATGGCGTCCTATTAAAACTTTCAAACGGACTCCTCATAAACTCTTTAGCAAGACTCCTAACAAAACATTCAATAGGATCCCTAAGAATTCGCATAAGACGACTCCTATTCCGTTAGGTCTGGGGTTTTTCTTAGTAGTCATCATTGGTTCTTAGGAATTCCGTTAGGTCTGTGTTTTTTATTAGGAGTCGCCATTGACTCTTACCAATTCCGCTAGGTCTGGGGTTCCATTCGGAATCATCATTGGTCTTTACGAATTCCGTTAGGTCTTGGTTTTTTTTATGAGGAGTCGTAATTGACTCTTATCAATTCCGCTAGGTATGGGGTTTTTATTAGGAGTCATCATTGGTCCTGACTAATTCCGTTAGGTCTTAGGTTCCATTTGGAGTCATCAATGGCTCTTACCAATTCCGTTAGGTCCGGGGTTTTTATTAGTAGTCATCATTGGTCCATACGAATTTTGTTAGGTCTGGGGTTTTTATTAGGAGTCGTCATTAGTCCTGACGAATTCCGATAGGTCTGAGGTTCCATTCGGAGTCATCATCGGTTCCTACCAATTCCGTTAAGTCTGTGGTTCTATCCGGAGTCAGCATTGGCTCCTACTAATTCCGTTAGGTCTGGGGTTCCATTCGGAGTCATCATTAGCCCTTACCAATAGCGTTAGGTCTGGAGTTAGGTAAAGCCCAATGACGACTCCGCATAATACTGCAGTACCAACGAAATCCTCGACTACAGAATCCCAATCACCAAAATGGCCGCGACCATCAAAATGGATACCCTTCCTGATCACTGAACTCGCTTCTCCCAATGGTTATTTTTCTCTCGTGTTTCCCTTGGGAAATATTCCGTTACCTTTGAACGACTATCCAACGAATGGATCCTGATTGGACGAGAATGGTGTTTTGCGACAGAAATGCGGATGCTGGAGAGGTGCAGTATTGTCGATGGGACAGTGGTGGTTTACGAGGTGGGTGATGGAAGGAGGAGAGAGGAAATCTCTCTCTCTTTCTCTCCAGAGTGGAAATATATACACACGGAAGATATAACCACCGTTGAAACAGAGAGAGAGAGAGTGAGATTCTCGAAAGCGCAGACTCAATATCACCGAACCGCACCGAACCAAACACTCCGATAGGTCGAGGTTCGACTTCGAGGGTTGGGAATAGATTTCCAATCGTGAGAGGGTGGTCCTCCACCAGTGGCATCGAGAGGATCGCCTACCCTCCCGATATTTCTCCCTCTCCCTTTTTCCTCTTCTCTCCCTCTTTCTCTCACCGTATCGTTTTTATCTCTCTCTTTCTCTTTTCCTCTGGACCGTGCTGTGCTAGTCCAGTGTAGGTGGACCACGCACCTATATTGGAAACGTAATGCCGCCACCTCCACCACCCCTTTTATCAGCCACGTTGCACTGGAGCAAGAAAGAGGAAAATCGAGAACGAGAGACAACGAGACTCTATTGACCAGGGTTCGATGCGCGCATCTGGGCGTAACCCATTCGTTCGTTGTTCGTTCTGCTGGATAGCAAGAAGGAGAATGAGAAAAGGAGAGCAGAGGAGTGAAAAAGCAGGAGAGAAAGAGAGAGAGACAGAGAGAAAGAGTGAAAGGTAGGAGAGGAGAGTCGCGCCTGCGAATTGTCGTCAGGGCGACGGCGACACTGGAAAAATCGAACTGAAATAAACCGAAGGCTTTTCTTCCCGGACACTGAGCACCGTTTTTTTCCTTTCCTCTTCCATCCCCATGGCAAACACGCTACCATTGGATCCATCGGTGAAAATTTACCATTCCAACAATGGAAATCCGAAATTTCCCTTTAGTTTTAATTCTAAATTCAAAATAGAAAAAATATAAGATAATTTTGTTTACTTTCTCTACGTAGCAATATTGCTGCTTATAAACTAATATTGGGAATATTGCTGTAAGTTTTCGTGACCTTTCGAAATGACTTCACTTTAATTCATTTCGATTTGGAATTAATTTTAACGCCAAATTGATTTTTAAGATAATTCTGTACCTCAACGAATGACAATGAATCTGGCGTCGAAGTTAATTAAAATTCTGAATTTAATTAAATTTGAAGACAAAGTCAATTCGAATTCGAAATCAATTTAGGTTATTGACACCTTGGTGGCAGTGGGCTAACTAAAAAAAGTTCATTTTACTCAAAAAATCATACTTTCCTTGAGTAATTTTTACTTTCACTTGAAAAATTAGCATTTTCACTTTCTTTTCAAACATTTTCACATTTAGTGAAAAATGCTCACATTCACTAAAAAAGATTTTAACTTACATAATTAAAAAAATAAATAAAGCTAAAAAAATCTCGAATTCACTTAATAAAATTTGCACTTTCTCTAAAAAATTCTCAATTTTACTCAAATAAATTTTCACTTTCACTTTGAGTAAAATATTTTCTTTTTTACTTAAGAAATTCTCCTATTACTCAACGAATGTTTAATTTGAGTGAAATTACTTTCACTTTCACTTAAGAAACTTTCACTTTCGTTATAGAAATCCTCACATTTACTCAAAAGTTCTTATCTACTAAACAAATTTTTACTTTTACTTAAAAAATTATTACTTTCACACAAAAAAATTTTCATACTCAAGAAAAATTTCTTAGTTTTACTTTAAAAAAAATTTGACTTAACCCAAAAAATTCACTTTTACTCAAAAATTCTTATCTACTAAAAGAGTTTTTACTTTTACTTAAAAACTTATTACTTTCACTTTGTCTCAAAAAATTTGAACATTTAATAAATTTAATTTATATTCAAAAAAATCTTTGATCTAGATTTTAAAAATTTTGACTTTACTCAACAAATTTGCACTTTTCCTGAAAATATTCTAACTTCACTAACAAAATCTCACTTTTACTCCAAAAATTGTCACTATCAGTTTGACTAAAATATATATTTTTATATTCAAGAAATTTTAACTATTACTCAGAGAATGTTTTATTTAAGTGAAATCACTTTCACTTTCACTTAACAAATTTTGGAATTTTGAAGTCAAAATGAAAATTTTTTTAGTTAATGGGAGAATGTGTTGGTGAAATAAAAGGTGAAAGTATTTTGAGTGAGTGTAAAAGTTTCTATGTAAATTATCTTAGAATATATGATATAGAATATAGAAAATTCCTAGATTCGAGAACTTTGTTTTATATCTTTCTTTCTGTATAATCTTAGTTTTTTCTTTCTAATTTTTTTTAACCTTCTTTCGCAGTCTTATTTCCAGATTTTTTCATAGATTTTCTGTATTTTCTTTTACTATTACATTTACTGCTTTTTAGATTTTCTTTCAAGACCTAGGTTCTAGATTTACTTTCCAGATCTTCTTTTTAAATGTTTTAAAAAAATTGTTTTTTCATTTCGTAGATACAGAAAGAAAGAAAGATTTGACACCAATTCATAGATCGAAGTTTTAGAACAAAGTTCTAGAAAGTGAATCTAGAAACTAGGTCTAGAAAGAAGATCTATAAAAAAATCTAGGATAAAATTTCGAAATAATGACTAAGAGAGAAGAATTAAAAGTTTTTGGGGGAAATTGGAATAGATCTTGGAATTAGAATTTAGATTCTAGAAGATCTATAAGGAAGAACTACGAAAGGGGTGTAAAATTCAGAAATCTAGAGATAAAATGATAGGGGTAGGGTAACCTTTCAGGGGGGACGGGGTGATGACGCAACTCAGTGGAAGAGTGGCATTCTCGTAGATCTCTAAAGCTCGTCGCAACTTTCAGCGGATGAGTTGTAGAAGCGATTTAGGCGTTACCACTGGAATGGTCTTTTCACCTTTTACTTTTCTCTCTCTCTCTCTCTCTCTCTCTCTCTCTCTCTTTCTCTCTGTCTTTCCATTCCACTTCTTTACTTTCACAGTTTTACCCCCTCCCTTTTTTTCTCTCTTATTCTCATCTCTCTTCAACAGTTTCTGTTTTCTCGGGGTCTGGCAGCCTCTCTGACATGAGAGCCGACCTGGTATTTACACGTCTCCGTTCGTGCCGCGGCGAAACAAAGAATTATTATTATTTGTATGCTCTCTCGTGGGTGGCGGAGGATTTTGCAGTTCACAAACTAAGTTAGCAGCTGCAACTCTCCGTCGGTCGGTAAGAGAAAGCGAAACATTTTGAGAAAGATGGAGAAAGACATACCAAAACGAGGTGGTGGGTGGGAGGTAAAGCTCAAGGGTCGCTTTTCCCCTTTCGCCTTCATACTTCTCCACTCCGACCCCGTCAGTCTACTAGATTCTTTCCCCCTCCCCCCACCCCTCTCTCTCTCACTCTTTTTCTCCTCTTCCTCCTTTTCCTCTATTTCGTATCCTCTCACTATCTGAGATTATGTGTCGCGGATATACAGAAGTTACAATCCCCCACATTTTATTTTATATATAACGAGAGTTGAGAGGAAGGTGTATGTTTACAACCGATGAGAAAGGGCAGCGTGGTATTTTATATATATATATATATATATATATATATACACTTTTTTTTTCATCCAGAATATACTTTTATAAATCGTCTCTCGCCTATGTGACGACCCTCAACGAATACAACTCTCAAACCCTGTATATATATCTCCAAGCCTCTGGATTAGATTAGCACTGAGTTATAACCTGCGAAACGACGTCTTCCGTTATAAGCTTCACCCGGCACACCGTTATTCATAAAAACCGATTAAGAAAATAAAGGAAAACAAATTTTTTGTTTGTTTGAAGAGATGTGCAAAAAAAAAGTTATAGATTTTTCCCATGCGGAAAAAAAATGGTTATATTCAAAAAAGAAAATTCAGAAAACTGACATTATATATACGAATATTAGGCACTTGCTTTTCGAATGCAATATCCGCTATACTGCTGAATATATGAGAACGTAGATTGAAAAGTTCAAAGGATCATAGATATGCAAAAGTTGCGATGCGCACATCAAGTAGAACAGTTGGTAGGAAGCGGTCAACTATATTTATTCGCATATTGAAATGTAACTCCGGCATATGCGACGAGTGCGTTATTCAAAGAGTCGTATGTGTTCCATCTAGAGGAAATTCATAGAAAATAAAAGGACAAAAATTTTTCATATATTCGTATATATTTTTTGTAAATAAAAATTTTTATTTCGAAAAATATATAAGAAAACTGTCACTGCGAGAAACGTTGGAGACGGGGAAAAAAAGCTCAATAAAGTATTTTCGGTTCGTTACATTCGCATTTTGCCACTAAAGATTTTTTTCGAAATTTTAAAAATATTTTTATCGATCTAAAAATGCATCACCTTGTTATTGATCAAGAATTGAAGTTGACTTAGAGAATTCTCAGCTTTTAATATTAAAAATTAAGCAAAATTCAATCTTGCTTAATTCTTTGTGCTAAATTAAAATGTGGGTTGTTAAAAAATCGCTTTTTGTTACAACTATAATTATTATTAATTTATTATTTATTGTGCATTATTATTGTGTATTGTGTAATGATGTTGAGTGTGTTTATAGGTTAATAAATATTAATCAAATGGATTTTACATAATGCAAATAAAATTCGATGCTTGTATATTGAAATATGAAAAGTTGCGAATTTGATCGTAACATAAGCTATACTTTCGAATCGTATATGGTTTTGGAATCTAAAAATTGTTGATTCTTGGAGAGAAAAATTTTTCTACACCTTCTTCTACGATGTTCAGCGTCGTAGTCGATGAGAGTTGGTGGGAGGTATTGATCTCAACTCTTGCTTTTCTGAACTTTTTATCCAGCAGAACGAACCAACCACCACGAGCAACAGTAAGAACCACCTTACACCACTGGCAATATATATATATAAGATAGAAAATCGACACCAACACCAAAACCAGCAGAGCAGCAACTTACTTCAATTCCTCATTCCCGCGCGCGAATTCTTGGCTTGCACTTATGACCAACTACTGCTTTCCCAGATTTTCTCGTCGAAATAGAAATTCGAGTGGCTAAAATTTCAGAATTCCTCTTCCATTTATTCGATATTAGATTATAAATACATGAAAGACGAAACAATTTTACTTAAAATCGATAATAAAATGTTTTCAAATCGAGCCACATTCCTACAAGATTTGCCTTTTTTTCGATCCCCCTTCTAATTTAGGATCTAAAATCCCTAAACATGCCTTAAACTTTCTTTAATTAAAAAAAATAATTTTCAAATCCAAACCAAATTTTAAACTTTAAAAAGAAAATTGCAATTGACACATTTAGCTTCAAGTTTCTTCAAACATTATAATTTCCACTGTGCTGAGAAAATTGTGACCGAAAATTTTCAAAAACAAATTGTATGTTGAATTTAGAAGACGTAATTAAATTTTAGAGACATATAGAAAATTCTCCACCTACATTTTCGTCTAAAAATAAATTCCCATCCAGACTGAATAAATCCCAGGAGACTATAATACACACACGTGATATAAATCCTTCCAATATTAATTATTGCGCCATATCAAAACGTCAGATTCGGGAAAGTGCAACTAAGTAGTCCATTAATTTTACTGCACTATGATATTAACATTCGTAGCCAAATATTTATATAATAATAAAAGAAAATAGAACAAAAGAATATATTCGTTTTTTCATTTAGAATAAGAATTGGAAAAAAAAATTTTTTTAGTCAAGAAAACAGGAGAAAGAAGTTGAATAAAATTTGAGACATATACATACATACATACATACTTCTCTGCGGAAAAAGTCACGAAACCAATTCCCTCTGCTTGTTTCGTAATAGGAAAATTTAATTTTACATCCGGTAAAATTATACATTCTGTAATTATTTGTCTTTTGAAATAATGAATTCTCATCTTGTCTATAAAGCAAAATTGCTCTCTCGTCCATTTTTCCCTTCGTATAAACACATACAAACGTCTACTATATATCGTTTTGAGGGCTGCCTTGTATTAAAATGTATATATAGAGAAATATTCTCTACAGAAAACCCACAACTATATTATATATATATATATATATACATATTTACTCCCAAGTATTCTATATAGAATATTTTCTCGAGTTTTCGTGAAAATTAATATATCCTCTCATATACTTTAACACATTATTGCAATACCCTGTAGATACAAAGTGCTTATCCGTCTTTTCCTCTTCCTGTTCGTCATATATGCGACTATATATATTATATATAGATCTATATTTTAAATTGAACTACACACGGGATTATTATATTTATCATTTCATTACACATTTCAGTGAAATTATATACTGTATACAGTAGGGGGATTAAAAAGAAAGTTCACTGTCTTCTTGAAGGGATAAAATTTTTATACTGAATTGGTTTCAAATTAATACCAGAATAAATTGAATTAAAACGTTATTGGATCGAATCCGTACTGAATTGGTTTTAATTGATGATAGATTGAATCAAATTGGTACCAAATTGATACCAAATTCAATCAAAATGATACCAAATTGAATCAACTTGATACCAAGTTCAATCGAATTTATACCAAATTGAATAAAATTAAATAGTTATTAAAAACTAAAATAAACTACTTTTTTAGAAATTGAGAAAAATATATTAATATTCATGCCTGACTATATTTAGTTTCTATTACTTTAAAGAATTATTTATTTTCCAGCATTAGTAAAATTCAAATTATTCAAATGAAAACCAAATATTTTGTAAAAATTTTAAAAATACTAATATTTATATCTAACTAACCTTTATTTCTACTACTTAGAAAAAAAAATTTCTTTTTCAACATTAACAATGTCTTAGAAAAGATATTCTTAAATTTGATAATATTAAATTATCCATTTTTGTAAAAATTAAAATTAAAATGTTTTATTAAATAAACCACTTTTGTAGAAATAAAAATTAAAATTACAATTTTTTTTTGAATAAACAACTTTTGTAAAAATCAAAAAATTATTAATATTTATGTCTGACTATTTTTACTTTTTATTACTTAAAAAAAGATTTATTTGTTAAAAATTAAAAAAAAATAGAATTGTAAAAATTGAAACAAAAAACTTTGTAAAAAGTAAAAAATAGTAATATTTACGTCTGGCGAAACATTTTTTTACTACTTAAACGAAAAAAACTTCTTTTTCAAATATTAACAATGTCTTAAAATTGATTATCATAAATTTGAAAATATTCAAATTAAAATAAACCACTTTTCTGGAAATGAAGAACAGTATTAATATTTATGTCCGACTATATTTGGTTTTTACTACTTAAAAAAGAATTTATTTTTTACTAATAAAATTTCACCATTAAAATTCTTAAATTTGAAATTATTAAAATTAAAATAAACAACTTTTGTAGAACTTAAGAAAACTGATGCCAAACTTAACAAATTAATTCAAATTCAACGAAATTGTTTCAAATTGAAACAACCTACTAATCCAAATGTTACCACATTGTTTTGAATTCGTACCCAATTAGCATCAAATTTATACCAAACTAAGATCTTAATTAATGTAAAAACTCGTATTAAATTAAAATTCACTTCAAATATCAATTCGATCCGAAATTCGATCCTGCAACTTGACATTCATAATTCATCAGTAAGTTTATATTAAAAATTAATTTACAAAATACCCCAAGAGAATTATAATAGAATCAAGAAAATATTTTTGCCTCATCTCTATTCTATATTCAATAAAATGCTTGCGTTCAATCAGAATAATTTAATTTAAATTTTCCCGCGCGCGCCTCCGTTATTTGCATCAGCTAAGTGATAAGTAAATCCAGCAGACATATATCCGGACAGGGCGATAAGCGGAAAATAAATCGCAAAACTTTAAGTAGTTATAAATCTATAGGAAAGATGTTGAGTAAGGGGCGTGGGGGGAGGGGGAGGGGTGGAAGTATACTAAAGAGAGTGGAGAGCGAGAAAGCCAAAAAAAGAAAGAAGAAGAAGGGACAAAAAGTAAGAAAAAAAAGAAAATAAAGAAAATAAAGAAAAAAAAAGAAAATAAAAGAAGATAAAGAAAATATAAAAAATAAAGAAACTGAAGAAGGAGAAAGTTAGAGAGAAGAATTGAAAGTGAGAGAAAGACGAAATTGCAAAAAACAAAAGGGCAATTGGGTGGGGGAAGGAGGGGGGAGAGGAAAGTAGCAAGAGGAAGATGCAAACGTAGAGGAGGCATAAAATATAATTGCATCGGATGGCGTCACTGCCTGCACGCCCCTGGCGCTAATAGCGCTCAGCTCGCTCTCGCATTTTAATGCCTAAATTATGTTCGGCATAAGAGATAGACGAGAGGTAGTCTCCTCTCAAGAAGTGTGGATATTGATTGAAACTTTTGAATAATTAGTCTTAATTTCTAAATGGTCTGAATTTTACCTACTGTCTTTAATTGCCATCCATTTTTCATTTTTGATAATTAACAGTCAAAATTTATTTCTTAAAATCTAAAATTATAATTTTAATTTAAAAATAAGTTTTTAAAAAATTATATATAAACTATATATAACTTATATATAAACTTATTTCTTTTCCTGTAATTTAAAATTAGACTCAATGAAGACTATTGCTAAAAAGAAATAGGTAAGGAATCTATAATGCTAATCATCGCTGACCTACTTTCAACCAATGTGGCGCCACCTACGAGGTTAGCTTTTGAATTTAAAAAAAGTTACGACTAATTTTTCTACAAAAAATAAAAATTCGAATTATAAAATTACACATTATAGATAAATACTAAAAAAAATTTAAATGTACCTTCACTAATGGAATTAAATACAAAAATAAATATTTCCAAAATAAAAATCCATCAAACTTAAATGTAATTTAAATGTCCGTTAAAACAAATTTCCGCAATCTGTGATCAAACGCAAAACGAACACTAAATCAAGAAAATCAAATAAACATTTTATTATAACCGAATATCTTTAACGTCATGCCACGAGGAAAAATACTACATCAATAATCGGATTTCGCCGAAAAGGTTCTTTTGACATTAAAAAAACCTCCTTTGTTTTAGCACCATGAGTCGACGTTCAAGGCATGTCGCACACACACAAAAAAAAGAGAAAACTCTCTCAAAGGGTAAAAAAAACTGCGATAAAGAAAGAAGAAGAGAAATCTTTGATTTAAATATAGAAACCCATTTTTGCCTGCACTTTGTTCGATCAGAAGTATATACACAAACTGTGAATTGTGACGAACAAAGAATTACAACTGAAAATTTAATTTTCAAGAAAAAATCCACCCCTTCCCTCAAAAAAAAAAAAAAAAGAAAAAGATTTTCTTTTGAATAAATAAGTCTATCTATATTTTGTCTAAAAAAAAATTCTTTCCATGACTAAAAGAAAATTAAAGTGTGAATGACAAAGTTATCCCGTGTGTAGATCAAGGAGAGTTTAAGTTTAATTAACTGGCGAATGGCGAGATGTTGAGGGGGCAAAAGAGAGAGAAAAAAAAGAAGAAGAAGAAAAAGACGCACACTCAGAGACACCTATTCGACCATATTCCGTGTGAGGTCCTGAAGACATTGCGCGTAATAGGCTCGCGCCTCCAAATGGATTTCGAGATTTATGCTAACACGGCACATTTGTTCATCGTTGCAAATAACGCGCCGCTTTTCTTGTGGTGCACACCATGTCTAAAGATGCGCGCAACTATACGCGCAAAACTATAGAGTATATTATACGTATATATAAAACCGTCTGTCTTTTCGTGTCTCCACATTGGTTGAAATGTGCAAAACAACAAGATTTCAAATCGAAATTATAAAGAAATTTTAAAAAAAAATTATTTAGTTTACTTCACTTTTTAAGCGTTTTAACATTTTTTCACTCTCCCCCAACCCACCAAAAATTGTTTAGTTTACTTCACTTTTTAACGGTTTTAACATTTTTTCACTCTCCCCCAACCCACCAAAAATTGTTTAGTTTACTTCACTTTTTAACGGTTTTAACATTTTTTCACCCTCCCCCCCCACCTAAAATACTACAAACCATATTAATATTTTTATCCAGCTTTTAATCCCTTTTAACCCTTCTTCACCTCCCTACTAAAGACTATAAACAAAATTAATATTTTTCATTCGTTTGTTTCCTTCAGCAACAAAAGAACATGATTTTTACTACTTAACGAAAAAAAACTTTTTCTTGAACATTCATAATTGCTTAGAATTTATATTATTAAATTGAAAATTATTTACATCAAAATAAACTACTTTTTGAATGTCAAAAATATTCATATTTACGTCTGAATGTGTTTAGTTTTTACTACTTAGAAAAATGATTTATTTTATATCTATTGATAATAATTGAATTTATAAAAATTTACTACTGAAAATAAAATGAATTTTTTTTTAAATTAATAAAATTGAAATTCATAAATTTGAAATTATTAAAAAACTAAAATAAACTACTTTTTAGAAATTGAGTAAAATATTAATATTTATGCCTGACTATATTTAGTTTTTACTACTTTAAAAAATTATTTATTTTTCAGCATTAAAAAAAAAAAGAATATTTATGTCTGACTAAACTTGATTTTTACTACTTGAAACAACAAAAAACTTTTTTTTCAAATATTAATAATATCTCAGAATTGAAGTTTATGAATTTGAAATTATTATAATTAAAATTAGAAGAATGATGTATAAATATAGAAAAGTATTAATATTTATACCAAAAATACTATCTGGTTAAAACAACTTAAAAAATTATTTATTCTCCAGCATTATTAAAATTCAAATTATTCAAAGGAGAACGGAATATTTTATATAAATTTGAAAAATAGTAATATTTTTGTCTAATTAAACTTGACTTCTACTATTTAGAAGAAAATAAAATTTTATTAAAACTAATAAAATTGAAATTAAAAAAACCTCTTTGTAAAAATTTCAAAAAATAATAATATTCATGATTGATTAAACTTGATTCTTAAAAACTTTAACTTCTTTCTTTTTAACTTTTCTTGATTTTTAAAACTTTTTTTTTTAAACATTAATACTATTTTACAATGGAAATTAATGAATTTGAAATTATTAAAATTATAATAAACTACTATTGTAGAAATTTATAAAAATATTAATATTTCTGTCTGATTATAGGTACTCGGTTTTTACTACATAAAAATATTATTTTTTTTTAATTTTAACAAAAATTGAAAGCATAACTTTGTAAAAATTTTAAAAATATTAATATTTATGTCTGACTGTACTTCACTTCTACTACTTAGAACAAAAAAACTTCTTTTCCAACATTAACAATGTCTTAGAATTAATATCCTTAAATTTGAAAATATTAAAATTAATAGAAACAAAAAATCGTATTTCTAACATTAACAATGTCTTAGACCTGATATTCCTTAATTTAAAAATATTAAAATAAAAAAAGCAAAAAAATGCTTTTCCAAGACGATCAATGTCTTAGTATTGATATTCTTAAATTTGAAAATATTAAAATTGAAGGAACACAAAAAACTTTTTTTCCAATATTAATAATGTCTTAGAATTGATATTTTTAAATTAAAAGAAAATTAAAATAAACCACTTTTGTGGAAATTAAGAAAAATATTAATATACATGTCTGTCTACATTTTGTTTTTACTACTCAAAAAATTATTTATTTTTCAGCATTAATAAAATTGAAAGTTTGGAATTAACCAAGTTCAGAAAACTGAAAAAATGGTTTTATGTCTGAATGAACTCTTTAACTCTTAATTTTCTATTTCTTAGAAGCAAAAATATTTTTTTTCAACATTTTAAAATTGACGAAATATTTCACTAGTAGCTCTACTATTATATTTAAAAGAAGTAAAAAATAAGTAAGTAGTTAAAGGCCTGTTTAGTCGTACATAAAACATTTCATTTCCAAAGGTTTATCATCCCCAAGTATAAAAAAAATATCTTCTAATCAGACAAAGACACTAAAATCAAACCCCCCCCCAAAAAAAATTCAAACTTCTAATCAGCAAAAACAAAAATTAATCCCAAAACTCAATTATACTTTTTATTCTTCGAAAGATTAAACTTTTAATTTCTATATACATACACATTTCTCATCGAAATGAAAAAGTAGAATTTTTTTTTCTTATTTATAAATCTAATAAGACATAATCAGTGATTGAGATTGCAGTAGAAGGACACGTGCAGAGAGACACATTGCTTGCTGTTATAGGGAAATAAAGGGGGAAAGGGGGTGTATTTTAGAAATATTAGAGAGGGGGCAAAGGGGTGGGTGGCTCCTGCCCGGAGGAAGGACGAGTGAGAGATTAATTTACGGTAAAAGATAACGAAGAGCAGTTTCTGTCCTCCCTCTCCCCCCGCCCGCTCGCCTCGCGCTTGTCCCCCCCCTCCCACCTTTTCTGACACCCTCTCTCGCCACGCGATTCGATTGTGTCTCACTCTTATAATAAATGTATTTTCCGCTACTCGCTACTCGCTTTTACCAACCCTCGCTTTTGTAAAATATATCTATTGTTGTTCTTGCAATTAGTCATTTGACAAAAGCACTATGTCGTAAAGAATGAGAGAAATCTATATGTCCCGGCGTTATATTTTCTTAATTATTACTCGTTTTCCATTTTTTTTATCGATGATTATAAAATATATCTTTATAGACATAAATATACAATAAATGTTTAGAAAAATTGAAGTCATTTTGAAATATTTAAAATTTAGATCGACACCAAAGCACGTTTTTGAAAAAAAACTGTTTTTAGTAAGAAAAAGCCGTAAATTTGATAATCGACTTCAAAACGTATCCTATAAACTGTCACGTTTTAATAAAACCTCATTTTTAATTTTTGAAAAACCCTAAATTAATAATCGACTGCAAAACCTATCCTATAAACTGCCACGTTTCGGAAAACTTTTCTTTTTAAAAGAAAAAAAGCTCTTTTTAATAAAAAAGCCCTAATTTGATAATAATTTTTAAAAAGTCCTATACAAAAGATCTTTTAAATAACAAATAGCCCTAATTTGATAATAAACTCTAATAATATTCTAGTTTTTTCTATTTTTAAAAATACACATATTTTATAAATACATTGATATATTTCTATATTTACAAAATCGATTTCGTCACGAACATTTTTTTGAACTGATTTCCTCTGAAATTCCACTGTAATTTAATAGACCGAGCGTGGTAATATTTTACGACAGCATCAATCGCTTTACATAATCACGTCTTTTGAATTGACATTTTCGAAAAAAAACGAAATAAAAATTTATTTTCCCTAATTTTTTATCGCTCTGGCATAAATTATAAAATTAAGAAAAAGAGAGCGAGAGAGAGGAAAAATATCGAAAAGAGTTGATTTTCTAATCGGAGATTAATGATAATTTCAAAATATAATTTATAAGTTGTTTTTTAAACTGAGACTTAGTTTGAATTACAAAGCATAAATCAAAGTGATGCATTTATTTGTGGATACTATATGGCACCTGTCATTGTAGTTTAGATTTTTTTCCATTCATTTCTTTTTAGAGAATTTAACAAAAATGTATTTTAATATTAATTGTCAGAATATATGTTAAATTATTTGTTTGTTTACAAAAAAAAAAATAAGAAAAAAAGAAATAGTGCCACACACCTGTAAATAATTTTCGAATTTTTATTTTTATTCAAAAGATTCTGTATGTATAAAATGTAATCTTAAAATAGAAACATGAGTAACGATATTTTAGTCATAAAAAGACAAAAATATATACGTATCATACAATTTCTGATGCTGACGTTTACTACTATTATCAAAAACCGCAAAGCATTAGGGGTAAAATTTATGTGTATCACTGGATTTTTCTTGACAATAATATACAAAAATTGGAAATTTAAAAAAAAATTTCTATTCTTCGAGCGGTTATTTTTACTAAAATATTTAATGAACACTGATTTTAATTTTTAATAAGTAGAAAGAAACTCTCAAACAAAAAAAGTAACGCTAAACTTTAAAATGATTTTTTGTAAGCTGCAGTCTCTTTAGACCTAATCAACTTTTTCCACCTGATTTTAGGCTTTTTAGGCCTGAATTTAGATCCATTTTTAATTCAATACATATTTTTGGTATCAATTTTTAATTCAATACACATTTTTGGAATCAACTTTTAATTTGATACACATTTTTTGTAACAATTAGTTGCAAACTTGATACCATTAAGTTAACACTGTATAAAAATTTTGGTAAACATAACCTCAAATCTGGAACGAATGTTACAAAGCACTAAACTTGCAATCCCTACACAAAACTTTTCATTGAAAAATAATAATTCATAATAAAAATAATAAAATCATTACTTCTTAATAATGATTTCAAAACACATTCGTCTAGATTTGATTTTACAGTTTTGTACATTCATAAATCTTTTAATACAAATTTGCAAAATCCATTTGTTGAAAAAAAAATAGTCGTAAATTAAAGATCTATATATTTAATATACGATTGTTATTTTTTAACGACAGTTTACAAACGAGACATACGATTTCAAAACCAATAATTTCAGCCTCGAGACGACTTTTTTTATTATAATAAATAAACGATCGATTTTTGACAAAAAGCTTTTGTGTAAACGATATCTTTAGATCGGAGACTATTCTTCTAAAGAGGTGATCGTAACCAGTTGGCCAACGACACCCGGAAGGTATGAGCCACGCAAAGATACGTCTGTGATCTGGTCCAATTTATCACTAATGCGCGACGCCCACTGAAACAGTGAAACAGAGAGAGAGAAAGAGAAACTTTTCCTTTCTTCGTTTTCGCCTCTCTTTTTGACTCCCCCATTCTCGCGACTCGTTTGCATATCTCTAATGTCTTCGCTCCGAAAGTTGAAAATAGCGCTCTCCAAACATCGTACAAAAAAAAATTTTTCTCTTTTGTAAAAACAATAATGTCGTTTCGAACCTGTCGATGATTCAAATTAAAAACATTTCGACACTTGTGAATATGCTAATTCACTATTGAATGTTAATTCAATATTGAATTTTAATTCACTATTCAATCTTAATTCACTATTGAATCTTAATTCACTATTGAATCTTAATTCACTATTGAATGCTAATTCACTATTGAATTATAATAGAATGTGTTTTTAAATGTTCTAAATCGTAACATAATTTTTGTAATTTAATTTTTTTTCAATTTTTAATTCACTATTGAATTTGCATCCAATATTGTCATATTCTTAATTAATTTCCTTCTCTCAGTACTTTATGACAATAATCGAAATTTTTTCTATTTTTTACCCCTGTAAATAATTTATTCAAACGTCTGGGAGAATTGACAAAGTTTTAAAAATAATCAGACACATTACCAAATTCAAGACAGTGGCGGGGAAGGGGGGGGGGGAGTTTAATTCTTCCTCTTTTAGCCCTGCTTTATTTTTAAGTGAACAATCTTAAATTTAATACCACACACTTGTTAAAAATTAAATTACAATCATATAAATTCCATCTTCATCGAATTTTAAATCCTTTTTTCCCGATAAACGTTTTTCTATTTCGAGAAATCCTTGGAAATTGTAGAAAAACGTGAAAAAAACTGAAGAAGCTATTTTATACCATCGAAACTTTTTTCTAAAGAGAATAAACCCAACTCTGGGTTTATTTTACTATATCATTATATTTATTACCATTTGTCGTTTGGTACCAATTTTATTCTCAATTTCATAGGAAAAAAAAGCTCAAGCTACTATAGCTTATCCACGTAACCTACAGGTGAAAAGAAGTTTAATTTTTATTTTGATTATTTTTCTATGAAACGAATTTCGATGAAATTCATTATAATTCATTCTATTAATTGATACTTATTCTCAGTATCAATTTTCTACAATTTAAACTTTAGAGAAATGGAGAATTGTAAGTACTCAATTAACTTCAAAATGAAGTTAAACTCAAGTGAAGTTACACTGATGGTTCTCATTAATTATACCGCAGATCGAAAAAGACTCAAGCCCGAGACTTTATTCCTAGAAAGCCAATTAAATGACGTCGTATATATCTTCAAGTTGTACATCTGCAAACTAAGCCTGAAGAGTAGACTTTGTATACAGGGAAGAAGTGAATAAGTAAATGATTTGAGTCTAATGGTCCATATTTATATATATTTTTGTTTATGTTCAAATGCATATTAGGCCCAATTTTAGGCCTAGAATTGGGTCTTATTTTTATGTCTAGTATTGGTCCTAATTTTAGGCCTACTATTGGGCCTAATACACAAACTCGATATGAAAATGTCAGACTAAAGAGATAAAAAGACGTTAGCAATATAACTATAGGAAGTTTAAGGCATTCCAGGAATAGGCTATGTCACAAGCAGTGCCAATGCAGCCACTAACCTATAACTTATTTCACGTATCGTTTGACGTGATGCATTCGATCCAATAATATCTAGCGAGAGCGAAGTTTATATATCCAACGAAAATTCATAACTACTCACACGCTCCTCTCTCTTATAAGAACGATTCGATTTACTCGATTAAATATCATCCGAAAGCAACTTTACGCACACGATATTAATGTATGAGAGAGGGAAAGAGAGAGAGAGAGAGAGAAAGACAGACAGACAGAGAGAAAGAGAGAGTGAGAGGGACTTTATTTTCGAGCTCACTGACCGAAGGGGATAAAGTCTAAATAGAGAAGACAAAATTATGTTGACATTTTAAATGCGTGTCTCCGCAGGAAAATTGAGATTAACTTTAATGTACATCGTATTTCAATATGACAATTTTGTAATGTTGTTAAACGAAAATTATTAGCATTATTGAACTAAATGTCAGTGGAAACATTAATAAATAATAGGGCAAAATAAGCAAATAAGGTGAGTAGTCGGCATTATTATTATTATTATTATTAAAGGTGCGGTAAAAGAGGATAAGGTTGTGAAATAATTGCGTGAATTAATAACACAGAGCTGATGTAATCTCTCTCGCAAGCGCACATATCTAGTGGGTCCCTGACGAATAAAGCGAAAAACAAACCTGAAAAGGCAAATTTTAGGCTCTTTAGCCTTATCAACCTTTTGTGGCTGATTTTAGGCTCTTTAGACCTAATCAGTGTTTGTTAGGCTACTTTTCGCCTCCTTAGACCCAATCAAACTTTGTTAGGCTGATTTTAGGCTTTTTAGACCTAATCAGACTTTGTTAGGCTGATTTTAGGCTCTTTAGACCTAATTAGCCTTTGTTAGTCTGATTTTAAACTCCTTAGACTTAATCAGACTTTGTTAGGCTGATTTTAGGCTTTTTAGACCTAATCAGACTTTCTAAGCCGCGAATTTAGGTTAATTAGATCTAATCAATATTTTTAGGCTTTTTAGACTTAATGAGCCTTTGTTAGGCTGATTTTAGGATCTTTAGGTCTAAAATAGACTTTGTTGAGCTCATTTTAGGCTCTTTAGGTCTAATCAGCTTTTCAGGCTGCGCTTTTAGTCTCTGTAGGTCTAATTAACCTTTTTAGGTCCGGATGTAGGTTCTTTAGACCTAATCAGCCTGATTTTAGACTCCTTAGACCTAATTAACCTGTTTTAGACTGATTTAGAAGATCTTTAGTCCTAACAACCCATTATTAGGCTGATTGAAGGCTCTTGAGGTCTAATCAAGCTTTTTAGCCTTATTTAAGGCTCTTTAGACCTAAACAGACTTTTTACACTAATTTTCCTCCTAAATTTAAAATTTAATATATTTAAAAGGGTTTGATTACCCTTTTTAGGCCTGATTTCAGTCTCTTCAGGTCAAGTCAAACTTTTTAACTGCTGATTTCACCCTATTTCAGGCTACGGAAAATACAACCTTATTACACTTCGCAAAAAGCATTAGCAGACCTCACGCAGTTCGAGGATTAACCTTTCAATCTAAATTTGATTAATAAAGAAGCAAATTCCGTTAAACGAAGAAAAATATTTTATGTTCCTTTGTGTTCTAATTTTAAGGCGAGGGTTTTGCTTTTTCTCTCTCATTCACGCAAACGGGACAAATTGGCATTGTCCGTAAATTGCATGCACTTCTAAATTTGCTGTGTACTTCGATTGTTCTTGGTCCGAATCAACAATTTTCCTCTACATATTATTCGCGAGAATTTGGCACGACAAAGGCCAGCCATATTTTCGCTTCAGAATTTATCAACCCTGACGTAATTGGCGCTCCTTAAGCTCTCACAAGTCTTTAAGATGGATTTTGAAAAATCGATTTCTTCTCGTCTGTTAAACAAGTTATCAAGTTGGTTTTGTTTTTGAGAAAAAGAAGTTGAGTTTTTAATTTTTAAAAATTTCTAAATCTTTTTGAACCTTTAGGAGTCTTTTTGAATCATTAGGAAGCTTTTTGAAACTTTTTGAATCTTTGGGGATCTTTTTGAATCTTTAGGAACCCTTTTGAATCTTTTTGAATCTTTAGGGATCTTTTGGAATCTTTCTGAATCTTTTTGAACCTTTAGGAGTTTTTTGAATCTTTAGGAATATTTTTGAACCTTTAGGAGTTTTTTGAATCTTTAGGAACATTTTTGAATCTTTAGGGATCTTTTTGAATCTTTAGGAACCCTTTTGAATCTTTTTGAATCTTTAGGAACCTTTTTGAATCATTTTGAATCTTTTTCATAAAGAGAAAGCAAAAAAAGTATTTTCCTTTTCGTTCTATGCGGGGAAAAGAAAAATGTTGTCCAGTGTTGTTGGAATTTATTTTGAACAGACGTTTTGGCGTCTATTTGGGTCTACTTTCTCCGGCTCGTGTTCTAAACGAGAGAAGCACGCCTT
This sequence comes from Leptopilina myrica (nomen nudum), assembly GCA_032872475.1. Classification (NCBI taxonomy): domain Eukaryota; kingdom Metazoa; phylum Arthropoda; class Insecta; order Hymenoptera; family Figitidae; genus Leptopilina; species Leptopilina myrica (nomen nudum). Next base: position 22,520,168 of record CM065467.1, on the reverse strand, counting down.
ACTTCAAGTATCGGTCATACATTCCGCGATGTCTTCCTTTTTGAAAGCCGCCCCCGTTGTTACGAGTCGTATTATGTCTACAAGAAACATGTCGCGAAAAGAACGAAAAAAAGTCATCTATTCTCGCTTTAGTCTCGTTCGCTTTACTAAGTCGCTCATAGATGTCAGTAAAGATGACACGGCCAGTCGACCATATCTGTCTCTACAAAAACATCCTTTGAACCAAAAAGCAAAGATAATTTTAAATACACTTAAATTGTCATTATAAGCTCCCCTCTCTCAAAAAAGAACAGAGAGAAAAAGAAAAAAAAATTAACAACTATCGCGAGACAGTAATATTTAGTCTTAATACGAGGACGATTAGTAACTGCAACAAAATTAGCCCCAACTAGAAAGTGACTAAAAACAAAAAAAGGGTAAAGTAGCAAAAATGAAATACGCTAACAAAAATTTTCTATAATTTGTAATTAAAATTTTTTTTTCTTCATTAGGAATCAAGTTTTTTTTTGTCTTCTTTATGAGGCAAACACAAAAGGGAATCGGGCAACTTCGTTGAGAAAAATATATAGGGCGGCCTCAGACGAGTACAAATGCGTCGATGAATAACCAAGTCATTTTATTTAGAGAACCGATCTGTCTTTTCCCCGGGGGTCGTTGGGGCGGCTAATCTGTGTGCAAGGTCTCCAGGAATAGATGCAGTCGAATTCTTTTAAAACGCATGTCTTAAGGACACCTGCAACCATACGTATCAATTTTGATTCCCTTCAAAATTACTCCTTCACAAATACACATCTGTAATTCATTAAATGGGGGGAAGATGTCACTGTCTTAATGTCAAAAAATTGAAAAAATCAATTTACACCCAATTTTTTCCTTTTCTTGCATTCAAAACGAAAACTATTTTCACATTTCTCATTTTATTGGAGAAAATAAAGCCTGACTCACTTTTTAAATAGTTTAAAATACGACAATGTAACGCCACAAAAATTAAATTATTTTCCCTGATATCGACATAAAATTTTCAATTTATCCCTGATCCTGAAGAATATTCTCATTTTTGAATGTTTTAAATTCAAACTTTTTGGAAATTTAACAACTTCCAGGAAAATGTTCTTGGAAGTTTTGTTATTTATTTATTATTGACTCGGAATTATCGTTAAATTCAAAGATTTATTTAATATTATTTATTTTTAAAAAAATTAATTTTTCAATCTTTTTAAAATTTAAGCAATAATGCTTTTAATATTCAATTACTAACTAAATTTTTAAATGAAATTTTACTTTTAAATCAATTCCCCCCCTCAAAAAAACAAATTCTATAAGAATTGAATTATTTAAGTTGAAAAATAAATTAATGTTTCTGAATATTCAATTCTTATGAAAAATTTTATCAATAAATTTTTAAATAAATAAATTCTTTCGACGAATTTTAATAAAATTTTCATGAATAATAATTACATTTTTCCAGGAATTAAATTAAAATTGTTTTCAAAATAATTCAAATTATGCGATAAGTTTTATTATTAATGAAAATAATTGAGTTCCTAAAAAGAATTCTAATGCTTGTAAAAATTATTGAAATTCCGTAAACAAATATTATTATGTATAAAAATAAATAAGGGTAAAAAAATTTTTTCAAAGTTTTATAAACAATTGAGTTCCTGTGAAACTATTATTATTATTTATAAAAATAATTAAATGTCTGGATACAATTTTATCAAAATTCTTTTTAAATAATTGAAATTTTTATGTGAAAATTCTTTGAATTATAACAAAATATTTTAGAATAATTACATTTGTCGAAGAATTCAATTAAATTTGTTTTAAAAATAATTGAAATTCTGCGATGACTTTTATTATTTATGAAAAACAATTCAATTCTTAAAAATAATTTTATTTTATACTAAAATAATTGAATTACTGCAAAAAATATTATTTATGAAAATAATGGATGTATTACGAAGAAAATTATGAAAAAAGAATTGTAATTTATTGAATTCTTGTAAAATTATAATTTTTTATGAAAATATTTAAACGTTTGCCTAAAAATTTATCAAAATTTTATTTTAAATAATTAAACACTTAAGAAATTTTGTTAAAATATTAGATAGTAAACATCATTGAATTGAGGAAAATTTTTGGAAAATAATTGAAACTTTGCTAAGAATTTTATTTAAATTTTTGAAAATAATTTAATTTTGAAGAAGAATTTCATAATTTCTAAAAATAATTAACATTTTAACAAGAGTTTTAACATTTTCCCAAAAATTTTTGCAATAAAATTTCAATTGAATTCCTGCGAAGAATTTTATTTTGTTTTGAATACTTTGAATATTCAATAATTTATTTTATCTATTAAAATTAGATTTGAAAAAATTGTCAACTCTGGAATCAGAATTTATAAATTCTCAAAATTTTGTATTTTATTTATTATTTATCAAAAAACAAAAGCCAATTACTCTTCATTTATCGTATATAACAATCTTTGGAAAACCGTTTTCAGCAGAGCAACAAAAAGAAAAAAGAAAAGAGAAGAAAAACGAATCTACTTGATCGAAATTGTGCAAAATTGATAAAGAAAAGGTTGAGTGCCCTCTCTGAAAAGAACAAGAGTGTCTCCTACACATCGCGAATTCATTGACCTCTGAAACGATAAATAATTCGTTTCCAACCTCTACATATAGAAACCCGAAACTCCAAAAATACAACTCAAATAAAAGCAAGTGGAAAAGGGAATCGATCATTATTTTTGGATTCGTTTTTTGTGAAAGATAAAAATTTCACGAGAATTTCGTTTTTATTTTCTTTTTAAATTTTTTATTCTTCATTTTTATTTTGGTTTTAAAATAGTTGCGAATGATTTGTCACTATGTTAAGAATTTAATTCAGAATGCGTGTATACTCTCAAATGAAAGATTAAATTGAAAATCATTTGTTATTCAATTGCTTTGGAGGTTATTGGACGTTTCACGCAAAAAGAGCAATGGAACTTTAAGGAGAAGAAATTATTGTTATCCAATTATTTTGGGATTTTTTTTAAAAACTAAATATTAGAGTATTGAATAAAAAATACAAGATATACCGAATATATTGAATATTGAATACAGAATACTATATATTAAATATTAAATACCTAGAATACTGGACATTGAATATAGAATATAAAATATTCTGAATACAGAAAACGAAATCAAGAATACTAGATATCGATTCTTGAATATAAAGTATACTGAGTGAAAAATATTTGAATACTGAAAGAAAATTCTCTCCCTCGTTATTCAAATAAAAAATTCAATTTCCTATTGTCAAAAAATGCATCAGAATATTCAACGAGGCGCAATGTGAATACATCGCAATGCGACATCGTCGTGCTATAAGTATGTCATCATATCTTAACTGCCCTGTACGGACGGACGACGTTTGCATTAAGCGTTTATTTATCGCTGAAACGCACCATGGTCTTATACGTCACGGCTTAGCGCCACTTGGAATCTTGGAAAATTTATACGTTTACTTTTACTTAGTTGACGAATGTGATTATTATGATTACCTTATGTACTTAAATTCTTCGAAAAAATGAAGAATAATCTTCCAGAAAAATTTCTACTCATCAAAAAATATAGTGCATTAAAAGAATTTGAAATTTAACCTATTTGGATAAAATCCCCCCGCTTTCTCTCTTAGCTCTTTTTCTTAGATTTGATTTTCTTCCTAAAATTGTCCCTTTTTTCTTTTTGTTTAATTTTTTCATATTTGTATTTTTCTCTTTTTACTGTATTTACTGTTTTACTGTACTTACTGTATTTACTGTATTATAACAATTCCAGGGTGTGTGCTTCGATAAAAATTTTTCTTTTGGAAAAAAATTTGAAGGGGCGCGCGCGCTCGCTCGCTTTTGCTCGCGCGGTGGGAAAAATAATTAAACACGAGAGAAAGATTCCTGCGGTTTCACTTCAAGTTCGTCGAATCGAGAAGAAACGGTTAATGGCTCCTCAAAACGTCGCTTGAAAACGGGTCGTCAGACCGGTCGGTACACACGGCGAGAATTTGCAATTTCGCAAACACGTCACTCTCTTGGAGAGTCTGATCGGTCTCTCTTTCTCTCTCTCTCTAGCTCTCTTTTGCTCTCTTAGCTTTGCAGGGCCACCTGTCCGCGAAAGATGTCGTTAACTATTAACGGACACCTAATTACTTGGGAAGAACTTACCAGCAAATAAACGAGCCTAATTGACTCAGAAATAAACTCGGACGCTTTGCGACGTTTGTTTGAAATGCTTGTTGCAAACAGAGAATGAGAGAAAGAGAGGGAGAGAGAGAGAAAGAAAGAGAGTCTGGGTACATCCCTAACATCATGCGTTAAGACGCCATGAAGGATTTGACGTATGCCAAAATGAGACGACTCTCCTGAAATTAGAGTGTTTCGGTAAGCAACACTTCTAAACAAAGATTTACTTATTTATTTGCATTCCTGTCGTTTTGAAGCTCAAATAGCGTAATAAGGTGTGTGCCAACGATATTGCTAATATTGCCTTGTAATTTTTAGATATTACGTTTTATTTTGATACCCAATTTTTTTCACCAAAACTTTTCCTAAATTCCTAATTGTTATAGTAAAATTATACTAACAATTAGTAAAATTCGACTAATAATCAGTAAAGTTTCACTAATTGTTAGTAAAATTATTAATTAATTATTTGGAGGACGACCTTTCGGTATTTCATTAATTGATTAATAACTTTCTATACTAATTCAGATTTACAGATAAGTGAAAATGAAATTTGGGAAAAATTCATCAAAATAAGAGTTGAAAACGGTCGAAATAAAATTTTTAAAAAATATTAATGTTGAGCGGAGAGTTCGCATACATTTTTAACTATAATATAAATAAAATAAATTTAATCTTCGGTAAAATTATTTTTGCAATACTTTTTTCAGTGGATTTCAATACTATTATTATAAAAAAATTTCGACCCACTTAAAATTTTTATTTTTCATTAAAAATTGATAAATTTTAAATATTCATCCGTATAATTTTGTAGAAAATATGTTTTCATATTCACAAAATAATTAGGAAATAATAAAATTGAATTTTAACTCTAGTTGAGGATCTCTTTTTTTAAATTCTTTTTTATTCTTTATATTGAAAATGACAAAAAATTGTTATTCAACACTTTTTTATTTGAAAATCCATTTGTTTATTTTTCTAAATAATGTAAAATCATAATTTAATCAGACTTTTTTATAATTTTCATTTTAAAAACTACTTTTTTGTAAAAAATTTATACATTTTAAAATCCATATCCATTTTTTTGGAAAAAACACTATTTTTTAATTTTTTATATTGAAAATGTCAAAAAATTGTTATCCAATACTTTTTTTCTAAATCTATTTGTTTATTACTCTATAAATAATGTCAAATTACAATTTCATTAGACTTTTATTTTTTTTGTAAAAATTTCTAGATTTTAATATTCATATCCATTGTTTTTGTAAAAAAAATTATTTTTAAATTTTTTATATTTTTAATTTTGAAGAAATATGTTTTTTATCCGTAAAAGTATTGATTTTTACTATTTTTGAGACATTTTTTCCAAAAATACGTTTTTAGATTGAAAAAGATTTAAAAATACCATTGTTATTCAATTTTTTTATTTGGAAACATATTTCTTTATTTTACAAACTACTGTCAATGTCATCATTTTTTAAAATCAAAAATATAAGAAAAGTATGATAAAATTTTGATTTAACATTGGTTAGAAAAATAAACAAATGAGTTGTTTCAAAAATCTTTATTTTTATGGATACAAAAACATATTTTTTTAAAATTACAGATTGATTCTTAAATCTGTAAATAAACAAAAATAAAAATTCTAAAAGAGCCAAATGACATTAATGACATTTTAAAAGTGACCCAAATGTACCAAAAAAGGTTTAATAAATCACTCAGTCTGACTTGAACTCACAACACCAATTTCGAACTATTCTCTTATAAAATTAAAAAACGAAATTAATTTTTCTTAAATTTTCCGTTTCGCATACACATCGAATTGAAAAATTCCTGGTAATCTTTCCAAATGGGTCGTGTCCCAGTAATAATTTCTTTCCTTATAAGATTAAAAACATAAGCTCAAGTATAAAGTCTTCTGGGAGTTGAATAAATAGACGATTCTCGGAGCATGTGGCAACTTTCTTCATTCGGACCCCTTTAAATCAAAGAGAGTGCTAATAACCGAGAAAGGGGATTTTAAAATTAGTGCGCCTTCTGTAAATTTTCTCAATTTTCTGATCTCTCTTTCTCTCTTTTTCTTTCCTTTTCTAAAAATTTATATCTATTCCAATTCCTCCTTACCGCATAGTCATTCATTTTTTATTTATTCATAAAAATATATGACAATTTTCAAACATCATAAATTCCCCATCATATTTCTAACATACGGTATTAATATATTACAAGACAGGTTATAAATTTTCAATTCCAATCTCATTTATCACAAGTAGGCAAAAAAAAGAAAGAAAGAAACAATTTTTTTTTATTTTAAAGATGTTAAACACGCAATACGAATGTATTTTCCGGATGTTATGACGAGTCTCGAAGTGAATATTTACATTTGTGTCGGTTCCTTTTTTGAAAGAGCAACCTAATAGTCGGTCCAAAAACCGGACGCAATTCTGTAACGCGCTCCTGAGTCAACATTTAAACGGTTGAAGCGATGAGACTTTGTAATTTAACGGAACGAGATTTATTCTCAACAGGCTAATTTCTCTTTCTCCTCATTTTCCGACCAAATAATCTCTTTATAGGATCCGCGACACTTTACAATGAAAAGTTAAGACACGCGATATCGTCACAATTCGTATTTTCAAAAACGAGAAATCATCCCCTTTCTGTTTCAAAAAAAGTGTTTTTTTTTTGAAAATTTTCCTGAATAAAATAAAAATTTGGATTTTCTTTTTTCACCTGATGATTTTCTAATTTTTCAACTATAATATATGACATTAAGTGTGCGTTCGCTAAAACCAAACTTACACCACTATGCCGATTCATCTTCACAGATCAAAGGAGGACTCTTCTTGGAAATCGGCACTCGCGAAACTACCTCTCCCCCCGTTTTTGAAACAGACGTGGAAATAGATTAATGACCTCATGAATCTTCATGTCGATTTAAAATACTGGCATTTGTAAATTACTATTTGGATTTTTTGTCTTCTCGGATTTAAAATTACTTTAAATATATATATATATATATAAACGAGAATCATCTCGCTATACCGCGAAACGTATTCTTAATAGCCAATAAATTATCATTTCAAAAATACTTGGAATATATTGTTTTTTTTTGTTTTCAAAAATGGAAAATGTATACACAACGGAAAAAGCGAGTAAAGTGTGTGACAGTAAAAGTAAAATTGCGCGAACGGAACTTTTGGCCATTTCTGTTAATTTTGACTATTTATGACGCGATTTAAAAAAAGCTTAAAAGGAAAAGAAACATTTTCGTTTTTTTAATAAAATATATATAATATAGGAAAATTTTTGTAAAAAATTCTCAATTTTCATAAGGAAATAATTTACATAAACACTTTCCTTATTTATAATTGTTTTAATAAAATTTAAAACTTTTTAAAAATAAAGGAAAAAATTTTATTTAAAAACATGTTCTGTTAAATTTTTTACGAATTTCTTTAATCGTATAGAATTATTCGAGAACATCAATCAATAACTTTTTATTTTAAATAAATATTTAATTATTATTTTTCCACAGGAATTAAGATTTTTTCAAAACATTAAAAATTATTTTAGCTTAAGATTGGAAAAATTCTTTCAAACGTTTAGTAAAAAGTTCCTTATGAAAATATCGAGAAATTTCTGACAATTTGGAAAAATTTCCATGTAATTTCAAATTATTTAAAAAAAACGAAATTAAACTTAAAAAAAATAATTCTTCAAAATTGACAGTTAAAAGTACAGTAAATTCAAATCTTCAAATATTTTTATTTGCAAACTTTTCAAAATAAATTATTCAATTATTTCAATATAAAATTTTGAATAAGTGAAATAAATAAACAGAAAATAATTTACTAAAGAATTGAAAGTTTTTTTGAAATAATAAATACTGATTTTTATTTGTAGTAAGTATAAAAAACTACCAAACAATAAAAAAAGCAACGCTAACATAACCTTAAAGTACTTCTAAGCTTTTAATCTTCTAAGGTCCCTTTCTTCAAATCGCGTCACATTTGCGTTCTAAAATTTGGGGCATTGAAAAATAGTTATAAAAATCATGTTCACTTTGAACCTCAAGAAAATTTACTCCTAAAAATATAGTAAAAATTACCATACAAAGAAAAACTTGGGGCATTGAAAAATAGTTATAAAAATCATGTTCACTTTGAACCTAATGAAAATATACTCCTAATACTACAGTAAAAGTTACCATACAAAGAAATGCGAAAATTCGGACTTTTGTTTTCGTAAAATTAATTCTTTTTCCAACTTTTGCATTTAAATTGAAAACATTCGAAGCGTTTTCAAAAAGAAAAGAAAGAAACAGAGACAGAAGAGAAGTGATCATTCTATAAATACGAAAGCAAGTCGCGGTGAATAATCGAAAATTTGTTTGTTACGCGGTCGGACGTTAATCCGTTGCGAGGTGCGCGCAGTGTTATAACGAAGTCTGCTTTGCCACGGATTCGCAAGTGTGCCACTAAATTAGCTTAATGCGATATATTTGATTAGATCGTCCATGAGCCTGTCACTTTTGCAAGAGAGTGAGTGAATTGGAGCTTAAATAAGAGAAAGACTGGTAAGAGAAAATCAGTGAGGGTGTCAAAAAGGGGACGAGGAGAGAGAAAGGCGAGAAGTAGACGAGAGAAAGAGAGAGAGAAAGAGAGACTCACTTCCAAAGAAGAATTCTCAGGGTGGCCAAGCTCTCATTTCACAGAATTGATTAGATTCAGTTATTAATATTTCCCTCTATCCTCCACTTCATTTCCTGTCTCGATTAACTTTATAATCATTAGCCCTAAGTGTACCATGTCAACAGTCTAATATTTTTTCACAAAAAAAAAAACAGTAATTCGTCTTATTTCCATTTCCAACTGGAATTCGTTTCATTAATTTCATTAGTTTCAATAATTTTGTGAATTTTGTAAATTTTGTGAACTTTATGCACTTTATGAATTTTATGAACCTTATGAACTTTATGAATTTTATAAACTTAATGAATTTTAAGAATTTTATGAATTTTATTATTTTAATTAGCATATTTAATTTGAATGAAGCAAAATGAAAAAAATCAATGAAAGTAAAAATGAAACATAAGAAGGAGAGAGAAGACAGTCGCATCTCTCATAAAAGGACTTTTTTTTATCACGAATTTCAAGGAAAGCAATTTATGAGTTGGAAGATGATGGCGTAGCGTTGACGCAGATTAATAAACGGGAGCGTTTAAGTTAGCGAATGAAATAAGGCGAATCTACAATGTTCGCAACGCTGCACGTGCGTGCGATTATGCATGTGCGTAAGTAAACGAATTCGCAAGTTAACTTTACTCCAGTGGATGATATTGATGATGTGGGCAAAAGAAGGAGAGATATAAGCCGCGGTTTTCGACATCACCAAAGAATAACACATTTACAATGTGACGTGACGGTATATGTGTGTGTGTCGGCAAAGCTCAGAGAGATCTTTTCAGACTGACAAAAAACCTACCAGATTCATGCCAGAGAGTATATTATATATCGTAAAACGCGTGTATCGCACATGCTATTCGCGTATTTCTCATCTCATTTATTTATATGAGACAAAACTCCGATATTGAATCCTGCTCTCCCCTAAAAATTGTATAAAGATGTAAAAATAAACGGAAATTTTAATTTCAAACTAAAGGTCCGCTCCGAAACACATCCATTCGAAACTCATCGGTTTATTAAGATGCTTTAGTATTTACTTTTCGATTTTTGTATTTGGAATTATTTTCCCAAACATCAGTATCACTTGGTTATTCCTTAAGTGCTACTTCGGTATTACTTTAGTTTTACTTCGGTATTACTTCGGTATTACTTCGGTCCTACTTCGGTACTACTTCGGTACCAAGAAACCCCCGAACAAAAAATCTCTCGATACTGACAATGAAAATGTTTCTACCCTTTTTTATCACAAATTTTTTTTGTTTCCCTTTTGTCGAAACACATCTCTCCAGACCCGAAGTCTCCTAAACTCGAGCGACCAAGTAAATATACCCGCGACCCTCAACGAGGCCCTAAGCCACAAATTAAACTATAAATAAACACACGGCGAACGGAACCGAACAAAACTCTTAATGTTGAGCTCATTGCGACTTGATGTCAAGCAGGTATATTTATTCATTCGGCAAGAAGGATACGATCGTGTTAATGGATTTCTTGTATCCGACTCTTCTTTACGATAATTCCTTTCTTAATTACATTCTTCACTTCACGTACATTTTACTCAAGCCGTAACAATTTCACGAGCCAAGCACCAATGAAAATCATCAAAAATGAACTGACAAAAAGAAAAGGAAAGAGGCAAACAAAAAAAAATACAAAGAGCCGGATCTATATAATCTTTCGTCAACATGCATACATATTCTTGAGAAAGGATGGGGAAAAAATTGACAGACTATAATTTATTGTGGTTATTGTTTTGATCGTATTAAGAGTATTGAATATATACTAAAGCATTAACCATATATTAAAGTTTTCGCATTTATCTATACTAATACCTACTATTTAATAATTTTTTAAGTAATGCTACTATTTGGGTACTTTTTCTAGATTTCAGACACTTATACAAGCTATTTCAAAAATTTTCTTAAAATTGAAATCCACTATTTCTTTTTCAAGAATATAAAGTATTCTTTAAAACGATTCAATTAATTTCTAAAAAATATTCCAAAATTGAATTATTTTCAAAAATATACAAAATTCAATTTAAAAAAAAAATATACGAAATTTAATTATTTTCAGTGCCTAGTATTTTCATAATATTTTGCAAAAGAATATAATTATTTACAAAAAAATAAATAAAATTCATTTAAGGTTCAATTACTTTCATAAATAATAATAAAATGATTTTAAGAAAATATTCGAATTTCAATCATTTTCAAATAATATACAAAATTCAATTATTTTCAGAATCTACTATTTTCATAAAATTTCGCAAAAGAATTCAATAATTTAGAAAAAAAAATTACTAAAATTCAACCAAAGTTCAACTATTTTCATAAATAATAAAATAATTTTTAAAAACTATTCCAAATTCAATTATTTTCACAAATAAAATTTTCCACTCGACTTCAATTAGTTAAAATAAAATTTTCATAACATTTATTATAAATTTCGAAAACGTTAACAATTTTAAACGATGTTGATCAAAATTCTTTGGAAGAATTTAATTATTTTCAAGAATAACAACATTTTTCACAGAAATTCAATTCTTTAAAAACATTTTAATAAAATTTTTCGAAATAATTCAATTATTTTTATAAATATAAAAAATTTTTTCAGGAAATCGATTATTTTTATAAATAATAAAATTTTTTTCAGGAATTTAATTATTTTTGAAAATTTCAATAAAATTGTTTATAAAACTATTCAATTATTTTTATAAATATCAAAATTAATTACAGGATTTTAATTACTTTTAATATAATTTCATAGGAATTCCTAGAGAAATGGAATTATTCCTAAAACTGTAATTTAAATCCCTCGAAAAAATCAATTATTTCAAAAGAATGTTTTTTTCATTCTTTAAAAAAATTCAATTATTTACAAAAATAACAAAAAAATTTCACAGAAATTTAATTCTTTTTAAATATTTTAATACCTAAAAATTTTTCCCATTAATTCAATTGTTTTCATAAATAATAAAGTTCATCGCTGGATTTCACACAGAAAAAACTTGGACTCATTTTTGTTGCAACTCAAAATGAGTCCATGTTAAATGACATAGAACGTGGCGCCATCTGCCCTACTCATTTTTGTTGCAGCTCATAATGAGTCACTTTTCCGACTCATTTTGAGTTCAGTTTTTTTCTGTGCACTTACTTTTAATACAATTTTACAGAAATTTAAAAAGATGCAATTATTCTTAATAATTTATCTTAAATTCCTCGAAAAAATCAATTATTTCAAAAAATGTGTTTTTAAAATTTTTTGAGAGAATTATTTGCAAAAATATTAAATTATTTCCGAAAATTCAATTATTTTAAAGCATTTCAATAAAATTCTTTACAAAATTCAATTATTTTAAAGCATTTCAATAAAATTCTTTACAAAATTCAATTATTTTCATAAACAACAATATTCATAACAAAAGTTCAATTATTTAAAAAAAAATTCATTTTTTCTCGTAACTCCAATTATTTAAAAAAAAATTCTAATAAAATCGTTCGCAAGAATTCCAGTATTTTCATAAATTATTAAAATCCTTTTCCGGAATTCAATTATTTTTAACTACTTTCTTTTTAATTTGAAAGATACTTTTTTGCAACTTTTTTTAAAAACTAACAACCAAGAGCAAAATCGATTATCTTTATGAAATATATTAAACAATATTAACTATTAACCCCTTCTAAGAGAGTTATTCTAAGCTCGAGATAAATATAACCATATAACACAGGAAGCGCACAATTATCTTCGAATAAATCGAACGTCTCGATCTGGAGGATAGGGCCTGAATAGTTCTATATTTAAGTGAACCACACGAATTATCACAATTCAACTTTACGCCCATATATTTATGTTTGAAATGCGGATAAATCAGTGGTTTATGGTCACAGAGAGAAGTCAAAGCGACTTTGCCCGTCACACATTTTACCGAAATCGTCGTACAGTCACCTCAAAGTGCGCGAATCAACTATATTTTCCTTACAATCAAACTCTCCTTATTCAGTATGTACAAACATAAATTCCAGTTTAGAAACGAATTTTATGTGTGTTTTTTTAAAAATATACTTTAAAAATTTAGTTATAAATAATTTATAATCCTAATTTCCAAATAATTCGAGTCGTTGGGTGTGTTCGGTGTAATAACAAATTTTCCAAGGATATCAAATTGAGACGAAAAATTTTATGTAAATTTAAGCACTTTCGGAAAAATGTCCTCCATATTGGATCCGCCATTTTGAATTTCGAAAATCTGACCTTAGATTCGTAATCAGCGACTTAAAAAACCCCTAAGTTATAAAGTTTCAACAAAATTCAATCCCTGGGTTCGTTGGGGGCACAAAAGTTTCAAGAATATTGTCAATAAAATTATTTTTTTGTCTCAATTTGAAATATCGTTCGAAAAAGTGAGAACCAAAATCCTTTCTGATTTTGATCACTACGAAAATACCTAATAGACCAGACATGCACAGCGAAGAATAGTTACTGGTGCAGAAAATTTCATGAAAGCCTCAGCGCAAAATCAACGTGTCTCGTAGACGACAAGAACGATCCATGAATTATTTTTGGTGACTAAACGTATATATATGAGAACGATAATATTATACGCATCAACTTATGTCTTTCGATAAACATTATAGTGCAATTTGTTTTTTTTTTTACTTTTCATTGAATAACTGCCAGTAAAAGCCAGATTTGAGACGCGATGGTTTCGCAAAGCATTTTGACCACATGAAAATATATATATATATATTTGAAATATAGAATCCGTGACCGCCGATTAATTTTAACGTACGGCAGTTATCTGTCAGTACACGCGGTGGCACTCAGATGGACTTTAACTACTCGTCGCAAACGTGCTCGACACGTGCATATTCGTATAAATGCATGTTAGAAGATTTTCCCAAAATCCTCAATATCTCAGTCAATTTTTTTTTGTTTTCTGTATTAAATACTGCTGCAAGTATATATCTAAATAAATATTTTCAATATTAGTTTCAAATAAATAATTATAATAATTTATTATTATTTTTCGAATTTACAGATTTTTATTCTTATTATTTACCTAAATCTAAAAGATGAATAATAATTAATACGCGCTGCTATAATTATATGGCAAATAATTATATAAAATAATAATACTTTTATATTTTATTATATTTATATTTTTTTAACATAATTATATCTTATATTTTTTTATATTTATATTTAATTTTATATAATAATAATTATATAAAATAATTATATAAATATTGTTATTTAACTAATAAATAACAATAATAATCTTTTAAAATTAATCGCTAAACATTGAAAAACTTTCCTATTTGCCGATTATAAAAAAAAAGAAATTAACTTCCAGTCTTTCTGACTGGGGAAAAAATTCAATTTCAAGATTTAGAATCTAGAGAGAGTAAGAAAAGTAGAAAAAAGAATTAAGGGACAAAAAACGGACTTCGAAAACACGAAGGCAATTGCTATATAAGACGTTGAAATTCCTCTATTCGAAGGCGGAGATTACGATCCTGTTGATTGCTGTAGTTCGACTATTTCCAGCATCGCACAAGTTAAAGTAAGAGCCAAATTAAGTTAAATGAAAATCAAGGAGTTGAAAATTTTCCACATTTAACATTCATTTGCTTGCATTTCAAATTTTTTTCCATAACTGCGATTTCAAATCAAATCTTTTTTCTCCAACTTTTCAAGTTATCAACTTTTATATTTTCATCTTCGAAACATTAAAATTGTAAAAATAAATATTTTGAAAAATTAAAATTAGAAACATAAATTTTTCGAAAAATTAAAATTTATTTAAAAAATAAATTTCTTCCCAAACTTAAAGTTTCTGACTGTTTTCAAAAAAAAAAAAACTATAACCTATAAAATTTCAAAACAAGATAAAATAGTTCCCCTTGTTTTTAAATTGAATAGAATAATTTTTGAAAACTTAGAAAAATGATGTTGAACGTGATCGTTATACTTCGAAGACATGCAACAAAGTTGTAAATTAATATTATTATAAATTAAAATGTATTATGTAAGTTTTGCGGTCGTGTCGGTAGCTTCTTCGCGACTATCATTGGCAACTTTCTGCATTTGTGTGGGTGAGTTAAATGCATATAGAAATACTATATACTCACAGAGCGAGTGAGCGAGAGAGAGAGAATGATTCTCTCTTGTTGGTTGCGGTCACGTGCACTCTTGGGGGGCATTCTGTGGGGGAAATAGGGGGTGGATTTTCGCGGGGTGTCAGTACAAGGCGTCAGGGGTTTCGGGGTCGAGAATGAGTCGCGCGAGGAGATCAAGGAAGAGAAAAGGGTGGGGTGGGGGAGAGGGAGAGCGTACAGTAATACCAACACACAACCTAGAGTGTTACTATCAGCCTGCCCACCTAGAGTTAGTTCTCTTCTCGTATAAACTCTTAGGAAACTTTGCAGACAAATGCGTAGAGAAATATTTTTTGCAAATAAAATAACCTTTTTTAAAAAAAATATTATAAAAAATTTAAATTACAAAAAAAATTTTAATTTCTAATTTTCAAATGATTTTAATTTGAATGGAACTTTTTCAAAATTAAATTATTATTTTTAAAAACTGACGGTATTTGTTGGCAGTTTGAAGTTAGTTTTGTTTTCTAAACTTTTTCTTCTGAAATATTTTCAATTTAAAAATTATTCTATTATCAATTTCTTGGAAAAGAAAATTATGTCATAAGATTTGAAAATAATTGAATTTTTTCGCAGAATTGCATTATTTATGAAAATAATCGATATCTCGTGAAAAATTGTATATTAAAATTTTTTTTAAATTCTAATTAAACAATTCTGAAGAATTTATTTGATTTTTTTAAATAAAGTTTATTTTTAATCATTTTAATTGAAAATTTTGAAAGTACTTGAATTTTATGAATAATTTAATTTTTTTCAAGTTTTCAAAATAATCGTAATAATTGAAAATAAATATTTAATTAAGTAAAAAGAGAGAATTAAATATTTAATTAAATAAACTTAAACTTTATTAAAAATTTAAAAATAATTAAGAAAATAATTAAAGTCTTATAGTTTTATTACCATTTTGTAAAATAATTTAATTCATTCAAGGAATTTTATTAAAATAGAGACAATTAGATTCTTTTCATTAAAATTTTATTAATATTATTCATAGAAAATTAAACTCTTTTAAACAATTTTATTACAGTTTTTGTAAATAATTAAATTTTGTAAATAATTAAATTCTTTTCTAGTATTTCTTTGTCTGTGTCTGAGTGTTTTTTTTAATGTAGTTTTTTAAATAATTTTAATTCAAACCTTTAAAAATAATAGAATTAAACAAAGAGTTTAATAACAATTATCTAAAATTTTACACTAAAATTCATTTTTCAATTCAATTTAATTTTTATTAGAAAATTCTACAAGAATTCAATTATTTAAATAGAAAAATAGAAATTTATTAAATAATTATAAATATTTCTTAAAATTGAATTCTCATAAAGAATTTTATTTTGAAATTTATAATATAATAAATAAATATATATAATAAAATATATAATAAAATAAATTAATTTATAATATAATATTTTCGAGAATTTTTAATACCATTTTCGATATAATTGTAAGAATAAAAAAATATATATACTAATAATTAATAACAAAATTACTGCACTCATTAATGAAAGTAATTACTTCACTTAGTGGAAAATTATGACAATGTTAGGGAAATAAAATTTTTTCCAAGTATCCAGTGGAATACGAGATATGGTTATTTTTTATCGATTACAATAAATTCCGGTAATTACAATCTCTATCTTATTGCTTTTGTTCACGACACTCGGTGCAATATTCACCCTCATGTCGTTTTAGTAAGCCACTAAAATTGTGAAAAAATTAAAGCAATACTGATGTTATTTCTGTTATTTAGCAGGGACGTAGCCAAAAAAAAAAAATTTCAGTGGGAGTTTTATGGAATTTTTATTACAGGTATGCTAGGAAAAAACGTTAGCACTTATATAGGTTTTCTAAGTTTTCGGGGAGGGAGGGATTAAATCCCCCTCTGGCTATGCCCCTGCTATTTAGAAAAATAGGAATTAATAAATACACACGAAGGACCCTAAGAAACTATTTACCTTTATGTCCTCGTCGTAATTAACGCGCCTTTTTCTTCTAAACTATAGCCGTAAGTTGAATTAAAACCGAAAATTAAAATATTCTTTATATTTTAGTTAAACGAAAACCGAAAATTAAAATATACTTCATATTTAAATTTAACCAAATCGAAAATTAAAATATTCCCAATATTTTAATTACCCATTAAAATTTCAAAAATACACTAACAATGAGTTTAAAAAAAAGTAACTTTTTCCCAATTACAATTTTAAGTTAAAGGGTATATACGTACACACTAAAGCAGAAAAAAAGATCCTAAAACTGAAGAAAGGAGAAAGTAATCACTCTAAATCAAGTCGTTCCTCTAAGAGAAAGGGAAAGAGAGTATACACTGGTCGTAGAAAGTTTAATGACTTTTTGTTAATTAATGCGACACTGGACAGGCTTAACACTGGGGGAGGTTTAACTCCAACCGCCATATCATCCCTGTTGAGGACAAGTAAAAGAGGAATAGTTACAATGAGAGACGATGAAAAAGAGATGGGCGTTTGTATATATAAAAGGAAGAGAGAAATGTTTCTCTATATGGTCATCGAATGTAGGGAGATGTGTGTTATTTGTGTACAAGAGAGAGAGAGAGATGAGGCTAACACGCAAAACAATTTACCAGTCGATAAATTTTTATAGAAGGGCAAATTCAGAGAGAGAGAGAGGTCGCTGAAAGTTTTGGGAATGGGACACACATAAAGGGGAGGGTGGGTGAAACGATCTCTCTCTCTCTCTATCTCTCTCGTCGAAACGCAATTGAATCGATGTATTTATGTGCCGTTTAGAGGGCAAAAGGGTTAGGAGTCGACAATCGTGTAATTGCAGTGGCGTTACAGACTGCACCAAACGGTGAAAATCCACCCTGCGGTGTTTAGGGGTTGTTCCATCTCGACCATGTCCTGCCTCTCGCTTCTCAACCTTCTCAATGACTTTTGTTACTTGATCCTGACGATCAAAGTCTCTTTTTATCGTTGACCATAAAGCTTTATGTGGGAGTGCGTGCGTGTGTGTGTGTGGAACAAAACGCTCTTGTTTTTTATCAAGACCCTAAAGTGACAAAACATACTTCTTGCTATTTTAGAAAATTTTTCCAACTTTCTTTTTCTCTTAATTTTTGACTCTTCATTCGTATAATTCACTGTTTCTCAGAATCAATTTTCTTCTTTGGCTTTCTCTCTAAATCTGAATTAGTTAAAAATGACTAATTATTAGTAAAATCGTGGTTGACTTTTTACTCCAGCAATTAGTAAAAAATAATGAATTGTTAGTAGTTAATAACTAATTATAAGTAAATAAATAACTAAAAAAATAGTCAAATTTTACTAATTGAATTAGTTACTGCAAATTTCAGTCATTTTTACATAACCTAAAAGTAAATTTAACTAATAATTAGTCATTATTAACTATTTCGTTAGTAAAATATTACTATTTGAATCAGTGACTGACTTTTTGCTATCAAATTAGTTATTTTTAACTAATTCAAATTTAGAGAGTTCATTTTCAGTTTTAGTTTGACGGTCAAAAATTCAAATATCTTTAGATAATTGAAAATAAAAAAGTTAAAAAATATAAATAATAAAAACTAAAATAAATAAAATAAAATTCTTCTCCGAAATTCAATTTTCCAAAATTTTAGTAAAAATATTGACGAAATTTCAATTACTATTTTCCAAAAATGTCCTCAATGCAATGTTTTTTAATTTAGAAGATAATAAGGAAGATAAGATAAGAAGAAAAATATGAATAAGATAATAAGAAAATTTTCCGAAAGAGATCTACTATTAAACAGCAATTTTTATTAAATTCTTCGCAGAGCTTTAAGTATTTTCGTAAACCAATAAAAATTCAACAGGAATTTAATTTTTTATAAATTTCTCCGCAATAACTTTAATTATTTTTAGAAATAATGAAATTTTAAACAGAAATTCAACTATTTTCGTAAATAATATTCTTTTTAGGAATTCAATTATTTTCAGGAATAAATAAAAGTCATTAAAGAATTTCAATTTTTTTTAACATCAATGTAATCAAATTCCTTGAAAATTTAATTATTTTTAAAATGCTTACCAAAATTCGTCAAAAATATTAAATTACTTAAAAATTTTGTTAATAAACATCTTTATCAGGGGTCAATTTAAAAGAAACATTTATATATTCAATAAATTTTTTATATTTATATTTATATTTCAATCTTTGAATATCCAGTCTTCTACAATAAAAATTAATTTAAAAATGAATTCTATTTTAAGATTTAGATAATAATAATAAATTAAAAATAAAAGCATCATAGAATATGAAGTTTTCCAAAGAATGGAATTTTGAAAAATTTTGAATTCCTTCGTAACAATTCAATTATTTTCATAAATAATAAAAATTTTCCAGGAATAGAATTATTTACAAATTTTAATCGAATTCCTCGAAAAGTGTAATTATTAACAAAAATTGTTTTGAAATTCGTCGGAAAAATTCAATTATATAAAAATAGTTTTGATGAATTTCTTTACGAGAATTCAAGTTTAAGAAACATTTAATTATTTAATAAATTACTGTTTTCTGTACTTTAATAATTAAATTGCTAGTAGAATTTTCTAATATGGAAATTGATTTAAAAATAAATTTTAAATAAAATTTTAGATTCTTATAATTGAATATCAAAAGTATTATACCGTAAATTTTTAAAAAAAATTAAATTTTGAAAACGTTTCAAATTAAAATCTTTTAAAACTATGAATTTTTCATAATTTTAAGAAACAATTTTATGGAATTAATTTTTTTTTTGTAGAAGTTTAATTGTACTTGTTTTATATTATTTTAAGTTTTTATTTTCAAATACCTATATATTTAATTGAAATTTTTTAAATATTATAAAAAATACTAGAATTATAGAATTTTTTTAGTTAAAAACACTAAGACATATTTAATTTTTGGGAAAGTAGCAGTTTATCAGTTTTTAACGGTAAAGTTCGAATTTTTAAATACTGTCACTACTTCGATCCCCCCTTCATATTTAAATTATCAGTTCTGATAGATTAAATTTATAGGCTAATTATTATTATTAGTTTGGCTTAAAAACGAAATCGTTAAATTTGAACTCAAATCAAAAAAATGATGAAAGTGGAGAAAAAAAACAAATGTTTGTCAGTCTTTATTGTCACTATCTTTTTCGGCCATCGATTCTCTATATGAGGAGGCCTTCGGGCAATTTCCAACGACGTGAGCCTATGAGTATGGACACGAGTAACCATAACAGACGGCAATGCTAATAAATAACCCACAATGGTCCCTGTGCTTGATATTCTAATGGAGTTCCATTGAGATTGTAGTTAAAAAAAATTATTTATATTTACAATTCGCCACCGCAAAACTAATTTCTCATTCTAGAATTTACATTTATTACCATTTTCTCTATATCCATATAAAAATCATAAAAGCCATAAAATATTTTTCCGCAATTCCATACTTTTTTCATTCTTTATCTTTTATAATACGGTTAATTTTTACTATCTATTTTTTATTCTTTTCCTTCTTACTTTTTTCTATTTTAAGAATAGTTTTTTTTATTATTTTAGAAAATTTGCTAACAGAAATAAAAAAAACTATTTATTTTCTATCTAAGAATAAGTTTTCTTATAGTTGATACTTTTGTATGAAAAAAAATATACACATATGCTACGTAACAAACGTTTTACATAATATAAACGTCAAACTAAACACTTGACCTAACCAAGAGTATTAAACTTGTGTATAACTCGAGACCATATACTCTTAAAATGTTATGACGTGGAACCTGTGATTTCATGGAACATTTGATCACTATATCGGTAAATAGCCGAAATAGGGGTTCTCGACAGTTAGCAAGCTTAACTGATATTATAGTCAGGAATATCAGTAATTTTCCAATGACAACTTAGGTTTAGAATTTCCCCCCCATTTCTGATTAAACAAATTTGACAAAAATGGTAATTTTTTTCTAACAATAAGTTCATTATTGAAAATAATAATAATAATACTAGTTGGAAATTTCCCTATCTTTGTGAATGAGAATCTCTGAGAAGTCGATTCTCTTGGAAGTTACTCGTGCCAAAATACTTAAACTTCAGGGTGGTAGGCGTTTGATAGAGAAAAGGAGGAGGTGGGCGTAGGGTGGGGTGGAGGGGGGGTTGCAACGGGTGTGTGTACCAATTATACAGACAACTATTGTGCGGCTCTCATTAAACGACGGCAACAAATTCGATTACTTCTGGTTCCAAATTTCACCGCTCGGTAAATGGCACCGAAACCACCTCCTCCCCCCCTTCTCCTCTCTTCTACCTCCCACCATTGAGTGTCGCCCTTCGAAGAGGGTAGAAAATACACACGAGACCATTTTCCCTGGGTCGAAACACCCGGATTCTCCGGTGAATTTATTTTACGACTAAACAGAAAATTAGTGAACGTTTCGGGGTTTGCGGTGTTTAGGCTTTTCTCTCTCTCTCCCCGTGTGGAAATTTGTCACGTATCTGTAGCGTAACGGTATAGTTTTACTATTTACTATATAGTTCCAGTATTGTGAAATGTTATAGAAACTGTCTAGAAATGTAACGCTACGAACATCAAGTTTCTAGATAGTTTTACTATATCAGAACAATCCTGTGAATCTGTATTAAAACTATATTGTGGATCTAGAACAATTTATGTACATCTAAGGCAAATGCCGGAATTTCCAAGCCTTGGTTGTTCATTTACAACAAATATTGAACCAATATTAATAACCAATATTAATTATTTACCAGCGTTTTAAAATTAAATTTATGAATGGTTATTTCTTGGTTACCAATATTGAACCAATGTCTGAAATTAATATTTTATTAATACAACACATAGCAAAAATTGTTCAAAAAAAAATAAATGAAAAAATAAAGTACTAGTCTAATACAGGAAAAAGAATTAATTTAATTGAAACACTCTATTAAAACCTGAGTGTGATAAAAATCAGACAAAAATAATATTTGCCTTTAAGTTTAAGAATGAAATTGTCTCTTCTTATATATAACTGGTAAAACAACTTGTTAACGAGAAAAGAAACTTGCGCGCCCTGGTGACAACTTATCCTAAGTAATTTTAAACATAAGCAGCGAGGGACTGCTTTCGAAGGCGAACAATTTCCCATTTGGTAGAAATACTAGACGAAAAGTGTATATTGTTTTTATGCAAAACAATTACTGATTTTGATTATTTAAATATTTTATTTTATATGATAAATATAAGTTTTTCATATTATTTATTATCTAGTTTTGCTAGACAGAATTTATATAGTTGAACAACGTAAAGTAGTTAATGTAGTGAAACTATACAGATCCTAGAACGTTTAACAATATAAATCACTTAATGAAGTGAAACTGTACAGTAGCTAGACCGTTTCGATATAGATTTACGTGAATAGTTTCACGAGTTATTTACGATATAGTTTTTATCTTGCACATAGTTCAACAAGAAATTTTTCTACACGGGTCTATATATATATACAACAACAAGCGGCAAACTTCGAGTACGCGCCCTATAAGAGAGAATTCGAAGATTAATCGAAACAAAAGATTCAAGTCTTGTATTTAATCAAAATTACACGAAACTTTCATGTCAAATCGACAACAAAAAAATTATTTTTCAAGATTGCCACGCAACCTGGGATCCTGAGAACCTGAAAACCCTATAGAAATGTCAGGAAATTTTATAAAAATTGAAAAAACCTTGAAAAGTCAGGAAATTTTTTTGAAATGGTAGACATTGAAAATAATTGGATTTTTGAAAATAATGTAATTCTTTGAAGAATAAATACAAAGAAATAATTGAATTTTTGAAAATTCTAAATTCTTTGCAAAAAAAAAAAAATAATAATGGTTAAATATTTATTAAAAAATAAAGTAACTCAGGTTTTACAATAATTTTCCAATTAATAATAAATTTAGTTTTAAAAACCTAAAAAAATTCCGTTTTTTAACCTGGAAAACCTAGAAAAATCAGGGATCTTAAAAAGTGTAAAAGCGTGGCAACCCTGAATTTTTTTTCCTTTTCTTTCAATTCTGTTATTGTTGCTTATAGAGTAGAGAGTACATGAATATAAAAATTGGTAAATGTTGTGTTCAAAATGACTTCCTATCGTGTATGGAAAAACATGGTGATAAATTTACTTTAATGCATAAATACATATATTCGTAACTATAGTATATAGATGTACGTATATATATATGCATATAATATCGTTGAAAATAATTGATGGGACTTTCGACTTTCTTCGAGGTTTCATTGGCAATTGAGGTATTATATCACTTGCACTCTAGTGTTAGGGTTGAAAATATTGTCAGATTATACTTAAGATGTCTATTGGAATCAAGCCAATCTTTGGGGTTCAGAAAGGTAGAAGAGAGAGAGAGAGAGTGAGAGAGTAGGGGTTAAGTATATATCGGCATGCCAAAATCTTGGGCGACAATGAAAAGCTCTAAAGAGAGAAAACATTTCTTTACGAAGTAACAAATGACAAAAAATCCGGATATGTTGTTGCTTTCTACTCTCCCCATCTTCTTC
The DNA here is from genome assembly GCA_032872475.1 of Leptopilina myrica (nomen nudum). Taxonomy (NCBI): domain Eukaryota; kingdom Metazoa; phylum Arthropoda; class Insecta; order Hymenoptera; family Figitidae; genus Leptopilina; species Leptopilina myrica (nomen nudum). The sequence goes on along the minus strand of CM065467.1, from coordinate 22,496,550 downwards.
CCCCTCTCTTTCTTTTTTTAATACAAGAAATTTTATCGCTCTTTGATTTATTTCATCTGAAATTTATTTTTCAGTAAATAGAAAATTTGTTCAGCGAAATTTACAGCACTTGAAAATTTAATAATTTTTCCCTCACGTGTTGCAATATTGCCAATTTTTTTAAAATCCATTAATATTTCTGAATTTAGGTATACCTTCTTTGTTTGCCTCACATATATCCAATTAATTTGAAAATGATTTTTCAATGTATATATCAAAACAGTAGAAACTCAAAAATATCTATTATGAAATATAGAAAAATAATAGTGATGTGGACAGGGAAAAGGGAAGAGTTTTGCTTGGGGCATAGCTTGATTATTTTCCGCCAACTCGTTCATTCAGGTGGAGCGTGCGAAGCGCATGGTGGTTCAATTGGAAACAGCAATCACTGCTTGCCTGTATTTTGTTCTCTTATACCGGTAGAGCGGCGTATACTCCAATAATAAGCTTTCTCCTATATTGCCTCTTCAACCCCTTTGGCCCGTTGTTACAATCCTCCCCCCTTCCACCCCTATTCTATTTCTTCCCCTCCCCCTTTTACCCCCCTATAAGGCACCCTATCGTCATTTCCAGTTTCCTTCCGTTTTCCAACAACATTTCGCCTCTCTCTCTCTCTCTCTCTCATTTCTATATATATAGACGCTTTCCATCCTATACTTCTCCTATATTCTTACCACATCCCATTTCCGACTGATTCCAAGTCGACCTATAACTTCAAGAGGTGTACCTTCAATTTTCTCTATATTCGTTCATGCCTCAAATCGCAGTGAAAGTATTTTTTTTTTAAATGTAGACTTTGTGGGCCAAAAATAATAAATCATTTTCTGATAAAAATGTATACTTAACCAGTCCTATGTAAAATTACGAAATTTTTTTGGTGCTCAAGCGCCATTTTAAAAACAAATTCGAAAAAAAGAATTAAAAATGGATATTTTTTAAGTACAACTATCGAGAACACGTTTCTGATACTATTTGTTCCATCTGAAAAGAGTTATGACAGAGAAAAAAATTATTTAGAAAAAAATTCCATTAAAAAAACTTGACAATTTTTTAGTAATTTTAAAAAAAGGGTTAAATATCAATTTTTGAAAAATTTTGGATTAAGATTTTCAAAAAGTTTAAAATTCAACCCTTTTTCAAAATACAATAATTTACAAGAATAATATTTTTTAAAATATATAAAAAAACCTATTCAAAATTCAATTATTTCAAAAAATTCATGCTGTAATACTTTTAAATACTCAATTCTTAGGGAAAATTTTAACTAAAATTCATTTTTAGAACAATTTCACTATATTAGCAAATTCTACGAGAATTCAATTCTTTAAATCAGAAATAAATAATTTATTGAATATGCAAATGTTTCTTTTAAATTGACCGCTGATAAAGACGTTTATCTACAAAATTTCTAAGTAATTGAATTTTTTTGATGAATTTTAATAATCATTTAAAAAATAACTAAATTTTCAAGGAATTTGATTAAATTGGTATTAAAAAATAATTAAAATTCTGCAATGACTTTTATTATTCAAGAAAATAACTGAATTTCTAAAAAGAATATTATTTGCGAAAATAATAGAATTTCTGTAAAAAATCTATGATTTCTGAAAATAAATGAAGTCATTGCGGAGAAATTGATAAAAAAATTTAATTCCCGTTGAATTTGTATTATTTTACGAAAATATTTAAATCTTTGCAAAGAATTTTAAGAAAATTTCTCTTCAATAGTTGAATTTATTCTTTCGGAAGATTTTCTTTAAATAATAGATATATTGAAAATCATCGAATTATAGGAACTTTTGGAAAATAATAATTGAAATTTTGTTATTAAAATTTTTGAAAATTGGTAGTTTTTAAATAAAGTGCTGCTCTTTTGTTTTGGAATATAAGTAACTAAAAGTTATTACCTATCATTGTGCTTTCTTTTACAGAGGGCGCTTTATTGACTAGTAAAAAACAATTCCATGTCAATGTAGCTCATAGCGGAATGATTTAAAATAAAAAAAATCAAATCTATTTCGAAAGTGGACCTAAACCTCCGATTTACTAATAATATTAAAAATTTATTTTTTTTAAGAATCATTTATTTAATGATTGCGCATTCATTGTAGTATTTTGTACTTTATAGTTCGAGTATAGAATGAGAAAAGTGGCATAGCCTCCCTAGCAGGAGAATTTCGAATAAGTGGTGACAGATTGATTTTAAAGAAAATGATGATTGCTGATAGACAAAAGATTAGATTCTCGACTAGTGCCTGTAGACAATATCTTTCGAACTTGAAACTTGAATAAGATTCAAAATGAGAGATCAGAGTAGTAGAGAGTTCGCAGTTTGCCCCTGCGAACGACAGGCAGTCTGCTCGACACGTCTCCGCTCCAGACCTTCCACGAATCCACGTCCTTCTTCCTTTCTCTCTCTATCTCTGCATCTTTCTCTCTTTCTCCCTGTGTATTTATCTCTCTCTCTATATATATATATCTTTCCCTCTCTCTACCTTTCTCTCTCTGAATTTCTCATTCCTCTCTTGTTTTCTCTCTTCTACAGCCATTTCACCCCTTTTGAATCGTCTCTTTCGCTCTCAGGAACCGTTCGCTTGGCTTGGGAAAGAGAGTATATGGGTGGGAGGAGAAGCGCGGAGGAATATGAAACAATCGCTTCATTGGAAAGTCAAGAATCTCTCGAGCCCGTCGGCGTTTGACTTGCCATTAGGAGCGTCAGTTTTAATTGTGCCTGCTCTATCCATCTCTCTATATTTCCCTCTCTCTCTGTCTTTCTATCTTTCTCTCTCTCTCTCTCTCAATCTCTCCATCTCTCCTTCTCTCTTCATCTCTCCTCACGAGTCGTCAACGACGTCGTTCTATCTCTTACAAGTCTACAGCGAGTCTCAGGTGAAGTGTATCGCCTGCCAACCTCGTATGCATTCGCAGCTATGCCTACCAAGTCATCCCGTGCCCTTTAGCGATGTCTCATTAGTTGCAACACTGCAACGGATGAGTACTACTCCCACCCCTGCCCCCTATTCTTCACTCTCGCTCGCACATCCTTGTCTAGTATATATATATATATATAAACTAAGAAAGACAGAGGGAGAAAGGCATATTTTCCAACCCTCTCGACAGCCACCTTCTTATCCATGGCCACTTGCCACCCCACGCCGGAAGGCCATATACAAGTCGCAAGGGTCGGAAGTCTATTGGTTCTATTGCAAAGTCTGTCAAACTACGCACACCCCCCAGTATATGTTCACAACTTAACAGCCAAACACCCTTTTCGCTAACACCCACATGTTTTTTTCCCTCTTCTTCTTCTTCTTAAAAAAATATTTCCAAATCGAGCCAAAACCCCCGTTTTTCATCTTATGGAAATACTGATTTTTATATATCTCTTGTTTCTTGAAGCACCGTGAAACAAACAGTGTCTAGGTTCTTAAATTTCGTACAAATATATGTTAATTATGATAAAAGTCGGTAAAAGTCAATTTTTTTTAAAGGCATTCGTAAGTTGCGTAATTTCTTTGAAATAGTACGTCTAAGACTTATTTTTACTAATTAAATATTCAGTAAATTCCCCCACAATTATTTACTAAATTAATTTTTTTCGATTATCCCTCAGTCACACACATTAGAAATAATTATACGATTACACACGTTTAGAGGGAATCCCTCACCACATTGATAAATAAGCTACATTACAAAATAAACAAAGGAATAAACAAAAATTTAATTTTAACACAAACTTACAAATTAATATGTAGTAAATTATTCTAAATTATAAAATTAATTTTCGGTCTCAAAAATAAATATTAATTACACGAATGCAAATCTTAGAGGGAATTCCACTTTACATGTAAAAATAATGTAACATTAACAAATAAGCAAAAAAATCATTAAATAATTTATTTTTTAAACAATTTTAATCGAACTCTTTGAAAATTTAATTATTTTAAAAATGTTTATTTAAATTCGTAAAAAAATTCAAATATTTAAAAATATTTTGATAAAATTCTTTATGAGCGGTCAATTTTTAAAAAAACATTTAAATATTCAATAAATTATATACTTTTGAATTTTTATAGAATTTTTCTATAAAAATTGATTTAAAAATGAATTTTATTTTAAATTTAAAGCAACATTTACCCATCATATTCGCATAATATTAAATATTTTGTACTTAAAGGAAATATTTTTTGCATTAAGAGCTACAAAATTTTAAAAATTGCCTAGTAGTCTGACTATACGTGTCTTTTACTACTTAAAAATGTAAATATTGTGACATTCTCGACATTCATTGTTTTTATACCATTTCTTTTGCTATTTAGAATAATATTAGTAATATTAGTAGTTAAAGCCACTTTCAGTCAGATACAATTAATTAAATTTAAAAATATAATTTTAAAATATAAATCTTCAAAGTTTCAAAGTAGTAAAAATAACTTTTAGTAAGACGAAGGTAGTAAAATATTCTTTATGTAATTAATTGTCATTTGTAGAGCCATTGAGTATAATATTAAGTAGTCAAAGTCACACGTTTAGTCAGACATATTCAGTTAACCCAACATTTCCCTTCTCCCAGCAACCTTGCCCTGCAAATTTCCTCCAAACTCACCAATTAATTCGAAAGGCAATACTTCTCAAATTCTCAAATTCTTAAAAAAAATTCCCCTCTTCCATATTTTTTTTTCAAGAAACAGAAAATCAACTATATAAGCAGAAAAGAAGGGAAAAATGAGCTTTTTCTAGAAGAGCAAACACACCCGGAGGCGCATACAAGTTCTCTTAAAACTTTCGCTTACAAGAGACCATATACTTCTTAATTGCGAAAGGTATACGTATCGCTTTTGTGTATACTTGCGCGCACATAATAAACAATTTTTTGGTCTTTGCAAAATGAGAAATTTATATTTTTGCCCCTGGTTTTCTCATCAACCCTACTCTGCCCTCTTACCCCCTTTTTTCCTTCTTGAATTTTTTTTTCATGGACCACTACAATCGCAAATACCAAGTATTGTTTTCCTAGGCTAATTTTTTATTTTTCACTTTTTTCCTCTTCTCTTTTTTTTAGTTTGGAAATTCTACTCTGGACTAATGAAGAACAAATCTCAAGATAACTGCGGGAACACGCACTGAGAATAATAAGAGAGCTCATGGAAAACTGAGATAATTGTGTGCCTTCATTCTAAATCCAAAGCAAATATCCTGAATGACCACTTTTGGTTCGATGTAAATTTCAAGATGTGAATAAAGTGAATATAGAATATTTCTCGAGTGAATGTTGAATTAAATTAATTTTTTTATGGGTTCAAAAGTGGCCCTTAAGTTGTTTTTGTAGCTTGAATTTTTAAAAAAACTTTATTATACTTTATTTTTTGACCCTTTAAAGTCAAATTTGTTTACTATTCAAAATTTATGAAACTTGCTATCTATCAGTTTTCGGGGCCGTTGATTACGAATATGATGTCAGATTTTGAAAATTCAAAATGGCGGATCCAATATGGCGAATCGAGAATTTTAAATTTGATGGATTTTCATGAAACTTGGTATCTTTGGATTTTCGGGGCCTCTGATTACGAATAAGTTGGATAATTTAAAATCGGTGATCTTGAAAACCACTTTTATAAAATCACTTTTGTTATAAATTTAAAAAAAATTTAATTTTCGGTCCCTAAGAACGCCTAGATAGTAGGTTTCACAAAATTCCTTCAAAATTTAAATTTTCTTATGCCATATTGGATCCGCCATTTTGAATTTTCGAAATCTGACAACAGAAGAAAAAAATGACGTAATTGATTAAAATTTAACCCTAGACAAACTGAGGTCGACCTTAGTAGCATAGGGTTAAATTTTACACTCGTTAGAAAATAATAAACAGAAAAAAATAACTATTTCCAATGATAATTTAGACGAAGAATTATTTTTATTTTACTTCCCATTTGCAAAGACACTCATTTGGTTAACTATAGTCGTTGATGTGTCTGCTATACCCATAGAGGGATATATCCACCAACACTAATAACAACGACTTGAATCAGTCCAAGTGTCCTTCTTCTTAACAAGCTTTCGCGTATTGTAGAGGAACATGCTTAAAAGGAAACCAAAAATGGGGACAAGTAGCTGGGAGTAGTCGACGTCTCTGAAAATTGTGTGGAAGGGATTTTGAAAGCAGGGGTGGATGACAAGCCGAGGTGTGAGATCAGTGAAATCAACGTGACACCTTGAGGCGCCCTCTCGTATCGCTCTCCTTTTTCAAGCACGAGTACCTTACAAACAATAACAAACAGCACTAATGAGACTTGTCGACGTGTGAGACAAAAAAAAATAAAGAATAAGCAAAAAAGAAAACAGTTCATCCAAAATAACAACTGTCATCAATAGAAAAAAAAATCACAAGAAAAATGATTCATCGTATCTTTCCAAATTTTACACAATTTTTATTTTGACAGTAGAAACCCTCACCGTTTAGAAAACGACATTAAAAAAATTAAAATATACCTAATTTCGTCTTATATATAAATGAAAAAGAATGCTTCTATTTTTTTGCAATTCGTTAAACAAAAGAATTGTAAATCTTAAGACAATATGCAAGAAATCTTGAGATATGTATATACATTCAACAGAGAGCATAGTCGATGACAGTATCTCCGAAGAAAAAAATGTAACTAATTGGTCTTAGGAAAGATGGGGACTTTTTGAAACAAACAAGATGAGAGAAATAGAGAAAGAGAGATGCCGAAAAAAAGAAATTGAAGAAACAAGTAAGGATCTTCTAGTATCTAGAATTCTGGAGCATACTGTACGATGTGGAGTGTGTGCCGTAAGACTTGGAAAAAGATAGTTGGAGCTCTTCAAAGATAAAAGCAGGAGGACCGTTTCTTTTATTTTTCTTTTTTTTTCGAGGAAAGCAAGCGAAGAAATTAGAGCATAACGAATACCAACGAATCGCACGTACTGTAATATATTATTTGTTTTTGTCTCTCCGAAAATATTTCAATTTCCCATCCCGCATGAAAAAGAATTCCCTTTTATCCGAAAATGAAGATTGATTACATAATTTACAATACTTGTTCATTTTCTTTTTTTTTTTAAATTCAAGAAATTACTTTCTAGATTAATTATACACAAGAGAGAATAAAGGTATATGTCACAAATAATAAAAATACGTATTGCGTTTTTTTTTTAAATATTGAAGAAGAAGGAGGAGGTTACCAAGCGTCTTTCATTGTATATCGACTACTGAAAAGCAATTTGGAACGATTTATCGCGAAGAGTAACGCTGCATTATGGATCGCTTAATGCGGATAGACTTAACAATACACAATAGCGGGTCTGTATCGGGTGTACCGAAGGCGAAGGTGGGAGTTAATAGGACCTCATTGTTACGGGAAGGAAATTCGATAATCGCTTGGCACACACAGCCTCGCGCGAGAAACTAGTAACTGGGGTAGAGAAAGAGAGAGAGAAGGAGGAGGAGGAGAGAGAAGATGTGAGTATAGATGCCTATGGGGATGTTAAGAGAGAGTGAGAGAGAGAGAGAAAGAGATTGTCTAAGGGGAAGTGTAGAGTGTGAACCTTAGAGAGAACTTTGACTAAATGCTGCCACGCTTCCTTAACCTCCCATTAATCAATATTATATCGCCCAAAACGCTCCTTTGTTTATTGACTGAATCCTAATAGGTTTTCATCAAGCCAAAACTCTCTCATCAAAAATCATACATATACATCGAAACATTATTATTATAAGCAAAATATGAAATTATTATCAAGATATGAAATTATTATCAAGATATAAAATTATTATCCTAATAATACACTGTAAAAATTTTTAGAAATTTTTCTTTCCAAACAGTTAGAAATATTTCGAAAAACATTGAGAAAATGATTTTGCTATATACAAAGTTCGAAATTTTTCCAAAAATGTAGAATGAATGCGAAACTTGTTCGAATTTGTCAGAAAGACACTAAAATCACGCGTGACAAAATTATTTTCAAGTTAATATTTCGTTGTGAATTAATTTCTTGTTTTAAGTTATCGTTCCAAAGTTTTTTTGGTTGTGATGTGAATTATTTAAAGTTACTTTTGTGTGATAAAGAAGTGATGTATTTTAAATTTATGTTGTGAAAATTATTAAAATTAATTTATACAACAAAATAAGAAAAGAAATACTTAATAAACGTATATACTTATATGATTAAATTGTTTTATTTCTATTCATCACACATTTTTAATATTTATATGTTTATTGAAACAGCATTAATTAAGTTAATATTAGTGCACAAACAATACCAAATGAAGTAAAAAAAATTCTTACTATTTGTATAGAGCAAAAAATCATTATTAACTTTGAAATTTTTTTAAATTTTTAGTAAGAAAAATATCCAAAAATTGTACTAAATATATCGGAACACGTTACTATTAATATCGAAAAAAGTTTCGAAATTTATCTTAATATTTTGTTCGAAGAAAATCGAATAGGTTGAAGACATTTTTCTTAACGTTTAGTTAGAAATAAATAATAAGCATACGATATTTGAAGTTCTACATTTTTAAGAAAAATTTATGACTATTATTTGAAACTTGTCGAACTTGGATGGAAAAATATCTTAAAGTTTCTTGAAGATTGTAATTTGTAACAAAATTAGAAAATTTTCTAAAACGTTTTACAATATTTCATAACTAGTGAAGAAAAAATTCGAAATCAGTGAGAAAAATTTCGAACTCTTTACGAAATTTCAATTTAAAAAAAATGTCCGCCATATTGAATTTTCAAAATTTTGAAAATTTAACTTCAGATTCGTAATCAGCGATCCCAGAAATCACTAAATAACAAGTTCTTTGGAAATTTGATAAATTTAAAAAAAATGGCCGCCAGATTGAATCCGCCTTTTTGAATTTACAAAATTTTGAAATATGACTTCAGATTTGTAATCAGCGATCTCAAAAACCCCTGAATAACAAGTTTCAATAAAATCCAATCGCTGGGTTACTCGAGGGGCACGAAAAAGAGTTAAAATTCAAATTTGAAACTTTTTTTTAAATTTGAAACTATGAGTTAAGTAACAGTTTTAGGACCTTAAATAATACTTTTAAAGCTAAGATTCTGTCAATATATAATAATTTATTTAAACTTTCAAGTTGTATTTAACACCATCCGATATTTTAAAATTGCAATTTTTTACCTGCGACTATTTTAATAATTTTTTTGAGTTTAAAAAAAAATAATATTAAGTAGTCAAAGACACGTTTAGTCCGGCAGAACTAATTAAATTTTACGAAGTTTATGAATCTTAATTAGTAAAAATAAATTCTAATCAGAAAAAGGTATTCAAATATTTGGAAATTTTAGATTTTTTTAGATTCTTTTATGTTATACACAACGAAGGCAAAAATAGTATAGTTTTAAATAGTAAAGATAATTCTTAATCAGACGAAGGTAGGAGAACATTTATTGCAATTTGTGACTGTTTTACGTATAAAAATGAAATATTTCAAATTCAAAAGTAAAATTCTTTCAATTCTAAAGCAAAATATTTTAAATTTCTTAGCGAAATATTTTTAATTCCTTAGCAAAATATTTAAAAAACTGAAAAATAATTTTTTTTTCCTTTAATACATATATAAGTATTATATAGATTCTTATAGATGACAAACAGAAAATTCCCTCTCAATTTCTTTTTAAATGTGCGACCATTTTTCGGTCTCTTCTTTTTCGGCAAAAAACTCTTTAAAGGGTACCCCGAAAAGAAAATAATTGCTCAGTGCAAAGAGGAAGTCTTCGATATCAAATAATGACACGTACTCATTTTTTACGACCTTTACATCAACACATACCGGATGGACTTGGCACCTGCGTCATTTTAACGTACGCCTTTAGAAACGCTTCCACAATGTGATATATTCATACTAAAATGAAAGTGCAGGTGAAGGTGCTGCAAAACAGCATCTGCATATATACACAATCCGCATACTTGTAACTCTCGGTTTGTCGGAATGTCGTCGCTTTGCTAATTTCTTATTACGCGCGGGCGAAATAGGTACCATCTATATATATGACGCGATCTGCAAATTGCTACACGTTCATCGTGTCTAACGCGGGGCACACGATTATCGCCACCGTGAATTAAAATGCAATCACGTCGTTGTTTGTGTGACTCTGTATAAATAATTTGCATCTCGAATTTTTTTTTTTCTACACTCGAAATTCTCTAAAATATGACTTAGTCTATACAAAACAAGTTGCAAAGCAGTGACGAAATTTATAACCATTTTTTTTATAAAGCGAGAAGGAAAAATCTCTTTAGTGGTTAGAAAAAAATTAAATATTACCAAATTCGTCAACAATTCGTCACGTGTTTCAATTTTCTATTTAATTACGCTAAAAGGAAACGATTTTTGTGTGAGCGATGACAAAATCTAATGGGTGTGTTAATAATGGTACATTTACAAACTCTCCTAAAAACCACACTGCAATAATAAAATACATACATAAACAATCATTTATACTCTTAGAAAAAACCACATTTTCCAACTAATATAGCACGCGCAAGAAAATCTTCTTATGCAACAAAATTTTCGCCACATAAAAATTGAAATGCGGTCAATTTTTATTCATTTAATTAATTTTTTCGCAATATTTCAAAAACAAAAATTTTCCCTATTAAATATTAAAAATACCATTTTCTATTTTTACACCGAAAAGCTCTTTTTATATTTTTTATATCGAAAAATTCTTTTTACACAAATATTTTACATTCATTTTTTCAAGAAAAAAAAATTTTTCCTTTTAAACAAGAGAGTGTAAATATATATATTTTTTCTCCCTTTTTTTCCTAGATATATTGCTACTTTCTGGTCTGTCGACATCTCGGAAATTTGAAGCGTGATTCAGGAAAGGAAAAACTCTGTTGTAAAGAGGAGAAGGTTTGTATTCGTTTTAGGTGTTTATAACTGAAGAGAAGTAGGAGGAGAAGGAGGAAGAAGAAGCAAGCATAACACTGTTTCAGGACACACAGTAAGACGGGACAGGATACAATTCTTTTCAGTGACGTTGGAGACCGCAGGTTGGGAAATTAGCATCGATAAATTTTCTGGCACGTCGTTCCGCGTTACCGCGGCATCGCGCCCGCGAAATGACACAATGATGTATAGGCGACTGTTTTAAGAATTATTTATTATTTGTTGCGACGAAGGATGAACGTTTCTTTTTCAAGACTGAATGTTTCTTTTCAACGTGAAATTTATTTTCCAAACACCTTCAACAACGTTTTATCAAAAAAATTTTGTTTATTCAAAATTCCATTAGTGGGGAGGAGAAGAGGGGGGAAATGGGGGGGGGGATTTTACTTTATATTTCGTTACAAATCTATATATTTAATTTAGACCTTTTTCTTTAGACACCTTTCTCTATATTACAATATTATCTTTATTATTATTAATATTATTTTTACAATTTATTTACAATTTTTTTTACTAATTATTTAAATTTACAATTTAGAAAAAAACATAAAGTAAAAAGTATCGTTAAAAAAATTCAAAAATAAACTAAAAAGGAAAGTAAAAAGTACAGAAGATATAAAGCAAAAAGAATATAGTAAAAAAAAATTCAAAACTAAATGAAAGAGTAAGCAAAATAAATATTCGTTTGAAAATTGCTTTAATGATGTTAATTAACATTTGTTTTTCTATAATAATTTACTTTGCAATAGACATTAAGTGAAGTGTTTTGAAAATAAAGTGAAGAACAATTGACAGCTATTAGAAACAAAACACTGGTGAGAAAAATAGGCTTACGCAACACAACGAAAATTATCACGATTTTAATTTAAACCTATTTGCGAAGAAACAGAAAATTACTCGACAAGTCTTGTAACTTTTAACTACTACTTCAATCCGAGTGTCTTAACTAAAACAATTCAATCTTTTTTTATCCTATATAATTACATTCTTAACACATCAAAATTCGTGTGTTGGTAACTTTTATACTTTATAATAATTTTTTTAACCTGAATTCTTTGTTCTATCTAAGTTTTAAATTAATTTATTGATAATAAAATTTATTAATTTATTGACTTATTAATTTAAACTATAATCGTAGTAAAAAAAAGTAGAGATAACAAAAATTATAGTAATTTTTTAATTTTTTCTAGAAGCTAAGGAAGAACTGTTTAAAAAAATTATTTTTTTAAAATTAAGACCACGAAAGTCTAGTAATTTTTCACCATTAACTGAAACCTTAATTATTAAGGACGATAGTAAAAAATAACAAATAATTCTTGGGAGTTTAAATCGATGGTAATTTTTCAAAGGTAAGGAGTGAAACACTAGTAAATTGTTAAATATGTTTAAAAGTCTTTGATTTCTTCCCAAGAATTCAAATATTAAAGAAAAAATTACAAAATTCGTCAAAAAAATTTAATTATTTAAAAAAAAATGCATACAACGTTCTTTGCAAAAATTCAATTATTTAAACAAAAATAGGTATAAAATTATTTGCAAAATATCAATTATTTTATTATAAATAATAGAATTAATCTAAATCATTTTTAAAATTTTTAATAAAATCAACGACCAGGATTCAATTATGTTTATAAATATTAAAACTCATCGCAGCTTTTTTCAATTATTTTTCATGCAATTTTAAATCAATTCCTCGAAACATGCAATTATTTTCAAAAATTTTACAGTTAAACCCATCGGAATTCAACTGTATTTAAAAAAAATTTTTTGCATTCCAAAATGTCTACTGTGATTTATTTTCACTTTGTTCCCGAATATTCTAAAATTACTACTAAATTAAAATATAAGAATTGAATTATTTTCACAAAAGTTACAGAATTTTTGGTAAAAATTTAATAATTTTCAACTCAATTTAAATAATATTTCAAAAATTTCATAAAAATTCACTAATTTTCAAATTAATTGTTAATAAATTCAATTATTTTCAAAAAAATGTTAATAAAATTCTTCGTAGAAATTGAATTGATCTTAAAATTTTTTTCAAATTTCAATTATTTTCAATAGAACTTTCCCAACGAATTAAATTATTATTATAATAAATTTCTTCTACAAAATTCGTCGTAAGAACTTAATTATTTTCACAAAAGTTACAAAATTTTTCGTAAAAATTTAATAACTTTCAATACAATTTCAAAAAAAAGGTTTCAAAAATTTCGATTATTTTCAATTCAATTCGAATAAGAATTCAATTCGTTGCAATTTGATACTTTATCGTCAAATTCCAAGCAAATGAAAAATTAAGACAAAAAACGTATTATATCAAAATTGTAGCTTAAGAACGTTTTCATACTTTTCTTCTCTCAAAATTTCAATATCATTAAAAAAAAACTATGACCACGATATTTTTTTTTAAATTGCTTTTATGAACTTTTGTGAACTGCAGAAGGAATTACCTTGCATATATATATATTAACTTTATTAAATATAAAGTAATAACAATAATTTAAAAGGGACACTGTGCGGGGACACAAGGGAAGTTTTGGGAAAATTGGTGCAGTTAGGGAACCGAAAATTTTGTTGAAAGCTTGATGTATACTGGAGGCTGCAATAAAGCATCCTTGGAAGTATACGGTGGTTCACATTCACCCCGTGTCTCAGCTAATAAATAATTAAAACTTTTGTTTCGAAGGTGCCGCTGATGCACGACACCAGCCTGGCTTAGTGCGTTTCATGCCGCCTTTTGAATAATCGCACTTTATAAATTAAGGTTATGCTTTATGTTAAAAGATTCTGCTCGGCATCTGTTTCTAATTACCCGCTAATGGCTATAGCGTCGGCAGTAAAGCATTTGTTACCATTAGCCTCCCACCTATATTACCTCTTATTGGAGTCATCCTAATTTTTTTAAAAACTCCTTCTTGCGTCACTTTTTTTTAAATATTTGTCAATGGTCCATTTCGTAGTGATGTTCCATTCCATATTTTTTTAATAAAAAAAAGGAAAGTGTGTTAACACTATGAAATAATTATTTAATCATATTGAAGGTAGGTGGGTATTGAATTAAAAATATCGAACCTAAAGTTCCAGAGAATAAATCGAAATGCTTTGACAGTTAAGTGCAATTCTCATGATGCAAAAGGGATGCTATTGCCTTAAGCTCTCTTGTAAACTTGTGACTAAGAAGGGGTTTGAAACCGGTTGGCAAACGTTATCTCAACCAAAAACCCCCCTTTCATCGCTCGCCATAAATCAAGGATTTCTTTTAACGAGCATTAATTGTTTTTGCGATAGTGAGAATCGCTCGCGATATACTAAACAGCTTTTCACGCTCGATATTTCCCTGAGAATTTCCAGCTTGGAAATATTTTCCTATATAAATAATTAACAGGAAAACGTTTATTTCTCCGTCTTCTAAAATACTGTTTCTACTATATATTGTTCTTTTTTTTCCAAGATTAATTTTCCGTTTGTGGACCAATTTTCTTTTTTTTGTTTTGTTGCCATTCTGTAAAATAGAATACCGATAAAAGAGAGGGCAAAACTATAAACAATCAGGAACGAAAGTTTACACGTTAGCCGCACTGAGAATTACTTTAATGCTTTATCCCCACCGCCCTTCTATTCTGGTTCGAAACATTAAACTTGTCTCTAGGAGTGGGGAAAGTAGAGGAAATAATGGAACAGCAGCGAATACAACTCTTTGGTTTATAGATCAATGGTTGGCAATTATTGTAAGTTCATTAGACTTGAAAGCTTCCCTCTTCTCTCTTTATATATACGCATATCCCTTGGAAACCCTTTCTTCTTCTCTTGGGGTGGAAGATGCCTTTACCTTAAACATCCCTTCTCTTACTCTCTTTCTCTCTCTCACTCTCCTGATATCCCTCGAGTGTATACATCCACACACCCCTTTTCGGTGAGTTGAAATTGCGACATTCCGGCGTGAAACGCCGAAACTATTTGACTCTGTAATTTGTGATTGTAGTTTATTGCGCGAATGGACTAACACACTCCTATGGTAACTTCTGGCGATGCCTGCAAATGTCCCCGGAAATTAAGGTCGAGACTGCTCTTGATGAACATGATCAATGGTTATTATTATTATATAGAGTTGACTTGAAAGGAAGAAAGAAAGCTTGTTTTTTTTCTTTTCTGGGGGGTAATTGAAATACAGAACAGTGGCGACTTTATTTTGCTAAAATGGCACCAACCTTAAAACCAAATGGTAAATTACGCAAACGGTAACTTCAGCATTTAAAAAATTGGACTTTATCAGATTTATCTTTATCAACATTTAACTTTATCAACTGAAGAATTTGAAGCTTCTTGAAGTATAGTAGCTGTTAATAGAATTTCGAACCCTTTAATTTTTTACTAAATTCTTAATAATTACGACGGTTCTAGTTTTGGTTTTTGACTACATATTTTTTTTACTAGTTTTTTAATAACTGGAATTCTAGTTAAGTTTTAAAAATGGCTTCGTACTTGATAATGTATTTTGGTAGTGACTTGATTAAATTTTCGAATCAATTTAATACCTTCAAGAAAATTGTATTATGATTCAAACGTTGGTATCAATTTAAACCACTTTATAGTTTCAATTTAATACCAACACACTGTGTTTACTTTAAAGTATCAAATGGCAACGAATTGATTCCAAAAATTTGGATTATATTATATCAAATGAATTCAATTTGGAATCTAATTGATTCTATATTTATAGTATTAATTTGATGACTATTCGGAATCTATTTAATCCAATATGGTATAAATTTGAACCAATTTAGAATCAATTCAATACCTTCAAGAAAACTGTCTACAAAATTTTTCACTTCACTTTAATTAAAAAAAATTTCACTGCATATTTTCACTTCACTTTCACTCTACTTTGACTCCAAATTTTTGTTCATTCTACTTTTACTTCACTTTCACTCAAAACTTTTTTTATTCCACCAACACTTCACTTTCACTCAAAATTTATTTTCACTCCACTCTCACTTCTTTTTTACTCAAAATTTATTTTCACTCCACTTTTACTTCACTTTCAGTCTATTCTCACCTCCCATTAAATTTTATTTTCTAATTCCTCTTCTTTATCAATACGAAGTTAAAGTACACAACGTTGACCAACGAAAAAGTGAAGTGAAAAAAGAGTAAAAATAAATATTGAATAAATATGAAAATGAAGTGAAAATGGAGATGGAAATAAATTTTGAGTGAAAGTGAAGTAAAAATGAAGTTAAAATAAATTTTGAGTGAAAGTGAAGTGAAAATAAAGTGTAAATCAATTTTGAGTGAAAGTGAAGTAAAAATAAAATAAAAATAAATTTTGAGTGAAAGTGAAGTGAATATTAAGTGGAAATTAACTTTGAGTGGAAGTGAAGTGAAGTGGAAATAAATTTTAAGTAAATATGAAAATGAAGTAAAAATGGATTTAAAATGGAGATGGAAATAAATTGTGAGTGAAAGTGAAGTGAAAATGTAGTGAAAATAAATTTTTTAGTCAAAAGGAAAGTGAAGTGAAAATAAATTCATAATAAATTTTGATTAAAAGTGGAGTGAAAATCAATTTTGTGTTAAAATGAAAGCGAAAGTAAAATTAAAATGAAGTGAACGTGGAGTGAAAGTGAAGTGAAAATGGAGTGAAAATAAATTGTGAGTAAAACTGGAGTGAAAATGTAGTGACAATAAATTTTAAGTGGATGTGAATGTGAAGTGAAATTACTTAATCGACCCCCTGATTAACAATACTCATTTAATTTGATACCTATTCGATTCAGTTTGGTATCAATTTGATTCAATTTGGTATAAATTTTATTATATTTGGTAGCAATTTGGTATCAATTTGATTCCATTTCGTATCAATTTGATTCAAATTTCATAATTTCTTACCTTAAAAAAAGCAATTTAAGAAAAGTAAAGTGAAAAGCACGAAAAAAAATGTTCGGATTTCAGCAAGAGATTGAATCGAAGAGATAGGTGGACATTGAAAGACAAAGTAATACGAAACAAGTGAAAATTAGAGACAAGAAGGAAAAAAAGGGGGAGGGAGGTAGAGATTGAGAAGAGTGACGTGGCTCTACAGGGCTGCTCAGCAGGGAGGACCGCCGATGCCGCACCCTTCTCGCGTGGGTCGCCGGATGTGACAGTCGCTCTCTTTAATTACTTGCACGCATACAAGTAAAGTCCACGGACATAAGAAATGTCCAAAAGCTTATATAGACACACGTCTCGTGGACCTACCTTTGGTCCTCGACAAAATTGAATCGAACACTGTTACCGATTTAATATATTAATTGCTATTATTTTCTATTCGCATCATTACTTGCTGTTAAATCTTTATTTACTGTCTCAAAACAATTTCCTTCCCATTTTTGCCAAAGGTATCAACTTGATACAATAAACGTATCAAAATTGCTGCAAAGAAACGTTTTTATCATTTTTTTTCTCAATTTACAATCATTAGAAAAGCTACTTTTTTTAAATTATACATAGAAACAAAAATTGAATAGAATCAAAAATAAATCATCGCCTCACCTATATAAATACACCACATTCCAAAATGCGGAAATCAATCAAAACTTTCCAACATCTTATACAATTCGCATATAATAATTATCTGATCATTTGAGTTCAGCAAATAAAACTCTTTCTCTTTGGTATGAAACAGAAGTCTTAATTCAGCAATTAGTCTAATGGAATGTATATAACAATTAAGAGTCGTTCCGTTACATAGAGTTCTGCTTGTATTAATGAAGGAGTTGAGAGTAAGAGAGAGAGAGAGAGAGATAGAAAGAAAGGGAGGGGAGAAGAAGGTAGAAAAGAGGGTGTTAAGGGGGTTTCAACAAAGTCTCTTACCCTCTTTATATGAGTTTGTGTAAGAAAGGAGCATTCAACGAAGGTGCGCGGGTGTAGGGTCGTATCTCGTAATTACCAGCCGATAATTTATGTTTATGTGGCCGTGGGAGCCTCTGGCTTACTATTTTACCCCTTTTGAGCTCGCGCCCCCGAGTGCGGAGTGTATTACTACACATTCTTACGGCGCGAGAAAGGGTCCGAGAAAGGCGCGCGCGTGCTGGAAGCAGTTTCGGCACAATTGGGGACAAGCGAATCATGCCTTTATAACAGTCTTCTACATCCTTAAAGCCTCACATCCATTACTCTCGCATCTAAATTTACAGCCGTTTTCGCACTTTACAGAAAACTTAATGGTCCTTAGGGAAAAACCCCCCATTCCCCCCACTCCCCTATTCCCGTAAAACAAATTTAGTACCAACAAATGAGAATCTACATGTGAGCTAATCATTTTTCAAAAAAAATACAGAACATACAGAAATAGATAAAGATTATAAAAATTAATGTTTTATTAAATCTTAGAAATTTAGTTTCTAGATAAATTAACTAGTTCATTTTCCTTAGTAAAGCTGTACGTAAAAGAAAAGTAATCTTTGTAAAAGATTGTATAAATTGTACGCCAATTTTTATCGACAGTGTTAAGAAATACCTCTGAAGTGGGATTAAAAGATCCTTGAGTATAGAAATAAGTTGGTGAAAAATTGAAATTTTTTTTTATAATGTAACAACTCGGGTAGAAATAGGTACCTATAGAGACATCGTGGAACAATTTTCAAGAGAAACAGTTTTAGGGTTACAAAAGCGTAAAGCTGAGTATACTACCGACCACAATCGAGTTATTGAAACGCCCTAAAAATATGGGATTGAGATCAAGGTGGTACCTCATCGTCCGGAACTAATTGTGACACTCAATTATATTTGGCAAGCATCCGAAACGAAATTTAATATTAATTATATCGACGGCTACTTCCGTTTTCGGTGGTCAATCTATTATATTTTAGCCACTTCTCAAAATTCGATTATAAAAAAAAGGGTCAATTATTTCCTGGCCTAACTATTGAAATCTGGAAAAGAATTAAATCAGTCAAAACCCCGTGAATAGTCAATCTTGACTATTTTGGTTTAGACACTAAATCACTAATTTTTATTATTATTATTATTATTATTATTTTCTACTTTATACTTTACCATAATTATTTTAAAAACAACAAAGAGAAATAGAACTATATTTATTAAATACCTAGTCATTTTTCTAGCTCAACTAGAATCTCAATAACTTGAATTCAATTTTTCTCAGAATCCAAAGCACTAGTAATTTTTGAATTTTGACTGGAACAATACATTAACAAGCCCGAAACTCTAGTAATTTTTTAAATATTAACTACGATATTAGAAATAAGGAACTTTATAAGAAATTTAGAGTCTAAAATTCTAGTGACTTTTCACCTTTAAATACAACCATAATTATTACAGGTCTAGTGAAAAAATAAATAGTTCAAAACTCTAGTAATTTGTCGTTTTCACTAGAACTATATTTATTAAAATCCTAGTGAGAAAATTGTATCAGTTAAAACACTAGTAATTTTTCAAACCTGTGCTAAATGTCCGGTAACCTTTTATTGCAAATAAACAACAGTGAAAGTAGACAGGGAAACGTGACTAAATATCAATTATCAAGGAGATAAAAATTAAAAAAGAGAACAGAAATAATACTAAAGTGCCTTTCTTAATAAATTTCAACAAATTAGTTTAAAAGCAAAGAACGAAAGAAACGAAACGAAAAAAAATGTCCAAATGACATGAAATTAAAATGGCTCTCAATATATATGTAATAGGGAGATTTAAGATAAGCAAAATTACCCCGACATAGGACTTGATTAGCATAAAATGAATATTAATCAGCCTTTGATGATTAATACAGTATCAGTTTTAATTCCCACTGGAACATGACACGTCTCAGTGAATTCACTCGCACATGAGAGACACAACATTGTTCCCCAAAATATAAAATGGGGTGAAAAAACTAGATTATAATATTAGACATATAAATATATTATGCGGACATTTACACACATATACAGGGGGGCACGTTTAGATATATAGACACGTAGACTTATTGACACATGTGCACATGTACACTTGGGTGTATATATATACATGTGCACATGTACACTTAGGCGCATATATCCATGTGTACATATACACTTGGGCGCATATATAAATGTGCACATATAAACATAGGCGCATATATCCATGTGCACATGTACACTTAGGCTCATATATACACGTGCACATATACACTTGGGCGCATATATACAAGTGCACTTGTACACATAGGTACGTATATACATATAGGCGCATATATACACGTGCGCATATAAACATAAAGACATTTAGACACACGTGCACATATAGACATCTACATGCGCGTATATATCAAGATAGAAATCTCCTATAATAATATAAAACCAACGAATTATTAGTGAGTCCAGTTAATTATTTAACCAAGGTTTTAATGGAAATATTTCAAATACGGAGATAAAATCTCATCGTAACGGATATATTATGATGAAGTCGCGAAGGAAGTTATTGCCCCCGCGGTTATCGCTTCCACGAGTGTAATGCACGTAAAATGTATAATGCACACGTGGATATACTTTATCTAAGAAACTCATACAAGCGCGAAACATATGTAGGTGCATCCGTACCGTCGTGTTCACTCACCCCTGACGCAGCACGTAAGTTTTCAAACGTGTTCTCAGACGACGTATATATATATATATATATATATATTCCATCCTATATATATAAGAACGACAACAGTGGTCGTATAGATGCGTATACAGGGTGGAAACCAGTGGCGTGTACGAAAGGAAACGGCAGAGACGCAGATGTCGGAGAAATTCCGTTCGAAAAGTCACTGGAGCGACACCACGTGCATAAGTGGACAAGGCAACCCACTTGAAAACCTCTTCCTTTATTGCCATTGGTACTTTGCTACACACGAATTCGTAACGAGTTTTCGCGATATTTTGTATACATTATTTTCTATTTACACGGGGATAACAAAAAAAAGGACAGAAAGAGCACATTTCATATAGTCACTAAAAACCAAAAGTATAACTATACCTTTAATTTCAAAACAGTTTCTAGTTTGACTTTAATTAATTTTCATGCTATCATCCCGATATTTGAATATTTTTCCGCACATAACAACACGTTATTTACGACAACATTTCGAAATATAAATTATCCCTTTTATAAGGGCGAGGTCAACAAAAATTTACTAATTTTCATTAAAATTATTCCTTCCTTTTATCTGACGTGACATCAAAGTCATAACACACCCTCCACACTATATCGTGTATTTTTATTACACACTCATTGTCACAATAAATAAGATCCCAATTAAATGAAATATAAAATTAAAAAAATTCAACTTCCAAAAAAAAAAATTTATTGAGAAAATATATATTTGTGCACGCGAAAGAAGAAGAATTTTTCTCTCCACACATCACCGATAGCGTGAAGATAAAGATACAATCTTTTAAACTCCATGGCCTTATAACTTGTATTATGGTGCTAGTTACAGTGTATATACTAACTAACCAACGAGTGATGCCCTGTTTGCGAACCATCCATTAATTTCCAATTAAGAAGCAGTAAAATTTCAATAATGGTCATTATATAGCGGACGTTACGAAGCCTTCTTCATTTAAGGTGCATGGGAATGGTCACGATAAAGAAAAGAGAGGAAGAAAGAGTGTATATAAAAGAGGGAAGAAAAGAGAAGGTCAAATTAAGAAGCGGTGGAAAAAAAAGAAGAAGAAGAAGGCGAAGAAGAAGGGTAGACGAGAGGGGAGGGGACTTTCCCTACCCCAATACGTCAGGTGCGCCAGATGCAGGCGTATTCGATAATCATTCACCGATCAAAAACTATGCGACCCTTTTTTCGAAGAGTGCTACCAGTCGCCTATAATGTATCATTTAATATCTTCTTTTCACATCGACAAGAAGCTTATACGTATACCTTAACCCTTCTGCATCGAGTCTACATCTACATATCAATAAATACTTTCATATTTCCCACTGGATCATATTTATTCTCATTTATAATCCTATTTGTCATTTCGATCCATTCTAGAGTTACAAGAAGTTACTAGAGTTTCGATCTAGAAACCTAGAAACTCTAGTTACTATTAGTTACTCTAGTTAATAAAAAATAATAAATAAAAAAATTCCATTTAAGGTTAAAAGTTATCTTTACTAGAATTATTTTATCCAAAGCACTAGTAATTTTTCAATTTTTATTTAAAAAAAGGGATACAACAACTGGAAACACAGTAAAAATTAAGTATAGTCCAAAACTCTAGTAATTTTTCAATTTTTGTTAAGGTAAGGATACAGAAACTGAAAACGCATTAAAAATTAAGTAGCCTGGAACTCTAGTAATTTGTTTTTAATATCAACTAAAATTTTAGAAATGAAGAATTTTATAAAAGATTAAGAGTTAAAAATACTAGTAATTTTTCGTTTTCACTAAAACTTTACTTATCAAGATCTAGAGAAAAAATAGGAGTTCGAAACTCTGGTAATTTTTGTTTTACACTACGATTTTAGAAATAAGGAGTTTTATAAAAAATTATAATTTTAAAATTATATTTAAAAAAGTTTAAAAAGTCTATTAAAAAAATAAATAGTTCAAAACTCTAGTAATTTGTCGTTTTCACTAGAACTATATTTATTAAATACCTAGTGAAAAAATAGGAGTTCTAAATTATAGTAATTTTTTATCTTTAATTAGAACCATAAATAATTAAAGTTTTTTTTTAAGAAAATAAGGAATTCAAAACTGTAGTAACTTTTTCTTTTTCAATATAACTATATTCTTAAAAACGTAATGCAATATTAGAAGTTTTTACTTCTAGTAATGTTTTTTTTAACAAGGATACTCGAAATTGAGAAGTTAATAAAAAATCAAGATTTCAGAATTCAAATAATTTTCCACTTTTAGCTCTGAATCCATAAAAATTTAAAATTTAGTAAAAAATAAAGAGGTAGAAAGTCTAGTAATTTTTCTTTTTTACTAGAACTGTATTTATTAAAAACCAAGTAAAAAATTAGGAGCCCGAAACTCTAGTAATTTTTTAAATATTATTGAAGGTCGAATAAAAAAAATAAGCAGTTCAAAACTCTAGTAATTTTTCGTTTTCACTAGAAACGTATTTATTAAAAACCTAGTGACAAATTAAGAGTTTCAAACTCTTGTAATTTTTATATATTTTCTAGAAATATAATAATTATGACCCTGGTAAAAATTAAGAGTTCAAAAATGATGGCAATTTATCAAACTAACTTACACCATAGTGGAAAATTTCAGTAGATGGCGCTGACGACTTTAGGAAACGAAAGTCCCAAGAAGTTAAAAATACCCGCCAGATGAAACAAAACCACTAATAATTTTTCCAAAGAAAATGTTTCCATTTTTCAAAATTTAAATTTCTGTTTTTAAAAGCCCAAGACGCTGACTACTAATTGTATATAGGTACAGAAAGGACAGTCAGAAAAAAGCGAAAATCAAAATATCACAAGAAGAACGTTTAAACAATAATTCAAAAATAAGAAAAAATAATGGCAAACAATTAAAAAAAAAATAAACATTTTCCATTATAAATTTGAAATGCAAGGGTCAACCTGGGAACTGTTCGTTTCAAATTAGAAACATAAAGCGAATAACGCGCAAGTTTTCTCTATCCCTCTTACGTGAATGTAGACGCGAATCTACGTTTCCTGTATTTATCTTGTGAATACGAAGCACGCTCGCGCGCAACGGGCATTGTATTATAATTTACTTACCGATGTTATAATTACAATTTCGAGCAAGTGGCCAGCAGTCCACGGGCCTGACCTCTCCGAGCTACGACCCTGAGAGTGAGAGAGAGTGAGTGAGTGAGAGAGAGACAGAGAGCAAAACCCGCGTGTGGATTCTGTACCAGAGTAATATGCTCACTTCAACGTTTCCCACTGTTTACTCTGCCCGGCATAATATTCAATTCCAATTCGTCCAGTATTAACCTTGCATGCCTTCATAGCACAAGTATCAAATCCACTGTTTTAGTATAACAATACCAACATTAAATGTTCTCTATTAATGTATTCCCTTGTATGTACTTGTACAAAAGAAGACGAAAGTTTCTTTTTTCTTTCTTTCTTTCTTGGTTTTTTTTTGGGGGCAGGGAAACAAAATGAGAACAAAAACTTAGTTTAGTAAGACTGTTTTTTACTCATTCTTTGGTGAAAATTTCTTTAAGTACTTTGAAATTTAAATCTTTATTTTCATTTTAGGATCCTAAGTTCGATCTTAGATAGACGGTCTATTCGGAACCTTTATCGTAAACTTATAATTTAAAGTAAACCTTGATTTTAATAATTTTACTTCTTATTATTTTAAAAATGGGAGTTTATTTCCAAAACTAATTAAAACTAATTTAAAATAATTAAAACCAATTTTAACTCATCTAAACGACATTTTTAATCCCAAAGGATCCTGAAAATATGTTTTCTATACGGATTTTTGATCCTAAATTTTAATCAATCTGAATTTTATAATCCTAAACATTAAACCCCTAGATTTATTTGTAAACTTAATTAATTATTAAACCTCCTAATTTTCAGTATTAGTTTCTATGTTAAATTTTACCTCTAATCCAAAATTAACCGCAAAAAGATCCTAAAAATTCTTACGACTATTCACTATTCCGAATTTTAAAAACCAGAATTTTAATAAATATTTCCATGACCCTAAAAGAAAATTAAAATTAGGGAAGAACCCCAATTTTAATTACATATATAAAAGCTAGATCCTGTATATCTAACTCACATTCTAATTTAGTTCAGTTACAGTTTCGGATATATAAATAATTCTAGATTTTATCACCATCAAAAGCCTAGTTTTTTCGATTTCAATTATAATAACAAAATTAAGACCCAGAACTAAAATGATTAGGTATAATGATTAAAATTCTAAAACATAGATTCGTCAATTTCGAAACACGTAAAGTAAAACATTTCCACCTTTCATTCAAATTTTCAATAAACTCGAAAAAAAGTTTAATATTGCAAAATTCCGGACAAAAAGAAAATTGCATTCAACTTGCTCGATTTTTGTTTCAGGAAAAATTTGCTTGCTTAACTTTATCATGTAACATCTCATGTTTATTTACATTATTCCACAATTAAAGATCAATGTATAAAAATTAATTCCTTGTCTCCTTTTGTTCTCGTATATATAAATATGAAACAATAAAAAAAACTGCCATTTTACATTTATTTATAAATTTGTAATTTTACGAGAAGACGAATCATGATATTATGCATAATGTTTTTGTTATTATTGGAATTACATGTTTAAACTTTAATGTGAAACGATATAGTTGTGATATTTATACGTATATATATATATATATATATATACATAAAAATATTGTCGCGCGGTCAATATTTTGAGTGAAACTTTCTTTGCAACCTTTCTGGTTACGCCACTTTGCATGACTGATGAGAGATATTAACAATCCTACAGACAGGTACAGAATACAAACTACCGCATGGAGTTCGTAATAAAAATAACTGTTAAGAAAAAGTCACTAAGAAAGTGTATAATTTATTATCTTTATCCTCGATATCTACGTGAAAGACATTTACAATGAGACGAAGCAGATAATTTTCTGTCGGGAATGTGATTACTGCTTAATATAATTTGCACGAATTTCATCAAAAAAAAAAAAGAAAAAACGACTGAATAATATTTTATCACGATCTAGATAATAAAAGTATGAATACATGTAAACTTTTTTGTCTTTATATACTTATATGGCAATATCAAAAGTCAACATATATAAGAAAAAGAAGAATTAGTATCAATTTCATGCGACAATAACACTATATGTGCAAAACGAAATGTCTACAAATTTAATTAAATTTTATATTATCGTCTTTCGAAAATAATTCTGTTTAGAATCTTCTTTTTTCCGCTGATATATTTCGTACAATGTACAATTCAATGACATCAGATAAGTTCCTATAGGTTCCGAAAATATTGATGAATATAATGTGTATATATATATATATATATATATTGTAATACTACTTTGCGTGTAAAAGAAAATAAACCCGAAAAAAATTGTCGCGACAGCATTCTATGAAAATAAAGAAAGATTCGATAATATTACATATGTATTTATATTCGCTGTTAATATAAATGAAGTAAGTTGATAATATATTCTAAGAATTTGAATCCTGAACAAAGATGAGAGCGAGCGTAATGTTTTCTCTCGCAGCTTCCAGGAAAATTTTTTTATACCTTTTATAATATTTTACATATTCGCAGTAAACCCATTTTTGTAATTCGACTTTTAATTTGCGATATTTAATCTGACGGATGGAAAATCACTTTTTGATTTCTATAGAGAATTATTGTTCCTATTCTATATCAAAGGAAGGAGAATTCAATTCTCGAAAGGAAATATGATTCTGAAAATTGAGACTGTAACATGGAGTTTAAAATTTTTTCTTCTTATTTCTTAGAGTTGATGAAAAAAAATTCCATATCATAAAGATGACATAGAAAAGGGTTAAAAAATTCTGGAACTTTAATTACTCTCTAAAGAGTTAAGAAAAATCTTTAGAAATTCGATATTCTTGATTTCTTGCTTTTGAATTAGTAAATTCAACGAATTTTACAGATTTCTTTTATCAAATAAAATTTTTAATAATTACAAGTTCGAAATCTCAAAATTTATACAAATTGACAAATCTTCTTTTTCTAAATTTCACCCTTTTCACATTTTATAAATATTAATTTGATTAATTTGATAGAAATCTTAAAACTTTAAATTTTCAATTGTCCGAATTTGAAAATCCGACATTGCAAATATTTTTGAGTATTTGAAAAATTTTTCCCAACAGAAATTAATATAATAGTACATGAAAATTGCAATTTCGATCGCAAATAAAAAATCTTCTTAAGAAAAGAGGTTTTTGTTTTTGTTAAATTTTCACATTGAAAATAATTTTTAATTTTAATTTAGTTAAAAATAACAAACATAACCTTTAAAACATTTTGTTTTAATTTTCAAAGAATTTATAGGTTAGGTTTTCGTTACGATTTCACTTTGAAAATAATTTTTAATTTTTAATTAGTTAAAAATAACGAACATAACCTATAAAAAATTCAGTTTTAATTTTAAAAAACGAAAAATAAATTCCATTGAAACTTTTAATTCAAACATATAATTTTAACTAATTTTAAGTGTAATAAAGGCTCAAGGCTCAAACCTTTATTACACTTAAAATTATTTTAAAATAACGAACATAACCTATAATTTTTCGCTTCCTAGGTCCCCCTAATTAATTTAAAATTCAACTTTCATTTTTTTCAGTTAAATTAAAGAAGCAAAAAAACACTTATTTGCACCAACTTTTGATTATAGCACTGTCTGACTACTTCGACCTTAAAGAGTGTGGATCAAACAAAAAAAATGAGAAGAATAGAAAGAAGAGAATATGTAAATTTTTTTCTCTCTATTAGATATAGCGAAATAAAAGAGAGCCAGTCGAGAGAGCGATTGAGAGTAAAAGAGAGCGAAAGGACCCACTGGAGAGAAGGTTCAAGAGCCAATAGAACCAATGCGCGTGTTGCCCGTCTATTCCCACTGGCCAATCGTGTTAAATCGTTTCTGCCTCCACTCCCTGGACGTCGAGTATCAGTATGAGAGAGCACCGAGCACTACCAACAAATAAAAAAGATGGAAAGCGAATAATCGAAGAATGAAGCAAAATCCAAAAGAAAAACAAACAAAAACAGACTAAGAATAAAGCTAAACGCGTCTAAGAACTATGTGACTAAGAACTAACCGACTAAAATCTAACCGACTAAGAACTAACCGACTACAATCTAACCGACTAAGTACTAACACTGTTACCTAAAAAATATCAAATTGCAACGAATTGATCTCAAAAAGTGAATCAAATCATCATTTGATTACAATTTTTGGATCATTTTGATCCATTTAGTGATAATTTTGACATTTTTAGGAAAATAGTGAACCAAGAACTAGAAATGAAGAAAGAACAAAAATTAAAAAAACGGAAATAGAAGAGAAGAAAAAGATTATTAGAAATCAATAGGAGAGGAAAGGAAAAGAAATTAGAAATACGAAAGTGTAAAGGAAAAGAAATTAGAAATACGAAAGTGAAAAAGAAAAAGAAATTAGGTAAGAAAAAGAAATACGAAACTACAAATAAGAAAAAAAATAGAAATAGGGTAGTAAAACAAAATTAGAAATAGAAAAAATACAGAAGGGGAAAGAAAGAAGAAAAGTGGAGGAGTAAAAAAAGGGCTGGACCTGAATTTACGACAAAAAGTAAAAAAAGAAAATGTAATTTTTATCAGAAAAATTCAAAGTGGGAGGGAAGAGAATTCATATACCTTCTGTATATATATATAAACGAACTCGCGGTATTGCGCCGTCTCGGTCTTATCGATAATTGGAAAAAAGGTACAAACGACGTCGGGGCGACCGCTTCCTCTCTTCTCCTTACCACCCTTCCCCCCCTGACTTCTCCTTTACCAACCCCACCAATACCCAATTTTTTTTTCTTCCCTTTACTCATCTCCTTTCGCTTCTCTCTACTTTTCTCCATCCATTTATCTGTCTATCCATCTTTTTTTCTGTATTCCCCCCCATCCACCCACCCACCCCTCTTTCCCTTCGTACCTTTTTACCCCTGAATCTCTTGAATTTAGCCCCCCCCCCCTCTGTCTCTATCTCTCCTTATGGAACACACAGACTCTCCCCGCCTGGACCAACTCTGTATCCACATAGAGGCGAGTGTATTTCATGAGTCGAAGGTACAGTGAAGAGTTAAAGTTGGAACGAAGTGAGAGTGTGGGAGGGAGAAGGTCGGGGAATCGAGAGAGTAAGAGAGAGAGAGGGAGGGAGAAGGCCGGAGTAATGGGAGCTGCAGTAGATATTGTATGGCATTACCGGCAAACTTTCAACGATGGAACATTGCCATATTGGTTTTGTTCAAAGCTTGGATGCGCTTTTCAGTTTCACTGAACTGTGGCTGTCATGGAAAGATTTGCAAGAAAAAAAGAAAAAAAAACAATTGGAAAAAAATTTCAATCAATTTTGAACGAACCACTCGCGTTTGTTGAGATTTAGAATATTATTGTTTCGCTTATTTTGAGATAATTTTTTTGTTATTGTCAAATTATTCTTTTAATTTTGGTTCATGTAAAAATTGCATTTATAAATCAAGTAAAAATTGTATTTATAAATCAATTAAAAATTGTATTTATGTTTCACGTAAAAATTGTACTTATGGTTTTTCGTAAAAATCCTATTTATGCAGTTTTTCAACCAATTTCAATCCAATTTTCAACATTCTTACTCTGGTTTTCTTTGAAGTAAATATTAATAAAAATTTTTAAATAATACCAAAAACTTTTAAATATGGTAAATGTATCACAAACATATTAAAAATAATTACTGCTTCTTAGGTATACCTCATTTCTTTGAAACGCAGCAATGTTATAAATTTGATTTAAATATAGCATTTCTCAGAGCTTGTTATGTTATAAATTAAATATAATAATAACAAAAATAGTAATACTATTAATAATAGTAATGCATAATATACACTATACATATAACACAAAGAATAGAATAATTTTTAAAAATTGAAATATAATAAAAACTTACAGAAATCAGTCTCCCCTCACCTCTTTGCGACATTCTCACTCTTGTTTTCTTTGAAGTAAATAACAATTTTGTTAAAAAACTCACTTTCAATTAAAAAAAAAAGAAAAGAAATTTAGAACACTCTAGAACCACGTGTTAACCAATTAGAAATGGCAACATTGTAATTGCCAAATATTCATACGTAATTATAACGGTGGCAATTTTTACATATTTCAAACACTTTCCTTAATCAAAAATGATCATGAATTTAAAAAAAAGGAAAAAACACTCACTATTCCGAAAAAATCAAACTAGCGAATTTAGAAATATAATTTTTAAAATTTGAGAACGAATTTAAAAAACAAGTGGTTGAACGCCAACGGTTATATTACTTGTACGCGCATTTTCGTTGCGCTGATACAATTTCTCATTGGTTGGGAAAAACGGCGCGCTATTTGAAAATTTTCAACTTCGCAAATGTTATAAAAGCAATTTTTTACGATTCTTAAATTGATTTCGTTTAATTACTTGATTTCTTGTTGATAAAATTGTGCTCTTTAAAGTTAAATTTATTTAAAAATAAAAATATTTATTATAAAATAGAATTTTAAAAAATAATAAAATATTCTCAATTGAAAGTAAGTTAAAGAAATTAAAGATAAAATGAAATTTTATAATTTTATAAGATAAAGTTAAATTTAATAAATGCATTAAAAATTACTTATGAACAAAAGGGTATGCCTCGTTTATAAATAAATAAATAATAATCGTACAGAAAAATTAGAAATTAAATTAATTAAAAAATTATTATTTATATTATTCAATAGACATTTGACGAATTTTTATCTTTTTACAAAATCCGCAAAAATAATGTTTTCGTATCTTAAATTCAACCTTCATAAAAAATTCTAAACACAAGTCTAGAGTTTTGTCTTTGGGCTATAAACATCATAAATTTCAGGTTTAGTAAGCTTTAGGTTTAATAAATTTTTGGTACAGTAAACTTTTTTTATAGTTAATTTTACGTTTAGTAAGCTTTTGGTACAGTAAACTTTAGACTTCGTAAACTTTAAATATAATAAATTTCTGGTTTAGTAAGCTTTAGATGAAAGTGTTACTTTAACACCCAACAGGTGTAGATTTTACACGATTAGAAAGTATACTGGTGTCATTTCGAACACACCAAAAGAACTTACCATAAAGGTGCGTTAAAAATAAAAATTTTCTCACTTCTCTATCACCGTACACACACACACACTTGTCGTGTGAGAGATAATCGAAAGGAAGTGTAACGAAAATTGAATAAAGAAAAAGTTAAGCCGATGGAATCGAGAGGTCGACTTCATGGCCGCCTGCCCTCGGGAAAATTACTCGAATAGTTATAATAATTCGATGCTCGTGATAATTTATGTTTTCTCGGCGTGTAAAGCTTGGGTTTTTCGTTACGCGTAGCTGACATCGTCGAAGGATATATAAGTCGACGAGAGTGAATGAATAAAATGAAAAAAAAATGAAGAAAGCGCAGAAGAAGACGAAGAAGAAGAAGGGTCGAGGGGCAGGCATCACAAGACTAGCTCCGGAAACTATTAAGATAATTCGGTATACACCTATGTGCGTGTTATAACCTGCTTTTCCTTCAGTGTACAACACTTTGTTTAATCTCTAATTAATTCACTGAATCTCCCATATTACTCGGTCGTCAGACTTGTATTTCCCATTCGTTCCTTTCATTTAATTATCCAAATTGACGTCATTTTGCCCATTTTAAGATATATAAACTGTTGTTTTTTTTCACTCCAACTTCTGCCAATTGAATTAAAATTTTTTTTTTAAAGAAAAGGATTGTTTTTTTTAATGACTGTTGGTTAATTTATGACCCGCGTGTTAGGTTCAGCCAAGTTGAAAAAGTATATCAGGTTTATGTATATATATATACGTAATTGGACATTTTCAATTTATCTGCAGTTTACTTTTTATGCATATATATATATGATCTATATGGAATTCTCGAGTTTATAAATTATTTATTATATCGATGTAATCTGGGAAGTATATATGAATTCTATACACTTTGCCTGCGCTAAAATTGCATTTTTAATTGGAAATCGCAACGTATTTTTTCTTTGGGTGTCTTTCGTTCGTTTTTTGTCTAATTTCAAAGTTGTGTTTTATATTGTAGATGATGAGATAAAAAGGGAAAAAAAATCGTCATTAAGGATTTCCTTTGGTTGAATGTTTTTTTTCCGGTATTGTAATAATTGTGCCATTGTTTTCAGTTAATAAAGAAAAAGGAATTCTAGAAATCAGTGGACGGTGAACTGGCATGATTTGTTTCCTAGGTCGAATTCGATATATCGTTCGGAGATTGAAGTTAATGAGATGTATACACATACAGTTGCGGAAAAAAAAGAGGGAAACAAAAACCTTTGGGTACACGCAAAGTATATAGCTCGTTTGTTGTGTACCTGTATCGATAAATGAATGCTGAGTTTATATTATACGAGAAAATAAGCCGCAGTCCTGTCGTATATTGTAATTGCGTGCCATGCCACCAAGCAGCTGAGAGTTCTCCACGCGTGGTCGATTCTTAAATTCGCTCATTCGAAACGTCGAACGATTCTAATCGTCAATTCTTTTTTTTTTCCTTTGTCGCATATTTTTAAAAAATAATTTTCAAAAAAAAGTACATCTAAAATAAAAAAAAAACTATTTCAAGGCCTCTTTTTGTAGCAAAAATCATTTGTATATAGTCTCAGAATTTCTGCAGGGGTTCCAAACAAATTTCAAATTTAGATTTTCTTTGCAAGTCTCGATATAAAATAGAGTAACGAAAATAATGACAAGAAATTATTGGATGACGAAGATTAGACAATAGAAGTGAACAGTGTGATTAACGAAGTTTTGGTTCGTTTAACGTTTAAACTACAGCTTTCAAGAGCTTAGAACACGAAGTGTCGATCGAGTCTCTAGCAAAGGAGAGCTTTAAGAGCTTAAAACGCTCGGTTCGAGGCAGGCTGTAGGCAAATACAAAGCGAAAGATCACCGAATAGGGATCTGTTCTCTACTCGTTACCTATCCAACCGAGTATATATCTGTTCGACTGTGCGCTTTCCTGTCATTACTGCATTCTCCATGTCCCTCGTACCGTGCACCAAATACTCCGTTGCATACTCATTTCAATCCAACTCGCATGTTCCTTTCTTACTTCGTTACACGTTCCAAGTATCCTTCTCTCCTTATTCCTCCCGATTCAATTCATTTCACATTTTAAAAAACCCATTTTTCCCCCTTCCAAATAGTACCCTCCATTTTAAAATTACCCCTTTTTCTTTCTTTTTTCAACTCTCTAATTTAACTACAAATATAAAATTTTGCCTTGAGTTTGAAAAAAATTAATCTAATTATGTTATCAAAAAGTAAAATAAACTCTTGATTAAAAAATCTTTTTACATCAAAAGAAACTTTTTCTCAGAGTTGGACCAAAAAAAAAGGTAAAATAAAACTTTGAAATTGTAAGTCCAGTGTGAAAAGGATTTTAATTGCCCGTGTTATATATATATACTTCACTTGCACGGGTGATTTCCTTTTTCTTCAGAAACAAAGAAAAAAAAATATATATATACACGAAACGGTAACGACTCTAAGTCAACAACCTGCGGGCATTCAGTCCATTGTTTCCTTCATTGTGTGGAACTGAAGAACGATAAATTTCGAAAGGAAACGACAGGCTGTTTCGGTTTGTCGTTGACTTTTCAGGAAAGCAATATATACAGTATGTACTGCGAACGTGTTCTCGATAATTTGCCTTAAATTATCTATTTTTGTCTTTGTTTTTTTCCGCGTGAAGAACTAGGAACGATATATATAGTTGTTTTGAAAATTAGTATCAGGTGTTGACATATATACATTTTTTTGAAATATTATTAAAGAGGTCTCTTATCGGAAGTAACATTTGATTCTGTTTTCTGTACCTAAAGCGTATTTATAGTTTAATATACCTAAACTTTACTAAACCTAATGTTTACTGTACCTACAGTTTAACACTACTGAAGTTTACTATACCTGAAGTTTAACACTTCTGAAGTTTACTATACCTAAAGTTTACTACACCAAAAATTTACTATAATAAAAGTTTCCTAACCTAAAGTATACTAAACCAAAAATGTATTATACCTAAAGTTTATAAAGTCTAAAGTTTACAAAATATTAAGTTTAATAAACCTTATGTTTATTAAACCTAAAGTTTATACTAAACCTTAAATTTACTATACCTTAAGTTAACTAAACCTAGAGTTTACTATATACCTATTTTACTATACCTAATGTTATAATTTTTGCTTATAGGTAAACCCTCTTTCCAAATTTCCAATCCAGTCCCAAAGTCTCTAAAAAATAAAACACACCCCCGACCCAAATCGATCTATTAAAAACAACTCCTCAAAAACTAAACATAAATTCTAAAAATAACCATTACAACACCAATATGGTGACCACACATAAAAAGCAATAATTGCCGCATTCATAATATAAAAAAACGAACTCGAGATAATAAAACAGAAACATTTTATTATCACCTTTACATTGTAACCATATTTTGATCGACAAATGTACAAAACCAACCGGAAACATAACTATATTGAATTCTCTCTCATTCTCTCATAAAAATATAAAAAAAAACAAATGTTATTTTTGTTCATAAAAAGAAAGAAATATAATGGGGGAAAAAAAATACACCCATTTTTAGTATAGACTATATATATATAAAATAAATGAGTGATAGGGGCGATAAGGTTATATATAGAGTATACCAGGTGTCTTGTAAGACACTTAAAAAAAAAACTTTACACTTGAATCCAAGGTGGTCGACATTACAACTATTAGAATCTTACATATATATAAGAAAGAAACGAAACTATATAGACGTTCATATCCGGCGGGTACCGTCAATTAATAACTCGCCAGGGCCTATTAATGCCATTGTTCAGAGACGCGTGACGAACTTCTCTCTCTCTCCCCGCCCCTTCTCTTTTTCTCCACACACCATTTCATTGTGTGAGAAGGTCTCTGACCACAGGTGCTGCCACCTCGTGCACAAAATTTAATCGCACCGGTGGATCTGTCGATCGATATATGGGATCGAATTGGTTTTTGTTGCAACGGAAAACACCTTTCCGGAGAAAATGAGAAACGCAGATCATTATCAACGCGATTTGCATTCTAATGTATATAGCTCGTCACATATATAACCATAATATGACGAACTA
Organism: Leptopilina myrica (nomen nudum); assembly: GCA_032872475.1. Classification (NCBI taxonomy): domain Eukaryota; kingdom Metazoa; phylum Arthropoda; class Insecta; order Hymenoptera; family Figitidae; genus Leptopilina; species Leptopilina myrica (nomen nudum). The sequence continues at coordinate 22,461,697 of CM065467.1, read as the reverse complement.
TATAAATATATATAGCTATATATTGATATTATAAGAAGCTTTTTATGTCAGATCGTAAAGATACGGCATTTATTCAATAATTGAAATTTCATTTTCAGTTGCATATGAATTTAAATTTATTGTAATATTCAAGATTTTCTTTTCGGATAAGAAAAATTAAATTACACTATATCGAGAGGGAGGGTTGATTTTTGAAAAATAAAAGTATTTCTCCTTCTGTTAAATATTGGTAAAAAGAAATAAAAGAAAGAATAAAACTGAGCAAATATATATAAACCCACGAAAATAATCGATAATAATTTAACGTTTGCAAAGAATTTTATTAAAATTTTTGAAAATAATTAAATAATTCAATTCTTGTGATGAACATTGTCATTTATGAAAATAATTGAATTTTGCAATAAATTTCATTTAAAAAATTCAATTAAATTAAATTAAAAGAATTATAGCATTAATTTTATGAGATATAATTAAATTTTGGAAAGGTGGAAATTCAAATATTTTTTTTTAGACAAAAAGGAATAAGAGAGAAAAAGAAGTTTTTAAAAACATTTAATTATTCTTAAGAATTTTAATAAAAAAAGGAAAATAAAGAAAAATATTAAAGCTATTTTACTTTTAATATTTAAGTGCCGAATGATAAATTCACTTTCTATAAAATAAAAAAAAATTTTTTTTATAAAAATTTCATTATTCTTCAGAACTTTAATAAAACTTATCCAAAGAATTCGATTTTAAAATTTATTCAATTATTCAATAAATTATTTATTTTCGTGTTTATAGAATTGAAATTTCGTAAAAATTTCTAATAAAAATTTTATTTAAAAAAGGATATCAGATACAATTTTAGTATAGTAATTAAATATTAACAGCATTATAGCATTAATTTGGAGAAATAATTAAATTTTGAAAATGTTTAAAAGTAAAATAATTGAAAATTTGAATTTTCCATACCTATATATTGATAATATGAGAAGCTTTTTATGTCAGATCGTAAAGATACGCAGAATTTATTCAATAATTGAAATTTCATTTTCAGTTGCATAAGCATTTAAATTTATTGTAATATTCAAGATTTTCTGTTAGGATAAGAAAAATTAAATTACATTATCGGTAGAGTGGGTCGACTTTTGAAAAATAAAAGTATTTCTCCTTCTGTTAAATATTGGTAAAAAGGAATAAAAGAAAGAATAAAACTGAGTAAATAGAACTTAAAGGAACGCACGAAAATATATATGTATATATAAAATAAATAAATCGAAGGGAAAAGAAAAGGGATAAAAAAAATTCTTTTCACAAGGTTCCGGTTTCGGTCGCGCAGGTCAAAATCAAATGCCGGATTAAGATAACGTAAATGTTCCTCTATACGTATTTAAAAGGAAACTTCAATAGAAAAATTCTAAAATTCATTTGTCTTTTTTTTGTTGAAAATAATCAACATTGTAAAAGTAAAAGTCGTAAATAATTTTTGGAAATAATCAATTTTTCTCCTAATGGAAACAGAAAACAAGCATTGAATATTACTGCGCAGTAATAATAGCTAACGTGTGTGTATACTGTAAAAAGTAAATCTTTTTTAAAAACAATAATCTTAAGCCTTGAGGGTATTATTTTAAGTCCTATAATTTGGCCAATAGATTTTTAAATTTAAAAATAGGTTACTTTTCTCTTTTCAGTCATTTTGATTTTAAGATTTAAACGATTTCGGTCATTTTGATTTCAAGTTACAAACGGTTTTAGTCATTTTGATTTTATGATAAAAAAGGGTTTCGGGCATAGCTCTCAAAAAGTATCTATTATTTGTCATGAAGTTAGCAGCAAGTTTCCAATATAAGATTCAAAACCTCGCAACGCCAACTACGAGAAAAATAAAATTAGAAAAAAATTGGCCAAAGGGTTCATTTAAAAAAAAATTAAACTTAGACGGTGGGGAAGGAACCCTCCGTAAGAAAAACACTTCCTCCATACATACGAAGGAAGCAAATCATATTATTTAATAATTTAATATTCCCAAAGTCTGTACACACATATACAAAATATACTGTTTGACGCGTGATATCGTTATTACCTTCACGGCACAATGATTTTCTAATGAATTCTCCCTCTTTTGTGGTTAATAAATTTCACGGCTTCGATCATCGCGAGAGCCAATATTGAATTTGCCATAAGCTCTCTCTCTCTCTATATATATATATATATAAAGTTCGATTCGCTCCAGTTGCCATGACAGTTCGGTAGACGAATTCATGCGATATAATAACAAGAACCGCTAACGACTTTTTAACGATTCCCTCCCCCACGCACCACCTCTATACTCCCATCTCTCCTAAACTCAAGAACATTACAGAATTGTTCGCTCCGATTCTTCGCTTCGCAATTTTTAAAAAAATGTTTACTAATTTGCCGTAAAATGTTGACTAATTAGCGAGAACACTCAAGCAAATAGTCGAGCGCTTCCTGGGAGAGAAAGAGAGAGAGAATGAGAAAGAATCAAGGTAAAGCTTGATTGTGAAGCCAATAAATTCTGTTTCCGGTTTTGCTACATTCTATACTAAACATTATGTATGTACACCAATAGTACATGCATCATCGTTATTTAATATTAATTTTTTTATTATTGGGACAAAATTTACCATTTTTTTTACATTTTCTAATTAATTTATATATTTACGGCATTTTTTTAGAATATAGAACAAAACAAAAAATGTCAATCAGTAATTAGTAACAAATAAAAATAAGTTTGAGTTTGTGTAACATTTATTCCGCACTCTCCTAAAGGAAAAAGTGTTAAAACTTAAAATGTATGAAACTTTGAGGGAGGGGTGTTTAAAAAACAAAAATGTTCCATATAAACCTTTGACTCTACTTTTTAGGAAAAAATTACGAAAATTTCCATAAGAATGATAGACTTCTTCAAAAAAATTATTCATCAATTCAATACTATTATTATTTTCAAAAATTCTTAACCAAAAAATAATTCAATCATAATAATTTTAAAAATTTAATAATTTTTGAAAAAGTTCCTCTTAACAATTTTTTAATCTATTTGTTTCTATTCAGTTTTATGTAAAAAATATCAATTATTCGGAAATTTTTCGATTAAATTTATATTAGAAAATAAAAAATTTGGAATAATTTTTTTTTAAATTCAATTAAACTTTTAAAAAAATTAATTCTACACAATTGTTAGTTAAAAGTATGAAAAATTCAAATTTTCAATGATTTTGATTTTATACTTTTTAAAAATTCAATTATTTCTCAAAATTAATGCTTTCATGCTATATTGCTGTTAATATTCAATTATTACACAAAAAATAATGAAATTTTTCTTTATTTTCCTTATTTATTAAAATTCTTAAGAATATTTAAATGTTTTAAAAACTTTTTTTTCTCTTTTTCTTTTTTTCTAAACAAAAATATTTTAATTTGAAACTTTTTCAAAATTTGATTTTTTTCTCAAAATTAATGCTCTAATGCTTTTAATTTAATTTAGTTTAATTTTTTTAACGAAATTCATTGCAAAATTCAATTATTTTCATAAATGACAATATTCATCACAAGAATTCAATTATTCAATTATTTTCAAAAATTTTAATAAAATTCTTTGCAAACGTTAAATTATTATCGATAATTTCCTTCAAATCAATTATTTTTCATATTTAGATATAATTTTTTTAAATAAAATGTCCGAAAATAATAGAATTTCTTAAAAACTATTTTTACAAAGTTCTACACGAATATTATATCACTTTTTTTTCAAAAAAAGCCGCTGTTATTTGTAACTTTTTTATAAACTTTATCGCAATAATTCAATTACTTTCATAAAAAAATGCATTGCACCATTTCAATTATTTTTAGTACAAATTTTAATTATTTAAAAATTTCTTGATAGAATTATGTTAAAGAATATACAATTTTTTTAAGAATATATAATTTTAAAAAAAAATTTAATTATTCAATATACTATCTGTGTTTGTATTTATATAATTGGATTCTCTTTAGAATTTTCTAAAAAGAAATTGAACCGTAAATTCATTTTAGTTAAAGTTTTCAGATAATAATTAAATTTTTAAGAAGTTATACTAATAATTCCAATTTTTAGAAATAAAATTTGAAATAAAAAAACTTAATTCAATTTGTAAATTTCAAATTAAATAGTTGACGCACCAAAACGTTATTTTCACGCAGTTTTCTCAAAAATATCAAATTAGTATAAAAAAGTTATAGAACAATTTTTAATTTAATACACATTTTTTTATGTCACTTTGTTACAATTTGGTACTTTTTTAAGTCAAAAGTAATTGTAAAAAAAGAATAAAAATTATTTTCTACAATTTAACCATGTTGTAAAACAAACAAGTAGACCTTGAGGCCTAATGATTCGAATGAGGGGCAAAAGGGGTATATATATGCATATTTTTATCGACAGAAGAAATAGGAGTATGGAGTAGCATTCATTAAAAAAAAAAGAATAAAAAAATAGTCGCGTGGTATATCCTGGGAACACTCAAAGCTATCTGTCAATCCGTCTTTAGATTCAAAAGGAGATTCGGATTAATGGTTTGCATCAACGATCGGAAGGATCGTCCCATGCATCCGGACGCGAGAGAACCCACGGTACAATGGTCCCAATACAATGAGAGGAAATATCCAAGATATGCAAAATAGCGTTCCGATCATCTTCGAAAAGGGCGGAGGGTGGAAAAGTGGTAAAGTGCTGTGGGGAGGGGGGATTTAAAGCGCGAAGAGGGTACAGAAGAAGGGTTCAGAGACGAACACATGTTTAGACATTTGCATAGCTCCCAGTAATTTACATACGAAGAAATTTGCATCGTCCATGCATTTGCGCAGGCGACCCAGAGGTTTCTATAAGAATATATACACATTGCTTTCTCTGTCACTGTCCATATATATACATCTATTGAATGTACAGAGACGAACCGAAGGGCGAGAGCGTCATTCTTCAAAGAAGGAATAATAATATATTAAGGGGTATAAAATGCTACTAATGCCTTTATATGTCCCAATGGGTTGGATATAATTTTGCCCTCTCTGGAAAGTTTATAATGTGTTTTTTCCAAGGTTTTCAAAAGGTGTCACCTGAAGTGGTTGCTGATCTTTCTGATTCGAGTGGTTCAATCACTGCTATTCATAATTTTTTTTGTTCTCATTATGTAGTCTCAAACATATATTTAATAGTTGACTATTTTTTTTTGTCCTCTATACACTATGTGGAAAAAGGTTTAGTTTATCAAAACAAACAAATTTTATTTATCTTGACGAACTGTTTTAGTTGGCAAAAAATTTGTTCATTTAAAACTAATAAGACTTTATTTTAAATAAATTAGTATGAATTTTAAATAAAATTAGTATGAATTTTATATAAAATTAGTATAAATTTAAAAAAAAATTAGTATGAATTTTAAATAAAATTAGTATAAAGTTTAAAAAAAAATTAGTATGAATTTTAAATAAAATTAGTATAATACTATACTCATTTTATCTGAAATTCATTTCACTATGTTTTCTTCAAAGTATCAAATTGTAACGAATTGGCATCAGAAATGTGTATCAAATATAAAATTGATGCAAATTTTTAATGTCAGTTTTATCCACTCTGGATTCACCATAAGAATTGAATTATTTTAAAAATTAATAAAATTCTTCTCAAAAATTCAATTATCTTCAATAACTTTAATAAAATTCATTGACAATTTCAATTATTTTCAGGAATTTTAATGAAATTTATTATAAAATTCAATTATTTTCATAAATGACAATATTCATCACTATAATGCAATTTTTTTCAAAATTAATAAAATTCTTCTAAAAAATTCAATTATTTTCAGGAATTTCAATCAAATTCTTTGCCAAATTTAATTATTTTCAGAAATTTCAATAAAATTCATTGCAAAATGGAATTATTTTTATAAATAAAAATATTCATCATAAGAATTCAATTATTTTAAAAATTAATAAAATTATTCTCAAAAATTCAATTATCTTTAATAATTTTAATAAAATTCATTGACAATTTCAATTATTTTCAGGAATTTTAATGAAATTTATTATAAAATTCAATTATTTTTATAATTGACAATATTCATCATAAGAATTCAATAATTCTAAAAATTAATAATAATCAAACTACAAAATCTGCTTAGGGGTAATTTTTTTTTTATTTTTAATTTTTAAAAGACTTGTTATTAGTTTGTTTTTGCATTGTGAAATTCTGAATAGGTTGCACTTTTATTCCCTAAAAATTGTGGTATTTTGGTGCAACGTTTGGAAGAAAAGTAAAAAAATCGCAATTTTTGAAAATAAGTCGAAATAGTCTAAATCTTCTGAATTTCCTTCATACAAAATTTGTTTCGCTATATTTACTTGAATAACTGCCAAAATTTTGTTTTAATGTGTTATGAAAATTTTATCAAACTACAAAATCTGCTTAGGGGTAGTACTACTTTTTGATGGTTAACATAAGTTTTTAAATATATTTTTGGGGAATTACTAGGAATTTTTTTTCAGTATATAAAGAAAGAAAATTAGAAATGTATATATATAATTTCCGTTTGCATTTGAAAGAAAATGTGATTATTAGCAAGAGGCGAACTAATTTGTAAACTACGTGCATATCTGGTAGAGTCGCAACCAATACGTGACTTTGATAGACATTTCCGCGAACTGTTTTCACGATATGTAAAATTCAAGAATTTTCAAGTAAGCCTTGGGCTTGATTAACTTTATTTGGAGTATATGTGTATATAGAAATCGTCAAATCGAGTTATTATCTATTACAGACCCTCAAACAATATTATCTTGAAAACATTGTTTTTCTATCAGTCATCACGAGGTTTTTTTTATTTGTTCAATTTTTTAAGCTATATACGAAATTTAAATTACACCTCTTCAATATTAAATCATCGTGCGGAGATAAATAAACCCTATATGGAATAAACAAAATTTAAATTTATTTATATATTTATATGATTTATATGAGTCAAAATATGATTCTTCCATGCAGTGACTTTTTTGGATCCTCTTTTTCCTTCGACTTTCGATGCCTCTCTAAAGGAACCAATAAATCTGGATCGAGACGAGCAGATCATGCGTGACTACTAAGCACTAAGAAGCTTAAGCCAATATACTCAACCCCCTCCCCCGTAACCCTCATATCTCTTTATTCTCGAGTGCTGTCTCTTTCATATAAATATATATATAGATTCCCATCGAAGTTCCCGGCGTAACAAAACTCAAATCTAACTTATTTACATATCTGGCGATGGTGGCAGGAATTACCATATTCCACGTACCTATAACGTGGAATATACGTGCCAACGCATGCGAAGCAAAGAGTATATGAACTTACGACGATTCGATATAGAATAAAGAGAGAGAGAGAGAGACCAAACTATAAGGGGATTGTATATTTTTTTTTTATTTTGAATTTTTATAAACGTACCTGCAAAAGTAGATCATATGACACATGCGAAAAAAAAGAGAAGAAAATATATAGAATAATGGCTCTTTAGACTGATTGAATTGGTGATGAGGAACCTATTTATTGGTATGGGGTCTCTCCTTCTTTTTATTCGGCCAGGTGAAGGGACCGGCCAAGGACGCTTCTTCCTCTGTGTCTTCCAATGGTCCTGCAAGGAATAAAAAGGGGTTGCGGATCGATGAGCACGGATTAGCATTACTTGCTCGGTTTTTAATGTCTGCATATCTTACCAATTTATTTCAGATGAATCACACGGTATTATTCAATTTTATTACCTCTTCACTTCTGTGGGAATTCACCTTTTATTTATAGCTATATATACTCTCATTCACCGAGAAAATTTTCTAATCATAATTTGCGAAAAAATCGATAAATAAAAAGTGGAAACTTTTTTCATAAAAAAATTAAACTTTTTTCAATTCTTTATGACAAATCATAAGGAATTGTATAATTCCTGAACAGGAATTATATAATAATTTTTGAATAGAAAAAAATATATGATAAATGAAAAACTTGTTGGGTATATAGAAAAGTATTATAACCGATGATAATTTTAAATTCGAATAAAAAATTTTCTAATTCTTATAATATATCTCTTTAGGCTTGAAAGTGGCACGTCTGTGAATTTAATTTTTGTTTTCAATGTCAATATTAATGCTTATTTTTTTCACTCTCGTGAAGAATAGAAAATGAAAAAAAATGAGGGGTTCGATGATAGAAATCGTAAAATCGGAAAAGTCATTGGAGAGGAAGCATTGTTGGTTGAAAGTTATGTAATATATCTAGATCGAAAGAAATGCGTGGCGCGTTTCGAGCGGAAAGCGATATCCATTCAACAAATGTCTTCTACAATATATATGTATGTATAGTTAAAGGTGCGACAGGGAATAGGAAATATGAGACGAGATGGTGCGTTCAACAATAGACGACAGGTAAAAACACTCCCGAAAATCCACAGAGAGTATTTTCCTCAAAATGTAAAAGAAAGTAAAAAAGTCATTTTGACATATAGTTCTCAAGATATTTCAAGATTCGATTATAAGGAATTATTAGCAAATATATAAAAGAACAAACAAAACATTTAGATTATGTAATAATATTCTCTAGTTTTTCGAGAAATAAAAATTATAACCTTAACTAATTCTCCAAAATCACAGGATCGGTACACAGAATAAGGAAACGTCAGAAATTGTTGAGAGTACTAAAAAAAATTAATTTTTTAGATTTCTTAAGAAAATTCTAAATTTTCGCATCTCTTTTTGTCTCATAAACTGAGAAATTACCACGAATAATATAAAACCATCCATTTTTTCCTATTTCTAACAGTAATTTCTTTTTAAATAAATTATTTTTTGAACAATTATTGTAAAATTTATTTATTTATTAAATTTGAGAAAAATTGAATTTACAACTTTCTTAAATCGCTGAACTTTAAAATTTTTTACTTTAAAACTAATTATTATTATTCATATTACTTATTTATATAAAATTTCAATTTTTAATGAATTTGATAAGCAATATTTCGGCGAAGAATTTTGCTATTTATAAAAATAATTAAGATGATGACGAGAATTTGTAAAAAAATTTGAAAATATTAGAATTTCTGTAAAGAATTTTAATATTTACTAAGATAGTTGAACTTTTGCAAAGGATTTTATTTAAATTTTTAAAAATAATTGCATTTTGCAATGAATTTCATTAGAATTCCAGAAAAAAATTGAATTTGGTAATGAATTTTATTGAAATTCCTGAAAATAATTGAAATTGTCAATGAATTTAATTAAAATTATTGAAAATAATTGAATTTTTGAGAAGAATTTTATTAATTTTTAGAATTATTGAATTCTTATAATGAATATTGTTATTTATAAAAATAATCCCATTTTGCAATGAATTTTATTAAAATTCCTGAAAATAATTACATTTTTGAGGGGAATTTTATTAATTTTGAAAGCAATTGCATTTTGGTGATGAATATTGTTATTTATAAAAATAATTAAAATAATTACGAGAATTTGCAAAAATTTTTTTAAAATAATAGAATTTCTGTCAAGAATTTTAATATTTATTAAGATAGTTGAACTTTTTCAAAGAGTTGCATTTATAAATATTTCATTAAATGATTTATAAATAATAGTTTTATTGCAGTTCTCTAATGGAATGATGTTACTTAAAATAAATTATTGTTAGAAATCGAAAAAAATTTATTTTTTTTATTAGATTTCGAGCGTTATAATTCCATAGTTTATGAGATAAACAAAAGGACACATAAATTCATAATTTTTTAAAATAAATTCTAAGCATTTAAATTTTTACATTTAATTAAAATCCTTGACTTTGTCCTGAATTTCCTGAACTGGACAACCCTGTTGATACAATTTTATATTAATTTGATCCAATTTGGTGTTAATTCGATATCAATTTGATCTTATTTTATAATAATTTAATCTAATTAATATCAATTCGACTTGATTTTTGGTGTAAAATTGATTCAATTTGGAATTTAATTTTTTTAATTCAATTTTATTTAATTTACAGTATCCAAGTAGGTTATTTATTCGAAAAGAATCCCAAAACTATTAAATGAAGAATAGAAAAAAAATATTCCATATTAAAAATTGAATTCTCAAATATTGGAAATAAAATAAAAAATTACAAGTATTTAAGTAACTAAAAAAGATTATAATTCATTATAAAAAAAATCATAATGCATCACATAAAAATATATAATTTTTACTATAACTAAAGTTGGACGTTCGTTTCTCATTGTCGTAAAATAATTTTCTTAAATAATTCAATTATCATAACTAAACATTCGAGTAAAACCATATATACATTTATGTAACAGTGGACGACAAGAATCAAAACCAGAATCTAATATTTAATTCATCCTTCTTATAACTGTCTTACATGAAAAGAAACGTGTGTGTTACGCGAAAAATATAATTAAAAGCAATGATCGAATTTTATATAACGAACGGAAGTAATATAAACGAAGTTAATAAATTATAAAGAGGAACGTGAGAAAATGTCAGAAACACAACCCTAATCCAAAGCGGAGTCGTTGAAACCCTAACGTGGTTGGGATTTTTGCTAATTAGCATATCGAAATTACAAAATAATCGAGCATAGATCGAAGAAGTCTGCATGCAACAGTATATAAAAACTGTTTCTCTCTTTCTCTCTCCTTCTCGCAACAATAAGACTATATGCATACTTTCGTAGTCATTTTTCCTATTGTTTGAAACCAGTTCACATATATACATACACATTTTTATGGGCGTATCAAATCTAGACCATGCTCCTCTCAGCATCCCTTATATTCCCTTCGCGAATTATAATTATCGTTCCCCATACATATAAACTCTCGCATTGATTCTTATTTTTAAAACTACTACCTGGATTGTAATTCTTATATGAAACAAAACAAAAAAAACGTTTCATTCTAACCCCTCTATTTAAATTCAATTTTTAACAGATATCACACTAAATTGTCCTCTATTTTAAAAATTTAAATCTTTTTTTTAAAATTCATTCAGATGTGTATTTTATGTAACAGTGTATATATAAAATACCGAACTAAGTTCTTAATTGTATGTATCAAAAATACTATATATATATACTTAATTGAATCCAGAGAAATTTGAATTTGTGAAAGTTATTAAAATCTTTATGGTATTTTAATTAAATTATTTCATTCAGGTGAGTAAGTTGAGAAGGGGTGAAACAGGGGGGCGTAAGAGGGGAAAGAGAGAGAGGATTTTGCGCAAAGTTCCATTTTAGCATTGCATCGCGCACAAGAGTGGAAGAGCTGTGAATTGCGTGAAGACGGTTGCAGCATGCTGATTGTTTTACAATGTTACTGAATAATTGCTGGAAAATGGTTTTCGCGGCGACCAAGCGAACGCCGCCACTGATACACTGTATACACGTGGGCCACAACGATGGCCGACGAGATAGGTGCTAAATTCCTCTTTGCTCCGAATTAATCTCGGTTGGAATGTGACTCCCACTATATATAGTATACAGCTTATGTATATATATATATATATATATATATATATATACACCATATACATATATATACACAAAACTCAACTTCATGAACTTGCCGGTGCACCGGACTTTCTCTCTTCCCACAAATTGATTCTATAAATCGTCTCAAAATCAATTATAAACTTTTTAATGACTCCTCTCTCTCTACTCTACTCTTCTCAATATTTCTTTTATTCTCAGACTAAAATGTTTTTTTTTGCAAATTCAAACTTTTCGTTGTTGTATAATGTAGTATCTCTAAAAACAAAGTATAATACATTTTAAATATTGATATATCTTTAAAATATTTTAAAGCCTTATTTTTATGTTTACAATTAAAAAAACAAACCAAAAATTAAAAGAATCCGTAGAAGAAGAAGGTGGCCTAAAATAATAATTCGTTCGTTAAAATTAGACCCTTCGAAAAACTGTTCGATATAGAAAAGAAAAAAAATAGGAGGACACGCATTTAATACAGGACAAAAATGGTATAAACGAGAAACAAAGGACAAATAACAGTTGGAGGAAGAGAAGAAAAAAAAATTCTCACACGTGTTAAAAAGTGCAAATTATATACGAGAATTAGAGAACCAAAGCAGGTCAACCAATCAAACAGCACGTTTAACTCTCGACAGTTTCAAGAGAGCGCTCATCAGGTTACTGTGTTATATATATATATGTATATATATATATGTTATACTTGCAATGCAGCCGTGTATAAATCATAATGACAATCGCCTTCTGTTTGTTCGATCGCGTCGCCTTGCATAAATTAAACCGGATATCATCAAAAGAAACCATTATTGTCGATGAGAAATTTCAAATAACAATTCCTAAAAAAGAAACCTACTCCTATATATATGTTTATTTTAATATGCATTGCATTTTTACCAGCAGATTAGATCACCGTTTTGCAATTTATTTTCCACCTTATTGCAACAACCCCCCGAAATATTATCTTTTGTGTTTAAAAGTGATTTAAATATTTTCCACTTTGTTCATCTGCGCGATGTGACCATGATGATGGACGAAACAATACAAATAATGGTAAGTTAAAATTAAGATAAGCTAAAATTATTTCCAAAAAAAGCAGTTATTATCAAAAGAACCATACAGAAAAGAAGCTAAAAACCTCTACATCCTAAAATCCCAATAAAATCTGAACCACAATTTTAAATGTATTAAATTGATACTTAAAGTGGATCAAATTGTTGCCAAAAACCGCAAGATCAATTTTTTCACTTGATCCATATTTTTAGTATCAATTCGTTGCCATTTGACAGTGACCCAAAAGAACCCCAAAGTAAACTAAAGACAAATCCAAAAACTAAAAATCCCCACCATTCGAAACATGAAAGTTTGTCTTAAAATTACAAGTATAAAAAGAACTAACATATTTTTTAGTGTATGACACATATAATTAGCAAACAAAAGCAAATAATCGGATTCGGGTTTCAATGAGAATTTTACACCTCAATATAAAATATATAACATGTATATATAAAATAATTTACAAATATTACTACTGAATACCATTGGAGAATTGGAAATGAGAGTTAAAAACGTGAAAGCATCATTATATACCTTTTGAAATTCCAGGAATACAAAGTGCTATCGCTTGTAATCGTCTATTCCCTCCCTATGAGTATAGACTGGTGTTAAGTGTCACACGTAATGCGAAATACGATCTCATGGTTATCCTGTCCTACATTGCCAGTCGTTTTATAATCGAGTCACATTGTAACCGCATGTATTCATTTAATGATCTTATAAAGCGAAAATGAAAACATCGCAAACAAAACTTTTGTTTTATATGTTCCAACGCGAGGAGATGAGACAGTGAGAATATATGCGACTATACACGACAGAGAGGAAGAAAAAAAAGATAGTTCAAGACACTTTCATGACAGAACAAATTCCTTTTAGTTGATTCAAAAAAAAGGAGGAGAAAAATATTTGCAATCATATCAAACATTCTGCTATGGACAATATATATACTTTATAGATATAATAAACAGTTGTACTTCTTATTTTTCGATTATTTATAGAAATTTTATTCAAAACAATTGTTCTCGCTATTATCTTCATGCGAACAAAAATGCGACTCAAGTAATTTTTTTTAATTGTAAATAATTATCCGATTAGTCATAACAATTGCTGTTAGCGTTATTCTTCTATTTTTCCACTACTAATTATTAATATTAGTAATCATCCCGTCAGTAATAACAAATACGATAATTAATTTTCAAATTAAATAATTAATTCAAATTAAATTTTTTTAAATAAATTTTAATTCTATGTTCATATAACTTTAATAAATTTAAAAAATAAAAAAAAACTTAATAAAAATAATTAATATTTAAATTTATATATGTTATTATTTATTATTATTATTATTATTTATATTATTAGTATTTATTCATTATATACATCTTTAGTTAAAACTTATACACTGAAAAAAAATTTAATTGATTCAAAAAACCAATTAATTGACTATTATCAATTAAATATTTAATTGATAATAGTCAATTAATCGGTTATTTGAATAAATAAATAATAATTTTTTTTTGCAGTGTACATTTTTTCTAAAAATAACTCTTAATTTTAAATCTAAGACATCATCTCTACTGAATTTAAACCTCATCTTAAAATATCATAATAAGACTTTCTTTTTACCGTGATAAAAATTTCGAGAAATAATTCAAGAATTTATGTAATATACAATAATTGATTGAGCATTTGGAAACATTTTTTTTGTTTAAACACGACAGCATACTGAATTGAGTATTACACATTAACGATTCCAGCAATTGAATACTGCAAAAATGTATATGGTAATATTTCTGGGAAGCAGGTTTTGCGAAAGAATATTACAACAAACTCATTTTTACCGCATGGAAGCCAGATGCTTCGCTTGCAAATGATACATAAGATTTTCAATCTCGATTTAAAATAAAAAAAAGAAAAAAAAAAAACACCGCTTCTGTTCTTGGCCGACAAGAGCTCCTTGCGCGCGTCTTAAGCCGGAAGTATTTATTCGAAAAAGATCTTTCCAAACTGAATCAAAAAGGGAACTCCTTCCGCTTATTCGATGATTTAAAAAAAAACCTATCGCTATATGTGCGCATAAACTGCAAGTTTGGCAAAAAAAAATATATGTTAAATACTTGGGTTATTTTTATATTTATTTTAATGTAAATAAATTAACATTCAGGTTGTATATATAGTAATAATAAAAAAAACAGTAATGTCGACAGTAATATTAGAAAAAATAATAATAATAATAATAATAATAACGATAATAATATGATAATAATAAAAACAGTGACAAAATACACATCGGACATATCATTAAATACTGATAAAAGTGAAATTACCAACTAGCGCGAGCGAAATAGAAGAAAGTATTAGGGATGAGGAAAATAACTTTTTGAAAGAGTTTCTAGATTGAGTTGAAATTTCTCAAGATAGAAAAAAACTTGAAACAGAATGACTGTCCGCACTCGAGAAAAGTGGGGAGATAAAGAGTAGCACCTGCGCTAGAGTTTACCCCTTTTGGGCGCATGCTCTTACTTTACAGTACACCCTACCGCCACCCTACCAAGGTTTGACTTCCAATGCGATTGGAAATAAGATCCACTGGACGATCAAAGTGGTGCTATTTATATATATTTTTACAAGAGACTCTCAAAAGTCTTATATAAATATATATATATATATATATATAAACATATAAATATTATTAGTATAAATACATATATTCACTAATAAGTATAGGGGAACTTTTTAGAAATATTTCTCACAATTAAACTATATGTAATATATATCACGCACGAGGCATTCTGGAAATTTTTGTCCGATTTTCTTCAGATAACAACCCTCTTGAATAATAATAATTAATAATAACAAACTTTCTGGGTTATCCGATGATTATCGCCACATTGTATCCGAAAGGTTGCCCTTTCAATGTGTTTATGTTTAAAATTGAAATATACCCTGACTCCCATGGTCATCTTATCATTTTTCCTTATTCTATTTTAAATCAATTATTTAACGAATATTAATTTACAAAAATTATCATTTATATTCTAAACATATAGTCAAATAGTTTTTGATTTTTAAGTTTTCATCCTAAACGTCTTCCGTTTTCTTCCAAGTGTCGCATTTTTTTTATATAAAAAAAAATTGAATAAAAATTGAAATCAATTTAATTCAGCGTCGATTTTAATTAATATTGGGTCTCAAATTGACTGCATTTGGTATCAATTTATTTCAATTTTGGATCAATTTGATTTAATTTGGCATAAACTTGAATTAATTTAAAATTTATTTGACTCAATTCGAAACGAATTTGATTATATTTAATTCAAATTTGCTTCAATTTGTTATCCACTTAATACAATTTGATTTAATCTAATGTCAATTTGACTCAAATTTATATGGATTTGATTTCATTTAGTATGAAATTGATCATATTTAATTAAAATTTGAATCAATTTAAATCAATTTCGACCCAATTTGACTTAATTTGGTATTAGTTTGATTAAATTTAAAAATAAATTTTATTAAATTTCAAATGGTTTTCGTCCCATTTGGTATGAAATTGCTCTTATTTAATAAAAATTTGTTTCAATTTAAGTCAATTCGTACTAATTTGATTTAATTTGATATCAATTGGGTTTATATTTACATGGATTTTTAATTAAATTTTACATTTATAATTCAAATTTGATTCAATTTAGTATTAATTAAATCAATTAATAATATTAAATTTTAATCAATTTAATTTAAAATTAGAAATGGATTTGATCCTATATTTAGTACGAATTTGATCTTACTTAATTATAAATTTGATTAAATTTGTTATCAATTTGATTCAATTCAGTTCAATTTGGAATTTTGATTTTATTTATTTTTAATTTGATTTAACTCGATATCAATTTAATTTAATTTGATATCAAGTTGATTTAATTTTTAACCAGTTTGATTCACTTTAATATGGATTCAATTCCATTTGGTTTGAATTCGATCTAATTTAATACCAATTCGAATCATTTTGGTATCAATGTGGATTCAATATATTATCAATTTCATATCAATTTGATATTTTCTTAAAAAAATTTCTAGATTGAGGAATAAAACAATATACCATAAAAATACACCTTCACAATAGTAAACTGATATCATATGGACCTCATAAAGTTACATCCAAGTTTATCGAGATCGGAGAAGATAAAAAAAATGATCGCAATGACCCTACAGCATCCCAGAAATAACGAAATATCAATTTTTTATAAACAGTAGATAATTCCATAAAACATTTTTTTACTTCTATATTTTTTATATTTCATAACCAGAGCATTGAAAAAAAACCTACTAAATTATTAAAAAAAAACTCACATAATCCACTAAGTTTAATTTTTTTCCCGCGCAATATTATATTATCTTTTGTTGCGGGAAATCAGAAACAGAAAAATGACATTTTTTTCACTAAAAGAGTAAATCCTGAAAAATAGTCTATATATTCACCCCTCCTCTGGTAATCATCAATGCATTAGGATCAGTATTTGAAGGCGCATCAAAATATCGAAGGTCGCACACGTCCCGTTAAAGTCACCGATACTTCCAATATCTCTCGCTATAGGACATCCCCGATAGTCATAGTCGTTTCTCGCTTGGTGGTGAATCCCGGTGGAGCGAGGGGTAAAGTGTGCGACGATTGGAAATAGTGGGGGTAGAGAGTAAAGGCGCATCTCGCATCTCTCGATGAATTTTCAGTAGTGGGGGTTGCCACCCCCTTATGCTGTCTTCCCTCGTTTTATCATCAATCCGCGGCACGGCGCCACCGGCCGGCCTACACTCTTGCTTTCCCTACGAACACATCCGGCACAACAATTGTCCCATCGCACAATAATAATTCAAAGGGTATTTTTTATTTTCCACAAATTTTTAACCAAAAAAATTTACCACAAAATTGATATCTAAGATGATGGATTCTTCCCGTTAAGTTGTCGAGAGTGAAAGGTTGGTGTTTTTTCGGTGGAAATCGCTTTTTTCCCAAACTCAGAGGGTCAATAGTTTTGCCGGGGGATGAAAGTGCGTACCGCGGAGGGATGACTGGCGAGGGCTGCAGAAACCGAGTTCCGAGTTTAGTCTCGGCCAGAACACAGGCCTAGAAGGACCCTTCGTTTATCGTAACGTAAAATATTTGTCAAAATAAAAAAGTATATATATATATATATATCTATATAATCATCAATGAGACAGTGACATCGTTCCAGTTTTATCACATCGTACGTACCATTAACCAGTGTTTTATTCCCCCCCCCCAAAATTTCCCCTCATTTTTGAACCGCCGAGAAGTGAAATTTAAGAAAACCACCAGTGTTTTGTGTTTACCAGTGCCTCGTGATTTTAGTGGTCCACTCTTTTGCTCAATTTTTCCCCCCAAGTGCAAAAAATTTTTTTCGAAATTTTCGATATAGTTTCATAAAAAATGAGACGCAGGAAAGAAATTAATTTTAAGAAAACGAGTGCTTTTTTTTAAAGAATGTCCAAGTTGCCAGAAACGTGATCATAGATCGGATTCTTGATCGTCTCGACATATTTAATATACTTGCCCTTTATCTCTCTCTAGAAGAAATGTGCGGTCAACCAACTTCACTTGCTCCGCCTCTCGCGAGAAGATTTCTCCCATAAAAAATTTGAGACTCGCGATAAAGAAAAATTCAATTTTCGCTCTCACAATTATTTCTTCTTATAATTTCGTATATTCAAGAATTAACAATTCTCCATCAACTTTTAGAAATTTTCACTTTTAATTAATATATGATCGTACCGGATCATTCTTAAGTTTCGACTAATAACTATTCAACCAATTCATAAATTAACTATTAATTAATAATTCTTCAACTAATTCATAAATTATAACAGTAATAATTCTTCAACAACTTCTTAAATTTGAACTTATTCTTCACTTAATTCTTATGTTCGAACTAGTGGTTCTTCAATTAATAAGTAAGGGGAATTAATTAATTAAAATTAATTCCAAAAACAAATTTGCATAGAGGAAAGTATTTTAGAAAAAAAACATGTGACAAATTATAACTACAGCCGTAATGTGTATTAAATTTTCCGGACATTAGTAAAGTGGATAGAAAGTAAAAAAATTCACATTGCAAATTAGTTACATTCGTGAAAAACCAACTTCTCATGGTGCTTTATCTTATCGTTGGAGAAAAATTTGCTTACTCCTGCGCTTGGAAAGGGAGATGTCCCTGAGCGCGGCTCTTGAACTTGTGAAGAAACCGACGAAGGCGTTTATCCTTTAAGATATTATTACAATCGCTAGATGAAGACGAGGCCTGTCCCCCTCTTTTGATGCCAACCACTATTAACGTGAAATGCTATCGAGTAGCGTGCGAATAAGGCTAACACTTATTAAAAAAAAAAAAATTACAAAATTTACTCGAAAAAACCTTAAAATCCAACTTTACTGTTAATATAATTTAGAATCGAAAATCGAGCGTTCAAATTAAATATTTACTATAAACATTACGAAATTACCACTATAGGATTTAAAACTTTTACTAAAATTTTTAAAGTTTAATTTTTTTAATTTTTAATGTTTCTATCTCATATTTTTGTAGGTATAGACAAAGAATAATTTTGCAATAAATAAACTTTTTTGGTGAAAAAAGGGTTAAAAGCGACTAAAAGAATTAAATATGGGAAGTTTTAAGATTGACGGGAGGAGAGTTTGATGCAGCATCAGTCGATATAAGATGCAGAAGAGGATAAATGTAGGCGGCGGATAAATGAAGGACAGTTTCTTCTTAACGTTTTGACAAACTATAGTGCTAAATATTTTCTAAATATTCTAGCTATAAATTAATATATTCTCGTATAGTGAGTTTAAAAAAGAAGCGTTGACAACTAGATTGTCATATATATTTCCACTTGCGTGTAGAACGATAAATATTGGTAACACTCAACTCATATAACCGAAGACCTACTAGTTCCAACTTAACAATTTAACCCTTGTTATATGTCCGTCTTTACACCATACATTATACTTAATAAATTATTAATCCCTCAAAACATTCAATTTTTCATATTTATCTTTGAAAATCAATCTTTAAACTTTCAAATAGCTTATTTTCAGAACATTAATTTCTAGTCTTGTACTTTACTATATTTGTTTTTTATTATAATAATAAGTATAAAAATAAAATAATATAATTATAACAACATAATATAATAATATAATATTAACATAATAATATAATAATAAAATAGTAATATAATAAGTTTATAAAATATATATTTAATATTTTATATTCACTATTAATACCGCTACTATGTTATATATAGTTTAAAATTATCAAACTGCAAGGACACCAAAAATTTGTATCGAATCAAAAATTGCCTTTAATTTTTCTTATCGATTTGATCCACTTTAGTTATATCGATTTAAAAACCTTGAAGAAAACTGTCTTCACGGATTCCTCTTTAAAAATAAATAATCCAAGAAAATGAGAAATTTTAAAAAGATATTTAAGGGAGTCAAAAATCATAAGAATTTTATCATCTTAGTCCTTTTGGGAATATTTGTCAACTTCTTAAAACTACTATCCAGATCCATCAGCCTCTTTAAATAAAAACGAAAGTACAAAAATAATTCCACACTGAGAAAACGATTTATTTGATTTAAACAGATTTTGTTTAAATCAAACTTACAATATCTTTGCTATACAGTCAAACAAATTTAAGTTTAATTCAAATACTTTTTTTTGGTTCATTTACATATAGAAATAAAATATTTAATTTAAACATAATTTATAGTTGATTTTGAATTATTTATTATCAACTTTCAAGTTTGAATCAAACATATTTTTTGTTTAAACCAAAACAGAAAATATGTTTGAATTAAACATAATTATGTTTAATTCAATTGAAAAAAAAATTATTCTTGAATCAAAGCAGTAAACATTTCCTGTATATTGGAATTAATGCTGACAAACTAATTTCAATTAAACAAAATCACTTAAAATTATTTTTTAACTTGAAACGAGTATAATGTTTTCTCAGTGCACCTACATTATAAAAAAATCCCATTTTTATAAAAATGAAAAAATATTAGTCGAAAAATACTAGAAATATCTAGTAAATATCTAAATATGTGAATTCCAGTATTTTTCGACTCATATAGAAAAAAGTCGAAACCTAACAAAATTGTAATAAAACGAGTCGAAAATTGCCCAACAAAGCACTTGAAACAAAACGAGTCGAAAATCACTAAACTATTCGTTAAATTAATTATTTCATCGTTTTCCGTCTTCTATGAGGTAATAACGTAGTGTGTTTGTATATATATACATCGCAGACAGTCTATATAGGTGCAAAACCAAACGTTGCCATTAACGGTGTGAAGTTCTCGTATATACCTCTCTTGGTTAAAAGGTGAGGTAACCCTTTCTTGAACAGCTATTATCCGCACGCGTTGTACTATTAGCCTATTTTTTATTTATGACACAAACTGAGGGGTTTGTACCTTGTTTCATACACACCTACTCATAAACCATCTTCTCACCTCAAGGCCTCGTGTCCATGTCACGTTTTTAAAGATTTAAAAAAAATGATTATTATATATTATTCCCCATACACAATAAACTTCGAACTTTTTTTCAAATCGAGAAAAAAAGGGTGTCGGTGAAGTGAAAAAAGGTGTGAACATATCGTCTATACTCTATAATTTCTGAATTATTAATTAATAATTTTATACTTGGAGAAAAAAAAATTTTGCACTTTTTCAGCGAAAAATTGAGCAAAGACGTGTGAGTGTGTATTTTAAAAAAAATATTCCACGAGAATTGGTGAGTTTCTTGAATTTTCATTTAACACGAATCGGTCGCCTTAGAAACATCATATTTTCTTTTACCGAACAATTAAAATTGTAAATTGTATACATATTTTTATGTAGATTCTCAAGAAAGATAATATCAACTTAAATGAATCGAAAATATAAATAAGTTCCTGCAATAAGTTTTTTGTTTTATAAATACAATTTCAATGACAATTTATCACAGTTTATTTTTTTTAAATTAATTTTGTAATGCTTTTATACTTTTCCTGGAGGTGAATTTTTCGCATTGTTGAAAGTAATGTCTTTTAGAGAAATTTTTTAAATCTCAAAATATTGATAGCATTTGTATAAAATGTAAAGTGAAATTTCAAATTAAGAAGAATTTCGAATCATCAAAATTATAAATTGTAAATTGATGTCCTTTTATGTAAATTTATAATTGTAAAATAGAAGAAGAAGAAGTAGAAAAAAATGGAAGAAACGATTGTGAGAATGTCGGTACTGATGATTCGAGGGATAACCCGACATTTCAAGTACAAATCCGAAGGGCACCTCAGGGACATTACTTTATCCGGTATCGAAAAAGGCGACCGATTCGTTCAACATCAAGAAAAAGGGGTTCGAGAAAAACTAGCGATTGGCAGGACGGGATTGGAAAGGGGCGGCAGGCGCTAGGTCGGGGAGTTAAAACTACGAGATCCTCGTTTAGGTGCCACCTTGCCAGCCTCCGCTTCTTTCCAGAGTGCCCCACTCCAAAATTTATATCCCCACTATGTCAAATGTTGCTTTCAGTCGGCGGTTCATTCACAATGGAGGGGATGTGTATTGCTACTCGATTCGTCACAAGGTGGGCTGGCAAACCCCCCACCTTGGCCACTAAGCACCTCCCATCCCCTCCACATTACCCCATCGCCCTCCTCCAGACAATGCATCGGTCCTCCGGTAGCTCTTAGTTTCAGGTTAGGAGCCTGCTAGGAAGGGTCTTCTTTCTCTTCTCAAAGGAGCACTTTTTTCTCCCAAAAAAAAAGGAAAACAAAACTGATTAAGTGATCAATCGCCTCTCTCTGGATTAATTATATCACCTGGTATGGTTGATTAACATCCTTGGAACAATCGGATAAAATTTGAAAAAAAAAACGATTCCTCAAAAGTGTGATTCTCAAAGGATCTTTGTGCATTAAAAAGTGAAACGTGGGATTAACTAAAGCATTACTAATTATTAATTATTAAAAAGTTTTTAAAGTGAGTGTTAAAATTAGTGTTCGTAAGAACTCTGATGATGATGACAATACCTCGTTGTCGAGTGCGACGTCTTATTAAACCTTTGGTTTGAGTATATATAAAAAGCCTAAGTGTGATAATTAACCAAGAACGAAAATTTATTTTAAATTTTTTTTGGGTGGGGGCCCACGAAAAATTTTTCTGAATTGAACCAGTGAATGGCATCGATGCCGAAACGAAAATTGAAGTGATTTGCTCAGAAATTTTGTGCGGAACTTGTGGCGTGAATTTGTTTTGGGACCGCCGGAGAAGATCGAAGCCGTCAAAGTGGCTTCGTCACTGGGGCTCCAGGGGCCGTCTGCGCCGATCGGGGCCCAATTATTGGCTTCTGGCGGTACAGAAAATCATGCGCCCTCAACAATTTATCACGCGAATCTGGTAGCTGGTACCAATAATAACATCGTGACAACGGCACTCCAACAGCCAATTCTCAATTCTTTAAATCCTGCTCTGTCACTTAAAGACATGCAGGCCTCTGCTGAAGCAAGTACCTTCGACCTCCAGGCCATGCAGTCGATGGAATGGCTCTTCAGAAAGGAACGTATCTACTTGCTCATGCAATTTTGGCAACAGGTAAGAATTTTTCATTTCTATCAGCTTCCCACGCGGTTTTTTGAGAAAAATTCTTAAATCCCTTAGTTTTTCTCTTCTTGGAGATTTTTTTCTTGAGCAAAAAAAAAAATTGTGTCTTGTTTCGGTGAAATTCGCGAAATGTGAAATGCGGAAATTTCGGAAGTGGACCGCAATGTTGGCGGCTGACCAGGGGTGAGATAATCCGGAGGGTTGGAATGTTGTGCGTCAGTAGGTCGAACGTTTAACTGTCAGGAAGTCCGATCTGGATAGGGAACGAGGTCGAACGTAGAATGCAACTAAACATTACCCTGCCGGGAAAACTATTGTCAGTGAATTGAAAACAAAAATCCCAAATATAAATTAAATACCGAATCACCGATTATTGCAAAACTAATGCTCTGTTTTAAATAAATATCTCAATAACTACACTGTTGACTTAAAAGTATCCAAAAAAACTAGATCATTTATCTTAATTTTTTCTACCTGGGTACTTAAAAAAAAATTTGATAACTTTTAAAAAATACCGTATACTTAAAAAAAATTTGATAACTTTTAAGAAAAGTGTGTTTATATTTTTCAAAGTTTCCTATTTTCAAAATCATATTTTCTCGTTTTAAATTAAAATCGTATGTTCGGTATAGTTTTTCCAAGTTTCGATTCGAGACGTAAAATTCTCAATTTGCCAGTCTTGGAATAATTCCCGATCTGGATTTTACGTTCAACATGAATCAAAAACAACTTCTCCTCGACTTTATATTGTTAGCCCAGGACAAATCAAATTTGTCAAAGATATAGCTGATAAAAGCACTCGAGTACAGTTTATAAATAAGATTTCCCTAATTTGACAAGATTCAGTACTAATTTCAATTCCGACAGAATATTCGCGATGAATCTCGTTATAATATTTGATAGACAAAGAGAGACAACGTTCGAAAGGGACGAAAATCGAGATCTCTTTCTCGTTAATATGCGGGAAAATTAAATAACTAACCAATAATTTTACAAGAAAGATATACTATTATAATACCCAATTACCAAAGATCTAAATTACTTTTGAAATAATAGCACCGTGCGCTGTAGTAGTAGTAGTAATAATAAATAATTCACTCCCGTATCACTCGAAAAGCTAACATTAAATTTGTAAATCTTTACTTGAAATCAGATATGATTGACATACACATCACAGAATAAACGTTTAAAATGATCATTGCAAATGACACTTCTTGTGACGAATAAAAGATGAGTATATAATCTAGCGCTTCTTGTGCGAACTGTATCGAAAATCATTGATAATTTCATTTTAAGGCAAGATTATCATCTCCGCGGAGAATTATATAATAATATTTCGGAAGGAACCAATTATTTGACTTTGATTGGCGTTTAAGAATAAAGTTCCGCGGAAAATTAACGGCTTTATACGCTCGATGTATGTTATTCGTTTCGGTCGAATCAGTCTCGATAATATACATTTTACCTAGTTGAGGATAATCTTATAGGTGGTACGCCTTATTAGCTTAGGCTCTTTAAAAATACGTTCGGCATGAAATTATTATGAGTGTAGCGAATTTACAACTAGTTAACAACGTTATACAGAAGAGTAAACAAATCTCAATCCTCTTAATTATAGTTTTATTTCAAAAATTATACTAAAATTTACTAAAGCGATATAAAATCATTTTTTAGAATTAAATTTTTACCCCGATTTGAATAATCTTAATAGAGCGTCTTGCGAAATTGTATCTGCGCGCGGGGAATCCTTTGCGGAGTGTTCTTGGTAATTGGTCGTTGGTCAGATTTTCGGTCACTTGGGCGATTTGGGGTCGAGAAGTTTGTCGGGTGCTGTGCTTGTTGTTTTGGGTATATTGGATAGTTGGAAGATTTCAAGGGAATCGAACCAACTTGTGGGAATGTGCGGCTTTTGAATCTATAGATATGCGTTTATGTGCGAGATTGTCGCGCTTCTCGTGTCAAGACTGAAAACAAGGCGCGCACTCAACGACGACGCACGCCTGTTAAGTAAACTAAGTGTATTTTGAAATGCGTGTAAACATATTAAATTTGAAATCATCTTACACCCCTCACAAAATAAACATGTGATCCTTTTTTCGAAAATGACACCTTCCGGTGTCACTTCCACTTTTTTTATACCCTTAAACAAATTTCATATATACTTATTTCCCATAAACGAAGCTCTATATTTTCACTAGAAGAATTTATTTTTACTAAAAGAAATTATTTTCACTAGAATTTTATTTTTCCAAGAGGTGCTTATTTTTCCACGCAGCATATACAGATTTTTACCCCGATTTCCTATATATATATTAAAATCTGTATATGCTGGAAATATATTTAAAATAACAGTTTCGAACAAAAAGATTTGTTTTTATATATTCGGGAATTGCTCAGCAGCTTTTATTCCACTTTGTTGTAATTTTCCACGTCAATGTTAATATTAAGTGATCATAAGTGACAAACCGTTGGCAAACATATGCTAGTTATTGCCCAACTACCTGTTTCCAATAAAATACGCCCGCTTAATAAGGCGCAAATTAGAAGAGAAACCGTGCCGCAAGCTCCGTATGCCGCAGTGTGTATATACTATATTAACAGTATGCATAGTTCCATAATTATGTCTATTGATCAGTCTTCACGACACTGATAGAATAAAGCGAAATCCTAAACACTGCAATTATTAAAAATTGTTGCATTAAGCCAGAAACCAAAAGAAAAATACTTCTTTTCACTGTTTTCTTAAAAGTATATATAAAAATTTGGATCAATTTTTCGTTTGATCGACTTTTTTGCTAGCAATTCGTTGGGATTTGATTTATTACCAATTTGATTCAATTTCGTAACGATTTGATTCAATTCGACCGAATTTGATATCAATTAGTCCCTAACCTATATGTAAGAAGATCCAATCTCCAGTATCGATTTGATAACTTCCAAAAAAATATTGAGTCTAATCAAATAATTGATCCACCCGATATTTTAAGACCTAACCTAAAAAATACCGATTCTAACCATAGATTTAATTATATAGAGAAATTTCTATTACTTTACATGCGCGTAAACTATATATAAAAAATTATAAAATTAACAATTATGAAAAAAGTAGCGAAAAATACTAACATTAACTATATATAAAATAATCATTTAAAATTGAAAGTAATGTGAAAAAACAAATTTCAAATGTTTGAAAATTAATTTAAAAAAAAGAAGGATTGCAATCAAGAGGGGGGGAGGTAAAAATTCTGTACATGAAAATGTAATTACTTGATTGTGTATATATATAGTATTTTTCAGGGTATATTGAATGATAAACATCACGTTGCTAAAGTGCTTCTGAGCACTTCGTAAGTTACGAGATTATTCAAAGTGAACTCGTCCATCTGTCCGTTTCGAACGTTTCTTGATTACCAATGAGAACACAACTATTCACTATATATGTATATATAGAGGCCCGTCTTTCTCTCACCCATCAACTATCGAATTTTTCAATTGTTTCAATTATAGAAGCAAACACTTTTGTTCCTATCGGAAATATCCAATTGATCCAATTTCTAGATATTCGATATACAAGATTCAATTTTCAAATCCTCTTAGTAATATAATTTTAATAATTCAATAATTCAATATTTACAATATATCAAATACAGAAATTTAGATATTATAGTAAAAACTCCCTTAATTCGAATTCTCAAGAACATCAAGAAAATTTTTAAAAGAAATTCGACTCTTTACACTGTAAAAAGAAAGGTATACCAATTTAGAACCAATTTTGGTACTAAATCGTAATTTTGTTCTATTTTAAAATACCGAAATCAGCCTTTTTTTAAAAGTGCAAAGTCTATTTTTTAAAACTGTAAAGTCTATTTTTTTAAAGTGTAAAGTTTGTTTCTTTAAATTCAAAAAAAATTTTGTTTAAAAATTCAAAAAAAAAAAAAATAAAGTAGATTAGAATATTCTCTAAGGACTGTGTTATATAAGTGATTAGGAAGAAAAAATGTCGTTACTTCCGGTCCAGGAATGTGTGTATAGGAAAAAGATCTTTCACAAACGTACTTCCGATTGGGGTGCATGCATTCTCTTGAATGGACAAAAGTTTTTCAGGCATACCAACGGGCAGCTTCCCCTTTCGTCTCGAAACTCCCTTTAGGGGGGAACTCCCCACTCTCTCAACAAAGTTCCACCGTATCGGAAGGGGAATCCCTGACAAGCTTTACGAAATCCCCGACTGGCGGCACCACTTTCCGTGGAACGTTAAAACTTGAACATGAGTCACGCGGTCCTCTCGTAAAAGAGATGATAAGTACATAAACACCGCGAGCGTACATATATATTTGTACATCATTTTTTCCTCTAATTTCAATAATTTTTGTCTATATTAGTTTTGGTATTTTAATAACAATTCTTAATGATATTAATTTAAACTTACCTCTTTCTTTCTTTTTTCTTTAAACCAAAAGGATTAATAATAAAAGATTAATTTTTAGATACAAAAAAGGGTGCGGTCTGTTATTCTTTTTTAAGTTGGTAAACAGTTAAGGTCAGGAATTTTTTTTTGTTTAATGGAACATTTATTGTAAAATTGAAAATTCCGAAATTCCATTTGGAGAATATTGTGGTTGATAATAATACAAATGGACGTGGGATCTATAAATACTATTAAGAAGAGGGATCGTACAAGTGTCGTCGAGGAGTATCGAATCTTAAGATCGTTGGCAAAGTGCAAGCGAGCGATTTTAGAAGCAGCATATAAGATTTTGTTTCTCGTTTTTGCGTTCCCTTTGGAGACAGCATCATGGTCTCTCTACTTATACAAGCTGCTACCAAAAGCGCAACTCTCTCTCTCTCTCTCTTGCGTAGAATAGGATTCGCGATTATTAATTTGCTAGCGGCGTTATTTCTGAAATAAGTGATTTAGCTAGAGGGGCACAAGTGGCGAGCAATTCACCGGCCAAACTCTGATTCACCCACACTCCAAAAATATCCAAATAAACGGAGATACGTCTAGTGGTACTTAACTATATAATACACGCATTTACACTCTTCTTTCGCTTCCATAGAATTTCTATTTTTCAATTATTCAAAAAATCAAAATCACTCATCATCATAAAAAAAACAATCCATAATCATTAGTAATTTTTAAAAAACAGATATACCCGAATTTTTCATTGTAATTTGATATTTAGAATAGGATATATTTCTTAAGACGATTTTCAGTTTTACCTTTCTTTATATATATCTCATTACATTTCTACATATATTGTAAATCTCATTTGGCGATGGTTTCAAATGAACACTACCTAGCGGGAGACATATATAAAATCGATTAACAGTGCCTGAATTGTAATAGTAGAATCTTATGTATATGTATAGGAACGTTACGTAAAATTCGATCGAATGTCCGTCGTATAATTTCATTCACAGACAACACGCCTTTGTGATCTAAATGCTTATTGCACACACTACTATATATATATATTTATTTACACACGCTTGGACACAACGATCCTCGACAAGCTTCTTCTTCTTCCTATTTCAAGACCTGAAAACGTCACTCTCTTTCGATCGACTTCACCATCAGACAGAAGTGAAAGCCGCTTCATTGGAAAAGTACGGGTTCACGGGTCACTGCACTTACGGCCGATTGATATTATCATTTGCCCTTAATTTACCCTTTTTTAAACGAAAATCCTACTCTGAAAAAACTATAGTATATACATAAGTATATATACTATTCCTAAATCTAAACCTAGAAGTCTTTTTTCCAGAATTCAGTACTTATGATCCTTGATGGTAAAAATCGCCTATGGTTTTTTTATTTTACAATACAGTAATATAAAAAAGAATTCCATCAAAGTGTCATAAATACCAATTTGCATGATTGACAACATGAGAATAGTGATGTGCTCTGCTCTTTATGTGTATTATATATATATATACTTTTTGTGAGGCAGCCACCCAGAATGAAGATTTTTACTGTGTACTCAAAATGTTTTGATGGCTCGAGTGAGGGCCTTTATTCTCAAGCCGATAACGTTCAGTGTTATATACCTATGGTTGGCGAGAATGCAAAGGCGTGCCGAAACCATAAACTCGAGAGGTTAGCGGTGGTCCCATGCACGTATGTGGCCAAACGCTAATTCGTAGGTAGAAGCGAATGGTTAAATTGGCACTGACCACACATTGACTCGAGTCCACACGCTCGCATAGTTGTCAGTGTAAACGCACGTACGCGAAAGAAGCTTCTATACACATATACACAAACACTTGCATATATAAATATATATATATATATATATATATACAAACACACATATATATCGTGTGTCGTGTAGGTCGTGTGTGCAACAGATGCGCCAGGCACGCGAGCCGCACTTCACGGGACGTGCGGGTCGCGAACTCCGAACCTTCCGGTTCGAATCTCGACCTACAACCCTTCCGAATATTTGGCAACCAGTACTCCAGTGACACCGAAAATTTTCGCTATTTTTTTACCCCTCAAGGTCATTTGTATTTTTGCTTTCTTGTTCAGGAGATTTAGACAAAAAAAAAGGAATTACTTATTTGCTAAGTTGGATTGAAAGGCGAATGATATTGGTACCAAACCGCACAATCAGTAGAATTAAAGTGATACTATCTAGAAACAAGCAAAAATATTAACAATTTGGGATTAAAAGTAAATCAAGCTGATGGTAGCTTCAAATTGTTACTAAGGGTATCAAATTGTTACTATAGGGGTACCAATTTTCGTATAATAAAAATCTTTAGTCTACCAAAAGCAAACAAATCCGCAAATATTTCCCTTCCTACGCATACACGCACCAAACGGCATAAATATTTTTGATCATCCGTGACACTCATCGCGAGGAAAAATAATGCAACTCGATAACAGAGGTCGTAGATTAGGGTCGTTTGAGAAGGCATGTCTTTCGTTGTGCCGCTCAATTTCAAGATTCTTCAAAGGTCGCTTGGACATGTTCCAAAAATTCCGCGGATCATCCGCACATGGATACGACGCAGCGCATATCGTTAGGGATAAAACCCAAAAGCCTCACTTCTCGAAAGGATTTAGACACTATAGAGAAAAAACACTCTAAAGAGGGCCTACTAAGTGCGATTTCAAAGAATATAAATTTCTATATTATCTAAATATACAAAAATACATTTTTCTCTAAATATTCAAATAACTGTAAATAAAAGTAGCGCACAGAGAATTAATTTTCAAACTATATATTCAAAATTTATCCCTTTACTTATATGTATATATATGAATATGCAAAAAAGCATTTCTATATTTTATATAGCGCTTAATTAAAGATTAAAATAACGGTTCTAATAGAATAAAATATTGAAAATCAATAATATATAGGGGGAATTTTGATATTCAGGTCATTGATGCAATGACATGAATGAATATACATATACATACATACATTGCGGTTGAAAATATGAATTGAAAAATTATTAATCGGTTAAATGAAATTTTTACCATCTCTAAATCTCAATTCAAGTAAAAATGGATTAATTTTGAATCAAGACTTCCTTGCCTTAAGGGTTTGCATTTACAATCAAAAGGATGAGAGTAATAAAAAAAGATATAGATTAAGATAGAAGAAGAGGAGAAAAACCCTTGAAGAAAATGGATTCAAATTTTTAAAAAAACCTCTCATTTTCTAAACATTTACCAAATCGGTAGGAATTTTTCTAACACTAAAAATTCTATTTCGCTTTTTTTTAAATAGTATTTTATACTTTATTTTACACTTACTGACACGCGCTTATATATATCCGCGCATATGAATATAAATTTATGTTCGACAATATGCAATTATTGCAGACAGATACCGCAGCTACTTTACATGATTAGCAGATACATCCACCAAGCAAGGAGTTTAGTAACCAGCCGTGTGCGAGCAATTATCCAGGAAACATAATTTACGCGAATACGAGAAGTACGCGGGACTCTCGGCGCGCACATAACAGACCAAACAAACCTCGTGCGGTATTATACAATCTATATATGTATATATAGGCCCTACTAGTGTGTCTCTCTATATATATATGATAGACACATACTGTCGTTTATATATACGTTGAACACCGCGTTGTGTCAAGTAACAGCTATTGA
The DNA here is from genome assembly GCA_032872475.1 of Leptopilina myrica (nomen nudum). Lineage (NCBI taxonomy): Eukaryota > Metazoa > Arthropoda > Insecta > Hymenoptera > Figitidae > Leptopilina > Leptopilina myrica (nomen nudum). Next base: position 22,430,305 of record CM065467.1, on the reverse strand, counting down.
AAATCGTTAAATCATGAATAGTCATCGTAGCGCCAATTAGCGCCCAGTCTCAAATGAATATTCACGCGAGCGGCAGACCGTCTATTCGACCGCCAACATCATAGTCACGCGAACACAACTCACAAAACCTAAAACCTTTAGGCAATTCTTTTTTTGACATACAATTCTTTTTTTCCATATTATCTTATATTGCTATTCATATCTTCGCTTTTGTAATTGGCTCTCAATTCACTCATTCGGATAATTCATTAATTGAAATTAATTTCTTGCGACTAATACCTAATTAATAAATTAATCGTATAATTATAATTTGCTATCGTAGTTGATTAATTAATTAATTGTATAATTATAATCAAGTATCGTAGTTGTATAATTAATTATTTAATTGTAAATATAATTAATTTTTCAACTGTAAATATAATTAATTTTTTAATTGTATACTTAATTTTTCAATTGTATAATTAATTATTAATTTGTAATTTGTAATTTCTAATTTCTATCTTACTAATTATCTTGAATAAAAAGAATTATCACATATAATGTAGAAATTGAAATAAATGGAAGAGATTCGAAAATATGTTGTTGATTCCAAGTAAATATATATAAATACAGATCAACGATCTGTCGAAATATGTGCGCACCAACGGAAATGAGAAATTGATAACTTACAGGAAGCTGGTGGCAAACTTTCCTTTTTTTCATATTTGATAAATTACCATCAGCGTGGCAGGATAGACGATAATTTATATCAAATTTTATTGTTGGAACCAAATCGAGGAATTTTAATACAAAGATGTGATTCAATTTCGTAGAAACAGACCCAATATAATTTCCTATAACAGTGCGTACAAAATATAAAAATAAATATTAATAGAAAACTCTCCCAAATTTTTTCCAAACCAATCACTGTGTATATATATAAATTTTACATCCACACCAAGGATAGATATTGAAGTTTATTTTTCGAGACATTGATCAATTTATATTTTATAAGTGACTCATGTCATTTCGCATATCGAAATCATCTATATTCAATTATAACGGTTGCGGCTATAATGTAGAAAACGAATAACATGGAAAGAAAAAAAGAAGAAGAAGAAGAGAGGTAATAAATAGAAGCATTATAAAGATCGATTCGAAGAAATTCATCATTAACGGAAACGGTTTCTTATTTGCCTTTTGCTAGTGTTACACAGAATCATCCGGATGTGACACATCAACATATGCAGGCAACCTAAAATTATACCAATTACCATCCATTAACACGTTCATGATAGATTCTTTTCTCGATCCATATCTCTAAATATTAAGCACACCATTCTTATACATTCGTCACATAAATCACAATCATTTTCGAATAGATTTTAATCATCTTGAATTAAAAATACAAAAGACATATACATGCGAGTTGAAATTGTAAAAATAATCGAAAATATAAATTGAAAATTAACGAATTGAAAACTATTCGAATAACGAATTGAAAATACGATTCGAAAAAAAACTGAAGATAAAAAAGAGGAAAAATAAAATCAAAAAACATATTTCAAAATTGGGTCAAATTTTCTAATATGTATTTTGTATTCGAGACTGTTTGCTAAAAATGGATCATCATATTGACGATGGACTGAATATATGAAGGAGGTACAAAATTGAAAAAAAATATTGCGCATCGACTATATAAGAGCGCGCGGGATTTTTTAAATTGTATCTATTGGCTCGAAGCGATTGAAAGTAATTGAATGAAGCGGTCGGTTATTTACGAACGTTTAAGCCGAGCCAACTATCTGTCCATTCATTCGTCTGTCCCTTCATTCATTCATCATTCACTCGGGCCGCGTGTACGGTTGCTGCATGTATATCAGTAGTAAAGGCCCATTCAATTGATCGGTGATTGTCTAAATTATAAGATTGCCATACAATGGCTCTCATCTCGACCTATTGGGGTCCCGTTCGCTGTTGCGTCATCACTTTAGAGGACCGGATCGTAAGCACCAACACGCAATTACTATATAGGTAATATCCAACAAAATCCAACGTGAATTAAACATATTAATTTCCATTAAACTCGAAAAAATGCCTATATACAATAAAATAAAACAAAAATAAACCCTTCCTTATAATCAAAACCAGTTATACCCCGAAATAACTGATTAATTTTAGTTTATATACGAAAACTCTATAGACAGCTCTAGCATCTTACAGCGCGAATCGAACGTGTCGTCCCTCTTATTCCTGCGAATAACAATTATTATATTCTGTCCTGACAGTTCTATACTTACAAATAACCCGCCGCACTCCTTAAACCAATGTATAAAATTAATCAAAGTTTTCACTCAGGCGGAATAATTTATTGTATTATGAAGCTTTTCAGAACGTTGTTTCAAAATATAATCACTAATTCATAAATTCGATCAATTTTCAAATATAGAATTAAAAAATCACTCCTTTCAACAAAGCGATAAATTTTCAGCTAGGTTGGATCCATATTTTTAAAAATAGAAGTAAAAAATTTTGAACAACACTAAATATTTCAATTTTTTAATACTGAATACTTTATAGAACTTCTTTTTCTACAAAAAAAATGTTTGAAAAGCGCTAAACATTGACGAAAATCCGATTGGTGGAAAATGAGAATATATATATATGTATATATATTTAATCAGGACTAGAAATGCACTGCCTTGAAACAGGCTTAATTAGTGTCTCCTACAAAATAGGATAATGCCTTCAACTCGTATGGCCATTTCGTGTCCGGTTAACTTATGCTGGCCCGCAAAATCAGTTTACCAATCAGTGAAAAGTTCCTTCAATTCTAACTGAATCAGTCTGCTTCCGGACAAAACTTCATCGCTAAATGCATGTAGGAAAGCCTTAAGCTTCGAAATGTGAAACCATCGTCACTCCTATTACATTATACCTTCTCTAATATAATACCCTCGGACTAAATGCACTTTGTATGTTACACGCAACGTATTTATGCGTTTTATGCTCGATTATTTTCGCAAGAGAAACACTTCTTAACACTGAAAAGTAAATCTAAGTTTCAATACGCACTTTTGACTGGAATATTTGGATTAGAACCCTTCTTCACTGAATCTTTCCTCTTAGGCGGGTATTATTTCAAAATTAGCCCTCAATTTCGGAAATTAAATTTCTAATTTAAAAATTTTTCAAAACAGATTTTTAAACATTTTTTTTTAATTTAAAAAAATTTTATGTTAGCTGTTAATTTTTTCAACATATCAAATTATAATTTTTGGACCTTAATTCAACATTCTATATTGGTAGTAAACGAAAAAAATGTTTATAACTTAAAAATTTTATTTCCGAAATAAGGTACACCAAGTAGTTTTCAGCTTCATTATATTAAAAGTCCTAAAATTGACCTAGGTTAAAAAATGTTATTTTCTCTTAGAATTATATACGATCAGGTAAAAATAAGTGATTTGCACCCAAAAAAGGGAAAAATCGCTTATTTTTAAGTGCGAAAAAAATATGGACGACTTTTGACACATTGCGAGTGAATTTTTACTTATTCAGATTTAGAGAGTAAACACTAAATTGCCCTGCTATATAGTTAAAATCAATTTCCCTTTTTCTACACTTGTAAACATGAATTACGAGTGTAAATTAAAACAGTATTATATATATATACAAAAAGCAAAGACTGAAAATTGATTGCAAAAATAAATTTTTCATTTACTAAATTACAAAGCATAATTGAAAAATATTTTTCGATCACTAATTGTTCTTGGTCACGTACATACATGCATATGTATATATTTTCATATACACATTTATGTTTGTTACATACATATAAACATATAATATACATATATGTTTATATATGTTTATTACATTTATGTTTATATACCTACAGATCTATGCATGTATGTACGTAATGTCACACGAACAATGCAGATGGAAAATGTTGTCTTTCTATTTGGGGGTTGACTTTTGTCCATTGGAAATGGGTCTTTAAAAGCCGATTTCAAACGTGCTCGCAATCGACAATTGTTTCCGAGATCTGTGCGTGCAACAATTACTTGCATTATTTTCTGTCCATTCATAATTACAGTTATCGTATCACAGAGTGCTATTTAAGCGAGTTTATACACCGGATAATATTATTGGAAAACAATGGACAATTCTCGTATACAGTTTCAAGCCCAAAAGGCCTTTGGTGAAATAACCTTTCGCCAAAGGGGGGAGTTACCATATTATATGTAGTATACACAGATGGTAGCACTATATACCTCTTTGGGGGAAACAGGTGCATCATTGTTTCCACGCCTGCGTGGCGGGAGAATTATACATCCAATAACTGACAATTCAGATCTGTCTCCTCTTAATAATAAGAATTTCCCTTCATCTTAATTTCCTCTTAATTCCCCCCCAAAAAAACACTAATTCTTTAGACCCAAAAAAATGAGAATCTTTATGTGAAACATTAATTAATTAATTTATTTATTTGCGGAGAAAAAAGACGAAGAAGAAGAAGCGATTGAATAAATATTGGATTAAAGTTGGCAATAATATTCTTTCCTTTCATTATTCGAATCAAGACACAAAAAGATGACGAGAGAGGGGAATGAGAATGTTTTGCGCAAGTTACTCTTTGCGAAACGCTTTCAATTAAAGCGCTTTCTAATTGTAACTCTTTGCGATAATTAGAATCAAACTATCATATATATATATACAAACAGAAATCTTGTGTTGGTGTTATTGCTATCGTCCCAAAAAGTTTTATGCGTGAGAGTCAATTTTTCTTCTATAGTGTGGGTGAGTTTTAGAACATTCTATCGTAATGTTCTCGGGTCTTTTTACGCACACAGAGAGACGTAGATACGGGTTATTAAGCAACGCCGTTCACACGTTCACCCCTTCTTTACCTTTTCTCTCTCTCACTCTCTTTCTCTCTTTTCGAACGTCTGTGGCTTCGTTCCACCGGCAATGCAAATGGGGTCGTAAAAGATGAAGGCAATACCTCAAAGTGAGACGAAAGAATAGCAAAAGCCCAAGGAGAAAAAAAGACCATGAGGTTTTTTTTTCCTGTAAGCGCACAAATCACTAATTCATGGCCTTGGACATATACATTTCGGACACATGCGGACAATGGAATCGTTTCTTGGCTTCTCTGATAAGAAATTGTAACACCTGAAGCGTACTTCCGTTTCTAAATATAGGTGTTTAAAAAAATTTTTTTTTTAAAATATATTTCTGTAAATATTTTTTAAAAAACAATTTTTTTCCGGATATTTTTCAAATCTTTTTAAAAAAATATTTTTTTCTGGATAATTTTCCAAATAGTTTTTGTTCGCTTAATTCTCTATTGAATCGCAAAGCGAAATTTGTAATTTCGAAAACAGGAATATTTCTGTGTATCAAAGACTCGTTGTCCCTTCCGGTGAATCTGTACGGTTATGATTCGGTGTCGTCTTAATGACTTCGAGGCATAGCGTCTCTGTGCATCGTTTCCTGCTTCCGGTGTCGCGACGCTGAGCTCTTCTTATCTTAACGACATTTGCGGGTCTTCTCTTGTTTTTCGGTTTCCGAAATGCATAAACTATTATTATTATTATTATTATTCGAATGAAATGAGAAATAAAAACCTAGAGAGAATATTTATACCAAAAAAAGTTGATTGTAGAAAAAATCTAAATTTCGCAGCTACAACCAAACTTTCTTCCTATATATATGCCACCAAAGAATTAAAGTTCTATAACCGAACCTAAAAAGGTTTGGTTACCTTTCCAGTTTGTGTTTATTTACAAAAGCTTAAAAATTACACAAAAAAAAACTCGTTTGCAATTCTCATCCCCACGTTCCATAAGGGGGCTTAAAAATTCAGAAATAATAGTCGCGTAACTAAATTGGAGAAATCGGACCAATCGCGAGAGTCATGGTTGAAAACGGACATATATCAAATAGTTGGGTATACTAGCTCAGAAAAGGGCGATTTTTTTTTCGCCAAGCAAAAGAAGGGTGACGAGGGTTGTGCCCTGTACACGTCTAATTTTAACGACACCCGATATGCAGATCTGCTCGCAGCACGACAGGATCTATGCAAATTGTGAACGGTGCGCCACGGTTTATATGGTACATATGAGGTACGCCAAAGGACCAACTGGGAATAGTGAGTGAGGGAAAAAAAGCAGCGCGCGAGAGGATGAGAGAGAGAAAGAGAAAACACTATTGAAAAAAAAGAATTGGCCGCTGAAAACTGGTTCTCGCCAGAGAGCACGTCTGAATGCTCAGCTGTATACATCAAGAGACGAAAATCCAGACACGTAACTCACACTTGCTTAAATGTGAATCTGTATATGAATCTGTATATGAATCTGTATATGAATCTATATATGAATCCATATACATATAAATATATATATATACCAATATGTACACGGATTCACCACATTGTATCCACACATGTATATAAATACAACACTCTCGGTATTATTATACCTGTCTCGATAATATATCGGCTTCTTCGCTCTTTATACATTTTATTATGGATCAGCCTTTTGTAAAACACGCTTAAGGGATGCACACGGTGGACGCACGTATGGACAAGCAATAATGTAACCTCAATTTCTAAGACTGATCAGCGTGTGAACTTTATCTAATAAATATGCACCCCTTGACCCATCGTTTTCTCTCTCAAACCATTCTAGAGTCGTTTTTTTTTCTCAAAAATATATCACAATGCCTCCTTCTAATAAAACATTCTCATTGGAATTTTAAATTATTAAAAAAAGAAAATCGAACGAGCACTGTGAAAAAAGAGATTTAGTGCTGCTTGACTTCATCTAATTTTACGGTCGATTGATGCAAAATCACTTACATAGTGTTATGCTAACCAAACAAAATTATTGGGGGTACTAAACCAAACTATATTTAAAATTATTTGGGTTCTAAACCAAACTATACAAAATTATTTTGGAACTAAACCAAACTATTTAAAATTATTTGGGTTCTAAACCAAACTATATAAAAATTACTTAATCACCAAACCAAAGCAAACAAGATTATTTGGTTTTTGAATCAAACAAAATTATTTGGTTAACAAACCAGACTATACAAAATTATTTAATCAAGCAAAATTGTTTGCCTTTCATAAACCAAACTAAAAAAAATTAATTAGTTACCAATCTGAACAAAATTAGTTGGTTACCAAACGAAGCAAAATTATTTGCCTTCCAAACCAAATCAAACAAAATTAATTAGTTACCAAACCAAACAAAATTAGTTGGTTACCAAACGAAGCAAAATTATTTGGTTATTAAGTCAAACAAAATTATTTGGCTTCCAAACTAAATCAAACAAAATTATGTGGCTTCTAAACTAAATCGAACCAAGTAAAATTAATTAGTTACCAAACTAAACAATATTATTTGGTTACCGAATCAAAGCAAACAAAATTATTTAGTTACACAAGAAAAAGAAGAGGAAGAAGAAAACGATGAAGAAGAAGTAAAAAAACAGTAAAAGAAGAACAAGAACTAAAAGAAAAGTAGAAGAGAAAAGGAAGTAGGAGTTGAAGAAGCATCGAAAGCAAAAGAAGAAAAAGAAGCAGAAGCGGTAGAAGGATCAAAAGAAGAAAACAGGAAACAGAAAACCGTCTCGTCAAGACCGCATGCATATACACGAATGTGTGACTCGCAAAATGAAGAGAGTAACCTTCGTAGAAAAGTAAAATTATTCAAAGTGAAAAATACTTCCGAGTCCTTGACCCGCGAAGGAGGTAACTGGGACCTCGGGAGTGCCGGAGCCACTTCAAAGTCTCGCGCTAATTGGATTTACAACGACTCCTGCGCTTAAAGCTCCGTTTTCTCCTCACCTCTTTTACGAGAGAAGTTTCGAGTATATATATAGTCAAATAATATATCAGAGAGGGACAGAAAATCAAGAAGGGACAGTAGTGTTCAACGAATAATCACCAGTCAAGTGAGCTACACGATTTTTTCCCTCTCTCTCTCTCTCTCTCTTATTCGAACCGCATCCCTTTAAATACTTCTGTCCCACAAAAAGTTATATTACCATTAGAACTCTCCCTTTTTAAAAATTCTGTCGCGCGCATCCTTTTCCCAGGATCCGATTTTGTTCGCGTGAACGCGCCCGCTTAAGAGGCCTGGTTTCCTTCACGGAAACCTGTTTCACAGGGGGGTGCATATTGATGGAGCTTTTCGGAAGATGGGATGTGAAACTTAAGGGGGGAGGGGGTACACAGTAAGTCTATGTAAAACCGATAATCCCTAACCGTCTTTACGACGTTAAATTGATACGTCGAGGAGAATCTTTCTCTCTCTCTCTCTCTTGGAATGAAACCAACCTGACATCGAGCTTATCTATATATATGTACGGTTCAAAGGGATCAGAACAACAGTGACAAGATGAAAAAAGAAAAAAGAATTTTAAAGAACACTGAGTGTTTATTTAGTATTTTCACACTCGGATGTGAAAAAACAAAAATTGATAAAAAATATTAATTTTATAGAGAATTGTATAATATTTCTCCAAATTAACACCTTTAAAAAAAGTCTTTCCAATTTCTAGAAACATATCAGTGCGCGATTGAATATTAATCCCACAGTTTTTTAAAAGTAATCCAATTGATACCAAAGTGGATCAAATTGAACCCAAAACTCCCTCAATGAAATATATGGTGAACCATTTAAAATAAACGATTGGTGGAAAATTTTCGGTTCACAAGGAGGGGGTAGAATCACATGAGGAGAAAGAGTATAGTGTATATAACTGCCTGATGCATTCGGACGCGTGATTATGGCACGGAGGTCAGAAAGGATTTATGCCTCACTGCCCAGCCGTCATTACAAATGTATCTTTCTTACAGATCATGAAAATAAAAAGTTCGATGAGTGTGTACTCGCCTTCATAAATATAGAAATACAAAGTTTCGATTTATTTATTTTTCAAATGAAAAAAAAAATTTTGTCAGCTTCATTCTTTAAAAACAATTATTTAACATTGTTATTGAAATTATTCTATCCATCACAATAAGATAATATTTTACTGTCATTCCTCGAATATTTTACTCAAAATAATAAAGAATATTTCATTGCGCCATTCCTTGGAATATCATCGTCGTTATTCCATATATAGGGACATCCAAATAATGAAAAATTTTAATACTTTTGAAAAATATCTCATTGACATTCTGCTGGAATATCATCCGTTATTACCTTTGGGACATCCAGATAATCTTAACATTTTTGAAAAATATTTATAAAACATTCTGATCACATAGTTTTCCTGAAAGTATCAAATTGATACTAAAGTGGATCAAATTGATGCCAAGAATCTGGATCAATTTTTTATTTGATCCACATTTTTTAGTATCAATTCGTTCGATTACGCTTAAAATTAAAATTTTGTTTTGAAAATTTAATTATTAATTATTGAAGGAAGCTTAATGTAGTTTAAGTTTTTTGTATCATATAGGCTTCGAAAGGGTTACTTCATCTTTACAGTAATAAAAAAAATTCCCCATCTATATTGAAATTAACCGCAGCAATTTTTTTTTCATTCAATAACATATTTTTTTAAACTCTTTAACAAAGATACATTTTGTCGCGCGATGACTAATTGGCGTTACCGCGAAGATTATTTGTGCGGAATTTAGTGAAGGAAATATTGGTATTGTTGAATAAATGCACATAAAAAAAAATCCTCGAAGCTATATACGCTATATACATATATTGTATGTATGCAATTGAATGGGATCGGGTTAAAAAAAAAAGAAGAAAAAAAAGTGGCGATAAAGTTTAACGCCGGAGTTTGTGCATTTCCGCACATCGTTTTGCGATTCATAGGTGGATATTGCGTGATGTCTCGTAGGATTTTGTTTTCATTCGAGGGTTGGGAGAGGCGAGGCACATACATAAGCGATCAAAACGAAAGCGAACGAGGTGGGAATAGAGGGTTGGAGTGAGAGCGAGAGAGAAAGAAGGAAAGAGAGGAAGAAGAAAAAAAAGGGCTAAAGCACGTGGTATGCACCGACAGGACGCTCGTTTCTACCCCATTTGTATCTATGCACATGACATTCATTCGCTTTTTAAAAAAATGTAACTTGAATACGAATTAATGACTATCTTTCTTTTTTTTTGCCTTTTCAAATATATAAAAACAGGGGAGAATGTATATAATTAGCCGCACATTTCTTTAATTTTTAAAAAGTTATTTTATTAAATCTTTTTTCACCCATTATTCTTATTGTTCGAATGTATTATTTTTTACACATTGTATACTTTTGTGAATTGTTTTCTTATATTTTAAATGTCAACATAATTTTTTTTCCAGTTTTCTTGAATTTAAATTAATTCCAACATTGTTCACTATTGAAAATATCAAACTATTGATATCAAAAATATCAATCAACGGATTGAGACCAAAAAAGTGGATCAAATAAATTGATCTAAATTTTTCTAATCAATTTGGTGTTAATTTGATTCTTTCAAGAAACACTGTTAACTATTTTGAAAATATCAAACTATTGATATAAAAAATATCAATCAACGGATTGACAGCAAAAAATTGAATCAAATTAGATAAGTTGATCTAAATTTTCCCAATCAATTTGATCCAATTTGGTGTCAATTTGATTCATTCAAAAAAACCGCGAATGTACGGAACAAATTGCTACGAAAAATTAAAATCATTGCTTTGATCCACATTCTTGCTATCGATTTTGATACTTTCAAGGTTGATACTTAAAAAAAAATACTTTTGAACTTAACAGAGTAAAAAACTAAAAAATAAGTATATAAAAATATTGCTCGAAAGAAAAAAAGGAACTATTTTCTATATATCTTATGAATGATTAAATCTTCTCCTTCTCGCTAAAGCCGGTTGATTACTGTTGTTTGAATACAAGGAATTTCACCCTCGGAATGAGTCGCGTCGCGTGGGTGTGAGAGTGAGAGAAAAGCGCAGGAACTTAGTTCCTTGGGGTTGGAAATCTCAGCAGGAGAATATTCTCACGTAGGTGGAATCGGGTAATTTCAAATCACACTTATTTCATTTCTCCCTATATGTCATGTCGCGATTTTCCATATAGAATTGCAATGGGGACCACACGCAACGAGTATATATAAGTGACGAAACGAGCAACACGTACACATATATAAATAAATATATATACATACATGTATATATATATGCGATGTACACTATTTGAAACCCCGTGGACACGTGTAAGCCGTTCTAGAAAGCAAATTTATTTAACGACAGATCTTTTCGCCTCACCAAAGTCGCACTCTTGAACGACAAATAAATCATGACTACAGTTTTTTTGTTTTTCAAAATACTCATTCATCTTTCAAAAAATTATTCTCTACAAGTGCATGTACATTAGAATTTTTAAAATTGACACTGTTAACTTAAAAGTATCAAATGGCAATGAATTAATACCAAAAATGCGGATCAAATAAAAATTCAAGAAAACTGCGTGTGGTCAATGACATAAAATTTGAATTTTAGGTTTGAATTATAATATCCCAAGGAAACTGCGTACTAAATTCAAAAACTAGTGGAAAAATCGCTTGGGGACCCAAAATTTGTCTACATTTAGAAATCAAAAATTTTTACCTCAAACGAACGTTCCACAGATAAATGTACAACTATATATAATAGCTACTCTATATATGCTATATATGTGTGAATCAGTTTAAAAACGATAATTTGATGACTCGCAGGAAAAGAGTAATTTCACGTTTTTTTTATAACAAAAAAAAGTGTCATTATGTTAGATTTTACGTAAGACTTTAATTCGATTCGTTGGTATATGACTCTTTTTTTTTAATTTTATAATTCTGATAACAGGTTCCATAAATTCCGTAGCACTCTCTCTTTCTCTCTTATATTGTTGGCACAATTTTCAAAAGACCTCGTTTCAGTTTTCGAAAAAAAGAACTTGTTCGCGAAAATCGTCAGCCGAACGCGCGCGCACGTAATCGGACAAACACTATTATCGAAAGTTTACCCTAAGAGATATTGCATCTTTTGATAACATATTTGACTCACATTTTTTTTGCTTCTTTTATTCTTCTTCATTTATTTCCATTTTGTAATATCAGATTTTCTAAATTTACATCATCGTCTGTATATTTGTATTGCTTTTGATAACACTAATATTATCACAGAGCGCAGGTAAATTTAAAATTAATTTATACGCGCGAATTATGTATATTCCGAATAGAAATATAAGAATTGTGTTTTTATTTTTAAAATAATTAGAGTGGGGGGAGACTAGGTCCTAAGAGTGGGAACCTCTTTAGAACCCGCACTTAGAAACTGACCTAGGATTCTAAAAATTTTACTAGTGGAAAATTTTATTAACTTTTTTTATTTCTTTTCAAAAGACTACTTTGAGTCCTGGGTAGGGCTCTTAGGTCCTAATAATTTTAGTACAAAGGGGTAAATGGAAACTATTTAGAAAATATTTAAGAAATATTTCAAACTGGTTTCTTTTCAGTATACTAAAAAACGAAAAGATCTGGTTAAAGGAATCGGCTTTTAATTCGAATTGAGTAGGAGGGAATGAAAAGAACAAGAAAAATGGAAAGAGAGGGAAGAAAAATTAAGAGAGAGAAGTAAAAGAACAAGAAAAATAAAAAGAGAGAAAAGATCAGAAGGCAAGAGTAAATAGCCAAGGTACGCGACAAATCCTTAGATAGTATCATATGTTTCATATATATACGTACGTCTCGAGGATACAAGTAGTATAAACACAAACACATGTGTTACGTGTGTTTATATCTATATTATGTGGACGGGAGGCGTGGTTTAAAAAAAGGGGGCGGAGCCGGTGGCACTCACACCCCACCTCCACGTACCTCAGAGGCATCGAACTCAGAACCGCGGATCGCCCGAGTCCTTTACCAACACACTTTAAGCACTTTAACTCCGCTCGCCGTGGAAGACGGTCGGTTATCGGAGGCGTGCGCGAGCACGAGAGTGACGGATACCAACAGGAAAGAAAGAAAGAAAGGGACGAAGGAAAAGGAGAAAAAAAGAAGAAGAAGAAGAAGAGTTTGATATCAACGCGAGTTGCGCGCAGGTGGAAGGGGGATCACATCCTCTCTCTCTCTCTCTTTCGCTCTCTACATCTCTCCTTTAAAAATAAGAGGGGAGGAGAGTGCATTCTTCGTCTCTCGATAATTTTCTACTGTTTCTGACCGAAACATCTCTCACATGTGCATGTGTGAGATTCTCTCTCTCTCTCTCTCCTTGTGTATGTGTTTGTGTGCAGTATTCGTATAACAAACTGACGTGATTCCAGTTTGGTATTATTACCGGGAATGGCAATCGACGTTGACAACTCGTGGGACATACCGCGTTTCATTCGATACACTCTTTTTTTTATCATCGCTCTGGGAAAGTGAGTGTATGTGAATGTGTGTGTGTTGACTTTTAGTTTGTTTTATTTTTACTTCTCCAGTGCAAACATGAAATTTGACTGTAAAAAAATACCAAACTCCAAAAAGAGAGGAAAGATGTTGGATTGCATGATGCACAATTTACACATCATTTCCGAAAAGGTAATTTTTCAAAACACTTCAAATATTTAATAATATTATTTTTAACAAACTAAAATTTTTACCGTAGTTACATTACGATCTTATCTTTTCCCCTATTTTTTTCTTCTGCGAACTTTTACCCCTAGAAGCTTGTTTCTAAAAAACGTTTTTTTTTTTGACAACGTTTTTCAAATTTCAAAGTAGGTCAAATCACTAAAAATTAGAAATAGTTCAATACTAAAAAAAAAAATTTCAAAACAATCGCATTTGATACAAAGCCTTCTTAATCAATCCAACACAGTTTTTCAACGAAAAATTCAAATTGACACCAATCTGCGGATCAAAATTAACGCCAACAATTTTGGATCAATTTTTAATTCCTTCACAATTCGATACCTTAAAGTTAACAGTCTAAATAAGTAAATTTTTCCCAGTGCCTATACCAAAAACGTAAATATTTAAAAAGAAAACTAACTTAAGGAAGAAGAAAATAGAACAGCACCGGAAATATCATAGATTTTGTCATTAATGATAGAAAACACACGTTCCAACGATCTTTTAGAGAGAGAGTAAAAAATAAAAAATGGGGGGGATGGGATATTCAAAAGCCTCAATACAGAAGCAATGCACAGTCTATATAGTCACTGCACCGAATCACAGCGGGAGCGCCATAAAAATATTTTTAGATATACCAAGTCCTCTTTCTTCCACTGCTCCTTAACAGCTTGAAAAAGGGTGCGCGGGGGATCATAAAAAAAACGATTCAATGAGAATGCGACAGAAATAATATATCTCAAGACGAATCAGACAAAAAACTTCGATAAATAGAAGAGGAAATGATTCGATTTTCAAATTGAATAGTTACGTGAAATCGATAAATCAATCAACAAAGAAAAAAAGATTCTATCGATAAAACATTAATAATATTTCTCTCCAAGTTCCAAAAAAGGAAATTCGTCACCTGTATCTTTTTCCTCTCCCCCGCCACCTTGTTCCTAAAAAGTAGGTGGAGCTGGAAGTAGAAGAAAGATATTTAAAAAAATTTTAATTTCCTCAAAAACTTTGTTATTTTGCTTCCTTTCTTTATTCCATGTCATTGAGATGATTAAGACCATGTGTGTTTGTATGCGTGTTGGAAGAGTCTGGGCGTCGTTTCTTCGATTCTTGACATATCCTATTTCGAGATACTTCAGTTTACGATTTTTTTCCTTTCTTTTATTGCTTTCTGTTTTCCGAGAAAATTGTCTGGAATGTGTCAATATTCTTATACTGAAAGTCTTCTACTTTTCAAGGGCCTTTAGAGGAAGTTTTTTCTAAACTTCTTATTTTAAACTAAACAATTCAGATTTAGCCCAATCAAAGTTTCGTCAAATTTAAAAAAAAAATTCAATCTACTTTTATTTTGAAAATTTAATCAACTTAAAGCGAATATTAAAAATAAAAGTAATTTTCCAGATGATTTCTTTGATAATTTTCCAAAATCTACTAAATTGAATCAATTAATAACAATAGTTTTTTAAAACTAAATCATTGTATAAATTTACATTTGAACAAATAATTTAAGAAAGTAAAAACAATTATACTTAATAAAAAAAAATTTTTAAATAATTAACATTTTTTGAGAAAATTAAAAAGTATAAAAATTCTTTTTTATTATATTATTATATTTAACAATTATATTTATATTTGTTTATTGGTATAAACAATTAAATAAATTTTGTTGAATAAAAAAAATTATTTCCCTTTCCTAAAAGAATTGCCACTAATAAAAAAAATATACCATTTGCCTACTTTTGAAACACCCGGTACGTAATGTTTTTATTTTTTTAAATAATCAATTCAAAAAGCTTTAAAAAATGTCTTTCATTTCAATTTTTATTTCATTTTTCAACCACGATTTGACTATGAATACTAAACACGAATCAGACCAAAAAAGAATGATCAAAAACGAATACAAACCAAAAATCACATACCGGGTGTTCAAAAAGTACAAAAACGTAATTTTTCCATTTAATTCCGTTATTTATATCTCGATCATAATTTTCATTCTCAAAATTTCCTCCCGAGGTATTTTTTCCCAAGGCTGAACGATTAATAAATTAAAATCAAAAATAAAAAAAGAAAGAAACCCTATTTGATAATCATTACATCATAAGCGAACGATATCTTTGGTCGATCTTATCTTTACGATCCGTGAATCTGCAGATGTGCTGGTTCAGTTTTTTTTTTAAACAGAATTTTTTTTTATCATTGATTTCTCTGTTCTTATAAGCGTTAGCCGGTGGAAAAAAATTTACCTGACAACAATATCATCTGCTTTGGAAAAATGTTGGGTGCCCTTTCTTTCATTTTTTTTTGTTCCGAGTGTATTTCTTCGATCGCATTGTTTCCAATTTTCACGTGCAATTGATCACGAATGGCGAAAAAAAATTCATAAGATCGATCATATACAATTCTCACTCTTCTTTATATAATAAGCTTTAGTTGCCAATCGTTTTCGAATGAGATTTGTCGATAGCTTTTGTAATAACTAAAAAGGGACTCGCAAGTGCCGAGTCACGCCTTGACAAACAGGGATGTCAAACAGATGTCTCGCTCCAGTATTCAGACCATGTTTCCTTCAAAGATGAGTTCTCGCTCATTCTTCAAAAACACATTTCCTGTCTCTTATGTATATGAGAATATGAAGAAAAAAAATTATTCTTTCTTTGATAATTAAATTTGTTTCAGATGTTAATTCTTTCTTCTTCTTCTTCTTCTTCTTCTCCTGCTTTCAATAATCATAAATGTAAACTTATTACAATCTTATTCAGTTGAAAGAATAATATAATTTCAATAATTCAATCGAACGGTAAATTCTTAATCGTTTGTTAAATTAACAATATTAATAATAAATTTATTTTCTCGTCTGACTTCAATTTATGAATAACTAAAGGGACATTTGTCTTCTGGAAAATTTTATTTTGACCCTTGAGAAGATGAAATTAGTCATCGAACCAGACACGGTTTTATATATAAATTAAAACAAAATTTGTCCATCACATTCACCTCGGTGAAAAAAGAGTTGATTTTCCAGTAAATCGAGAAATGGAAAAGAAAAATGTAGAAAAAAAATATAAATATATCCGTGTGCCACCTCATCCCCTTTTGTCAGTGCGTATGATTGGCTGTCGGCATCGTGCCGTTCGTTCGCTTCGTTTTGGTCATTTCGCTCGGTCAGTTTATAGGGGATTTGACACGGACACGCGACACGTTCAGCTTTGCACCTGACGCTCGATCGTCAGTGGTTTTCACGGTCACTTAAAAAAAAAAAGAATCTCTTTTCAATCAATATACACATATCGAAAAAAAATTCCATTCTTTTCCAATCGAATAAAAATTATAATTTTCAAATAAAATATTAATAATGAAAGTTATAATTTTTAGTTTTTATCAAATAAGGATAAAAATATTTTAAAAAGTAAAAAATTTAGGAAAATTTCAAACAATTAAAAATTTTTTTTTAATTTTAAACAATTTCAAATAATTTTGAACGATTTTTTAAAAATTTCAAACAATTTCAAACAATTTAAATTTCTTTTTAATTTTAAACAATTTCAAATAATTTAAAACAATTTTTTAAGAATTTAAAACAATTTCAAACAATTTAAAAAAATTTTTAACAATTTGAAACAATTTAACAACATTTTTTAAAATGTTTAACACTTTCAAACAATTTAACAAAATTTTAAACAATTAGAAAAAAGTTACGAATAAATAAAAATTGATGGAAAAAATTAGAAACAGCCGTATTTTCGCTTTTGAACCGTGAACAAGTAAACAGAAAGAGCGTGACTCAATGGTGGAAATGAATTAAATAAACGATGACAAAGAATGGTTTATACAATATTAATAAATTTATTATGAAGAATTAGAGATTATGTTTGATGACGAATTAAAAAAAGAACAATGATGAAAGCATGGTTAAGTGTATGAATTAGAAAACGGAGGCAATGTTTGTTTTAAATTAAAGGCAACGATGTGCTTAGTAGTAGAGGTCTCTCGAAGTTTTCTGGCCACCGGCTCTCTCTCTCTCACAAGGATCATTTTTCATGACGCGCCATTCCGAGATAAAACTCCCTTTACCTCCCGGCAACGGATATCAATCAGTACCGTACATACGACTGTTAAAGCGAAAACAATACCAGTAGTTAAAATCGTATATATATATATATATTTAAAGTGAGAATGAATCAAAAAAGAAAAGAAACGATAACTATTTATATTGTTTAATGTTTGATTTCGTCATGTTATGCGTGTCAACGTGCTCTACAGATAAAAATAAATTCTTATCACCCCCACAATGGTAAATAATTAGCTTTTTTACAGTGAATTTTACATTTTAACTTATGCTATATGTAAACATTTCAATTTATACTCAAAAATTAATATTTTATGCTGTAAATTTAATATTTTATCTTATACTACATAAAATTTTAATTTACACTCAAAAAATTATATTTCAAGCTGTAAAGTTAATATATTTTAACTTATATACTTATGGGTGATTCTCCTGGAAGGCACCTGTTTTTTTCCAAAAACTAAAAAAAAATTAATTTTTACATTTTCTGAATTTTTATGTCATGGGTAGGTTTTAAATACGTTTAAGCATAAAAATCTGAGTTGCGCAAAATTAATTTTCAAAAATAATATTTTAAAAATATGATTAACTGAAAAACGAGGCTTCGGAGATGAAATTGAATTTTAACTCCCATTGCCAGTAATTTTTAATTAATTATTTTAAAATTTTATTTTATTTAAACTAAATATAAGTGAAAAATAAATGGTAAATTCTAAGCTTCAATTTGATATATATTACAAAATTTTTAATTATATTAAAAAATAATTTAAAATATGTATCATATTTAATTAATAGTTTAATATTAATAAATATGTTACAGAAACAAAAAATGAAGTCAAAAGGAGAAAAGAAGAAACAAAAATTGAAAAAGTAGGCTAAATATACGGGAGGAATAAAAATAACGCGAGGGTGATAATAATTTTATCGAGTTATCTGGGTTTTTTTTTCTTTTTGGAAATATTGAAAAATTTGAGGCAAAAGGAAAAGAATAGTGGAAAAAGCGATTCGAGGGTGTACAAATGGTGTCGATATTGTGCTTCCGGTGGTGTTGCTAGCTATTCGTGCGAACATTCGTTCGAGTCGATAGCGCGGTATCGAAGTTGATAAGCATTGCGATACGATATGGTCCAGAGGAAGACAAAACACTCCAGCTTAAACCGAAGGCATTTATTATAATGCGCTTCAATTTTTTTTCTCTCCTCCTACTCAAATACCACACACAGCTAGACTTCTTGTATTTCATGTTGTAATCAACTTTTCTCTTCATTCTACTTCAATTTTGTTCGAAAATTAAAATGTATATGAATGTTCATACATTATTAGTTACAAATGCAAAAAATGTACATATATATAAATATAAATATGAGTATAAATATAAATATAAATATAAATATAAATATAAATATAAATATAAATATAAATATAAATATAAATATAAATATAAATATAAATATAAATATAAATATAAATATAAAAATAATTTTAAATATAAATATAATTATATACATAAATATAAATATATAAATATAGCAACGAATTGATACCGAAAATTTGAATTAGTTTTAGATTTGATCCCCTTTGGTATCAATTTGCCACCTCCAAGAAAGTTATACCTAATTATATATATTCTATATCTAAATTTACACGCATCTAATCCTCAAAAAAGACCAAAAAACCATTTTCAAAAGAAAGAATAGACCCCAAAAAAGAGAAGAAATCGAAAATTGAAATTTCTCGCATGCATGCTTTTCACACATATCCGTTTCCGCTCAGCTAAATAATAATAACACAATGCAAATTCTCTACAAAACTTATGATATTCCCTCGACAGCAATTGCGAAGAAAACAACAAGACTTTTGGAATGCGATAGAAAAAACCAAAAAAAAAAAAAATGTCCATATATAACGAGACAAAGTATAGAGGAACGATGTCGCTCGCTTTTGCATATATGATTTTCAGAGTGAAAAGAAAAAATCGCGCGTATTTGTTTAATTATCAACGGTACCGCATTAACTCGTTAATTGAGCGTCAGATGGTGTGCATTGTATCCGGTTGACACGCTTTGTACACAAAAATCTATCTTGCGCAGATGTTTGTGTGGGAGTTGATCCGTCGTGTGTACCTCTCTTGTCGCGAGAATTTTACCCCCGCACAAGAAATGAAAAAAAAAAAAAAAAAAAAACCGTCGCCGCGCGCTTACTTTTTCGCATTACTCCCTTTTTTTCAACAAATGAGAAACACATGCCACACACATATATAAATGATCGGCAGACGCGTTAATCGTATGCACAAATTAGAACAATGAGTGCGTGCCATTATATTCATAGAGCTATATAAGGGAACAAATAAACCGAATT
This sequence comes from Leptopilina myrica (nomen nudum), assembly GCA_032872475.1. Taxonomy (NCBI): domain Eukaryota; kingdom Metazoa; phylum Arthropoda; class Insecta; order Hymenoptera; family Figitidae; genus Leptopilina; species Leptopilina myrica (nomen nudum). The sequence goes on along the minus strand of CM065467.1, from coordinate 22,410,289 downwards.
TTTGAATGACATTTCTATGCCACGACATCGGAGGGGGGGAGAATCTCTCTCTCTTTCTCCTTTTGTTTCATGCGATATTTAAACGACATAGACAGAAACACGAAAGGACCAAAATGAGATGTTCGATGGCGAAAAATAAAAAAAAAAAAAGTTCGGCAACCGGCCGACGACGACGACGACGACGGCCTGTCAACGCTCTCGACTAATCAAGCGACCCTCACTTTCCTATGGGTCATCGACAAAAGCATTCCTCACCGCGAGTTTTAATTCACATTTCCAGAATAAAGCCAAAGAATATGAATCAAATGAAATAAATCACGAGACAAAAGGACCAGTTTTGTAATGAGAAAATAAACTTGATTGAATTTATTGGACTCTTATTAGAAAAAAATTCCAACCCTTATATATATAGGAGAAAAAACGTAAAAAAATTTGCCTATATAATAATAATAATTTCAAAAAAGAAAATTTTTTTTTTTACCAAGAAAAACTAAAATAAAAACTAAAAGAAAAAAACTCTTATCATTGTGTGTTTTCAATTAGCGGATTGAAATATATGTGTAAATATGTGTGTTATAATCTTGATGACTTTATAATTTGCTGACATACACTATTTATAACTAATAAATGATATATAGGCGCAGAGGAAAATTATTTTATGATGAGTCATTCGTTAAATTTTCAATTGAACCGTGCGGTGTCTTCCGTTGAATACAATTTGCTGATTAATAAGGGCTGGTAACGAGGTGCGCCGATCATATTGATGTTGAGAATCTCCAACAAACATATTATATATATATATATAGAATTCAATTCAACGAGAGAGGCCTACTAACGGGAAATATCTCTGACGCCTTCGATATTTACCGTATCGTGGCTCATTAATTATCTCGCCTTCTATTTCAACGACAGTTTCCTGATTAGTGACGGGCACCTTCTCGTTATATATATTTTTTTCATCGCACGCATTGTATTACTTTCCACTAATTATTTGCATATTTTTTTTTTTAATGTAGTTGCGCAACAATTCCCATATCGATCGATTGACTTTAAGCATTATGTACTTTCACGTAACTTTTTCTAAATAAAAAAAAAAATAAAAAAAAACTTGTTTAATTAATGATGAATTTCTTTCTGTTCCAGGTGAGTCCTGATAATAAGTCTAACTTTACACAACGGCTGAATGTGAGTAACAGTGTTTTTTGGAACTGAGAATATTGGTTTTTATTTGAGACCTTCGTTCACCCTATACTTAAAATCCTATTTTAATTGTTTCAATAAGTTGTACGAAAAAAATTCAAAAACTTGAAAAAATAACCTTTAAAGATTTGTCTCAATTTGAAACTAATAAAATAACATCACAATTCTTTTTACGATATATCAAATTTAGACGAAAAGCGAATTAAAATGTATTTTTAGGTATCACTCTTAACTTAAACTATCAAATTGCAACTATAATTGACACCAAAACTGTCTTTAAACTCTACCTAAGAGTTCCTTAGTTCCCTCCCCATGCAATGAAACTTGCGGCAACATTCCGAAACACTAAGGAAACGCTGGCAATATTCCCGCAACTTTCATTACTGCCTCTACTAAAAACCTAAATTTTTAAAATTTAAATTTTTTTTTTTTCACAATCAGTTTGATTCTTTCGAAACAAATTCTAGGCTAGGGGTCAATTTCAAATCATATATAGTGTTCTTAAATAATTAGAATCAATACGCTTATAACTAAACATTCACACTAATAGGCGTAACTAGCGACACAATTTCGAACCATAATCATTCACACAAAAATTATAGCACTTAAAACATAACAACATGCGCAATTTGGTATCGATTTGATCCAATTTGATCTAATTTAGTATCGATTTGATCCAATTTGGTATATCAATTTATAAATAAATTCAGTCTTACTTTTCTTCAGTCTTGCTTTGTCGATCTCTTCGTCCACTATTACAGAGGACACCCTAACCAGTTGGTTCAATCGCATAAATCATCAATTGCAATCGAATCAATATGCAATGAACCTTCGCAGTCTTGCGATTAGATGCCTTTACAGTTGCAATGAAAAAAATAAAACCCCTCAAAAATATTTTTGAGAAACTAAATTTTTAATCGCCTGAGTCATCCATCGCTATTAGGCTCAGTCTACAATATTCAAGACTCAAGTCCCTTAGATCTGCGAATTTGCTATGTTGCTGAAACTGTGGTACACGAACTATCTTAATGAAAAATCAGCTTAGGAGCGCTAGGCTACTAATATCAAATTTTTCATTTGTGATGTTCGTACCGGCGTAGATAGCTCTAATAGGAAAGAAACACAAAAATATTTTTGTTTGGAACTCTGGGTTTAGGCACAGGTTCCAAAACAGTTTTCCAACGTTGGGCCTGGGTGTTGGTCGGCCGTCTTCACACTTCCAAGTGTAAATTGCAGCAAATAAAGCAAGATTACGAAAAACAATTTAAAAAAAAATAACAATAAAAATTAAAAAAGGATACAACAGATACATTGTGTCGCTATGCTACTATAAGAATGACTCACCGTTCGTTGATGCCGTTGCTGAAACAGAAAAATTTTGCCAAAATTAGTAACACTACCCTTTTATTATATATGCTATTTTAATACTAAGAGAATTTTTAACCAAAAAATAAAAATACAATCATAAAATAAACATACAATCAAAAAATAAACATACAATCAAAAAATATACAAACAATCAAAAAATATACAATTTAACCAGTATAATTTCTATTTAAACATATAAAAAAATAATTCCCATTGGAAAATTGAACTAAAGAGGGCAAAAATAATTAAAACCCGGAGCAAAAGACAAAAGCAGCCTTTGGGGATAGGGGGTTGGGGGGGAGGGAGGGTTTACCTACATATACCCATCTGCACGAGGGTTTTAGAAGGTTTCGTTTTAAGGGGTTTGGAAAAAGAAGCAGGCAAGAGGGATGGACGATGGTGGTTTGATAGGCGAGTGAAGAAAAACACGGACTTGATCAAAGTAAAATACGCATTAGCAGCCATGTGGGTAATTATCCTAGACCTTTGCTTTAACCCCTTGCCTCGTCTGGTTTTCTCCGTCGTTCCGCACACTCTCTCTCCCCTCTGGACCCTCTTCTTTTGCCCTAATCCCACACCACTCTCTCTCTCTCTCTCTCTCTCTCTCTCTCAACCATGTCTGCAATTCGTTCGTTCGTTCCCTTTTCTCGACCTGCGCGGACCGACAATTCAAAAGCTTTCTCGCCGCTAAGGAAAATAATTTAATTAATCTGATTGAGAATGTTAATACCGCTATCTCGCGAAATAATATCCAAATGAATTAATACCCATCGTCAAGTCGCGGTAGAGATCGAGAGAGATAAATAGTCGCGAACGACATCGACTCGATGTATAGTCTCCTCTTATTATATAGCGAAGGAAGAAAAAGGGAGGAAAATGAGGGAATGAGAGAGAGAGAGAGAGAGAAAAGGGGGAAAAAGAGAATACAGGATACAGAGGAAGAGAGCCCTAATTAGCTAAGTAAAGCTCGAGCATTATCGCTTATTTTAAACCCCGTCTCTCTTTATCTTTCCCTCTCAATCCCTTACGCCCCTATTCCATTCTCTTTCTCTCTCTCTTCAACAAAATACAAAGTTATACTCTTCCTACAGCAACTATTGAATTCTGTCGATCAATTTCTCTTCAGATTTTACACAAAAATAAACCTCCCTCTTCTCTCTAAAACGACAATTTCATAAAATTTTACCTCTATCATTCATTTTTTCACTTTTTCCCAAATCACATTCAAGTAAAAATTATTCTAAACTCTACCTAGGAGTTCCTTATACCTCTCCCCATGCAATGAAACAGGCGGCAACATTCCTAACCACCAAGGGAACGTTGGCAACATTCCCGTAACTTTCCTTACCGCCCTACCTAAAAACACACTTTTTGTAAGATTTTCAACATGAGACGCGGTCATGTTTTACACCTTGTTTTGTCTCAATTTGAAAAAGAAACAAACCAAGTTTGACACATTTTACACATATTTTTGTCTCAATTTTGAAAAAGGAACATACCAAAAGAGGTAATAACGTTATTACTAGCCTATAGGGGTAATTTCGAATTATCAAAAAAGTACGAAATTTTTTTCTCTTTAAGCTCTGCGGCGCGGCGGCTTTCTCATGAAGATTGGATAACAAAAGAGAGAAAGAGGGTCCTGCCGAAACTCACCCTCTAACCCTTTTTTCCGACCCTGGTCCCTCGTAATACACGCGCGGTGTACAAGGTACAATGAGTAATAATTTAAAACACGGATAAAATCGATATTAACCTCCTCCATCAGAGAGAGAGAGAGAGACCCTATATAACCGCCTGGCCACCCCCTTTCTTCCCCCATTTGAAAATTCACTTTGCGTCGACGTATAGGCCGTGTGCAACTTTATCGACGAGTCTTTCATTTTGTTTCTAAATATGTGTGTAAACGTATGTATATAAATATATATTCACGTATATACGCACTTGTAAGTATATATATATATAATATGAATTACGCGTGTTTGCTACTGTTCGCAAGTATAATAATACATGTGTTAACGCATTACAAACACACGCACTCCTCCCTATCGGTGGTAGACATATAGTTTTGATCTTGCGACTGCTTTCTTCCACCGCACACATCCCGCTCCTTGAAAATGTCACGTATATTCTCTCTCTCCGATCACCCGAGTCGACTGCTTGTGTTATAATCAACCTCGCTGACTCATTGATTCAGTTAACAGATACACTGCTTGCTAAATTAACGTTCCTTTGTCTCTGTAGTGTTTAATTTTTCATTTCCCCCCACCCACCCTCTCTCTCTCTCTTCCTCTCTCCCCCATTTGTAGCATCATCAATTAAATCGCTATTTTAATCCCTAATTTTTTCATTTTTTCCACTATGCTGAATATTCCGCAAAAATTACAAACATCTCAAGTTGTACTTCAAACTATAAATATACTTCTTTGGGGCTAAAAAACTATTTTTTAATTTTTTGTCAACTTTTTGGAAATTGATGTAAATTGCTACCCAAGAAGCTAAAAATTAGAGGTTATGTTTCTTATCTGTTTTGAATAGAAATACAGAAAGAGAATCAATCACTAATTAAAAATCTTCTTCAAGTCTTTCATTATATCCAAAATATTCAATAAAAATTGCTTTTAAATTTAAATCGCATTAAAAATAAACTTTCAGTCAAGATAAATTGAAGACGAACCTAACCTACAATTCGTTTGCTCCTTATATTTCTTAGCAGCGCTTCACATTTTTTATATCAAACATTTAGTTCGTTGCACTCTTTCCCCAAATTGTAAAATATTTCCTATAAACACAGTTTTCTTGAAAGTATCAAATTGATACTAAAGTGGATCAAATTGATGCTAAAAATCTGGATCAATTTTTTATTTGATCCACATTTTTCGTAACAATTCTTTTGCCATTTAATACTATTATGTTAACAATGAATACTTCTAAAATTTAATACAAAATTTCCCTTCAGTGGGTATACAAAAAAAATTCCAAGCACAAATCATTTCATAATAATTAAAGCTGTAAATTTAATTCCAAATTCTAAATTTTTTTCTCTGATAAAAGAATTAATAATTTTTTTTTCTCATTTTTTAAACGGTATACAATGCACGAAATCTTGTGTTTATCTAATAGAGCTCCACTCGTAAATCATGTTTCACGCATATATTGCTTTGACGATGATGGCTAATTATTATTTGAGTCGAAGGACAAACGAAAAGTTTCCATGACGATATATATGTGCGCGAGATCAAAAATCGAACGATAAACTCTGCAAATTGTATACATATATAACTATACACGTATGTATATATATATATATATAAAAAGAATAGATCACACAATTTGTCACTTACTTGACATTGATTAACACTGATTACCCGGCCACGTGGATTTCTAATACTTTATAATTCCATTTTATTAACTGTATGTGTACAAAAGAGGAGAGAAAAAAATTTTCTAAATACAAAGGTTGTAAAATTTCACAATAATCTATCCGGATTCTATAAATTTAATAATCAATAATGTAGTCAAAACTTCAAGTGTAGTGCGATGTTTCCTAGGAGTCGCCTAACAGCTTCCGGATAGTCACAATTTTGCTCCCTTTCTCTTTCTTTCAAAGTTTTTTTGAAAATATCAAATTGATACTAAAGTGAATCAAATTGACGCCAAAAATCTGGATTAATTTTTTATTTGATCCACATTTTTTGGGTATCAATTCGTTGCTATACTTAATACTTTTGATACAATTTCATATTTTTAATAGTTAACAGTAAAAAACATTATTTCAAAGTCAGTATAATAAGAAATAATTAAAAATTGTCAATTTTAATGCTTATTTGAAGAACTAAAAATCGATTGGTTTATAATTGATTCCCTTCGCTGGAGCGTTTAGTATATATTCAGGGTTATAGTCCTCTCCTCGCTCTCCCTCTCCTTCTCTCTTTCTTCATCCAAGCTTCGTCGAATTCAATGCGACGAAATTAAGGGAATTGAATTAACCACGATGGGAGTTTTCATTATCGAGAAAATTGGCAATTTTCCACTGTTAAGCTTAACGCTCGTTCTTACTGCGCCTTCACATTGGGATCGCGCGCGGCCGCGGGCTTAATCGCTGGAAACTTCCCGCGAGATTTCAAATGTCGCCATTAATTAGTACTCCCAATATTCGTAAAATTCGATGTTCCCAATTTCACTTATTCGTGAATATATATATAAATGTATATTATATTCTTCGCTACTTTCGAGTTTGTAAATTTCTAAATCGTAACCCATAAATTTAATATTCGAAAGATTTAACTGTAAAAAATATACAAATAAAGACACAATCTGTAATGGACAGTTTTTTTTTTATATTCGTTAAATTCGGTATTTTTTTCCAATTGCTACAACTGACGGAGTCAGGTGTGGTAGATTGGCATATCCGAAGGGGTTACACGTGCTTGGTATGTGCACGTGGATATTAGTATTTGCCGTTGTTTGCATTGCACGCTCGTATATATGAGGAGTTTGACGTTTCAGTCAGCAACACGTATATTTCGCAACTCACACCCATACCTCGAGTCAGGGGGCGATAGTACAAGCTTCCCTCAAACCCATTCCTTTAGCCCAGAAACATCCCCTCAATATCATACAAGTTCTGATTAGACGTAGAATTAATGATTCGAAAATCAATACTTTATATAACACAAGCAAAATGCAAAGGCCTTAAGACATTGACGCCGAATAGGACATTATCCAAGACCAAGGTCTTTAGACTCCCCTTCCCTCTCCCCTAAAATCGACTATTTTGTCACCAAAAACCCTTCTTCTTCTTCTTCTTCTTCCCACACCCAAAAAACCCCTTTGATAACTAATTAGTGTTTCATCCCCCACTCCTCGCAACCTTAAAGCCTTTATCGTCCCAATCAGGGGTCGTCGTCGTCATCGTCGTCGTCATGTACCGAGAACCCTTTTCTCTCTCTTCTCTATAGGCGCATACATCGAAGAGAAACCCACCCCGAAAAGATGGAAATCAAAGGATTTTGTAAAGAGCGAAGCGTCAAAAGTGCTGGGGGATGGTTATTCGTAGGAGAGAAAACGAAAGGATCGGAAAAGAGAAGCGAAATGGAGAAAGATGGGGCAGTTAAAGGGGTTTCGTAGGGGGGGGGCGAGAGAAAGAGAGAGAGAGAGATGCACTCTGTCTTTTCAACCCTCGAAGCGTACTCCAGAACCCTCGGAGAGTTCGATGAAGGAGCCAAAGACCTGATGGTTACCCTGTTAGTCTATATATATGTATACGGATTCATCGAGAAAGAGCCTTGCGGAAAATCGCTCAACTTGACTGTCGATTTTCCACCACCCGCGCAGTTTCGACAGTTTTAGGATGGGCAGAGACTATATATACAAGAAGGCGCAGTGATAACCGAGACTCGACAGTAATTACCATCCAATTCACCCTGATGCTAACGATGAGGAACCGCACTCGAATATACATTTTTTCGAAAAATAAAAAAATTTCAAGAGCCGAGCGAATTACTCGCATCTTGAGCTAGGGTATATGAATTTTTCGAAAAGCATCGACATAAAAAAAAAACAGGTTCTATTTAATCTTCTTTTATTGCTAATGACCGTTATCGTCAGAAATCGTCAGGGACTCTCTCTACTTGCTGCTGACTTATCCCCATAATTCATCAATAAGCAGAAAAGGTTAAAGATCGATTCCACGCTTTCGATAAATACACCTTATTCTTGCCATTTGCATAACCTTAACACGATTTACTTTTAAGATTGATACTTTTTTCATCGTAGTGTATCACAAATCAGTTCATATTAAACAAAAATTTATCAAAACAATTTTAATTTTTGGGTCCAGAATTTTTTTTTAAAAATGGTCTCGGTAACCCAAAAAAGTTATAGAATTTTAAAAACCATGTTTAGTGATAACCTTGTGGTTAGAAGATAAATTCTAAAATATCTAATTCGAATAGCCTTTTTTTAAAAAAATTAGAACCTAAAGAGACTTCAGAGAGAATCCAAGAAGAATCACAAGAAAGTTTCAGAAAAATCTAAATCAATTTGGAAGAGAACCATAGGAAAATTTCTCAAAAATCCTAGTTACAATAGGGTCCAAGAAGAGTCCAAAGAAGGAACCTAAAAAAAAAAAACTCCAAAGACAACCATAGGAAAATTTCAAAAAAATCAAATTTCAACAAACTTTTATTCATAAAATATGCAACTATAGAAAAAATTCTTCAACAAAAATTTCTTTCAGATTATTATTATCATCATCATCATCATCTCTCAAGAAACAGTGTAGCATACCGCTTAAAGACCCCAAAAACATCAATTATCCATGCGCACACACATATAAACACAGCAACAAGCATTTCTCTAAATAAATGCGAAACAGCATTTGAGAAAGAGATGGCGTAGGCAGATTCGCGCTATGAACGCGACGCGGAATAGGAGGAACCAAAGCGGACACATGAAACAGACGCCATAAATATCGAGGTGTTCTTATATTTTCATCACGGGTCATCATTAAAATTTATGTTATGATCAGAAGTGCGCCTATACATCAGCGTTTCCTCGCTGGTAAAAGAGGGTTGTTGTTCGTCTCTTGCTCACACACACAAAAAAAAAAAAGAAAAAAAAATACATATATACGAGTTGGCGTGGGTCCTGCAATGTTAGGAAAAAAAAAGTGGGGAGAGGGAAGTTATATGGTATATAGTTTGGTGAGGTGGTAATATTGTAATCTATGTGTGGAAGAATGCGCGAAGAGCGAAACAGAATGGAGACTGCACGAGGATTTTTTTTTTTGAGTAAGTGGTGGGGGGGGCGAGAGTTGGAAGGGAAAAAGGATGAAAAAGTGGCTTGAATGGTGAACCCCCTTTTGTAAGGGTAGTTTTTCGCGGCAAGGAATGGGATGAGAATGGGAGGAAATGGGGGAGTTCATACCAACAGGGTGTCGAACGCGTTCAGAAACAATGACGTCTATACCAAATCCCTGTACTATTCTCTTTTTTTCCACAGGGTGCCATTAGACCCCTGTGGTGGAATCATAAAAATATAGTCACACGCCGTGCCGCGCTTCAGGTATATATATTACTATATTACTTTTGACTTTAAACTTATTTTTTTTGTTTTCAAATCTTTTTGGAAGGGCCTCCTATACCTTCCTAATGCCTCTAATCCCAATATTTCTGATTTCGTTTTTAAATTTCTCGTTTTCTTCTCCGGTAAAATGTAATTCTCGCAATTTCGGTCCATTTCGGACTATACAAAACAATCCAAAGTCAAGAAAACACTATTTAAAGTCAAGAAAAGTGGGACAAATGCGGGTATACAATTTTTTAAGATTATTTACCGCAGTAAAAGAGGGAGACAAATAGGTATACAATTTTTTAAGATTATTTACCAGTAAAAGAGAGAAAAAAAGAAAGAAAGAGGCAGAGAGAGAGAGAGAGAAAAAGGGTGTATCGAAAAACAAAAACCCGGCTGAAAATTAATAACTCGTTGTACAGGAGGTTTTTTTTGTGGAATTACAACTGGACACGATCGATTGGAAAGGAACATAAAGATGATTGGCTTTTGACGAAAGGCCATTGTCGTTCGTTGGACCGAGCGGAATGGAAATGGCAAAACGGTAACTCGATTGCCCAGCAGCCCGTATGGATTGCGAATTATTTCTCCTGTGTGTCGTGCATCGGCCGGCTGCTCATTCCGCGACCAAACAATCGTGATCGATTCATGCAAATTTCAACAATCGGCTTCTCCCTTTACCGATTTTGTCATTCGTCCATTATATATATATCGGACCATTGTTTGAAAGCAAATGCATTTTTACACGACACAAGTTCACCAAATGAAATCCTTTTTTTTCATCATCAGGAGAGTTTTATATTACAAGTTCTAAGCATTTTTCTCTCTTTTCTTCTTTCTTTCTTTCCTTTTTCCTTCTTTCTTTCTTTCCTTCTTTCCTTCTTTCTCACTCTCCTGACATATTTTGCGCGTTAAGCCAATTTTTTTCCTCCGCCAAACTAATATACACTCGTATAAGAGAAAATCGACGCTGACATCTTCTCGAGAATCACCGCGACTTGTTGGAAATAAGAATATATTCTTTTTGGTTTAGGATCTCTCATCGCTTGTTAGGGTCTTGGATGATCGGTAATTTTTTACAATGTCTAGTTGATTTATTAGAAACAGTCGTGAGAATTTTTAGCCTCCGTCTCCAAATGGGCCTCGACCGGAAGTCTGTTCTATAATTTCCAAAGTATACTCACATAATTACTATACATATCCCTTTTGCTGTCATTTATATATACATATGATCAATATGTATTTAAAATCTAATCAATCAGTTTCAAATCAAAAAAAAAAGTTTTTAATTTCCTAACAATTTTTTCTTTTCCTAAAAAACCAATTCTATTCATTTAAAAAAATCAATTCTTTTTATTTAAAAAAAAAAACCAATTCTGTCTTAAATTAAAAAAAACGGCTATATAATGAAGGAAATAAGCCGCACAAGAAAATAACAGAGGAATGAAAGATAGAAAAATCTGAGAGTACTTGTGTTTAATGATGTTTAAGAAGGGGCTTTAATTTTTCATTAGGACAACAGAGCACATCAAAGGGTTTTCTTCATTTTTTTTCGCCAATGCCTCGAGGCTAGATTTGAGGGTGATTTGTTCTCCTTACAACGATACTGTCCCCCCCTGCCCGCGCTCACATTCAAAATTTTCTTTGTTCCACAATATATTGACATTTCTTAAATTATATATTCTCGAACACTTTTTAAAAAATATGCCGCAATCATTCTGTTTGCACATGTCCAATTATCAAAAGCAAACTTTATCATATCCCACAAAGAGTCTATAATTTTATAAATTCCTTTTATAATCGACATCTATTGTATTAGAATCCACTTTTTTTGAGAACCTTTATTTTATTTCTAGAAACTTTATTTTATTAAAAAATTTTAATTTTACCTAGAAATTTTTTAATTAAAAAAGTTTTTAATTTTTTTTAATTTTCAACTTAATGAAACTAAATGAGTTAGAGAGAGAGAGAGAGAGAGAGAGGAATGAGTTTTTAAATGTTAGTATTTCCATTGGATTGAAATACACCCTGAGGACTTTGGTTATGAGAGAATATTGTTGGTTCGCCACGAAATGGGAGAGGGATGGGTTATAGAGAAAAAAAGAAGAAGAAGAAGAAGAAGAAGAGGTTCTTATACCGCCCTCTTATAATCTCCCGAGGGATGAGGCAGGGTGGATCAGTCGGTTATGACTACGGGGCTGTTATTTTTTTTCGGGTAGAGGGTTGTGGGGAGGAAGTGTGCGATATTTCAAATTTTCTCATTACACCACGAGGTGCGAATCTTCTCGCCTTCTCTCTCTCTCTCTCTCTCTCTCTCTCTCTCTATTGCAATCACCTCATCCTTCTCATATCCTGTAATGCCCTTCTCTCTTTCTCTAATACACACTTCTTTTTTCTTCTTCTTTTTTCTTTAAGCTTTGAGTTATCCATGCGTCTCATCTTTCTACTACCCTCCCCTTCGTCCTCCAATCACCTCCCCTTTTTCAATCTCACACCAACCAGCCATCAGAATGAACCCCTCTTGTATTTATTATTAAGATATCGACCGGCCCTATAGACCCTCTAGACACACTGCAATATTATGCGGCTTGGAAACACTCGGAGCATACACGAATCGTCAAGGAGGGAAACATGACACGCTCTCTTCTCTTTGCTCTCGACACCTCTCTTTTTCTTTGGCTTTTTTAGATTGAGATGAAAGGTGAGGAAATGTCAAGGCGATTTTCTATTCTCGTCACTTCTGAATTGGTTATTTAAAGTATTATATAAGAGAGAAAGAGGCTCTCTTTTCTTCACTAATTATTCAATTTCATCGGTTTGAATTCTCTTTTCAATCCGTTTTGATATTGTCATAAACGTTTTTTTTAAATTTATTTCGAGGAAAATTTATAGTTTTATAATCATTACAACCGTTTGGCATTGTGAATGCTAGCTTAGTAACTTTTAGCATAGCAAATGCTACCATACCTATAGCATAGTAAATTTTACCATACAAACTGTTACTAAAGGAACTTTTACAGCACAAATGCTACCACACCTAACATATAGTAAATGCTATACCATATACCTTGATTTTAAAATTTTAGAATCTCCCAATTCTTCCTTTCGAATAATTCAACAAATAAAAATTTTTTAAATAAAAGCAAACAGAATCAGAATATTCTGTGTAGATTCAATATCTCAAGGATGGTAGAAATTAAATTTTTGCCACAACCCTGCATTCGCTTCGACCACGAATGCTACGGATCGACTCTTTTTTTCCCCACTAACGAATGTCTTAAAGGGACTGTAATTTCAATGAGAGCTTCTAACAAGCAAAAAAGTTAACTTTCTAATGTTGCGGTCCCGCGGCATGTGCTGTTGCGATTCTAGATCGACGAAAAAGGATTTTTCGAGTGTGTGAGACACACTCAAGTTTACAGAATGACAAAAAAAAAAGGAGCAATACGAAGTGTAAAGAACTAAAGAAGACAGAAAAGAGAGACAGGGAGAGAGAGAGAGAGAGAGAGAAAGGGAAGAAGAATGACAAGAAGGAAGGAAGAAGAGTCACAGGAGAGAAAAGAGATCTATTCGAATCGCTTCGTTCTCGGTGCACAAAGAATGTTCAACGTTTGACGGGGCACGACTGCTATATACGTATTACTTCGTACCAATGCCAGCTGTTACTCGCATGCCACGGTAAAGACATACACGTTTACTCACACGTGTGAACGGTGCTTAATACTGGCATTTATGTCCGTACATGAGCCATCACACGTGTGGACTTTCAACTCAAGGCGCAAGAAACAAAAGAAGAACGAAAAACCCCATATAGAAGAAAGGACAGAAATCAGAAGCTTAAAAAAGTCCCCGTCAACCTTGACTTTCATTTTCCAGTTCCAATTTTGAGAAAACAATTTTCAAAATCACACAGAAAACTGAGTGTTATTCTCACTTCGTTCTATTTAGGGGGGTAAATATTCATAATAGAATACATTTATCCTATTTTCCGAGTTAAACTAAAAATTTGCTGCGGATACTTTTTTAACACTGATTTCTGGTTGAAACAACACCCATTTTTCTAAACTATTTTCAAAAACATTTTCAAAAATTAAAAGTATATACTAATTAATCCCTATATATAACGAAAATCCTGATCTCCGGATCGAATCGATAAACACCGATCGATCCGGGTTCAGAGTGGAACCTTGGCGCGGCAAATAGTAACCATCAATTTGAAAATACAGGATCAAGAAGCGAGACGAAATGGACACCAAATCATGGTCTCGAATCTTATTACTCATTGTATATAGACACTGCCTGCGGCCTTTTTTTCCACTCTTCAATAAAAAGAAATAAAAAAAGAAGAAGAAAAATGATAATCGATCTTCGATGATCGTGGATCAGGCTATTGCCAGTAGCCATCCTAATGATAGGTGCCTTTCATTCCCCATTCGACCTTCGCTCTGGTCGTTACTTGTGTAAAAGTTACGTCCCTAATGACTCGCGTCACGAAACCAAAACCCTCTCTCTTACTCTCATTATACCCAGCAGCAAATTTGCCTCCGGCATATCACTTGATCGAGAAAAAAAAATCACTCCCATAAAAAAAAGGGTTTTTTCTTAAAAAAAAAAAAAAACAATACACTTGAGTAATTTCACAGTTTTCACAATAAGACACAGACCGGCGCATTGAGAGAGTGTATTAAAGAGAATGGTAATTTAGTTAATGACACAAAACGTAATGTATCGAGTGACTCGGTATTTTCTCGTCATGAAAGGTTATATAATTAATCGATCACAGAATTGACCCGTTCCTTCTCTCTCTCTCTCTCTCTCTCTCTCTCTCTCTCTCTCTCTTTCTATTCTAATACAAATACAGTTTCTTTAACTTCGATAGCATCGTCGGGCGGTTCTGTAATGACAAACACATGCGTTCTCACCCCAATCCCCTTTCTGTCCTCGTGTGACGCCATAAGTTCCTATCGGGTTTGATCTATATAGCGCGGCATATGTTTAGGTCATTAATTAGCATCTGGAGCCAATTAAAGTAATTACGAATTCGGCAGTAAAATATCGTCCGGCAGACTCAAACTTCGTGCCGCTGTTGATCTCATCAATAAAGGCGCAAATGTTCAACTATCAATTGTATAATTTAACAAATCAATTCTTAATAATATTCAATTATTATTGTTTCGACCTTGTGCTGAAATATTGAAAAATCGAAGAATTCATCAATTCATCAATTCGACAACAAATTTGTCAAAAATATATATATTTATATATGTCAAATATATATATTTGAAAAATTCGTTCGAGTTTGATGTAAATTTTTTTTAAAAGAAGAATAAAAAATCGAAAACAAAAAAAGAATGTTATTGGAATTCTTGTTTTTTGTGATGGTATTTCCACGTGACAAATAAACCGGATGTGAATTGTTGACTATCGATACGTATCCGTCTCCGTCATTAGAGCAGCCGCGAATTAACGGCCGCGCGGATATGTATTTATGCTTCCCATATCATTTCGTAATTATCGATAACATCGTCAAGGTTTTTTGCAGGAAACAATGGGTCATTACTAGCCGTCGGTTCTCTCTCTCTCTCTCTCTCTCTCCCTCCCTTCTATGATCTGTCTTCCCTTTTCCTCCGTAATCCGTTCGATTTCTATCTTCTACAAATCACTTCTTTTTTGTCTAACTCGAAAATAATTTGTCCAACAAACAACAGCATTATTGTAATGACTTATTGTTACTTCAAAAATTTTCCAGGCCAAAAAAGGGTTGACAAAGGTCAGGGAAGTCAGGGAATTTAGAGAAAAGTCGCAGGGAAAGTAAAATTGGTGAGGGAAGTCAGGGAAAAGTCAGGGATTTTTATAGTAAAAGTACTGGAAAAAATCAAATTTTAAAAATTCATGAAAAAACTCTAAATTTTGATGTTTTTTTTTTGTTTGCCTCGTAAACTATAAAAATAACCACGAATTCTAATACAAAACCTTGAATTTTTTCTATTTCAGACAATAATTTCTTTTTAAAGAACTGTATCATAAAATTAAGACTTATAAATTATGTAATAAATAATTTTTACAATTTTCATAAATACTAGATTGATAAAACAAATTTTTATTAAAAATACTTAAAAAATTTAATTTTGGGAAAAGTTACAAATAATTACAGAAATTCAATTATTTTCAAAAGTAATAACATTTTTCGCAGAAATTCAATTATATTCAAAAATTTTTAAAAATTCTAGTCATTTCAATTATATCTTTAAAAATAAAAAAATTCTTTTCCAAAATTCAATATTATGTTCAAATTTTTTTTTTTTAAATTCTCGTCAAAATTTCAATTATCTCTATATAAACAATATAATTCTTCTTCGCACTTAAATTATTTTTAAAAACTTTAATAAAATTCTTGGAAACATTTCACAGGAATTCAATAATTTAGAAAATTTTTGATGAATTTCTTTTAAAAAAACCAATAATTTTCATAAATAATAAAATTTTCACAGGACTTCAATTATTTAATATAAAAAATTTCAAACAATTTTTCGAAACATATCAATTATTTTAAAAAAATTTTATAAAATTCGTCGCAAGAGTTCAGTTATTGAAAAAAATTTAACAAAGTTCTTTTCAAGAATTCAATTATTTTTAGAAATAGTAAAATTCTTCACCGAAATTCAATTATTTTTGAGAAATTTTAATAACAGATTTGGAAATTTTTTAAAATCATTTTCATGAATAATAAAACTCATTGCAGGATTTTAATTAATTTTGGATACAATATTTTAATCAAATTCCTCGAAAAATGTAATAATTCTTAAAAATTTTATTAAAATTCGCCAAGAGAATTCAATTATTTGAAGATTTATTGCGATAAAATTCTTTAGGAGAATTCAATTTTAACAAATATTCAATTTTTCAACAAATTATTTATTTTTCAATTTAAATAATTGAATTTTTCTAGAATTTTCTAATAAAAATTGATTTAAAAAAAGGAAATTACCGAATAATCGATTTATTGTTTATGAAAATAATTGAACTATTGCAACGGATTTTGTTACAATTTTTTTCAAATGATTGAATTTTTTTGAGAAAATTTACTACATTTAAAAATAATTGAATTCTTGCAAGGGATTTTTTTGGGGGGATTTTTGTAAATAATTATTTAAATTCTCAACCACGAAGAAATGGTTCGGAAAAAATTTGCAATAGAAAAAAATTCGTAAACAGAACTCTAAAAGTTGAAACGTGAATTAGAAGTTGTTGTGAATACAGTTGTCGGTAATGAAAGACGAAAAGAAAGAATAGGGGTAGGAACGCAGGGAGATAGAAAGCTACTTTGAATATAAAAGCATCTATAATTAATAACCGACCGAGCAGAACAACGAGCCCGCGAGCAATATTTATTAGATACTTTATGGGGAAAGTTTAAAAAGGTAATCCCAACCTTCGGTACTAGCCTATCGCCTATCACCCTTCCTCCATTTTTTTCTCTCTTTTTGCTTCCTTTCACAAAGCTAAATTGTAAAAGAAAAGAATCACAATAGAATCTAACTTTCATACTACAAAAAAAAACATTTTTTCCCAATTTTAACTCCCTTGGAATTATTTTTACCTTTTTTATTTAAAAATGCCTATAATAGTGATCCTAATTTACGAAATTAAGACTCGCGCGAAACGAAATTGATTGATTTTCACCGCGCTTGCTTTAACGATCGGGAAAATTTACCGAGTTGTTAATAGAGTTGTGTGTGTGTGTGTGTGTTATGTTTAAAAGTGGTCAACCGACCGGTTGAGGATCGTTAACCACCACAAGAACTTTGGATAGGTGGCGCATATACATAGGGCTCAAATGCTATTTCCGTTCGTCATTGGATTTTATAAGAATATCGGCGCCGAATGGGCCGTAAACTTACAGACGTTAAATACTCTGTTAGTTCGTTTTCAATAAAACTTTTCTCAAGCACACTGATTTCAATCTTTTAGAATTATAACCGCGAGTCATTCATACTCATACTTTTCGCCTTACAACCCAATTTTCTCTGTTCTAATTCCAATTTTTAATGTTTGTTCCAATTCCAATTTTTAATGTTTGTAAAAACTTTAATGTTTGTAAAAATTTCTAATCATTAATGTTTGTAAAGACTTCTAATCTGTAATGTTTGTAAAGACTTCTAATCTTCAATGTTTGTAAAAACTTATAATCTTCAATGTTTGTAAAAACTTATAATCTTTAATGTTTGTAAAAACTTATAATCTTCAATGTTTGTAAAAATGTTAACACTGCAATTTTGTCGATTTACAGAAAGCAAGTTTGGCCGAGAAGGAAGTCACTGAATTAAAGGAGAAGCTTGCCGCAGTAAACGATGGCAATTCCAAGACTGAGGGACAAAATTTGTCCCAGAATCCTCAAGGAACCGATCAGAGTCATGATTCGAATCCAAGGAGGACGCCAAACAGTAACCTTGAGCAAGAACTACAAACCAAGGACAAAGAGGTCAGTACCATTTATCATCTTCTGAAAAACAAAAATATCAATGCGGACAAACACTCGTCAGTAATGTTAAAAAATATTTTTAATTTTTCCCCACGTAAATGACTCGCTATTTACACTTAAGGGTGCTCTAGGGGTTAGCGGTTAAAAAAAACCGCAGTTCGCCTTTTCTATCATAAGAGAAGTTTACACATACTTTTTGAATCGCAAAAAAAAAACCCGAGGGGCTTTACACGAAAAGATTCAATGAGTATTTGCCGATGAAAAACGCATACCGTGTCGATTTTAGTTTCAATTTTTCCCTCGGAATGTATAGCATCATATCGATGCGGTTGAATTGAAAGGTATTCAGTGAGAGAGCCTTCCTCTTTTTTTTTTTTTTTTTTTTTTTAATGGTGATAATCGCCTCTTCCCTCACGCAGGCAAAAGCGCGGCGCGTCGACTAAACTGAATCTTTATTCCTATGAATTTATTTCCGATAGATGAGTGAAAGTCACATTTGCCGAGAATTATACACCGTTTTTCTTTGATCTTGCAAAAAAAAAATAGAGGGGAAAAAAATCCATCATATATAGAATTTAAAAACACAAAAAGCCAACATTTGAAAATATTTTGTCAATACCAGAATTTCTTTTCTGCCGCGCACACAAAAAAATAATTTCTATAAATATTTTTCTCTACAGTAAAATTTCTTTAAAATCATTAAAAGAAAAGAATTAGGAAAAATTGTTCTATGTAATAATTAATGGTAAATCATTTAGGAAGTTTTTTTTTTTTTTTTTTGATGCTTGCTTTTTTTCAACCAAGAGCAGAGAGACATTAATCTTTAAGTAAAGTCGAAGTCGCAATGGAAGTATATTTAGCCAGGCATTTGAAACTTTCAGACCGAACGGCCCGTTAAGACGACGGTATGCGACGTCTTCTCTTGCCTCTTATAATTTCCCATCAACGATTCGAACACTCGTTATATTGCGCGGGTTTTAACAGCGATAACATTATCGTATATTTATTGGAATAGGGATGAAGAAAGAGAGAGACAAAGTGGGAGGGGGGATAGAAAGACAGAGTGAGAGAGAAAGAGAGAGAGAGAGAGTAAATAACTGACACAGTGTATACGCCAGCCAATTTGCCTGGGCAAAAATAAACGCGACATACCGAGCGCAAAACAAACGAAAACGACAACCGCACACTTTATAACGATTCTGTCTCCTATAATAATCGACACAAGGGTGACTAAAATAACCTCAAACGCGAAAAATCCATACAGATAATCATATAATGCTAGTGTAAAATAAACATTCAATTTTTAATTTTTAATTAAAAACTAGGGATATTAATCCTTAATTTTTAATTTAATGGTTTCTTCCTTAATTTTTAAAAACGGTTTTCCTTAATTTTTAATAATGGTTTCTTCCTTAATTTTTCATAATGGTTTACTTTATTAAAAATTAAGAAAAAACCCATTAAATTTTTAATAATAATGGGAAATATTTAACGACAATAATCGCGTTTGAAAATAAAAATAAAATTGTTTTGCTTCCTCTATGGCAAAAATCAAAAGTATCATAAAGACGCTTTTTGAAATACTTCAAAGAGAGCAAAGGAAAATGATTTTGACAAACATTTGACTAATATATATAGAGAAGAAAAGAATTTTCAGAAAAGTTTCAAAAGCGACAAAGAAGGGGTGGTAGAAAGCAGGGTGAACCACGAGGTGAGGGATTTGAAAAGTATAAGGGCCACTTTGACTCCTTAAACAAAAGCCCGAAAACACTTGAATCCGCGGGAAAAAGGAGTGATAAAAACGGCGCTAAGAGTTCAATAAGTATTCTCCTTAGAGCCAATAATAGCTCTATTTCTCTTTCACTCTTCTCTTTATCCCCTTTCCTTGTCGCCTCAACCTATACACACCTCCCCTCTAAAGAAAATCGTTTGCTCAAAGCATCAGCCCTAGTTGTAATCCACGAAGCCGATAATCGTCGAACCTTCATCCCCAAACCACTTTCGAAATACACCCCTTCTACTTCGACTTGTTCTTCTTCTTCTTCTTCTTCTTCTTCTTATTTTACCCTTCCCTCCAATACCACCCAAACCTTCAAAACTCTCTCTCTCTATATATAGATGTCGAAGAAACAGGACGCTTCAACGGATAAGAATTTACTTCATGGATAATGTCTTTATTGGAAATTCAGTGCGCTTAAGTGAATTTTCGCACAGCCTTGTCGTTATTTCTTATTGTTCCCGATGTGCCTCGAACGCTCAAAGTTAATGGTTATTTGTGTAAGATAATAATGATTTTCCAATGGAAAATTTGTTGCGAGCCATATCCTTCTGATACACTTCCCAAAAGGAACTTTATTATTCTTTTCACAAAGAGTTTGAATTTTTATGTTTTTCTTCTTTACTAAACAAAAGATTTTAAAGAATCATTAACCAAATCAACATGATGACAGAAAAATTAAAGTGGCCACAAAAAATCGAAGAAGAATCAAAATAATCCAAAAGTTATAATAAATAGGATCCCACTGGTAACTAAACAGTATCAAACCGCAACCAAAAATAATGGATCATATCAAAAATAGATCCAAATTTTTGCCTACAACTTGATTCACACAAAGGTAGGTTGTTGATTAAACCGAACCCATCAACAAACTACCTTTTTTTGAATCAAGTTGTTCTTGATCCAAATCAAAAATAGATCCAAATTTTTGCTCATGGTTTGGTTTAATCAACAACCCACCTTTGTTTGAATCAAATTGTTGTTGATCCCAATCAAAAATAGATCGAAATTTTTGCCGACAACTTGATTCAAAATAAACTAGATTGTTCATTAAACCAAACCATCAACAACCTACCTTTTTTGAATCAAGTATAGTCGGCAAAAATCTCGATCCATTATTTTTCGTTGCAATTTGATACTTTTTAGGTACCAATGAATTTTTTTTGATCTTTTCCATTATAATTTTGGGTTATTTTAATTCTTTTTCGATTTTTGTGGCTACTTTAATTTTTAATTTTTCTTTTATCATAATGGTAATCACATTTAATATTATAATTTCTATTATAATCGCTCCATTCAGAGGACTCGATAAAATCGAAATTAGTCGAAAGAATCAAGTTCGGAAAAATTGTAAATACAAGGAAAAATATGAATGGATGAGTGATGATAGTAAATGACCCAGTATAACCTTTTCCGGATGCGAGGTGGGCTGGCAACCGTTCTACATTGGATAAAAAAAAATTTCAAACTAAGCAATTGATAATGTCTCGATAATGTCAACTCGGGAACATTCCTTCCGCTTCCGGTCAACAAACCGTCCGAATCTATTCCTATAGACTCTCCTTAATTATTCCTCGATGCTTTTCTAATTTTTCCCCCACATTTTTATGAAATACGACTAATTTTGCTATATTTTTTTTTTTGACCACGGACTTTGAACTTTTTCCAAGAATATCAAATTCAAAGATAAAAAAATTTATCAAAAGTACACGATTAAGATGGAAAATCAAAAAAAAGACTGTAGGAGCTTAATTTTAAACAATCGATAAAGACCATAAACTGTCGCACAAAAAATATACTTTTTTAAACTGTTATACGAAAAGATTCGTCATCGACGAGAGAGAAAAAAAAATCCGACTCAAAAATCCAACTAATATAGAGACTTGAGAGAATAGAGGGAAAGAAGAGAGTCTCACGCGGTTATTTCTTGATCCCCCGTGGTTGGTACATTAGCCAACGTGTTTTGAAACACTCGCCATGCGTATTTGCGTTGGCACCAAGTACCCCGATCTCTCTTTCATCTCTCCACGCTGAAAACTTTAGCAAAACCTCTGTCAAACCTCTTGTCCCCCATTTCACCCTCTCCCTCCCTTCTCTCTCTCTCTCTCTCTCTCTCTCTCTCTCTCACTTTCTCGCAACCCCAATCCATCCGCATGATACCACGAAAAAGAGATTCCGCTTTTGAAAAGGCAACGGCTAATTTGCAGGTCGATCCTCTCTAAAGAACAGGACAAGAAAGAGAAAAAGAGAAAAATAAAAAGAGAGAAAGATGAGAAACGAGAGAAATAGACGCTAAGGTAATTTCGTTTCTCTAATGGGCCGTGCGATACTCGCCGTACAAAATTAGAAAATTTTGCAAGTTCCACGTCGTCAACTTTATATAAACAACTAAAGCCGACTGGAATTCCTAAATTTGATTTACGTTTCAAATTTACCCCAAAATTAGAATTTTTTTTTCCTTCCTCCAGACGCACGCACTTTACAGAAATAAATTCGACAAATTTATGACAATATAGAAGAAGAAAAAACAATCGAAAGAGATTAGATAACAAATTATATTGTATCAAAAAAAAAAAGAATGAATGTTTTCTCTAATCGCCATATTGGTAAAATTACAGTTATACAATATTACCATATATTTGTCCTGATAGGAAGATTTGCAGATAATTAAACGATAAGAAGCAATATTGAGTGCGCAATGGCGCGACAATAAATTTCAAACAAACAGAATATGAACCAAAAAAAAAATAATGATTATATGAACCGTAATACGTATGAATATATATATATAGGAATACCTCTCGCACGCTCTCTGGGCGCCGCGTGTCATAAAAGACGATTAGGCCTCGGACTGTAGATTAATTAAACAGCAATAAATACCGATTTGTAAATCGTGAGAATATAACAGAGATTGTTTTAATCTATTGACCGAATTAAAGAATAGAAATAACACGAGTATGATGCATACCCCGCGAGGAAAAAACAAGAAAAGTTTTATATACCACTTATTGGTATCAAACATTGATGATGCCAAACAAAAACTGGTACCAAAAGAGGAACAAAAAAATTGGTAACAAAAAATAGCAAACAAAAATAGGAACCAAACAAAAAACTGATGGTACAAAAAGGGTACCAAACAGAAATTGGTACCAAAAAAGAACCAAACTTGAACTGGTACCAAAAAAGGACCAAGCACTAAAGGTACCAAACCGAAACTGTTACCAAAGAAGGACCAAGCAAAAAGGATAAACAAAAACAGAAAATGGTACCAAAAAAAGGACCAAACACTAAAGGTACTAAACAGAAACTAGTACCAAAAAAGGTACCGAACAAAAACTGGTACCAAAAAAGAACCAAACAGTCCAGGTACCGAACAGAAACTGGTACCAAAGAAGAACCAAAAACTAAAGGTACCAATTAGAAACTGGTACCAGAAGAGGACCAAACACTAAAGGTACCATATAGAAACTGGTACCAAAAAAGGACCAAACAAAAAAGGTCTAAAAAAAGGTACCCAACAGAAACTGGTTCCAAAAAAGGACCAAACACTAAAGGTATCATATAAAAACTGGTACCAAAAAGAACCAAGCCAAAAGGGTACCAAACTGAAACTGCGATACCAAAAACTACAAGCAGTAACGGTACTAAAAAGCACCCCGCAACAACTGGTACCAAAAAGTACAAAACCTTAACGGTACCAAAAATGGACCAACCAATAAAAACTGTTACTAAAAAGTAACCATCCATTCCTGGTACCAAAAAACTACCAACCAAATTGTTTTTGCTTGATAGTTACTCTTTTGGTACCAGTTTTTGTACCCTAGTAACAGAAATATTTATTTATTTATATATGTATTTAAAAAAAATTGCTTCAAAAAAACAAAAATTTGGAGATAAATATATCAAAATAAATAATAAACAACCTCAAACTTTGCCTATACCACAAAAAAAAATATTTATATACATATATAGATACACAAGAAAGTTGAGTTGAAAAAAATTAATGTTAAAAAGTAGAATTCTTTTTTATTTCGCCCGATAAATAAAGACCAACAAAATGGAATATCAGTATTTAAAAGAATGTAATGACTCGTGATGAGATACTGAGATGGAGGAAGGGTGCAGAGAGGGGGGAGGGATACGTTCGTATGGGCCGGATATGAGTAGTTTGCGGATTACTCGGAGTTGAGCCAATATCGTTAGATATTCATTTCGTAAGTTTCAAGTAGAATAAAATATGGAAACTGCGGTGAAATATCAGACCATCTCCAAGCAAACGTTTTTCAAAAACCTTTTTCGTTAGAAGCTCATTTACCCTCTCTCTCTCTCTATAAAACTTCAAAGGTCCTCCATATATATATCTCTAACCCACAAAATTACTTTTCCAGAAAAATCACAAGTATGCATGTTTCATTAGTTTTCTCTAATATATTTCGCATTAAAATAAAAATTAAAACCAATTTTTTTCTATCCTAAGATTTCTATTAATTCTTCACAAATTTCTTGCTATTAATTCTTTACAATTTCTTTCTATTATTTTTTTTTAATTTTCTCCTACGATCCTAATTTTTTCCTTATAATCTTGTAACACAGATATCAAATTAAAAAACAAGTTTTTATTCGATTCGAACTTTCTGTTTTTCTCTCAAAAAACAATTTTATATAATTACCACACACCATACGCACATATTGAATTGATTTTCAAAAATACAATTTCTACATATATACGCATATAATTATATACAATATTTATAAAAGAAATATTATCTCGCAAAGCGGATTGTTCGTTTTCAAAAAAAAAAAAAAAAAAAATTTTCCTGTTCTAAGGGGGAGAAAAATATATCCTTAATATGATCGGGAAAAATTACGTACGCAAACCAGAGGGCGAATTCGAAGCAAAAGGGAAAAGGCCGTGGGCTACAAAAAGAAAGACCAAACGAGTTGAGTCTGGGTGAAGAGGGGGGTGGAGGGGGAGGGGTGGTGGAAAGACGCAGTGTGCGGATGCTCCATCATCGCCGACTGAAACGTTAATTAGAAAATCTGAATAATTACAAAGTTACTTTTCAGAGCGTATTTCCACATGTATTATATATATATATATAGACACAAATTAATATAAAATATACGAGTCCAATGATAATTTTTTTAAATATATATATTCTTATGATATAAATTTTTCCTTCAATGGGTAGGTCATCACTATTTTCTAGAAATTAATATCATTCCTTTTTACCAGACTTTCTAGAAATTAATACCATTGCTAACTTCAGCCTATAATTCTGTTTAAAATCGTGTCCTAACTTAATTTTTAAAATTTTAACCCTTCGAGACCTTTTCAAACTAAAACTTAAATTTTAAACCTTGCATCTTAAACCTTTCCAAACTAAAATTTAAAACTTAAAATTTAAACCATTCTAAACTAAACCTTTCTTTTTAAACACTTTCGAACTAAATCTTAAAATTTGAACCATTCTTAAATCATTCTAAACTAAACCTTTCTTTTTAAACACTTTCGAACTAAATCTTAAAATTTGAACCATTCTTAAATTATTCTAAACTTAACCTTTCTTTTTAAGCACTTTCTATCTGAAACATAAAATTTAAACCCTTCTAAACTAAAATTTAAACCTTCCATCTTAAACCTTTCCAAACTGAAATTTAATACTTAAAATTTAAACCTTCCCTTATTCTTTAACCTTTCCAAACTAAAATTTAAAACATAAAATTTAAACCTCCCTTTCCTCGAATCTTCCAAACAAAGAATTTTCATATCTTTCCAAACTATCAAACTGTGACAAAAAAACGAATCGAAAAGTGCCTATAAATCATACATATAATACATAATAACAAAATTTAATCAAGGAACTAAAACGAGTAGAGGTGAAAAATATAGTACGAGTTTGGTTTTAGTTTCGAACAAATCGATCAACTTTTCTGAGATGCATATCTGGTCACGCCGGACGTACGATTGTATCGTAATTACGGTTTTAAATATATTTCATCAAGCACGCGAGCTTGCGAGTATTTTGCCGGAATATACATATATATAGAGAGAGAGAGAGGGTGAAAGCGGGTAATACCTATGCCCTCTGTTTTAATGTCAGCCTCGCTTGGGAGGGTTGACCAACAAACCTCCCCCCCTCCTCTATATAGTTCTTCAGATTATTCCATCTACCCGCGCAGTAGCGCACGTGCGATAGAAACAACGCGATATTTTCCCTATTAGGTCATTCGTGATTTATGGTCATACTTGAGTCACTTTCTATTGTTAAACTCGCATGTAATAATAATATTACGTATATATTATAGATTTTATGTATTATGTATATGTATATATTCAAAATTATTACAATTAATAACAAAATTATATAATCAACAATGAATATCACACGGAGTTTTCATTATTTCAAACTTTTCATCAATATACAATTTACACATGCGTATCAAAATTTAAATATAGAATCTACTGTATTCTCTCACAATCGATAAATATAAATTTTGACCCTGTAAAATAGAATAGAATTTCAGTTACAATTTGAGCGAATAAGCGAAGACACACCCGAGGACAGTAAAATCGGATGTACTTTTGAACCATTAATTGAATTAACAGCCATACAGCTCATATATAGTAAAGACTGGAAGTCCCGATAATGGATTACCTTAATGACAAGTGGAAATTCGAAACGGCTAACAAAGATAGTTCTCCCTCTCTCTCTCTCTCTCGCTCCTCTCTTGGTGTATGATACGCGCGAGTATATAACGTAGAGATCGGCTCCTAATTCAACTTTAGCGGAGCGAATTTGCATTGGGCTTTAAATCACCGAACACTGTACGCAAAAGTGAAAGGAAACAAAGAACCGTCCAGGCCGGGCGTATTCAGGGATACATTTTTCCTCTGTATCTTCGTCCGAGTGAAAATCTCGAAATTAATCCGTCCAGCGATAAAAAAAAAAAAAAAAGAAGAAAAAAAACCCTAACGAAGCCTCGCGCTTTATTGCGCGAGAGCAAACGGTAGAGGAGAGCCAGAGAGAGAGAGAGAAGTCCAGGCGATCATGGAAAAGGAAAAGAGGTTTGGGTAGGGAGAAAAATCCCGAGGAAATTTTACGAATGAGAAAGAAAGATGCGGAGGAGAGGATAATGAAAGAGATAGAGAATGGGGAGAGAGAGGAGGGGGGAAAAAGGGAGAAATCGCGAGGAAACGTGCGTTGACTGAGTGAAAGGGGGAGTTTGAGTTGGTAGGAAAAGAGAAAAGGAGGAGAAAGAGCCAGAGAGAGAGAGAAGGAAAAAAAAGAGAAAGAGAGAAGGATACAAACACGCTGAAAATTAGATTCATAACTTTTCTGCTGCGCTTTCGCCACGCTATGAGTAAAGGGGTCCACACACAGGCTAGTTAAAAATTCCATGTGCCCGCGAATATCAATCCGGATATCCAACCCTTTCTCTCTCCTTTTCTCTCTTTTCCTCTCTTTCTCCCTTTCTCCTTCTCTCTCTTTTTCTCCTTCTCTTTTTCTCTTTCTCTCCCTTTTTCTATTTTTCTCTCTTTTCTCCCCCTTTTCTCTGACTCTACATACGAACACCGTCTCGGGTGCGGACCTAACCATCGTCCAGACGAACGAGAGGACCGTGGATTATCTCGGTTTTTCCGCAAACGCGATTAAGCCGAAACGCTTTTCAGCCTTTTCTCTCTATATCTATCTTTCTCTCCTTCACTCGTCTCCAGCCTTTTAAAACCCTTTAGCGACGATAATTTGCCACTCGCGTCAAGCCACTTGTCCTTCGCTTTTTAATTTTATTCCCACGAAAAAATTGCAATTTTCGTACATTTTATTCCATACACACACACACACACACTTTCCTTTCCCTTATCAGATGATGAAATTGTTTCAATTCAGGATTTTCCCCAGGATTAATTAGCTCTCTTCTGCATAATATTTTTTTTTCATCAAGAAAAAACGAAAAATCGAATACAACTTTTTTAATTACATTATAATAATAATAATAATAATAATAATAATAATAATAATATATAAGGAAATAGAAAATATAAAATATTTGTATAGCAAGGCTCGAACCGTAAGGGAAAGTATTTAAAATTTACGGACCGAAAATAAAAAATCACCAACCATTTTCTGAAAAAAGATCATAATTTGATTCCAAGTCGAATGAGAGAAAATTTTACTAAAAACAATAAATTGAAACCCTTATAATCAATTTAATGATCATTTTCAAGAATTTTTAACCAAAATTCTTCTTTTAATCAATAATTTTTTATAAATTTTCGCAAAAAAAGTTCTATGACAATTTTCAAATCCATTTGTTTACAATATTTAAGCGAAACTAATTTAATTTGCTTTAAAATTTCATTATTTCTAACAATTCACTCTCTAATGCATTAAATAATATAAAAATTTAACTAAAATCCAATTTCAATTAATTTTCATTAGATAATTCAACTAAATTTGAATTATTTTTTAATACAAAAAACAATTTATTAAATATTTTCATGATTTTTAAAAATTAAACTCTCATAAAGAATTTTATCAATAAATTTCTAAATAATTGGATTTTTGGACGAATTTTAATAAACTTTTAAAATAAATTAATTCTTTAACGAATTATCCGATGAAAATTCTATTAACAATAATTTAAATAATTCGGCAATGAGTTTTATTATTTATGAAAATAATTGAATTTTTGCAAAGAAATTAATAAAAAATTTGTAAATAATTAAATCCTTCAACAAATTTTAATAACATTTTTAAGAATAATGCCATTTTTTGAGGAATTCGATTACAATTTTATGAAAAATAATTGAAATTCTACAATGAGTTTTATTAGTTATATGAAAATAATTGCAATTTCTAAAAACAATTTTTCTACCTTCGAAAATAATTGAATTCCTCTAAAAATTTTATTATTTATGAAAATAATTAAATGTTACAAGAAATAAATAAAAAAAAATTGTTAATGATTGAATTCCTGTAAAAATTTTATGAGTTATGAATATAATTGAATGATTGCGAAGAAATTGACGAAAAAAAATTGTAAATAATTGAATTTTACTTTTAAAAAAACGAAATTATAACATTGACCTAACTTTTGTTCCGATTGTTTGATTTTTTTTCTTAAAATTGTACAAAGAATAAAAAGGAACAAAAAACACAAATAATTATCTAAAATAAAAGTCAACAATTTGTCAGGAATAAAAGAAATTGATTTCTAGACGTGCGTGTGTCAAGACAAAAATATTTTTGCAAAACAAATTGTGATTCGTCGATTTGGCAAAAAATCAAAAAATCCACTTGTTTATTTCAAAAATATTGTTTCGACACTCAGACAATTTTTGCACTTGAATAAACATATTTAGTGTGAGATTAATTTCAATCAAAATATTATTTCCACTAATACCTGTTATTTATCCTATTAGTCGCAGATAATTCTGTAACTACCGAATAGTGTACGTATAATTGCCTGTACAAATAATAATAATAATAATAATAATAATAATAATAATAATAATAATAATAATAATAATAATAATAATAATAATAATAATAAAACAAAAACTCCTATATCAAAACGAGTAAAAAATATTTCAAAACAAAACCATTATCGCAATTATTTAATGGTCTATTTCGAAATATTTTGATGCAGCACACAAAAAAATATTCCCTTTAATCTAATAATTAACTCTTTGAGAACAATATTCAAAAGATCAAGAATCGATTTTTACCACTCGGGATAATTTAATCTTTTCTACCTTCCATTTTACGAGAGATATTCGGATACACTCGACGAAAGACATTACTTATCAAACTGGAGGGCTTCTCTCGACCCTCAATCCACAAAACTCACCCCTTTTTTCGTCTCTCTTTCTCTCTCTCTCTGTCTTTCTCTCCTTTTTTTCTCTCTCTCTCTCTATATATATACTATATTTAAAATTAATCCCTCCTTTGTGTTGACGCCGTAGTCTGTCTCTCTTTTTATCGACTCGATATGGACTCGTATAAATTTTACTATATTCATCTGGTAACATTGTGGAAAGAAGTATGGAAGAGAGGAAGATGAGGGTTCCACTCGGCCCTCTTTTTTGTCTCTGTGGCTTTAAACCGCGTGAGGCTTTCATTTCAAATCCTCAATCACCGTCGGTGATCAATCACAATTGAACTCAGTAAAAAAGAGAAAGCTGCTCTAAAAGAGAAGGATGCGACGAAGAAGAAGTTTAGACTCAAAAAAAAAAAAAAACAATCCGACGCCTTAAAAAGCAAAATTTACTTCTGCTTCTAGATTTACGAATCAAGAAACACTTTCTTAAAAGAAGCCAATCCCAATAAAAAGAAACTATAAAAATCAAGTATTTAGATTTTTTGACCAAATATTCAAGTTAAATTTGAAAATGAAACCAAAACTGAAAATGAAACAAAAAAAAATTAGAACCAAAAAAAAGAAACGAATCAAGAAACAGTTTCTTAAAAGAAGCCAATCCAAATAGAAAAAAAACTATAAAAATCAAGTATTTTGATTTTTTTTCGATCAAATTAAAGTTAAATTCCAAAATGAAACCAAAACTAAAAATGAAACAAAAAAAATTAATTAGAACCAAAAAAAAGAAACGAATCAAGAAACAGTTTCTTAAAAGAAGCCAATCCAAATAAAAAAAAATTTCAAAATGAAACCAAAATTGAAAATGAAGCCAAAAAAGAAAATAAAACCAAATCGAATGTAATTAGAACCAAAAAAAGAAACTTTTTTTAAAAATCAAATAGGGAAACATTTGTCGGGGAATAAATTTCGCAGTGTATGTTTGTGAAAGTTTTTGGTCCGAATACGGGAAAAGTATATGTATGAAAGTAGGATATCTCTCCCTTCGGTTTACGCGCACTAAGTAGTGAAGGCTCGCGCAAGTCAGACAGTGGTTTGAGTTGCGGATGAGGCAGCCATCCAGAGTCAAGCTACCTTTTGATGCTACCCCACCCTGGCCTTCGAAGGATAATGCACAAACCGAAGGATAATTCCCGATACGGGGACGAAATCCCGAGACCATGAGAGAGGGCAAAAAACTCTTATTTAAAAATGTATTTACCGTCTGGCTCACCAAGAATCGTCATCCCTGACAAAAGTTGTTATACACTCAATTCCGCGAAACGATGAGCCTCTCTCTCCTTCTCTCTCTCTCTTCTCTTTCTCTCCTCTTGTATTTCTATAAACATCAAAACCGTTATTTCACATTACGTTTCCAAAAAAAAAAAAAAAAAAAAAAATTCATTCGATACGTATTTACCCCTTGTTTTAGCAAATATTCTCAGGGTCGACTGCTTAACGAAAGTGAAAATTGTAGGACAATTGTTTTTTTCTAGATTTTTCAAACTTTTTTTTTCAAATGCTCTCTCTTTATAGGGTCTACTTAACGAAAGTGAAAATTGTACGACAATTGTTTTTTTTTAGGTTTTTCAAACTTTTTTTCCAAATACTCTCTTATAGGGGATATTGTCTACTTAACGAAAGTAAAAATTGTAACGTAGTTTCGTTATTCAAAAACAGGCCTCGGATCGAAATTTCTCAAAAATTTGTCTATTATTCTTTTTATACTAATAAAAATCGAAAAAAGTTGCTTTTTAAACTAAAAATATGGTATATTGTCGCAAAATTTGGAAGAAAAGTCGAAAAAGTCGCAATTTTAAAATAAAAGTCGATATAATCGCATTTTTTTAAAATAGTCGAAAAATGTCGTAAAATTCATAATATCCGAGGCCTTCTAAACCAAAAATCAAAATTTCTAACGCACTTTTGTTTTTCAAATCCAAAATCAAAATTTCTAACGTAGTTTAGTTTTTTAAAACAAAAATCAAAATTTAGCTTTTCAAAACCAAAATTTCTAAGGTAGTTTACTTTTTTAAAACTAAAATCAAGATCAAAATTCAGTTTTTCAAAATAAATAAAAAAATTTTGTAAAAATTAGGAAAAACTCCTCTAAACAAATATGTCGATTTTGGACGAATAGAGAAAGAAAGAGAGAGAGAGAAAGAGAGAGCGTGGATAATTCTCCTTTTTCCTCCAAATCCATCCTTTTGATTACGCGGCTTACCTCGACAGAAGTTGGGTGCGAGGGGTGCGAGGGCTTATTCTCCAACTTTTGCCGTTATAAATCTGCAATATTCGCGACCGCGTGCAATTGGTCCGCTCGATGAACGAAATAGTCGTGTTACACTTTTTCTCCCAATCGCTTTGCAATTTTTTCTACAATAACCAACAAAGTTTTGCCTTCTCGATAAGAATCGTCAATTCGCAAAAAAAAAACGCTTTCCCTCTTCCTATGAATACATAATACTATATATATATATGAATTTCCCATGAATACTAATTTATTTTATCAACCAACAAAACGACTAACAAAAATTTTTTTTCCACTTAAAAATATTCACCAATACTTTATTTATTTATTACAAACATTTAATCAAATTCTAGTTTTGGAAAAACTAAATTTCCACATTGATACCAAAAATTTACATCAATTATTGTGATTTGATATAGATTTTTTGTTTTTTATTTATTTATTTATTTTCAAGTTTTTTTTCAATTTGATACTTTCAAGTAAAGGAGTGAATCGAATTAAAAATTTAATTGTTGATAACGAAAAAAATCTAGTTAAAAATGGACCGTAATTTCTTTAAAATTGGCCTCAAAAAAAAAAAATGTCCTATACTAGAGTCGAAAAGAAATTAACGCTAACTATACTCATTTGAGATTGTTGCGGGACAAAATTTATATAATCCAAATTCAGTGGAGCGTGTACTTTCCTATAGACTAATGTACCCAGAATAGACAGACGAAATGTAACTATCAAAGTTGGCGATCGCACATCTAGCCCCTTTCTAACCCCTTCCCTCACCCTTTTATCTTCTACTTCCCTTACTCCATTTCTACACATTCATAGAAATATATATATTTTATATACATATCTATACATATATATATATATATATATATATATATATATATATATATATATATATATATATATATATATATATACGTTTATATACGCTTATATACATAAATAGTTGCTCACAATTTACATTACAAACGAGGTGCGCATATAATTAATTTAATTAAATTAACGTTGAAAATCATCCCCCCGTTAGTTCACAAACTTTCGACATGAAAATCTCCCTCGCAATGTTTTCATTCTTGTCCTCCTCCTCCTCCCTTCACTCTTTACCTCTTCTTTCCTCATTTTATTTCTTCCAACATTGCCTCAATTTGCAAAATTTTCTTTTCTTTCCTTTTTTTTTTGATGAAATAAATTGCCATATCGCGTTTACTTACATGTAAAGTTTTCAACATATAGTGAACCTTGTCTAGAAAACAGGGACATTCAACCGCAAAAGCGGAAATACTGATTATATACGATTTATTCCGTGATGCTCAACTGTTAACGAATAATAATTAAAAGTTTAATTGTTATTCGACGTTTATTGTCTATCATAAAATTTTACTATTATTGTTATCGTGAAAAGTAATTTATTGAGAAGTTTATTGCAAAAGTTTGCGTGTGTGTGTATTAATTTTAGAATTTTATCATATACGTATATATATATAGAGTTTTTTTCTAAGCTTAGCTTAACAATAATTTTGAGACCGAAAAAAGAAACGAATCGAACATGTTGCGAGTGTTTAAAAATTTTTTCAACATTTATCCATTTTTTCCGAAAATAAACCATTTCTTCAACATTTATCTATTTTTTCAAAAATTAACAATTTTTATCAACAGTTAACCATTTTTTCAACAAATAACCATTTTTCAACATTTACCAATTTGTTTTCAACAATTAACCGTTTTTTCAAGCTTTACCTACTTTTTTCAACAGTTAACCATTTTTTCTAAATTTAACCATTTTTTAACATTTACAAATTTTTTTCAAGATTTAACCATTCTTTTTTAACATTTACCCATTTTTTCAACATTTGTTTATTCTTTTTAACAATTTACCATTTTTTAAAACATTTTCCCATTTTTTCAACATTTACCAACTGTTTTCAAGAGTTAACCAGTTTTTTTAACATTTACCCATTTTTTTCAACATTTAATCATTTTTTGTCAACAATTAACTATCTTTTTCAACAGTTTATCATGTTTTTTTAAAGTTAACAATTCTTTCAACAGTTTAAGATTTTTTTCCACATTTACCTATTTTTTCAAAAATTACCAATTTTTTCAACAGTTAACCATTTTCATTAAAACAGTTTACACTTTTTCCAACGATAAACAATATTAATTGAAACTGGATCATTGATTTGGATACAAGAAACTATATATATACACAGTTTTGAATAGAGTTTGATATCAGTTAATGAAATGAGTTGATAGAGAGCCACTGTTGGTCAGTGATAGATAGGATTGGACTTGATTTCCGCCACACTCGACCGCCCCCGCCGATAATGTATAAGGGAAGAGAAGAGCTTCGTCGTCGTAGTCGTCGTCGTCGTACCGTTGGTTGGAAGTGAACTCGAAAGGATAGCTAGCAGAATTCTTGAAGGGGGGAGGGAGGGAGGGAGGGACGCGCAAAGAGAAAGAGAAGGAGACAGAGGTTTGGAAGGACGGACAGATTGCGGTTTGCCGAGGAAACCCTTGCTCTAACACTCTCCCCCCCCCCACCCCCAATACACCCTCTTCCTTCGCCACTTTCGGTCTGTTATGTCCTCGACTCCCGGTCGCCACGTTCCTATACCGGGTGTCTCTGCTTTGTCATTTACTTAGATCCAATCCACGTTGACCGTCAGAAATCCCTCGGGCGATTCTGTCCGACGATCACTGATCGTAATTCAATCTCAGTACGGTCACAAAGCCCAAAGGAGGTCGATTGACTAAGTAGCTTCGTGTTAGTACTTGTCTTCCGATCGCTCTCCAACATTATCTCTCCCTCAACACTTATGGCAAATTCTTCAAATTTCCTCAATTTACCTCTTCAGCTGTATACAATTTTATTTTTATTTTTATTTTCAATTTTATTGAAAAAAAAAATTCCTTTATCAATTTTTATTTCGATTTTTTAAAAGCGAACAATTTTTCCTAATACTATCAAATTTATACCCATTTGGATCAAAATCATACCCAGTTGGATCAAATTCATACCCATTTGGATCAAAAATTTGAATCTATGACTTGATTCCCTCTTTGTATATCAATAAACTTTCAAAATTAAAAAATTCAATTTTAATTAAAAAGAAACTGAAGAAGTTTTGAAAACAAAACGTTTCAAAAGAATTCTATTATCGATAGAATTTCGTTACAAGTGTTTATAAATATAAAGCCCCGAGAAGAATGTGAGTTTGATAATTCAAAATATATTGTTGTGTACGGAAAAAGTTTTGCCATATAATGATTAGCGAGAAGTAGGTCGACGAAAAAAAATAATAATTTCAACTCAAAGAAGCAATGAAGATGTATGGGATTATATTATGTCAAAGCTTGAATTTATAATGAATACCAATGCGGTAATTCGACACTAAAAAAAAAGAAACCAAACGAATCTTTATCGCAAAGATACGATAATAGTTCGAGAACTTAAATTTGTATTGGTCTCTTTTTTTCTCAATGAATATTAACACTTGACCCCATCCCATACTGTCATCTATACATGTATATATGAATCATTTGATATTTTTATTCTCAAATCTATTCCTCATATTGATTCCAATTCATTTTTCCAAATTCATTTTTTGAATTTAATTTTCTAATTCCTTTTTCTAATTCATTTTTTAAATTCGTTTTTCTAATTCATTTTTCTAATTCGTTTTTCAAATTAATTTTTCTAATTCAATCAAAAAATCTGATTCTTTAAAAAAATCGTTAATTAACGAAAAAGTTTTATTTACAAAGAAAGAAAATTTATATCAAAAATATGTTTTTTCTACCAGATAAATTTCCACCAACAAATATAAATTTCTATTTTTCTGCGCGAGACGAATATAAATCATTTCACGACGATTCTAAATGTATAATATAAGCACAAATTTTTAATAATTCAATAAAATTATTTAATTAAAGTATATCGTATAAGGAAAAATTGCAAAGAAACTACATTTAAATTAATAATTGAATAAAAATTTCTTAAAATAAATATCATTGATTTTCAATTCACAAGAGTATATACATACAATAAACTAATAAAATATTCAACAATATTTAAAAATTCCCACATATTGTTGTTTTTCTTTTTCTCCTCAAAAACGATTAATTTCTTATTCAATGAATATCGAGAATAAAAATAAAATACGAAACAAAGACATCTTTCATAATTCTATATATTATACATATATAAGCTCGATTAGGAAATCGATGGTATTAACGCCATTTATTTAAACGGGAAGTCGAGGTTATCAATCACGATGTAATAAATAAGTTTATTTCGGCTAATCATAATTTTTCTCTCGAGTTCGATTTCATGAAATAAGTTACTGTGTTTGGGAGCCAATAAAAAAAAATGAAAAGGACCGGAGATAGAATCACTAAACGCGTATTATTCACATTCAGTATCCAAATAGTCATTCGATCATACTCATCGAGTAGCGCGTAAGACAAACAATGTGAATTCCAGACGTGTTTTAATTTTCCCCAAAAAAAAAAAAACACTAATTACCAACTGAATAGAAAGTTACTTAAATCAATTCAGTCCAAAGGGAATTTTTTTCAAAAATAGTATAAATTCTCGAAAAATAGTAAAAATTCTTTGAAAATGATAAAAATTCTTTAAAAATGGTCAAAATTCTTTAAAAACAGTCAAAATTCTTTAAAAATAGTCGAAATTCTTTAAGAATAGTATAAATTTGGTCAAAAATAGAAAATAATTTTTTTTTTAAATAGAAAATATTAAAAATAAATAATCTAAGGATATTTCCGTCTCTGAAGTAATACAAAGTCGAGGTAAGTCCTTCAGTTTAATTACTGCAATTAGAACCAAAAAGCTTTCGTCCCCTTCCCCTCCCCCTTTTTAATCAATCGCATCGACCCCTCAAGCCATTTGCCACAGACACTCTTAAACTCGACACTGATTGACAGCAGAACTTTTCCATGCTCCTTCGATTTGAAAATTAATCTCCTTTCTCTATATCAAAAATGTGCCAAATGAAAATATTCCCTTACATTAGAATTTTTTTATAAAAATTAAAAACCTGAATGTGAATTTAATTCAAAAAATGCGGTTGAATTTTTTTAAGTGTTTAATTTTTGTGTTAAATTGGTAAAAATTTAGCCCATTCTGCTAAAGGAAAAAATGTTTATTCACTTTAAAAACTGTTTCACTTTAAAAAAAATCGTTAAATATTAATAGTTAATTTTAAAAAATAGTTAAATTTAAAAAGAATGATTTTTTGAAAATTTCAAATGTATATAAAGTGTACCCATTCGGTCAAGTCAAGCGAAAAACACTATAAAGTAACATAATATCGATATTGTAAAAATCTTTAACCTCCCCTAATAGAGATAATTTAGCGGATAAAAAAAACATTTTAAATAATATATTTCGCATTTATATTGAAAGGGTTATAGAGTTAAGACGGCGCTTATATGATATAGTTCGCGGCCGAGGTCTCTTTTAAAGTTCCTTTTTCCGGTGTGTGTGTCTAAGCCAGAAGGTTTTCTTGAAATAAACATAAGATAGCCACGTCATTTAATAAAAGTGAAGAAGAAAAAAAAATCTATAGCCGCTAAACTCATTGTTACGTAGTTATATAGTGACATGCTGGCACCCGCGTTATATCGAGCAGTTGTGATACTAGCACTAGTAATTGATTGCGTAGTGGTACTACACATATTATAACCTGACTCGTGCCAAAGTGGACGTTTATGGGTCGCATTCTATTGCCACGATTGACCTGTGAAACAATAATTTTCTACTTTCAACACACACACACACACAAACAAACACACCGGAAATATTTTCCATTTTCCAATATATCGCTTATTTCATTTTTTCCTTTTCAGTTCAAAAGAATTTTATTTCACTCAATATTCACTACAAACTCAGATAAAGAATATTTTAAGTTTCCTAAATAAAAAAAAAGGAAATTATAAATTAAAAAACCAAGAATGGGTAAAATTATTAAAAAAAAATACAGAGTAGAAATAAAAAAAACTTCATTATGTTATTTTTTCGATCTGTTTAACAATTCGGGAGAATCTAACGGCTGGTATGTAATCAAAGTAAAACGGTTCGAGAGAAGGAGGGATCCCCGCCGGAATTCCTAATCTCATGACCAACGAAATTAATTCGTCTTCGCCTAATGTAACCACCGAGTCGATTGCCCTTATATATACATTATATCAACCCGATCAGAACCAATGGCCGAAATACAAGAAATAAATAAATTAAATTTATTACCAATAAACGCAAATTAAACTAAAACGAATTCGATCCGAAAAAAACACTATTTTCTTGAAAGTATCAAATTGATACCAAAATGGATCAAATTGACGCCAAAAATCTAGATCAATTTTTTATTTGATCCACATTTTGGATATCAATTCGTTGCAATTTGACACTTCTAAGTTAACAGTGAAATTTTCCTTCCACCAAAAGTTAAAAAAAGAAATCTCGTGCTAGGTGCCAATAATTTCCTCGTCAATTAAAAATCACCGATCAATAATACCGACGTCGTAAAAAAAAGGAACCCCCAATCAAAAAAAAAAGAAGAGAGGGGGTAAAAGGCGAGTGTAACGTCCCGGAAAATGAGTCGTGTCCAATATGCCGAAACTCGTTCGTTCCTTTTTTTACTCTCTCTTATGCCCCCAAGGCGATAGTCTTCGGCATCTGATATCAGCGCACGGTAGCTTTCGTGATGGCAATGGGCGGTGGTGGTGGATTTTTTTTTCACAGCTGGTAATTTTCGCGCGATTTTATGGGAATTTAAGAATAATTCAATTAGGGTCCGGGGATCACTTTGCGAGATATGCTAATTTTACGAAGACCCCCTTAGCCCGAACTATATCTTTAACCAGGGTCCCTCTCTCTCTCTGTCTCGCTATATATATATATATATATATATCGAGTTCAATTTAAAAATCTAATCTTCAATAATCGTCCCAGACGAAAATACGACATTGGGATCACCCAACGGTTCTGCCTCATTTTCATTCGTTCTGATTAAATTCATTAGTTTAATAGTCCTGCTATATCAATATATAAAATAGAAGGCGAGTGATTTTCCTTCTTACCGCGAAATACCCTTGGGATTTATTTCCAAATAGAGAAAGAAGAAGAAGAAGAAGAAGAAAAAAAGGAAAAGAAAAAAATTATAAATATACTACAAAACAAAAAAATCGCATAGGTAAACATTGGTTAACGGGATTAAATTGAGATATTCTAATTGCTCAACAGAGTAGGCCCCCCGGGTGCAGTGATGGCTATATCAGCCCTCGTATCTTACCCACTACCTCGAACGCCAATAAAAAAAAAGAAAAAGGTTTGATATCCCCCCCTTCTCATGGGGCCATACATCGATTACTCTTTTTCCTAGTTTTTTGGTTTGATATATGTATACACATGTAAAGAAGAAATCGCGCGGTGCAGAGGTTGAATTTCATATATATATATAACAATCGCGGGTGTGGTTATAATTAGGTTTGATACGATTCAGAAATAGAAGGTTCGTTAGGGCCACTTGCTCCTATAAGCTATATATGTAATCGATTAAACTTCTCGCAGTAAGTTTAAATTGGATTTATCGGCGTCGATAAACTCGACACCTGCACAATCTTCAAAGTAAAAGCCTACTACTCCCGCTCCTGATATCAAGCGCACGAAATGCACTTATATGTGCAGGTGGTTCAATTGCGTATAGGTACACTTCACTCTCTTTCATCGTTACACCGAGTCAAGTTTATAAAAGAGGAGAGAAGAGAGAAAAGAGAGGGGGAAGAAAAGAGCTAGAAAAAGAGAGAGAAAGAGAGCAAGAGAGCAAGAGAGAGAGAGAGAGAGGAAAAAAAGCGAGAGAAAAAGAGAGAAACAGAGAGGCAGGGAGAGAAAGAGAGAGAGAGAGGCCCCCTAAGAGACATCGAGAATTTCTTCCATGAAGGGCAACAAAAAAAGCGTCCCCCAACATTCTCCAAATGACACTAATCGCCTTCCTTTATGTTCCCACGGTGTCTGTGCTGATAAAAAAACAACTCGCGATTCTGCCGCACATTAACCCAACCGACAATTATTCTTACATTTCTGACAAAATTTTCCAACATCTAAATTTCTGAATAGTGAACAAGAAGAAGAAGAAGATAAAAAAACATACAATTGCTATCTGCTTGAATGCCTAATCAGAGTGTCGACTCCTTTTAATTCTCTTTTCACACTTAAGGTACTTCCCCGTCTGCTACTTCTGTAAAAATTGATTTTCTTCCAAACATTGACAAACTGTTTCTTCAGGTACCCTTTAAGTATATGTTCGTAAAAATTTCCAACCCCTTCAAAAACGAGACATTGTGTTCGAAATTTGTTACTTCCAACATGATCACAGGATGTAAATGTGAAAATTTAAACTTTAAAAACTCAAAATTCAGCATCGAAAAGGGTTTTAAAATTATTACCATCGCACAATTAAAGGGTACCCAAAAAAACATTTTCTCAAAATTTTGAAGAAAATCTATCGAAAATCAATTTTTACAAAGAGTAGTAGCCGTAGAACTACCTTAAAACTTAAAGATATCAAATTGTAACAAACTGATACCCAGATGTATAAATCAGTGTTTTTAAATTTATTAATTCTAAAAGTTTGTCACTTAAGGTAGTAAACATTTTTACCAATTCACAGTTTTCAAATTTTATTTGTAAATCAGGGAAAAGTGATCTTTCTCCTGATTTCCAAATAAAATTTGTACTTTATCCCCCACGCGAAAAGAAAATTCTATGATTCACTCAAGAAATAATTAAACACTCTAAAGAAAACTTCGATAACACTTGTAAACGAATTTTTTCGAATCGTACGCAATTATACAATTGTACAATTTTAATTCAATTCGAAAACATCAATAACTTCTATTGAATTATTTACAGGAATACATAAAATATAATAAAATCGATTGAATAATCGAATATTTCACAAAATTAAATTCTCATGCAGAACTTTATCTCCAAATTTCTAAATAATTGAAAACTTTCGACGAATTTTAATCAAATAATTGCATTAATGTAGAAACGAATTTGATAGTCATGAAAATAATAGAATAATTTTGAAAATTTTTTAAAAATAATATTCAATACCTGTGAAATTTTTATCAAAATGAAATAAAAATGTTTGTGTATAGAATTTTATCCGAAAATTTTTCTAAACGAATATAAAAATTCTTGCACTCAAACAATTTTAATCGTTTTTTGCCTCCAAATTGGTATCCTTAAAGAAATCGTGAATTAGTAAAAATGTTTACTAACTTAAGTGACTGACTTTTAGAAATAATAAATTTTGGAAAAGATTTAAATTTTTCATATGTAAAATAATACACTGAGAAAACATTTTCTTAAATTAAAAAATAAGTAGTTAACCAAAAAAATATGTTTGAATGAAATATATTTGAAAATTGTTTAAAATTTTATATTATTTATTATTTAATTATTTATATCATTGTTTTTGACCATATTTAAATTTATTTTATTTAATTTTGCATTTTTTATTAACTAGGAAATCTTTTACTTTTATTTAATTTTCATTTTTTATTAACTTGCAAATTCTATTTTAATTTATTTTTCATTTATTAATTAACTTAAATTTCTATCTTTATTAAAATTAACATTCTTTTTTTTTAAATGTTTTTACAAATTTCAGTTACTAACTCCAAATAATAGATTCCAATATTTGGATTAAATTTCTTTTAATTTATTATTATATTATTATCTTTAATTCAAAGATAATTTTTGGTTAACTGTAGAAAAAAGATAATTATGATTGACAATTATGTTTGATTCGAGAATATTATTTTCCCAGTGATAAGATTTTCTGATAAATATTTGCTTTCACTAATTTAGTCTTCTTACGAATTTAAAAGCAAAAAATAATTTACCAATTAAATGAAATTTTCACTAAATCGAGAATTAACGATTTTAATTCTATTTATCGTAACTGAATCAGTTTTTAAACCAATCAAAGTGGGTATGGTATTTATTCTAATTGTAAGTGAATCAGTTTTTAAACGAATCAAACTGGGTTATTGATGAACCATGTCTATATATACGTGTGTGTTTACGTGTTTTATTAACAAAAAGAAAATTATCGATTGTTGCGTATTATATAGTTGGGGGGGGGTCGCGCGGCTAATGAACCTCGTCGATTCACAGAGACGTTAATCCCGCGAACAGGAGCGTTTTATCGCTGGCAACCCTCTCCCAAGTGACACGAATACACAGCTCGTCGTAAAAATCTCAGATATACCCATATGGACAGGTAAACGAAGCCTAGAGAGAGAGAGAGAGTAAACGGGATGTGTAGGAGAAAGGGCAGAGAGCAGGGTAGGAGGAAGAGTGAACATTTACTCTCTCAGGGGTTGTAAATGTCCTGCCATAGTGTTTATAAACACACACTCCTAAGTTTATTACTTTATGAATGATAGTTCGCCGGTAAACGAAAGGATCTACCTTAGCCCTTATATCTTGACGTATAATATTTCCACACTGATCGGATAGAGAATCATCAAAGTCTACATATACACAACGCTTCGTTTCACAACCTTGTAAATCCATAAAGAAATTTGATAATAAATAGAGAGAGAGAGAGAGAGAGAGAGGGAGGAAAAAAACCCGTTTCATCCGAGAGGGTGTTCTATTTTATAATGCCAAGGGTTGTAAAAAGAAAACAGCGAAAACAGTCAACTGACACTTTTTCCAACAAAAAATTCTTTTAATTTTATTACCGTGAGAATAGTACCCTTTTTCCCTATAATTATTATTGATGATCTTCTCTCTTCTTTATTTTTTTGGTCATTTCAATTGGAATCAAACGAACAGAAAAATGATGACTTCTTAATTTAATATTTTTATCTATAGGGAGGCGCAATTGATAGAAAGAATGAGAGACTAGATTAAGTTGGTTTGAATTGGTAAAGATTTAGTAAAAGTATACAATATGAGACCCTTTTGGAGGTTGTTGAGCGTGTTAAAGCGGGAGAACGATAGTGATTGATCGCATATATATTGTATATATATATATATATATAGTCGTGTGTGTTAGTCAGGTTTCTGACATAATGCTCTCGTTTATACTCCGAGACGTTAGGCAGTGTCGGCGGCTCTATCGATAATACCCGGATTCTAACAGGACGTTCAATAACGCGCGTCCAATCCATAAGTTATTAAGGCTTCGTGTGCGTTCGTGTTAACATAGGCCGATGTGTTGCCTACATGCGGGTGGCTTCTGGGATCGGTTACAATGACCCCGCAGGCCGCTTGAGTAAAATGAAATTACCTATATCCTCTTGCCTGATTGGCCGATCGTTCGACTTCGTGAATTAAAAGTGTCCCCCCCTCAAAGTGGACATCCTACGGGTCGACGTCGTCGTTCACGATTCACTTTTTCCCCCCTTCAAAGTTAGATTTACTCCAGAATGCGGGACACTGATTTAAACCACTTAAATATCGTTCGAAATCGAAAAGAAAAAAAAAAGAAATCATTGCCATTGTCTTGAATTTCTATAATTGTCAATTGTTAATTCTTAATTGTTACATATTGTCAGTTACAATATTGTCATATTGTTAGTTTATATTCCTGCGGGTTCATCACCGGGGATTTTCTTATAGCAATCAAGGGCATTAAGCAGATGCCCTTGATTTTTAGAATTAAAAATTTAAGCGGATTTTTAAAAATAATTTAATTCAAATTCAGACAAAGTTTTCTTGACTCCCCAAAAAAACAGATTGAGCCTCACATACTCCCCCCCAAGAAAAAAAAACCCTCCTAACATTTGTTATTCTACGCAATAGTTAATCTTCGTTGAAATTGAAAATCCAACTTTCTAAATCAACCATAAAATGCAAAACAATTTACAAAATAAAAAACCCACAGCATTTTGCAATCAAATTTCAAAAAAAAAAAAAATTATTTTTCAAAAACAAAAAGAACTCGCACGACGAAAATTGACTTTTATTAAAATCGAGGTTACGCTTCATTTACGTGAAATTAAACTAATTTATAACGTAACATGACTGCAATGTAGAAATATAATTTGATCAAAATTGAATAAATGTCAAGCGAAGCCAAAATCTGCAAAAGCATATACATATATTGTGACAAAGTTTTATGATTCTTGTAAGCAAAATAAGTATAATATTTATATTAAAAAAAAAAGAAAAAAAAACCTCCAACATTAATATCGTATTTACGATATAAATGTTAAATGTTTTTTTTTCATTCATACTGGAGGAAAATTTTTTTCTTTCTTTCATTCCATAATTATATTTAGAAAATTGTACTTATATTTTTAATTCTTTTATTGAATATAAACGTAGTTTTTTTCAAGAAATGATAATTTTATGAATCCTTTGTTTTCTGATTATTCAAACATTGTTCAATTTCATTCAGATAACGGATATTTTCATTTAAGTCACGAATATAAATGTCTAATTTTTCTTCAAGAGCAAATATTTCATCTTTCATTAGAAACACTTCGTTTTGTAATTTTGTCTTCACTTGCCTCGACAACACTTTTCTCTATTCGACAAGAAAATTTTTTCCATTTAGTAAGATTTAAAAAAATTAACAAAAAAATATTTAAATATTTAAAGAATATTCAAAATTTGTTTAAATATTATAAATAATTAAAAAATATTAAAAATTTTAAACATTTAAAATTTTCCTAAATATGTTAAATAATAAAAAAATATTTTTAAATTGTTTAAATATTTGAAATAAACAAAAAATATAAAACATTTTTTTAAATATTTTATATAATTAAAGAATAATGTATAAAATTTTTTAAAATTACTAAATAAAATACCTGTTTGTTATAAAATTTCCTTTCATAAAATACAATTTT
This sequence comes from Leptopilina myrica (nomen nudum), assembly GCA_032872475.1. NCBI lineage: Eukaryota > Metazoa > Arthropoda > Insecta > Hymenoptera > Figitidae > Leptopilina > Leptopilina myrica (nomen nudum). The sequence goes on along the minus strand of CM065467.1, from coordinate 22,365,382 downwards.
ATCGGTAAATTTATTACTGTTGTATCTATTGTGATTTAAAACTCTGAAAGAATCAATTCTCCTCTTTATTTCTATATCGAGAAATATAAATGTAAATTATTGAATTAATCAACTTACTGCTGCTTTATACGTTAAAAATTAACCGTCTACCAAAAATTCGAAACATTATTATTACATCAACTGAAGATAAAATAAATTTTAATACAAAATATCCAGATGTCAAAATCAAATTTAACCTGAAGGTTCATTCCGAAACAAAAGAAAACAGATTGTCCAAAGAAAACGAAAAGCAACTCTAATTTGGAATAAATAAATCCAATATGGCAAAACAAAATAAATTTCTATTTAATAAAGTAAAAATAATTGCTCTTGTATAATAAAAACCCATTTTAACAAAAAAGAGGGAATGATAAAAAACATCATCATCATCATCATCATCATCAAATTGTCTCGGAAAAAAAAGATTGTTCATTTGTTGATATAAGGGAAGAATTGACTTAAAGGGATAATAGTAACTCGGAGGTATACGCGTTATCCCTCGCGTAAGGGCGGACAGGTGTCAATTATACCGAAATCAAGTGAAAAGGGTGTAGGGGCTAATATTATAGATATTCGTGTATGCATATTAGAGAATGATTGATAGCGCGCGATATAACGTCGACGTATCGATATTCGATGCTGTTAAAATTTCATTATCGGCGTTATAATGATATAAAGTGCTTGGAGTGTAGAAAAAAAAATTGTAAAAAAAAAAATAGCGGGATATGGTGTTGAAGTACCGTCGACACTCGTCCTGCTGTCGATTAACTTCGTTAATTATTATTCGACATTACCAACGAGAGAATTGTCTGAATACCATCGATAACCGGTATTTTCAATCAGATTTTAATCATCATACGACTTTAATTTCATCCCTCGAACAGAATAAGTCATGACTATTTCTCATTGCCTTTCATATCATATAATTCATATTTTCAAAGATTTATTCAATTCCCAGATTTGAATTGAGAGAAAATTTATACATTAAAATCGTGTCAGTTAAAGCTTTCTAATTACAAAATCCAATTGACACTATATATCTATATTTGATTTCTATCATTGATTAATGAAATTATTAACCTATTAAAGATATACGATTCGAACAGAAAGGAAGTCGATAAAAATATCTCGGTATAATTTATTTATCTATTATTTAAAATTCAGTTCAATTATTCAGGGTGTCGATTCTTTTTATGATTGTCAATTTCCGGACTATTTCCCTTTTTTACTCTCTATATCCTATTATCGAAATTTTTTTCCGAATCAAATTATATGTTTTATTCTCGGGATTCTTTGATTTGTGGAATAAAATTTAAATGCTTTAAAACATAAGTCAAGAATTATTAAATATTACCACTATGATATCAGAAGATTAAAAAAAAGTCGTTATTTCTTCTTATGCAAACATTTAGGTGCCTATGTCAAAAATACTAATAAATTTTTTTCTTTTCTGTTGCAGGTAAATATTGGATTCTCGTCCTTAAGTTGTCGACTATACAAAGTTTGGAGGGTAAAATTATAATTTCCTTTTGCTAATTTTAAAAGAAATGCAACTACCGATTGTTTAGAATTGAAGTAAAAACGGATTAAGATCTTTTTTAGTGATCTAGCTTTTCGGTATTGAAAACTGATTCTTTTCCTTAAGGGTATGCTATTCAGTGGTCACGTGACCCACATACTTTACTACGGAAAAACATCGCATTGAATATATTATGACCTTAATATAAATTTTAAATCGGATCTTCAATCGCCTTGAATTGAAAAGATCATCATTTTCTGATGGAAAATGGGCTCTAACTAAAAATCGAAAATTTGGTTTAAAAATACCAAAATCGAAGGGTTTCGGGTCGAAGGGACATGAATTTCGTGATTCATGTTTTATTTGCCCTTTGATTTCAAATTTTTATTTTTCCAACACAGTCATTAAATTAACCCTTGCTTCTTCAAAGCTGCTTTACTAACCTTGTAGAATCTGCAGCGTCTCCAAGCAGCTCCAGATCACATCATATCCTTCTAGTTTGAATCCCAAACAAATCCATGTAGTTTCTGTAACAAAAAATAAGTCAGAGTTAGAAAGAAGCTCCGATATAGTAAATACTATCCTTATAGTTATAAATAGTATCAAATTGCAAACGTGGACCAAAATGAGTATTCATCAAAAACGTGAACCAAATCAAAAATGTCTCCTAATGTTTATGACAAACAGCAGCTTAACATCTTTTAAGTATAGAATTAATAACCAATTTTATGCTTAAAAGAAGTTAAAGTGAAGTTGAAGTTAAAGTAAAAGTGTTATAAAGTTAAAAAAAAACAGATTCCAAATACCAAAAGCGAGTGATAAGATAAAAAGTACGACTAAAGGTGCCAAAGGTTTATATATATACAGATCGAGACTCTGAAATGTCACGAGATTTCTGTCAAGAATAAGTCGAAGCGGTAATGCACTAATCAACCCCTTGGAAGGCGGATGTATTGCCGCTATAGAAACGAATACAGGGGGGGGGTGGGTTTCCGTTATAATCGAAGGCTGCTCGAGGAGGGTGTATGATGACTGGGGAAGAACGCAGAAGGGTATATATGGACTGCGAGGGGTCAAGGGAGAAACTTGAATTCGAAGGAGGAGACGCTGAATGGAAGGGAGGGTGGACTGGAAAACCAGCCCCACATCTATACGTTGCTGTTGTAGCATACACGATGTAAATTTTGCCCGCTTGTGCTGGTGTATATACTCACACGATAGGGTGGAATCAAATCGATAGCAGACTAAGATATACCTATCAGTCTAATTGTCAGTTCAGAAAGACGGAGAGAGACAGGGCTATCGGAAGAAGGGGGCCACGACGGAAGGGAAAGAGGTGGAATGGGACGGGGAGCTCTCTCTCTCTTTCTCTCTTCGTTATTCTCTCTCTCTCTCTCTCTTACTCTCTTCGTTTCTTCCTCTCTCTCTCTCTCTTTTACTCTCACAGAAAGAGAAACAGAGAAAGAGTAAAGGAGCGAGAAAGAGGAACAGTGAAAGAGTAAAGGAGCGAGAAGGAGAAACAGAGAAAGAGTAAAGGAGCGAGAAGGAGAGACTAAAAGAGAGAGGGAGAGAGACACACAGAGGGTGGGATATGCCAGGCATATAGCTTAATCATCCTCCCGTACCGTTCTTCAACCCCCAAACAACCCTTCTCGAACGTGGTACCGGTTTTCTCCACTACCTCCTACTCCAGTCCCTCCGTCTCTTCCTAGAGTAGCCAGCCTTCCGTCGTCCAATAATCAATAATTATACTCAAATAAAGAGAGAGAACGTGGATGGATGAATTGCCAGCAAAGGGTTAGGGAACGAAGCACGAGCTATCGTGTCAGTATAAGATACCGAGAGAGACAAAACTAGAGAAACCATCTACTCTGCTCCTTTCTCTCTCCACGGGACTTCACCCTCCTCCTTCTCTCTCCCTCTCTTTCTCACATCATTCCTCCATACATTTCTCTCTCTCACACTCGATTCACCTTGTTTCCTTCCACCACTACCACCTTGACAGTCACCACTAAAGTCACCCTTTTCAACCTCCCCCTCCCTTATGTTCCTAGCCCAAAGCAATGCGGGTTTCTGACTTGCTTTCTACATTCATACACTCAATGATCAGGGCTGTCGATCCACTATGAACTGATTTTCTTTTTCAAGGAAAAGTTAACTTTTCAATGCACATATATAGGACAATTCTAGAAGAAGGGTGCAATGAAGGAACAAGAAAAGTTGCCCTCTGATCGATTTAAAAAAATCCGCATTCACAATATTGCTAATTAATCACCTCCAATATCCAATATGGCGAAGGCATTTTCCTTTCTCTCACTTTTACCGAACGAAATTAATCGCAATATCTAAATCAAATCTGAAATGACAGAGCACAATATCGTAAGAATTAAAAACTACTCTTTGTCATTCGGAATAAAAAAAAATTCAGGCTTTGATTTAGAAAAAAAAATAGCCATGATTGATGTGTTGTTATTTATAAAATTATTTGCTCTGGATATACACAGTGGGTTTCAAGAGAGAGAGAAAGAGAGAGAGTAAAGGAGGGAGTAGTATTATAGATAATGTATGTATTTACTGAACGCCTCAAGTGCGTAATGTGTGTCACCCGATAATTATGTCCCAGTTGGAACACACATTTGGTGCATTCTCACTTTCAACCTCGAGCGACAAAACTTAAAAGGGGGGTGGGGTGTAGGTCATTCACCACGTGGAAAGGGTTAAACGTAGAACGTGGATGGAGAGACTGTGTGAGCGCAAGAAAGCGCTTTTGAATGGCGAAAACGGAGGAGTAAACTTGGAGTGAAAGGGGCGAAGAGAAAGGTGGTGAGAGACTTAAGGGAGACAGAGAGACGGAGAGGCAACGCGGGTGTGGAGGGTCGAAGAGGAGCGTCGTCTACTTCGCCACTTCGGAAACTCTTGTAAAGTAGCGGGAATTCCGGACTCGTGCAACCCCTGTATAAGCGGGTCAGAAACTTCTTTCGACCCTTCCAACACCACGACATTGCCTGAGGTTAGGGTGTTTTCTTGGTTTTATCCTTTCTTCTTAATTCTCTCCTATGTATACTTTTTTCCTCCCTCCTTTACTCTCTTATTTCTTCTCCCCCCCTACTTTCTTTATTTACTTTTTTTCGTTCGAAAAGTTTCCCGCCTATAACCGAATCTGTTTTTTTATTTTGTAATTTAGATTCTTCTCCTAATGTCTTCTTCTTTTTCGTTTGCTATAGGTCAGATTGAAAATAATTTCCGTTTATCCTAAATTGAAAAATTATGGATGATTTATTTGACAGATGAAGGTACCAATTCAGAAGTTGACTTCTAAAAGATACGTATTCAGAAGCAATTTAGCTATCGATATGCTGGATTGCACGCTATTGACGTTATAAACCCGTGTCGTATTTTTCTATCATCGGGAACTTTTCGTACCCATCAATTTTAAAAGACTGCCATTGAATAGTGATTAATTTATAAATAGATATTTCTTCAAAATCTAAATTTTTTAATCTTTTACTCCTAATTTTCAATCTTAAATTGTAGTTCCCAATGTACAAATTTAAATTTAGTGATAAATATTTGACGACTTTGATGAGTTTTAACTTCAGCTTGTGTCCCTGATATTATTTTCTATTATAAATGAGACCAAACTAAATAACAGTATTTTTTTTAACCTATCGATTTGTTCGGTCTAACGTTTAACGACTCAATTATATACTTTTACGCGGTCGTTTCTTATGTACCTTGCTTTAGCATTAAGAATATGTGATTGGCACACGTGGCGATATGTCGTGGCGAGAACGATTGATTCGATCGGTCATAAATAAACTAACTTGGTCTATGGGGTGGGGGAGTTAAGTTTACGTTTCAAGAGTGTCACATGAATGTACTTAATATAAAAAAAAATTCAACAGTAAAAAAATAAATATTACTTTTAGTACATTTTTGACTAAAACCATATGTTAACATTAGAAACTGAATCTTAGCCTTCAAAGTATTAAGTCCTAATGGGGTCATCGATACATTTTAGACATTTTTTACGAGCGTGTCTATATCGTGAACTTTGGCAAAAAGAATCATCCTATTGGGGTACCAAAATCAAAGGGTTATCTTTCGACATGAATTTCGTGATTCATGTTTTATTTTGCCCTATGATTTCAAATTTTTATTTTTCCAACACAGTCATTAAATTAACCCTTGCTTTTCCAAAAATGCTTCGCTAACCTCGTAGAATCTCCAGCGTCTCCAATAATCTCTAGTCGACATCAAGCCTTGTATTTTGAATCGCAATCAAATCCAAGAAGTTTCTGTAACAAAAAATTGACAAGGGTTAAATAACTGATTTTCATAAACTAGGGCTAAAAAATAGACCCCAAAAAACGATTTTCTCTAAAAAAATAGACTAGTTTTGAACATTCAACCCAGTATTAAGTTACTAATTTTTCCTTTCTTTTTATTTCCCATGAAGTACAAATACAATATTCAAATTGAAATCACAATAGTCTAAATTAATATTAATGAAAAAGGAAAAAAAAATTTTTTTTGATAAGAGTTGATTGAATATAAGAATGGGTGTTCTACCCTTGACAAACGATACTTCAAAGTGAACTAGAGCGATATTAAAATTAGAGATTCGTCATTGACGTCTGCGCACAGGTATATATAGTTAAGAGTGTACCAAGGGGATGCGCACCGACGACGGTAATATTTCGAGAGTGAGCGGCGGGCAAAGGATGGAAGGGAGAATGGAAATGGAAAGGATGAGAGAAAGGGGCAAGGGGTCGAAACGTCCGAAAGGGTGTTACACGATAAGGGGGCGGTTTGTACCTTAGAGAAGTCTCCACTAGATCAATGAATGCTTTAAAGCACCGTTCAAATATATTTATGGATCTCCATATATATATATATATTTGACCCCACATATAGTTTATTCTTATTTTTCAAAATTCTCAGGTGAATTCCCACGTTCTCTTTTAATAATAAAAAAATTGTTTTTATTTTTATATATCATTGGCGGGAACTTGTGGAAATCGTGGGGGATGACCTTTGTCGAAGAATACTACTTGGAACAAACGGTCGTAATGGGAATTGAAAAATTATTTGCAAAAACAAGTCGATGTGAGGATGACTCATCATCCCTTTGACGAGGGTGGGTTTTTAATTGAAGAAGAACTTGCCTGCCGTTAAAAGTTTTCCTTTGTGTAAGTGCATATATATACACACACCTGATCGCCCTTACGTTACGATACGTGTCGTTACTCATTCCTCCCTTGTCTCTTCCCCCCCCCCGCCCTTCGCTTTTGTAGCAAAATGCAAATCTCTTTCTCCTCGCATCTCGGTTTTAAATGTTTCTCTCTCTCTCTTTCTCTTCGTTCCTCATCTCTACCACCATTACCACCACTCGACGAGACAGAGAGAGAAAGAGACGCGCTCCTCTACACTGACTCTTTTTGTCATTGTGGCTTATTCGATATATCGTCCCCATGGACACGGGCAAAAGGGGGTCCTTCGTTTGGACGGCGAGAGATATTGGAGACAAATGACAGGACAAAAAAAAATTCATACGTGAGAACTCCCTTCGCATCAGAGAATACTAATTCGACTTATGTCTCTCGAGAAACAAAAAAAAAATCTGCAAGTTTCTCATTAGCCATATAGAACCTATAGTTGTCGAATTCATCTTTTATCTCTCATCCCTTTTCATTTCTAGCTCTCTTTCTCTATTTCTCTCTCCTCCTTTCACGATTCACACCTACAAAAACAAGAATTGCACACGTATACAAATTGAAGTCGCGCATAAATGTCAAGAGATTAGCGGCCGTGCATATATTCGTATCGAGCAATTCTGTCAATATGCGGGGCGCGAGACACAATAGGGACGATTCGAAAGCCTCCTGATTATGAAATAAACGACCCCAGAAAGCTTGGCAGGCGTTTTTGACGTTTCACACTTTCAGAAAAGCACATAACATTCTAGTTATTATAATATATATATATATATAATTTGGAAGAAGAAAAAAATACCCGAGTAGAAAAATTAATATATAGGATTAAAAAATTGGTAAAACGTTTATCGGTATTTTAGAAAACTTGGCCTTTTTTTCTCTGTTACGAATTTTACCGAGAATTACACGGTCGAACGGGCGTCTCGACTCTCTCTCTCTCTACCCCTTTTCCTTTCTCTCGTTTCAATATTTCTCTCCGGCGAATACTCCGACTAATATATGGCTTCTGCCGAACCGACGTATGTATATAGCAAAACCGGGGTGGGCGCAAGTATGTATTCATAAACGTGTAGGTCCTCGTAATGCGGAATCATAGGGTGTATGTGGTTAATATTAATTCTCGGCTTCCCTGATGCCTGATCAAGTTTACTTATTCGCCAAACTTGCAAAATCCACTCGATCGTGAGAGAATCATTTTTCCACTTTCATGCACGATTGAAAATTTATTATTCCCCAAAAAACAGCAATCGGTTTCAATAAAAAAAAAAAAATAATAATACTCGCTCCGAAGCAAAAATTAGCAATTACGAAAGAAAATCCCCTTTCCCCGTTAATAGAAAAAAGAAAACGAAACTGAAGAAGCGAAAATGGAAGATTTTACAGAAAAGGACTCAAGAGAGATTTTCCGAAATGATTTGAAACGTCGAGGCAATATCACACGGTCGCAAGTCGTTTCTCCATTGGTATTATATACAACTGGCCTTCATATTATACGCACAACGCCCATACTCTTTATATATACATATATCGAGACGAGTATGTAGAAACGGTTTCGGCAAAAGCAGGCAGAGATTCCACCCTTCCCTCTTCATCTCGCCCTCGATATCCCTCTCTCCACCCCTCTGCACTCTCGTAATAAGCATAAATCCTCAGAGGCTTATCTAGCGGCGCCCAGATGAACGCTAAAATAAAATATCATACATTTTACCTTTTACCCTCTACGTTATGTTACGACCATCTCTTTTTGTCCTTCCTTTTCATCTCGAATACCATTATGTACCTTGCCAGATAGCTATTGTTCGTATCTTCCCTTAAGCCATAAAAAATTGTCGAAAAGAAAAAGAATCGAATTTTTTTTTTAATCACACACAGCGTTAGGAAAATGTTAGTTGAAGACGTGACGTAATGAGACGAGATACAATAGAAGGTGAAAGAGAGTGAGAGAGAAGGGACGAAGCGGAGGGAAAGAGGAATAGTGGCTAGAAAGACAGAGAAGGATAGAATAGGGAAAGATGGAGAGAAAGACAGAGAAAGGCAGAAAGAGAAGAAGAGAGGGGCTAGAACTAAACCCGATCAGTCATTAGACAAGTGGGTATTCACATATATCGAGTTGTAAAATCGATAGGGGTGTCCGTTAGTCGTGTATCCTGTAAGGAGAGTAAAATAGTGGGGATGAGATGCGAGTACCATATACACCCCCTTTTGATTCCACCTCGCTCACCATCAAGACCACCCTCCCCTTTCACCTCATCTCATTTTCCTATATATTTCCCCTTCGACCCCTTTTGTTGCTTCAATCCTTCTCCCCCTATCGAAACCTACAGCCTTGGCCAACTACCCTTCCAAATCCCCCGTTCTTCCTTCTGTACTGGCATCCTCCTGCTACCGCACGTATCCAGTCCTTGCATATTAATCCTACCCATAATTTCCACTTCCAGTTTCGGCAACCCTTCGTTTCACCAGTAAGAGAAATGATAAAGAGAAAGAGATAGTCAGCAAAAGAGAAAGATAAAGAAATATGAAGGCCTTCTATATTGATTGAACTTTCTTTTCCAAGCTTGGCTTTTAATTGGCATTCTCCTGCGGCGAGATGAGAGAAAGAAGAAAGGGGTTTGGGTTATAAACGTAGAATTTTTTCAAAATTAGTAAAATTGCTTCCTCATATAGATTTTGTTTTGATACGATTCTAAATGTATATATAAAAAAAAATTGAGACACTAGAGGGAAAGGGAAGGTCTAATATATAAGCTCTCTCACATGTGACGTATTTGTCGAACGTGTGTAACGTGTTTCATGGTATAAGAGTATACACATAAGTGTCAAGAGTATTCCTTGTGTGCGAGAAGATTGATTATACCGCGGGAGAAAATGTGATCAATAGCTCAACAAACAAAAGCTCGACGCCCATATAATGCAAATAGCAAAAATCACGCGGAGGATTTAGGGCCCCACCCATCTCTTTTCTCACCTCCCGTCTATCTCGCCGTTCTATATATATATACAACCACAAGAAAACAATAGCCATCGCTTTGGCTTATACTTATTATTCCATCGGTCACATTTTACCTATATATCGCGGGACACTATTTCCACCCTCTCACCGATTTTCTCCTCGTCGTTCCCCTTATCACTTTTTTCTTTTACCTGTTCCCTAATTTCTTTCCCAATTTTTATTAATTTTCCCCTTCCCAAAAAGTAAACAGAATCGTAAATTAACTAAACCTTTATTTCTACTACAAGAATAAATAAATAAATAAATTCAAATCGAAAAGTGACAAACTATGAATAACAAAATATACCCTAAACGGTTTTATGGTGACAACTTTATCAGTTACTAATTGTACCCCAACAACTTCTTTGACACCTCAATATTTAATTCTAACCACACACTTGATCTATTCAAGAAACATGTCACTAAGTTTATAGCTACTTATAGTTTCGTTTACTGTTTACCGTCTATAGACTGTAAATTTCACTTCTTAATGATAGAAACAATTTCAAGTACTTCATTAATTCATATATATATATATATATTACTTAAAAAGACAAAAAGTCATTAAAACTTTCAATCCTTTCAATCATTTTCCTTCTCTTGTCATTTCTATAGCTAAAAAAGTATATCAAATGAATCTAAAAAAAACGATCGACATCAGGTCATCGAACGTGAGGGTGTTAACTCCACCTGTCCATTGCAGGGAATTGTCGACTATAACGCAAAGACCCCGGGACTGGCGCTAATGGTCACCGCTATTACCAAGTTTGAGAACTTGGCCACGTGGCCGTGTTCGCTGCTGTATCGAAGTTGATGTATGGCACATCAGTACCTTTGCAAATACCTATAAGTCAAGCACACGTTGCTCGTATTTATCGATTATGAATAACCAGAGGTCAATCGACTCTTGAACAGCCCTCGATTAATAAACTAAACGAACAAAAGAAAACTAAGTTAAACTCTTCGTCAAGGATTCTCGATTATTTTTCAAATATACACGCAAAAATTTCCCAAACAAAACAATTTTAGCTCTTTCGATTTTTTTTTTTCAATTAGAAAACAAAAATTCCAAAAACAAATGCTAATTAAATTCTCCCAGCTATAACGTATTATCCAGACACAATTCCAATTCTAAATAGGTAATTAATAAATAGATGATGAACTCATTCTTGATTGGCATTTTGTCTCGATCGGACATCAATTGAATACCCCAGATAATTATATTCAATGCCAGTAATTAATGCTCTTACAACAGAGTCTCCCGAGTGAAATGCATTTCCAATAAAATTAATAATGGATTAGCTCTTGAGAGAACTTGAGAACCCTCTTCTCAAGAAGCTATGATGGTTCTCAAGAATTCTTAACTTCTAAAATTACACTTCAGTTTTTGTCATTTTTATTCCTAAACAATCTTTCTGAATCTTATTTTTTTAAAATTAACTTTTCCGATTTTTCTAATTACAGATTAGCCAATTGGTGGAGGAAATATCAAGGCTTCAACAAAGTCTACAGCGACTTCAGGAATCGAGCGCGCAGACAGCGGCGCGTTTAGAGGACGAATTAGAAGCGCGCCGACAGCACATCAGTAGACTGGAGAGTAAATTAGAAAAGCAAAAAGACTATGATGATCTCAAACGTGAAATTAGCGTCGTAAGGTCTGTCGATCTCTCGCAAATACCCACCAGTGAACCTGGAAAAAGTCTCGAGCACCTTCTAATGGAACGTTCTAAAGCACTTCAACAGGCGGAGAATCTCAAACCACCAAACACACCCGACAATCTAGGTAAATTTTCACCCTAATCTACTAATTTCTATAGACAACAATTTTACAAGAAATCGAAAATTTCCTAAAAAAAAAAATGGGAAGACTAACTAATTTCTATGCTGCTGCTCTGATCTTCGGCCCTGACTCTCTCTCCGAGGTTCCGTCATGAAAAAACAAAATTTAATAAAAATGGGGCCAATCGAGTCCTTTAGAAAAAACGTCAAGTATACACTAAAAAAAAAAAAATAAGCTAACCCCGCTTCTGGTTGTGTTCATTATTTATTATTTATTTTCTACCCATCAAAACAATTACTTTTTAAAAACATACCTAACAATTTTTTTATTTTGCCTTTTTCCCTTTGCCAGAATTCTTTTTTTGTCTTTCTTAATCTCACTACATTGCTTAGGCTGCACAAATCACCTCTCGAGCTCTCTCTCCACCCTTTCCAAATATTTTTACAGAAACGCAACCAAACAAAACCCTACTGTCAATTTTCCTCTGTCTCTGTCTCTCTCTCTCTCTAGCTATCTCTCTATCTCTCTCTTTCTCTCTATCTCCAAATTCTGGAGTTCCCTATACACCTCGACCAAAAACCTGCAAACAACCGAAATCTCCGAGCACGCAAAAAATTTTTTCTAGACGGTTTTTTTTTGTTTCCCCTCCGCAATATTTGCACCAGTACCAAAACCATTGTCTCGTGTACCGGAGTTTATTACGAATCGAATCGGAGGACAGTGAAAACGAGACGGAGAGGCAGAGGGAGATACTGCAACGTCATCCCAATCCTTCAAACCAACACCAGGATTTCCCAAAATTAAACCCCATTTTTTTTTTTGCGAACACACTTAACCCTCACCTTCATACATATCTTATTATCCATGTATACCATTCTCAAAAGTTTTTTTTTTACAATTCTCGAGTCAATATTTCAGTGGTTCATGATAAAGATTCAATGGTTTGAAAAGAGAGTGTCGGGATCCGAAGTGTTCGATCAGCTTTATAGGAAGAAGAGAAAAATTTATTTGAGAGAAGTCTTTTTGAAAGAAAAGCCTCTTTAAGAGAAAGGTTTCTTTAATGGAATCTTTAAAGGAATCTTTAAAGGAATCTTTAAAGGAATCTTTAAAAGAATCTTTAAAAGTATCTTTGAAAGAATCTTTGAAAGAGTCTTTAAAAGTATCTTCGAAAGAATAGTTTTCTTTAAAAGAACAGTTTAAAACAAGAAACCTCTTGAAAAGAGAAAACTCTTTCAAAAAAAACCAAATGTTCCAAAAAAAAACAAACAAAAACCCCCCAAAAAAAGAGATTTTAAAAAAACGTGTTGATGTTGACCGGATCCCTTGTTTTGTTTGGTGGTTGCAGGTGGACTATCGTCACCCCTGCAGCGTGCCGCGACCGCCTCGCCCCACGGGGTTGTAAACGCACCACCACCAGTATCCCTCGTAACATCCCAAACAACTCTCCCAACACGCTCCACTCCAACACCATCATCAGCAACATCGACAAGTTCAAGCCTCCTATTTCCACCACCTCTCCAAAACGTTGAAACCTTCGGTTCCTTCCTCGGCGAGGAAATTGTCGCAAACTGGAGGCGATCGTTGGAAAAGACGATCATGAGCCAACAGCAGCCACAACAAACCTCACAAGCTTCCCAACAACAGCAAGCACAATCAAACCTTCTAGGACTCCATCCGCCAACAATACCAAGTAATCTAAATCACCTTCCATCACCAACAGATCCAAATACACCTGGTAAATCGACAACACCATTGGGTTCATTGGACGCAACCGAAAAAGCCTTAACACCAATACCCGGTCATGAAACACCAGCTCCACCAACGCCATCATCAACGGCACTAACATCACCGCCAGCCACACTTCCACCACCGCCACCAACAACAACAACACCAATCGATTCAAACCTCAACGGTTCAAACCTAACACCCAAAAGTCCAGCCGAGGAATCGTGCAACAACAACAACAACAACAACAACAGTCATCACTTAACCAACAACAACATTGGCGCACTCAGCGTACTCGACAGTCTAAAGGGTCCCTTTCGTTTCGACGACAGAACACATCCCTTCAGATTTGGTGACGAATTCGGCGCAGCCGGTATGGCCGGAAGACTTGGCGAATCCCTAATACCAAAAGGCGATCCAATGGAGGCGAGACTACAGGAAATGTTGCGCTACAACATGGACAAGTATGCGTCACAAAATTTGGACACATTAAACATTGCAAGAAGAGTACGTGAATTATTGTCAATACACAACATTGGACAAAGACTATTTGCCAAATATGTTCTCGGTCTAAGTCAAGGAACAGTTAGTGAACTTTTGAGTAAACCAAAGCCATGGGACAAATTGACTGAAAAAGGAAGAGACAGTTATAGAAAAATGCACGGCTGGGCTTGCGACGATAATGCTGTCTTACTACTCAAGTCCCTTATTCCTAAAAAAGGTAAGCTTCTTCTCTCTCTCACTCACTCTCGCTCTCTCTGTCTATTTCCAATAGATTCCATTGTCAATTTTTAACCCCGACTTTTTGTCACAAAACCAAAACGAAAAAAAACCAAAAAATACATATGCTAATCAAACCAAAAAAATATGACAATGGAATCTAAAATACTTCTTCGCCTTGCACTGCCAAAAATTAATATTTCATCGATCCACTAACAAACCTATTCTGCTACTATATATATAGGACTCGTTGGCACTTTTGTTAAAATTCCAAAAAAAAAACCAAATTGAGACCTAAAATTATTTTTCTGACATTCTTCAACATCTCCCAGGTTGATTGCATCCTCGCTGTTATCGATTTTTGCCGCGTTTAGCAGCCATATTGTTTAGACTAATAGCTCTTGGGAATAGAAAGCGAGGGTTTTAGAACAGGGGGAAGAGGGGGTTTTAGAGGGTAGGTTGGATGGTTTCGCGGAGAGGAGAGACTCCCGAAGAGATTCCAGCAGCTCTCTGTATTTACGTGAAAGGTAATTTACACTTTTGCTTGATTACGTTGATTACACTTTTACCGGAAGTGTCACTCCACAATTTTCTTCACGTTCAATATTCAATTTTTATTTATTCCCATCTTATAGAGTCAATGAAAATCTTATTTTTTAACTAAACATTTTCCTATGAATTTTGGAATTGATTTCGAAATTTTTATTTACGCGGGTAACATATCGAAACATATGGAACGAAAATGTTAAGAGCATTGTCAGTAAATCAAGTGCGAGGATTCTCTGAAAAGGGTCAATGAGGACAGGAAGGAAGTTTCCTAACGAGAGTAACCCTTAACCATTTAACCTCTTCACTATCTCACAAATTATTCCCATTGATCGCATTTATAGGATTAAAGTAGCTGAAAGATTTAGAAAAGCTACCTATTTATCACTCGATTAGTCCCTCGCGATGATTAATCAAACTCTAAAGAAAACCTATTCCTATCATCATTGTTATCAAGTTTTTGTTCAAAATTTCAATAGACACAAAAGAAGCATATTTATAAAAGCACCTCAAGTAATGATTTACGACACCGAAAAAAAAAAATTTGTTCACGAAACTTAAAAAAAAAAGAAGATTTCGTAATGAATCGAATTCGTCAGTGGAATTTGTAATAAAACTTCCATATAGAAAAATTTCCCAACATTCCAAACTGATGAATTGGAATGCAACAATTTTTTGGTTTTGCCGCGAGTGTCAACTGTGGTATTTTCTATTAAGCAATTTTAACTGGTGCTTTTTAATTGTGCCCGGGGTAAAACTGTTAAGGAGGAAAGGAATGAGGACTGCCAACCCGTGTGTATTTCATCGTCAATTACAGCACTCTTGGAACAACTCATAATACCAACAAACTACCGGGTGCGAACGAGTTTCATTTCGTTCATTAGCGGGACTCGGGTGATTTTATCGGATTTCTAGCGTCGGTCGGTGCTCGCGTACATATTGCCTTTTCCGCAGGCAACAATGACGACCAAAGTGCGGGTATTTCAATGCCTCACCAAGACGAAGCCAGCCAGCAACAACAATCGGTGAATTTCTTAAGACTCCAGCGCGGATATATCGGTCGCATTCCCACGAAATTATACCACAATTTTGTAACTTATTGTCAGTACGCGTTATTGTGTTTCATTTATAACTCTTCATATCGTGTCGCGAACTCGTCAGTTTAACAATAAGAAGAAAAAAAAACAACACAGATATCGCCCCCGTTAAATTTTTCATTTATGCGCGAGAATAAAAAAATCATTATGAAATTCTAATTACACTCACATGATTCTTTTCTTCTATAATAAAGAAATAAATCCTATAATAAAGAAATCAAGTTTCAAGATAAATATACGAATTCTGCGGATTTAATTTAACACCAATTTACATATCAATAATTTCTAAATCATTCATGTATAAATAGGAGTTTTGAATAGGAATTGCATCTAAATGCCGTACACAACAAATGTCACGGGGATAATTTTACGAGACTATAATTGCCGCAAAATATGATTTCCTTCATGATAGTTATTGTGTTCCTTTTTTTTCATTCCACGTGAAATCTTCATTGTCCTCGAGAAAAGACCGATTGTTTTTTTTTTCATTCTTATTAGTGAAAAATTTCTTGGCACCTAGATTTCAATGCGTCGGAGAGTCAATTTGAGGCGTTCGTGAAACGAACCGTAACGTTTGTAATAATTATGTTATTAATAACGTTTCGTCATCCTGCGGAAATGGAAATCGGCGGAGAAGTGAGTCATCGAACGCGTCGGTTCAACCGAGCGTGATACATGTACACGCGTTATTTATTATTCTTCCTCGGCATTATAGTTTCTTTATTGTTTATCGCGCGGAACGTAAATCGCTCTGACTTTTTCAACGCAATCCGTGGCAAATAAGCATATATATATATATATATATAGTGGCGGTCACATTCAATCACTAAATCTACAATAGTTTTACTCTGATCCCCTTTTCTTTCTCAAATATTTTAAATACGAGTTCATTTTGTGTATTCATTATTTTTTCCAAACACTTTATTAAAAATAAACTTTTCTCTGCATCTCGACCTGAAAAATAGGTGACAAACATTAGTGTCATTTAAATTATTTTTCCAAACACTTTAGCAAGACCCATTTTTTTCTGCCTCTCGCTCTGTGAAGTAGGGGACAAAAATTTGTTTTGTCCACTTGTCGATTTAAGTTTCAGTTTTTTTATTTCCGGACACTAGCTTAGATTTGACATCGAAGTTGGATGAAAATCACACGAGTAGCCATTGCTCTTCGATGTCTGGCAAGGATTCAAACGTTGCGACAGTATACACACAGACATATTGTATCAAAGTGTTGGGTGTACAAAGTTATGGTTGGCTTTCTTCGTATCGCGAACCTCCTTTCTACCGATCCTGCATTCACCACTCCTCCCACTCGTCTCTCTCGAATCCTTTAAATGCGACCATCGTGTAAACAAATTTAAATTACAAAATTATTCCACGCCTCTCGAAGCATAATTACTCCCCTTGTAACTAAAAAAAAATTCTCTAAAGAAATCAAATTCATCACTAATATCAACTTTCGCTTTTTGATTCTTGATGAATTTTTCAAAAAAAAAATCCGACAGCAAAAAGCTGATTTGACCGAATGTTATGCGTCTGATTGGTCAATTAGATGGAAATCACGTAGGACAAATCTTGTTCGGAGGATATGGGAAGAAGACCATAGGAGTAGAGATCCCGAGAAGAGGAAATTTTAATTGTCGATGGAATACACTCGAGTGTCATATTCACCAAGGTGTTATTGATTTTACGTTACATTAATTGCTCTCAACCTCGACCCCTATGGCTATCAGAATTGTTTTTACGATCTTGATTGCAAATCGTGTTCAAGAACCTCCAGGACATATATATATATATATTGAATTCTCAAGTATATTTTAACATTTCCCTCTTCTATTTTCTTCACAATCTCTAATAGATTTGATTTATCATTTCGAAATTTGCTTAATTATAAATAATTTTATTTATTATTGTCTCAATTTCTGAAAATACAAGAAAACCTCTTGTAACACATCCAATTGACTTTTGGATAAACTCCTCGGAAACACGAGGTCGACAGTTGTCAACGAAAATAGACTAATTGATTGATTTCTTGGCACGTCGCTTTGAAAATGAGGGAAATATTTGAAATGGCAGTGCGAAGTATTTTTGTAATAATAAACTCTCTCTTTTTTTTTGTCAAGATTTAGAATATTGATTATCACATTACGAATTTTAGATTAAGATTTTGAATAATTATTTGACATTAACATGCGATCGATTCATTTTTTGGTGTTGTAAATTAAACTCAAATGCGTTTAAACAGTCACGCGAGAAAAGAAAAAAAAAGTCTCCGCATTTTATACCAAGATCATGATTGATATAAGATTCCATTAAAGATTATATTTTAAAAAAAACACTAAAATGTAAATCGATCGCTTGGATATGATTTTTCTAATTTTAATAAATATAAAAAACTACCATTTTCAATTTTTCACTGTATTTTAAAATAAAATCTTGATGCTTTTATAAAAATAATCTCTTTTAAAAACATGATTGACAATGGCAGTTTTTATTTAATAATTTCATAAAACGAACAGGATTAGTTTGGATATAACTACATCCCAGCACGTTTATATGTAATCGTATTTCTATAAACGCCTGACCGAGTAAGAACACACCACAAGTTGTGCCTCACCCGTAGAGTATGTTTCAGGCAAGGAGCAGGGAATGCCAGCATTTGCTCGCGGTCCTCAGGACGGCCCACCAGACATGAACGATGAAAGATTTGCTCATATTCTTTCGGAATCTGGCCACCTACAATTAAGAGGTGAGCACGAGGTCTCAAACGATGCCGATAGCAAGAGTCCAAGTCGTGTTGGCTGCCCAAGTCCATTCAGTAAGGAAAGGCTTGACAGTCAAAATCGTAGACTGAAGAAATACGAGAACGATGACATTCCCCAGGAAAAAGTTGTAAGGATTTATCATGAAGAATTAGCCAAACTCATGGGACGAAGAGTCGACGATCTTCGTGGACCAAGAGACTTTCTTCAAAGGTGACACATCTCTAACTATATTCTATTTCATCAAAATTTCCCAACGCGATAAACTAAATTTATAATCCAACATTCAAAATCGAAAAGAGATTCAATCGGGTCATCTCTCGGACTATTTTAATTTTCTACATCCATTAAATTATCATCTAAACAAAGAAAATTTGAAACAAGAATTTTAAATTTTCAATATTAATGAAAATGCACTAGTATGCGATATGATTTTTCCAATAATGAGACATTTATGAATAATCTAAGAATAATAAACTTATACTTGAATCACATTTAGAATCTATAATTCAATTAAAATATTTTTAAGAAATATATATTCATCGCACCTGTCACATGTTCTATTAAAAATTCCAATGAAAATATTACTTATTCAAAATTTTTTATACCTTTTAATAAATGAAACTCGATTTTCATTCATTTTTATAAAATTCCTTACTCCTTTGTTAATTATTGATGAATTATATTTATATGTTTAAAAGTTATTCGATATTATTTTTATAGACACAAAAAATGCCACACGTGTCAATCATCATTTATTGAAAAGTTTTTTAGTTTTTTTTTCGTTGAATAAAAATAAAAGTTAATATTTATAAATATATTTGAAAAAAATAGGTTCAGATAAGGACCCGATTGAAATTTATTGAGGACAGCACGTGACGTCGATTAATGTAGCGCGATGTTTCCAAACTTTTTCAGTGGCACGCCTGGCCTTCAAGGTATGGAACGTTCACAGGACGAAATTCGTATGGCATTGGACGCTTATCATCGTGAATTACAAAAATTGAATGCCGCCTCTGGTCAAAATCCAACACTAGGTGGACTTCCCCTTTCTGGTTTACCGAGTATTCTACTTCAACAACAAGCACTTCAACAACATCATCTCGCGACAAATGGCGGTGTTGTTCAAGATTTAAGTTTAGGAAAACTAGATCCAAGAAATAAAATGATGAACGGAGTGACAGAGGAGGAGAAAGAGAAAATGGAGGAGGCTATGAGGCATGCTGGAAGTGCATTTTCGTTGGTGAGGCCTAAGCAGGAGCCAACTGGTCCACAATCGACACCAGGTGGTTCCAGTGCCAGTTCACCATTAGGCAATTCAATTCTTCCACCTGCAATGACGCCGAGTGAAGAATTTGCCGGTGCCGCCGCAGCCAGTCCCCTTCAAAGGATGGCGTCCATCACTAATAGTTTGATCAGTCAACCGTCCACGCCGACCCATCATTCGGCAAACCAAAGACCTCTTAAAGCCGTTCTTCCTCCCATAACACAACAGCAGTTTGACATGTACAATAATTTAAATACCGAAGATATTGTCAAGAGGGTAAGTAAAGTGGTAAGTTCTGTTCAATTCGATTCCATAATTAAAAGTATAAAAATAATCTAACATTTCCCTTCATTTTTTTTTCCCCCTAGGTGAAAGAACAACTCTCACAGTATTCAATTTCACAACGACTGTTCGGCGAATCAGTATTGGGATTATCGCAAGGTTCAGTGTCTGATCTACTCGCCAGACCCAAACCATGGCACATGCTCACGCAAAAGGGACGCGAACCCTTCATCAGGATGAAAATGTTCCTCGAGGACGACAACGCGGTTCACAAATTGGTCGCCAGTCAGTACAAAATCGCACCCGAGAAATTGATGAGGACCGGCGGCTACGGCGGCCTGCCTCGTAAGTTTAACTCAGGTCAATATAGATGTTTTGTTATTTTATTCAATCGTAGTTTGGGAGCTCTCTTTTGTCGTAGCTATCATAACTATCACGTAATTATTTTCAAATTAGAATACATTATCATTTGCCTCGAACAAACAAACTTAAAAATAGTCACTAATCACCTGAAGCTAGAAAAAGAAACAAACCTTGACCCATCAGCTCTCACGACTATCAAAAAAAAAAACCTAGAATTAGAGTTTTCCAACGAGCTTCGAGACTATAAATTTCCAAACAAATCGGATTTTTAAAATATTTCCTTCTTTCAATTACAGCTTGTGGGACACCTATGAAACCGATGCCACCTACCAAATTGGTTCAGGAACAACTGCAAAATGCAGCCAAGGCTCAAGCGGCGGTACAAGCCGCAGCTCAAGCAGCCGCTCAGCATCAACAGGAAAGTCAGATGCAACTTGGACCACCGCCACAAAATCCCCAACATTCTCAACATCCACAACCACCACCACCAATGATGCTGACACCATCCGGACCCCATCTTCAACATTCTCAACTCAGTATGCAAGAACTCCAGAAAAAGCAACAGCAGCAACAACAACAACAAATAAATCTCCACTCTCCCCATCATCAAATGGCACCATCGCCCCTTAGAAGCCTCCATCCTCATATATCACCAAGTGTATACGAAATGGCCGCCCTGACCCAAGATCTCGACACCCAAACAATAACAACAAAAATCAAGGAGGCTCTACTAGCGAACAATATCGGCCAGAAGATATTCGGCGAAGCTGTCCTCGGACTATCGCAAGGCTCCGTCAGTGAACTCCTCAGTAAACCCAAACCCTGGCACATGCTGAGTATAAAGGGCCGAGAGCCCTTCATCAGAATGCAACTCTGGCTCTCTGACGCTCACAATGTCGACAGACTGCAAGCCCTAAAGAACGAGCGACGAGAGGCGAACAAAAGACGACGAAGCAGTGGTCCCGGCCACGACAACAGTTCCGACACATCGAGCAACGACACTGCCGAATTCTACCACTCGGCCTCACCCGGACCCGGACCCACATCAGCCAAAAAACAACGAGTCCTCTTCAGCGAGGAGCAAAAAGAAGCCCTAAGACTCGCATTTGCCTTAGATCCATATCCCAATGTCTCAACAATCGAATTCCTCGCCGGCGAATTGAGTCTCTCGTCAAGAACAATAACCAACTGGTTCCACAATCATCGAATGAGGCTAAAACAACAACCACCCCACGGCCAACCCGAACCACAATCGCCCCGCGAGCCCGGACAACCATTCGACGCCGTGCAATTTCGACTAATGCTAAATCAAAAACTCCTCGACATTCAAAAAGAAAGACTCTGCCTAGGCAACGTACCAATGTCCTATCCACCCTACTTCAATCCCAATCTCGCCGCCCTCGTTGGCAATGCCCTCAAGGAACAATGCTCCGGTCTTGATCTCTCCATGGGCTCACTGAAACGCGAGCCAATGCAAGAATTCGAAGACGAGGACGACGCAATGAGTAATTTAGGTAGTGAAGACTCCGAAGGTTCAGCGGGCAGTATTAAGCGTGAACCAACCGAAACACCAGCGCCAACAACCGGCAGGTCGAGTAGACGGAAACCAGCAGCCCCCCAATGGGTGAATCCCGAATGGCAAGAGCCAACAAGAACAGGCGACGAGGTAATCATCAATGGCGTGTGTGTCATGCAAACCGACGACTACGGTGTTAAGAGAGAAAACGAGGAGACTGTCAGGGTCGAACCAACGCCCGTTCAAGACAGATTCGACGACGACGCTCAAAGTGATGTCTCATCTGTCTCCGGTAATAATCCCCAAGACCGCGACAGTCCCCTACCAAGTCCAAAATCAGGTCAAACAACTCCCGTAACATCACCGCGACCACCATCCATTCAACAAACACAACAATCAACCGAGGAGAGTCCCAAAGAACTCGTCAAACACGAACCCGAAGAAACGTGGGACTATTAATAAAAAAAAAAAAATAGTTAAGTTTTACCCCATTTTATTTTTTCTATAAAGCCAACCAATAGGATTCGGTCACGACTGAGTCCTGCCTAGGACAGGGCATTAGCAAAACAAACCTGAATCAACAAAAACCAAATCAGGATTCTTTTGCAAAAAAAAAACAAGGCCGTGGATCAAAATCAAAAAAATATAAGTGATGACCAGGGGGGAAAGTTATTGTTGTCAAAAAAATAAGCATTACAACAGTCTGTTGTATAACAAGAGTATTGTAAAATTAGATTCTTGTAAATATAGTAATATGTTGCATTTACCACGAAAAAAAATATATAAATAGGCTGTTGTAAATGTAACAAGACATTTTTTTCTCCATGAGAAGATAGTGAGCAACGAACAAAGTTTTTTTTTTTGAGAGAGGAAAGTGTCGAAACGCGCCTATTTCACTCCTTGTTAAAAGGACTGCGATATAACGTTCGCTTAAAAGCCAACGTTTATTTTATGTGATTCGCTCTTAATTAAAGAATTTTTTTTTTTCAAAAGAGAATCTCATACATCTCTGGTTTCTTTTTCTTTATATCTAAACCAAAAAAAAACAAACAAACAAACAAAAAATCAAAGCTCACAAATAAAACCAATTTGTATGAATTCTCGTTATCAGTGCAATCTTCTATTATATATTAAAATTGTTAGATCAAGTTTTTATTAATTAATTTTGAAGAAAAAAAATCTCGCGCAATTAACGATAGAAAAGAAAAAAAAGAAGAGGAACGCGAGATGTCGCATAATTGTGATTAAAAAGTTATATCGTTTTTATTGAAAAAAAACCCCCTCATTCTCTCCTTCTTAGCCGTTAAGCTGTTGACGTTAAATATTATTATATATATAAACATATATTTCCAATTCGAATTTTTACCTATCTTCGTTTTATTCGTTATTTAAAAAAAAATAATAAGCGCAAAGACAACTATTTCTTCGTGCATAAAAAAAACAAAACACACACACCTTCGTCCGTTTTGCTTGCCGAGTATTTATATATATAATTGAATTTTAAAAAAAGAGAATTTTTTGCTCGAAAGAGATTCGTTTGACGAAATCGTGCAAAAAAAAATCTGAGGCCGTTACCAATGTTATTATTACTATTATTATAATTATTATAATAATTATAATTATAATTATTATCATAATTAATATTATTATTAATATTATTATTATTATTATTACTATTATCATTATTTTTATTAATATTATTATTTTTATTATTATTACTATAACTATTATTATCATTACTATTATTATTACTATTATTATTATTATTATTATTATTATTACTATTATTATCATTATTATTATCATTATTATTATTATTAAAATTATTATCATTATTATTATTATTAAAATTATTATTATTATTATGATTATAATTATAATAATTATCATTATTATTACGATTATTGTAACTATTCTGTAATTAGTTGTATTATAATTACCAATTCCTACTGTAGCGAATTGTAAAGACCTATTAGCCAAAAATTCAGACTTAACGGAAACTTTTTTTCTTTTTAATTTTTTTAGTTACTTAAGAGAATAATCACCTCTAAATTTTAGGGAGAAAAAATTTAATTATTTTTTTCGTTAATAATAGTAAAAGAAAAGTAAGTTTTTGTTAATAGTAAAATAAAGTATTTCTTTTTGTTAATAGTAAAAAAAAGTAATTTTTTGTTAAAAGTAAAAAAACTAAAAAAGTATCTCTTTTTGTTAATAGTAGTAAAAAAAAGTATTTCTTTTTCTTGATAGTAAAAAAGTTAATTTTTTCATTAATAATCGTAAAATAAAAGCAACTCATATTGAAAAAAGAAAATAATTATTTCGTTAATCGTAAAAAAGCAATTTTTTTGTTAATTGTAAAAAAAAGAGGTTTTTTTTTGTTAAATTGTAAAAAAAATGTAATTTTTTCTGTTAAATTGTAGAAAAAATGTAATCGTAAAAAAATAATTTTTTTGTTAATCGTAAAAAAGCAATTTTTCGTTAATCGTAAAAAAAGTAATTTTTAATACTAAAAAATTAATTTTTTTAGTAAAAAACAGTAATTTTTAATAGCAAAAAATTAATTTTTTAATAGCTAAAGAAGTAATTTTTTTTAATAGTAAAATAATTATAATTTCTTTTGTTTTTATTAATCAATCGAGATAAAAATGTAAATATTTTTTTATTTTCCCTATTTTTTAATTAGAGAAATAAAAATTTTGAAATTTTTCTTTTTTTTAAATAAATATTGTTTTTTAAAAACAAGTGATTATTCTAATAAAAAAGAAAATCGTATTTTTCGTTCTTTTTTAAAGAAAAAATTAAAAAAATTTAACGACTACAGTCAATATATATATATATATTTAAATATTATAAACAATTATTAATTTCTATTGTGTTACAAATGAGAGATGAAAAGGCTTGAGAAGCCAATGTGATAGAGCTTAGGCGCGACAGTGGAGACAAGACAGAAAGATTTGCAAAAAAAAAAAAAAAAAAATCACCCCCTCCTCCCCCCTTCTTCTTTCCCCCACCATGACGACGCACAAAGCTTAGGGAGTTGGTAATGCGGTTTTTTTTTTCTAAACTCGCACATGTAAATAATATTGTATATATATAATAAAAAGACGGGACATTTGAAAAAAAACGGACACACAGACAAAATTATAATACACAGAATACAACATTTGTACAGTGTACTCACTTATCATAGTTTAATCCTCAACTAAATATATATATATATATATATGGAAAAATATATATGTCTGGAAAAATATATATATATATATATAAATATATATATATTTGCCCGCACGCGAATGCAGTTATCGGCATAAGGGACGATACAATCGTGAACACGCAAACACGACTTTAGGCCTAACAAAAATAACCGCCGAGAGAAAAATGATCGTCGACGAAAATAAAAAAAAAAAAAAAAACACTAAAAATTGTATTAGTCCGATAAAAAGCGGGTCCAACTGAGGAAACGAATGATTGTGAATAAATTTTCAAAATTTTTTGTTTTTTCTTCTCTTCGAATGTCAATATAAATATGTATGTGTATAAATAAAAAAAAAGCGAATGAATGAAAAAAAATGTCGCTATTATGAATCAAACTAGTATTTACCAGATTACACGATTAATCTTCGATTAAATTCTAGTCCGAAAAAGCTAAGTTTTTTTTTGGTTTTTTTTTTTTTTTTTTTTTTTGAAATCGTAGGGGCATTGTAAATGAGAGACCAGTGATCTTATAATTTTTTTGTTAATAATGTATACTAATTTCTTATTTTTATTCTCTCTCTCTCTATCTCTTTCTCTGTTTTTAGTTTCATACCAAGTATGATATATAAATAAATAATGCAGCGAAACTGCGAAAAAAATGCGATATCAATATTGTAAATATTACAAGCGTCTTGTAACTTAATTCGTCTAGAAAAAAAAAGAGAAACAATAGAAAACGCTCGATTTGTCAAACACTCGACGTTTTTTTAAATAAGAAAAGATTTGACTTTCGGGGACCGACCTTCACTGGTCTGTCAATAAAAGAGAACAAAACAAAAAATACGATCTCAGACCACTAATACCAAACTAAATTATTTAAACAAAAAAAAAATGAATGAAAGAAAGAAAGAAATCATCTTAGCCTAAAGACGTTCTTCCAATTTATAATTTTTCTTTTTAATGTATACGAGTGACGATTTTTCCCCTTTCCCCCCAACTCGAATCATTTTTCTTTTAAATTTTTAGAACCCTATTTATAAGGATTGAAAAGTAGAAACGAAAGACTGAAAAATAGCAAACATTAATTTCTAAATTGTAAATTTTCTTTTATGTAACTTTTTTTTAAAACTAATTTAGTTTTTTTTACCTTCATTTTCTTTTTTCTTTTTTTTAATTTTAGAATTCTTTTTCAAGAATTCTGGCAAAATAATTAAAAGTCGTTATTAGAGTGCGAGGGGAAGGGGAAAAAGTAAAAAAAAAGGAAGAAGGGTCTAATTTTTCAATCATCGAATCATAACTAGGTTCTTTTAGATACTGAATAGAAAATAGACGATAGCTTTAATTATTTAAAAAAAAAGAAAAGGTACAGCTTCGAGAGAGCAAAGGTGTATATTAAAAAAAAAGCGTGCGCAGTCCTCGTGAGATGTTAGCGAAAACATGTTTCCCCAACATCGAGATCGAGGTAAAAAAAAATCATATCTTAAAACGTAATAATATTTTACAAACTATAAAAAAAAACCATGTAGATAGAACATTCAGAAAGAAATCCTTTCACATAAAAAACAAACAGCGAGAGGTCTATAATTGTACGATCAAAAAAAAAAAATAACTAAAAGAACCGAAGAACATTATTAATATGACATTGTCATCCAGTAGTGAAAATAATTGTATTTAAAAAAAAATCACACGCAGAATGGAAACGATTACCTGCAATAATAGTTTACTGATTTGTATTTCATTTCGAACTGTATTATAGCTTAAAGATTATCCTGTACATTGCATAAACACTATTGCACTATTGTTTTAAATTGTACGTTTATGATTATTATACGAAGATAAAAAAAATGAAAATAAATAAGGTATACAAAAATATTGAAGATATATGAGAGATTTATTGACGATCTAGCTTGTAAGGATCTTTGACATCTCCTTAAATTACGCGCCAGCGTCTCTTCATAAAAAAAACAATTTAATTAAAAAACCAAAAAAAAAAAAATACGATAGCATCCATATCTTCCACAAAAAAATACAATCGTTATCAAATATTCATTATTGCCATTATATTATTTATCATTGAAAAAAAAAATGAGCGTTTCGATATATAGCAAATCAAAAAATTAAAATAATAAAAAAAAACATGCACCAAGTATAAAGATTGCATTATAGCTCCGATGTGTTAATTGAGCAGAAAAAGCCCTTAATTAATTGTTATAACTTATAACTCTTTTTCAATCAAAGTTCAAAAGTGCACGAACAAAAAAAAAAGACTATTATAAATATATATATAGAATAAATAAAAAAAAAAATTTACGTTATTGTCTCTGATTATGAAATCGAAAAGAAAATAAAAATCAGTTACTATTTATTTAATTCTTTATATTTTATATATAGATTCTTCTCTCTCTCTCTCTTTCTCTGTCTATATATATATAAAATATAAAAAAAAATATATATATATAAACCTCGATATTTTGGAATATGTGAGAACGTTAATTAAATAATTATCCTATTGTTTATATTGATTAATTTTGTAATAAATTTTGCGTTAAAGAGTCAAATTTAATATTCTTAGGTGAATTCTGTCGGTGCACAAATCGCTATTCAGACAAAAATATAAATGGAAGATTTTCTTCATTGTATATAACTATATATAATTATATTATTCATATCACTGTCTCCTTTGAACAATTTCTAAATTAAAAAAAACCTGTATTAAACACGTCTCACGTGAATTATTCGCTACCTTCCCCCTTATTTTTATTTATTTTTTCAACTATAAATTTTATTTCCTTATTTTATTCGAAAGTCGAATTTGCAAAAAAAAAAGAAATAAGAAA
Source organism: Leptopilina myrica (nomen nudum) (assembly GCA_032872475.1). NCBI lineage: Eukaryota > Metazoa > Arthropoda > Insecta > Hymenoptera > Figitidae > Leptopilina > Leptopilina myrica (nomen nudum). The sequence continues at coordinate 22,337,524 of CM065467.1, read as the reverse complement.
AAAGAATAAAAAAAGATTATAAAATTATATTGAAAAAAATAATAAATAATTTGAATAATTGATTAATTTTCCGTGTTTGTTTTTATAATAGTGAAGAATTTCTTTACATTGTCCTAGAAAAAATTTTAGAGCAAGAAAAATTAAATCGAAAGAAAAAATAATATTCGTCAGAAAATTCTCCTTTCGCTTGCTTTTTTAAAAGAAAATTTTATTAAAATTTATTTTGGTAAATTAAATTTATTTTATTAAAATTTTCTTGTAAATTTCTTTTTTTTTAATTAATTATTAAGTTTGAAAAGTTTATTTTAAAAGTTCCCTCAATTATTTTCAGTGGATATCGAAAAACTTCCGAGAAATTATATTGCCGACTAATGATTCGAAGAAGAAGAAATTTCAGTTATCATCCATCGATATTAAATTCAAAGAAAAAAAAATTAATCGTGATTATTAATTTTTTTTTGGTATTCACGAAATTAAAAACAAAATATTTTGCGAATAGAAATTTTTTGTTTTATCGATTAAATTTTCATTGTAGAAAAACCATTTACCAACCGATAGAAACAAATTTCCCGCGGTTTAATGAATCGAAAAATTTTAATTTTGATAGAAAATAAGTGAAGTATTTTTTTTATTAAATTTTTAAGTAATTAATTAAATAGAAAATATTTGAATTCCTGACTTTTTGGAACTTAAAAAAATATCTTTGTAAAAAAAATTACAGTGCCAACTGCAATTTATTTACATTTGCAAATGTTATTTCTTTATTAAATTTTCTCTACGAAATATTAATTCAAAACAAATTATTTTTTTAAACTCAAACAATTTTTATTTTTCCTTTTTTGTTAATATTTCAAAAAGTATACTTAAATTTTTTATTAAAAAAAAATCTAAGTATACTTTTATAATAATTATAATAATATTATAATTATTTATTATAATTTATAAAAATTTCACTCATTTATTTTATTTTAATGATTTTTTATCATTATTATTTTTTTTGTTAAAAAAATTTTGTCTTTAAAATTTTTAAAAATAATTTATCAAATAATATTAATTATTAATAAAAAATAGTTAATAATTTTTAAATTCTACCGCAAATTTCAATAAAGAATTACAAACATAATTTTTTAAATATTCCAAATTTTAGTCTGAAAAAACAGAAAAAGAATTTCAAATATTAACTGTTTAAAAAAAAGTTTGTTTTTAGAGAAGAAATACTTTTAATTTAAAAAAATTTATCAAAAAATTGATTTATTATTAATATATAATTAATATAATAATTATTAATTTATAATTAATATAATAATAATAATTAATTATTAATTAATAAGTGGTTCAACTGAATTTATAATCGTCAATTGATTTTTAAAATGCAAACAGTAATTATAATTACTGCTCAAAAAATATTAAATTCATTTTAAAACACATTAATAAAAATTGATATTTTCAATGTAAAAATTATAATATTTCCTTAATGAATAAATTTTTTTTTTGGAGTAGAAAAAAACTAACCTTAAAATCCAAAAAATGAAAGTAGAAATAATCTTTTCGATTAGCCAGAATTTCGAATTTCGAATCAAAAATATTTTTAAAAACTAATAATCTCTTGATAAACTTTCGAATATTACGATGGTCTTCTAAAGAACAATTATATGTGTCTAATACACTGTAAATTATTCATAGTACTGAATCCCTGATTTCCTTAAAATGAAATCCATTCAAATTTACTTTTTTATCATTTCGGAGCATTCAACGTCACTCTTCTCTAGTGTGAACAATAGCAATCTGAAACAAAAAAAAGTTTCATTTCTTTTTATTGTAATTCCTATTTTTGAGCTGCTTACAACATAAAACACAATAATAACATTTTTCCGTTGAATTAAAATAAACGACAATATTGGTCAAACAATCGAAAAACTTGTACATCGCATATCAACAATATTTTTCCGAAATCCACTAAATCCAAAGGCGATATTTCGTAAAAAAGCATAAATTCCAATCAATTTTCAATAAATGATGAGAATTAGTTGATATTTTTATGAAAGAAAAGAAAAAAATAGAAAAGTGCCAAAGAACATAACCTAACAATTGTCGATTCTTGACATGGCGAAAGTGCAACAATTTATCAAAAATATACGAAATAAACACTAAATAAGCAATAAATAACCTATTTAATATAAAATTCATCATCAAACTAATAGAAATCTCACCTTTTTATTGATCAATCGATCCGGATTGCGCTCCAGTAATGCGATCATTCATCATTGCGATCAACAAGGCACAAAGCGTCACAACTAAAATGGCGGCGTCATACGTGAAGTTGCCATCACGCCAGAGAGAAGCAGTGCTACCAACCCATGCAAATGAAAATACATGGCGGGATCGTTTGAATTCAATTTCTCTCGTTTATTGAATATCAATTAACTAAATATTAAATAATATTGAATACAAATTAGAAAAATGTAAATTATTATTATTTAGAAAATATTTTCTATTTGCTAAACATGAGATTTAAATTTATTTTACAATCTAAATTACGCAGAACAAAATATTAATGTATACATTAAATATTCAATTTGTAGTTACAATTGTTTTCACAAATAAAACTACAAATTAGAAAAATTAATAATTAAAGTAACTTTGTCTTACCACGTTAAGCCAAAATAGATTGTCTAATATTTTGTTTTACTTTACTGTAATTATTAATATTAGACAAAGAAACAAAATACGCGCTTTATTTTTAATTAAAGGTGCATTCATAGTACCGTTGGTTGGCAATTATGGCAAATACTGCAAGGGCAAAAAGTTCTGTGAGAGTACCATAAATGAAAGAGATACAAACAGACAAACATAAATAACATTTATAAACGGAGTGTTTTTTGATAATAATTCTCATTTATTATTAATGACAGTTAAATATTTTCACAATGTTCTTTACCAAGTTAAAAGTTTTTATTCCCTCTGCAATGAAAGTGAGAAATATGGGTAAGAAAAAGTTGTTTCAAATATTGTAAACATAACCTCACTCTCACTACATGTGTTTTTTTAAATATTTTTTTCAATTATTTTTATGATTACGTTCATATTTTTACTTATTTTACAATTATGCTAGTTTAGTATTACGTGTGCAATAAATATTATTAATTTCGTACACTGTTCTATAAATTTTCTGTCATTTGTTGTTGAATTATTTTTAAATCACTGTGTATGAAATCAATTTAATAACATGCTTTTACGTTTATTAAATCATTTTTATTGTTACGATTGTTATTATTTTTATAATCACTCTCTCCGTTGTTTTTATCTTTGTTTTTATTTTCTACATTGTAATAATTATATTGATGTGATTACTTTTACGTTGTTTTTATTTTTTTATGACTATTATTTTATTATAATAATTATTATTATGATTATTATTATGATTATTATTATTATTATTATTATTATTATTATTATTATATTATTATTTATCTGGTACACATTATTTATTTAATCTTCGTAAACTGTTTATATTTCAGCTACAGTCAAAAGATTTTACAAGCAAGCGACAGTTTTGTCGAATGGCGATAAATTTGAAATTGCCCTTGATCATAGAAAATTAAAAACTCCAAAGGGAAAAGTTTTCGAAGTTTCCAGTGAACCTTTGGCTTTTGCAGTAGCCGTCGAATGGGAAAGTCAAAAGGAAACAATCAACAGAAGTGCAATGCATTTGGTAAAAAAAAAAATAAAACTTCAGAATAAATTATTTATATTCTTATTTATTATTTACATAGCAAAAAACAACAATTACAATAATATTCTCATTCTATCAACTTATGCATAAACTACTCAAATAATTAAACTATTGCCACTGCCCTTCATACCGTTTCTAATAAAATTGTCTCACAAACTTAAAACATTCTTTGAAATCTACTTTTCGTATTCAGTTGTCTAGTAATTTGCATATATAATTCATGTCAATTTTGTAATAATATCTTATTATTTAATTTACTTCTATAATATAATTTTAAGTAATTTTATTGTTTTGTATAATTTTATATACTTTTGTATAATTTAATATACTTTTGTATGCTTTTATATACTTTTGTATACTTTTATATAATTTTACATCCTAATTTATATCTTATTTTAAATATTATTTACTATCTTGTAATTTAATACATATTTTATTAATATATATATACTTTCTATATTCATTTTCGAAACAAAATTCATCTATAGAGAACTACCCATTTTAACATTATTATTCATTTTCTTGGCTATTTTCTATACGTATTTTTAATTATTTTTCAGACCTCATTATGCAACACGGTTTTGGACAATCCTCACAATAATACAAAAGAGGACATTGTTTCCGGAATTGTTCAGTATTTAGAAACAGACACAGTTTTATTTCAGTCAAATGTAGGTAAATTTTTTTTCTTTCAACTATCACATTTTTTTTGTCGTTTTTTCAAAATGAAAATCTAATTGTTCATTAAATTATTTTTTTATTTCATTAATCTGCGGTAATTTTTTTATTTATCGTTCAAAAATGACAGTCTCCAAACAGTAATAAGCTAATTGTCTAAATTTATTTCAAATCGAAATTTTTTTTAATAAAAATGATTTCAAATAATTATCTAAATGAAGATAAAATTTTTCTAAATTAGACTTTTTTAAAATTGGAATTTTTCTAAATTAGATTTTTTTCAATTAAAATGTTTCTAAATTAGAATTTTTCTAAATAAATTTTTTTAATAAATAAACAAATAATAATAATTTTTCTTAATAAAATTGTTTTCTAAATAATTTTTCTAAATTAGAACTTTTCTTTTAGTGTATATTCATCCGAAAATTTACTCTATATATTTACTTTTATGTAGAAAAGATTTGAAACAAAAAATCGTTTCTTTCAGGACGAGGAGGAATTGTATAGTCTGCAGAAAAATAGATGGGATCCTTTAATACAATGGTTTTGTGATCGATTTCAAGTGGACATTATTAAAACATGTAGTATAGAAGCTCCAAAAATTACGTCAGACACAAAAGACATTATAACAAAGCATTTACTTTCTTATAATTTTGAAGCTATCCACGGTAAGATTATTCTTTTTTAGCTACCAGTATAAAAAAAATTAGAAATCGTAGTATAAATGTAAAAAAACAATTTTTTTACACAGGTTTTAAGTACGGCGTTGACACGATAAAATCTGTAATTTTAACGCTAGCCGCTTCGGAAAATGTGATCGGGGTCGAAGAAGCTGTCGAACTTTCTCGTTTAGAGGAGGAATACCAGGTATTAAAATTTATTAACTATTGTTCTTTCGAAAACCAAAAGAATTTTAGAGCGTTTACTCTCTAAACTAATTTAATTAATTAATTAATTAATTCTTAATTTAGAGAATTAGATTAAATTTTTAGAGGGAATAATCGTTGAAAACAAATTTTTTGAAAATAAAACAATAAATTGTATTCTAGATTCTTAAAAATTTAATTGGAATGTAACGATTCAATAAAAAATCAATATAATCAATGTAAAATTAATTAAAAGTTGGATAAAAGTAATATTTACGAAACGGAGAACTAATAATATTAATTAGATTAATTATAGTCTTTAATAAATATTAAATCTCTAAAATGTAGTCGTTTTGAAAACAAATTTCAGATCAGTCACTGGGGACGCGTGGAATGGTCACACGAGCTTAGTAAATATGATTTGCAGTCACGTTTGGCCGCCGCAATAATTTTCATTCATTTAAATTCCAATTCTAAGACCTCTCAACCGAAACTAGATGAAAGTAGAAAAATGGAATTATAAAAAAGGTTTATAAGATGCTTACCAAAACTTCTTGGTTGATTTTAATTGGCGCTTTTTTTGAAATTTTTGGTACGTATTTAAAATCGCTAGTTATCGAGTTTCTGGCACTTTGACGAAGTACAATTTACTGAAGGTATCGAGCAATCGGTTCCTTCCCAGTCCTTCATGCAGATGCAACTAAAAACGTAATGAATTAAAATTTTTGATGAAGGAAAAAGAATTAGAAATTTTTGTCTGTTTGGGGGGAAAAAAATTGTCAAATTCTTGTTACCTGTACGTTGGACCGTGATTTAGGCAAACGGCACCGTTTTTACATGAATTGTGCGAACATTCAACACGATGACATTCGCCGACACCTCTTCCGGTCGCTGGACTCGATTTCGTAATTGGGAAGACATTATCTTCTGTGCGTAATTCGATATCGTATATACAACCCGAAAATCCCGTATGAAGGGGCAAATCGTGAGGAAGATTTTCGAAATTCTTCGATTTGTGACCTCCTGAAAGAAAAATTTGCATTTTTTCCAAATTCCTTTTGAATATTCGCAAAGAAAATCTCCATTTTACGCAAAAAACTGTATAAAAATTTGAATGTTGCAAAAAAATTGTTGATTCTTCTGATTCTTCTGAGTGTAAATATTCATATTAATTGTTTTCAATAGTAAAATAATTGTTGTAAAATCTCACCAATGTAAAGTATCGGTGCGACGTCTAATCTTGTGAGTGAACCGGGAGTTTCGCCCGATATATTTCCAATGCCTTCGATTGAGAGCCAAGCCTCTCTTCCTTTTCTCCCGACTCGCAAAATATGAACTTTTTGATTTTTCATGTTCAAAGGCTTGTCGGTGAATATTCTTCGAATACCTGGAGGAAATCGATTTTGCCCAAAATTATTAATTTTAAATTTATATTTCAAATTTTAATTTTTAATTTTAATTGTAATTAAAAATTTTTAAGTTGAGTTTAAAGGGTTAATTTTTAATTTTACGTGTATCGCTTACCAGAACCTAAATCCCATGTCAGCATAATATATCCACGAACAAAAGTTACCGAAAAATGATCCGTTATCTCAGCTCGAGTTCCCGATTGTCCTAAATAGGCGATTAGAGAAATTTGCTCGATAGTGTGAGGCAGAACGCTGAATTTCAATTCCATTCCATCTCTTATGCCAGCAGGAACACCATAGGCCATATAGGAAGATAAACTCGACGTGAATGTTGAAAAAGATGGTTGTAATATCGCAAAATCTAAAAATAGAAATAGAAAATATTAAACATTTTTTCAATTTATCAATTATTTTGTTAAGAAAGAAAAAAGTAATTCTCACCTTCTTCGCAATAAAGACCATGCATTCCAAGAGGGCAAATGCAAAGAAAAGTTGTTCCCGGATATGTTATACAAGTTGCCCCCAAATGACACGGATTATTGTCGCATGCCGATTTTTCGCAAAAATCACCTGAAAATCTGTTGACAAAATGAAATTAAAAAAAACTGACGATTAATGAACAAATTTTATTAAAAAGAAATTTTTTGGAATTATTCTTTAATTTCTAATCGAGAACAAGTTACAGAGAATTTATTTGAAGAATTTGAAATCAATTGAATTTTAAGTTATTAAAATTTAATTAAATTTACAATTATATTTAAAATTTAATTTACAATTGTATTTCATATTTAATTTCAATGGTTATAATTTTTATCTTTTAATTAAAAAAATATTGTTTATTACCCCAGGGGACATTTGCAACGAATTGTTCCGTCCACTTCCTCGCAGGCTCCAGAATTACTGCAAGGATTTGATAAACACAAAAACGATGTACATTCCTCCACTTGAAAGATTTCAATTGAATCTGTCGCGAAATTTCTGTCAATATTATTTATCTGAAAATAGATCGAAATTTTAATTTAATGCGACAGTAAATTTAATACTGAGGAAATTAATTTAATTACACTTTTCAAGCATCTGCAAAATTACTCAATTTTTCTTAATTACGTAATTATATAATTATAATAAATAAATAAGAAAGAGATAAATTAATTTTAATTCTAAAACGTCTACAAACTCTTGAATCGAATTTTTTTTTCCAAAGTCGAGAAATTGAAAAAATTTACCTTCAGTGAACTCATACAGCCAAGAAAACCAAGTGCAATTTCCGGCAAATTGTAAGTAAATGCAATGGGTATACCGCCTAAATGAAGTCTCGCGATTTGCGGTACAATTTCGTGTGACGGCAAAATTTGTTCTCCACTCATTGCCATTGTATTGTTTAACAATAATGTCGCTGAGCATTTATCCGTTTTTTCCTCCACTATATAGTGAAATCTGCGAAAAATCGAAAACAAGAATTAGTTAAAGGAAAAAAAATTAATTTGTCATTAAGAGAAAAATCGAAAAAGAATAAGTTTATTTATTTACTTATTTTCAATAATAAAAGAGAAATCGAAAAATGAATAATTAAAATAATTAAAATGTAAAATTAATTAAATTATTATCAATAACAAAAAAAAGTATTCTTTTTTCGAAAAAAATTTACTTGTTGTTAATAATAAAAGAAGAGTTAATGTTTAATTGATTTAAAGCAAAAATCTCACCTCATTTCAATGTTAACATTAAAACCATTATTGATCGGTGAGTCGATTTCTCCAAAAAGCATTGTTTGAAGACCGCAGGAAAATTGGAATTTCAATTGTCCCATTTCTACATAGAGTAAAATAAATCTCTCGTCATCGAAAAATGCATGAATGATAATTCCACTTTTCGCTTTTGTCCTGATTGTCAATGCAATATGAAAAGTGTCATTTTTTGCAAACGGCACTTGCTGTCTTATGTAGGATTTCCCATTGAACGCGGCATTCTTTATACTCGAAGTCAACTTGCAATTGTTTTCATAACTGCAATCGCACTACAACAAATAAATTTATACGTAAATATATATAATTTTCTTCTTTTTTTATAAAAATAGATATAATTTGTTTTATTTTTTGAGGAAAGGGATTTTATTTCACTACGATAGTGAATAATTATCGTGATAGTGAAATTGAGAAAATTACCTTTGTGAAATTAAATAAACAGAGACTCGTGTTGGCACATTGTTGAAGATTACAGGCAAATAAATAGCCATCAGTCGGCGGTGTAATTGTGATACTTTCAAAAGTTGTGAAAGTCGATTTTGGAAATGATTCTTCAGTTGTAATTGAACTTTTGAATGATGTTGAAAGTTCACTCGTTAAAATACTCGATTCAGTAGTTACCGACACTGATTTCATTGTCGTTGTTAAAATTGCCATTTTATCCTCAATCGTTGTCATTTCCTCGGCGCTAGTTGTTTCCAATAAATTCCTCTCGTCGGTGGTTGAAATTGAAAAATTCGATGCAATCGTTGTTGTCATTGGCATTGTCTTAAAACCAGATGTCATCGTTTCTTCTATTAAAATGGTATTGCCATTGAAACTTTTCCCATAAATTTCCGTTGTCGTTGGTGTTGAAAAATTACCAAAACCATCCTTCTCTGTGATTGTTTCATTTTGTTTCGGTGTCACCTGTCCCATTACGGTCTGAAAATTAAAACATTTTACTTCAGAAAATGTTTTAAAAAAACTTGTACAATAATTTTTCAGAATTTGGAATTCAAACAGTAAATTTAAAAGTTAAAAAATTAAATTAAATTGAAAAATTTTTTGAAACTTACGCTCGAAATTGTTGAAGTGACATTGTCAATTGTTACGTTAATACTTTTCGTGCTTGGCATTAACGGTGGACTGTCAGTGAAATTAATTTCATTTGAATCGACGAAAGTCGGCGGTGTTGTGATGACATTTTCAGATGGAATTGTAACACTCGTTGTTTCACTTGACATTGTTGTTGTTTTCGATTTTGTGAAATTGTCCTCAATCTCAGGGGGAATTGTCGAAAAATTGAAACCAATATAATCGTTACACATGTCGCCGGAATATTGAATGGGACAGGAACAGGTGAATGAATTAATTCCATCGATGCAGGTGCCTCCGTTTTCGCATTTGGCGAATTTTGCCGCACAATCGTCGTATTTCAATTCGCAAAGAACGCCATGATAATCGGGAACACAGTAGCAAATCGGTTGAAAATCTTCGAATAGACAAATTGCATTATTCTTGCAAGGATTTGGATCGCAGAGAATAATCACTTTATCACAATCTTTACCGGTGAAACCTGAAATTAAAGAAAATTTCTCCTTCATTTCAAATCTTATTTCAAAATTTTTCCTTAATTCAAATAAAACAATTTGAATTCATAATATTAATACAATTTATAATATAATAATATATAATATAATATATTATTAAATACAATATTTCGAATTGTTTGAAATTTAAATTTACCGAATAAACAAGCGCAAGTGTAAGATGCGGGAATATTTATGCAAAGTCCTCCATTTTGACAGGGCGATCCTAGACATTCGTTTATGTCTTCTTCACAAAATTCTCCAGTCCATCCTGAAAAAAAATTTTCTTTTGAGAATTTAATTCAAAATTAATCAATTCTATTCAATTTAAGTTTAATTCGATTTATTTGAAAGAAAACAAGAATTGTTTTACTCTATTGAGAATTTATTTCAAATTAATAAATTCTATTCAATTTAAATTTAATTCGATTTATTTCAGAGAAAACAAAAATAATTTAATTAAATTTAATTTAAAGAAAACGAATAATAATGAAAAAATTTGTACCTTCTGGGCATCGGCAAGAAAATGTCGATCCCGGTCCTTCCACGCACTCGCCGGAATTTTTGCAAATCGTATCATTACAGACGGAAACATCAATTTCACAATATTCGCCTGAAAAATTACGGAAATATGTTTTAAATTATATTTATTATGTATTTATTATTATATTTATTATTATTTATTATTTACTATGCTTTTTGTTATAATTTTCTAAAATAAGGCAAATAAAAGGAAAGAAATTTTTATAAATTATATGAAAAACAAAACCTGAATATCCTTCAGGACATTGGCACATAAATCCATTGTAATCGACACAAGTTCCATTATTCAGACACGGTTGATTTAAACATTCGCTGTATTTTTGCTCGCAATTAGAACCTATTTAAATTGAAAAATTGAAAATTAATTAAATTATCTTGCTAAACAAATTATAATATATATTATAAAAATTTCAAGGCTGAATTATATTAAAATATTGGAAAAAACTATTTTTATTATATATAATAATAAAAAAGTAAATTGTAAAATTCTTTTTTATTTTTACAAACTCTTAATATTGATACGAGAATTTTTTTCATTTCAGAAATAAGATAATTTATTCTCACCGACGAAGCCTTCAGGACAGGAACAATTGTAGGCTGCAACAGCATCATAACAAGTAGCACCATTTTCACAAGGATTAGACCAACAATCATCAAAATTAATTTCACAATTTAGTCCCGTATAGCCATCGATACAATAGCACGAGTATGAGCTGTTAAATAAATTTTTTTAATAACGTACACAATATAAAATATTTATTAATATTACATAATTTTAATTTTAATTTTTTTTAATTATTAAACAAATTTTTTTTAATTTCTATTTTATTTATTTTCCTATCAATTTAAAAGACAAAATTGTTACAAAATTAACGTTTTTTTCGTTATTAGATTTTAAATTAATTATTAATAACGATCAAGATTTTGCTTGTAAATAATTGAAAAAAATAAGAATTTCAAAATTCTATAGAACAGAAAATTGGAAAATTTTGAAAAAATACATTTTGTTTATATAATAATTACCTGTTGTTTTCATCTAAACAGATACCATTCACACAAGGATGAGAACTACAATGAATTGTCGACGAAACTGTGATGATAAAAAAAGTGGAGAGTAAAATTAAAATAATCTTGTTTCTTCCCTCGAGCAAACATTTTGAAAATCTGAAAACAAAATGGATTTTTTATTATTAAATTAATTTAATTACTAAATTTTATAATACTGTACAAATATAAAAAATTGCTTTCAAGAAAGAAAATTACTTCCAAGTTTCTTTAAACAATTAAAAATTGTTTCCAGAACTAAGAACATAAAATTATTTAATTATTTTATTACTAATTTTTCAAACAGAAAATTACTTTCAAGTTTCTTTAAACCATAAAAAATTGTTTTCAGAACTAAGACCTTGAAATTAATTTAATTAAATTTAATTAATAATTATTCAAATAGAAAATTGCTTTCAAAAACAGAAAATTACTTCAAAGTTTCTTTAAACAATTAAAAATTGTTTCCAAAACTAAAAGCTTGAAATTAATTTAATTACTTAATAATTATTCAACTAGAAAATTGCTTTCAAGAGAAAAAATTACTTTAAAGTTTCTTTAAACCATAAAAAATTGTTTTCACAACTAAGACTTTGACATTAATTTAATTAAATTTAATTAATAATTATTCAAATAGAAAATTCCTTTCAAGAAAGAAAATTACTTTAAAGATTCTTTAAACAATTGAAAATTCTTTCCAGAACTAAGAAATTGAATTTAATACAAATTTCACATTGTTTACATATTTTGATAGATATTAATTAGTTAATTAAACGAAAAACACTTAAATAAAGTGAAAATACTGATACAAAAAAATTTCCGAATACAAAAAAAACATTATTAAATTATTTTTCAATTAACTACTGACAACATTAATTAAACTTTCAACTAATTAAACAATTAAAAATTAATTAAAATTAACATAAATGTGAAAAGAAAGAAGAAAAATAAAAAAATTCAATAAATTTGTTCTAATATTGCAAAAAAACAATTTGTCTTAAGGACATAACTACAGGTTTTTCCCTTTTGTGATAACAACTTCCTTAGTTAAGTACAATGATCCCTTTGGTCATCTATATTGTGTAACATGCATACAATTATGACGTCACAATGTTTTCGAAACGAAATGGTTCTGCCGGCAAAAAAAAAATCCCAAATGGAATTTAGTCGCGAATTCAACGAATCGCGAAATGAAAAGAAAAAAAGAGAATTGTTTTCAAAAATAAACTTTTTCCACTTATTCAATAATTAAAGGATTAAATTAAATTTACCTGAACATATTTTATCGATCACTATGGTTTCATAAAAAAAAGTTGTCTATAAACTTAGTACTATTATGTTAGACACATTCAACAACTACAATTGTTTCCGTGGTAACGTATAAACAACAAAAGGGTGTAGAAAGAATTAAAATACGCTTGCGTCAACAATAAATCTTTGATTGATATTTTGATAATAAATAAATAAACAAACAAATTAATCAAATCACAATAACTTTTATCTTTCCTTAACACGCGACCGATATTTTTGAAATTTCTCCAAATATTTTTCTATAAGTTCTTTTCATTCTTTTTCATTTTTAATAGAAACATTAATTTTTTTTACTTTTAATGTAATTAAAATTAATTCAGTTAATTAATTAGAAGTAAAATTATTTTTTGTACCGAGAAAATTGCAAAATAAAAAAATTATTAAAAAGTATAAAGTAAAAAGTATAAGTTCTTATTCTTATTCTCTTTAATTTTTAATAGAAACATTAATGTTTTTTTTCTTTTAATTTAATTAAAAATAATTCAGTTAATTAATTAGAAGTAAAATGATTTTTTGCATCGAGAAAATTGCTAAATAAAAACATAAAAAGTATAAATAGATTTGAAAACCTTGGATAATTATTGAAATAATAAAATAATGTTTAAAAATTACCTGAAAGGTAATAATATTTTATTTTCGTTCTGGACGGCGAAATTTTGTTTTAAATTATAAAGGCGACGATTATTCACAAATCGAGACATTCAATGGAGAATTAATTTTCTTTTTTAAATTGACATGACACACAACTCTTGGCGATTGGTCCACGAAGTTTGAAAAAATATTTTCCAACATGTGCAAATTGTTATAAAATTCAATTGTTCCTCTTTTCCGGTATAAAGGAGGATATGGACTTCCTGTACGAGAAAATTCCCCTCAATATATTCATTCAGAATTGCATTATTTGTAAAAGTCAGAATTGCATCATTTGTAAAAGTCAAATTTCAAGTTCGACTATAAAAATATTTATATTTTCTCCTCTTCCAAAAATGTGTCATTCTGATAAATTTATTTACACCAATTATACCTGTAGAATAATATTTTTTTAATATCAAAGATAAATTGCAATTCTTGTTATTAATTACATCAAATTTTCTATTAATCGTAATAATAATTAATTCCTATTATATTTTATATTTTACGTTAGCTACTTGATAGTAAATTAAGAAAAAAGTATTAATTTACGAAATTAAATTTAATAAATTTATTAATTTAAAATATTAACGGTATAGTAGAAAAGAAAATATATTTACTGCCGATTTTTACCATTATTTATAATCATACGGCAATATTAATTATACTGTTTTAACTGATTTTCATACTTTTGTTATAAGAAATTCGCAAGTATTTTGAGGTTATGTGGATTTGTTCAATGGTTCTAATTTTGACAGAATTTTGCTTTAGAATAATAAATACATTTTGTGTATCTCCTGTTCTCTACTTTAAACTCTTTTAATTAGTTTCACGAATAAAACACACTTATTTTTACTAATTAACAATAATTGCTTTTGTTTACATTATTCCCGTAAATTGACAGTTGGATCTAACCCCTAAATGTAGGCAATTCGAACTACTATTCGTGACCGACCAATCAAACTGCCCTTTTAGCCATTCAATTCTATATTTTAAATTTTCGCGGGAAGTATTAGGAGCACAATAGAGGTGGCACATTCCAATACAAAAAATAAAGAAGCATTCTGATTTGTCGATTCCTATTCGGAGTATTTGAAATTTTGAATGAAAATGCGCCAGTGATTCCTATACGGTATTAGTAGGTTATGACACACCTTAAGAAGTGGCACGAAAAGTATAAACAGTTTATAGGTTAGAATCATCTGTCAAAGTGTTTGCAATCGCAACTCTGTCACTTTTAAACAATTTACAAAAAGAGTTACTTATTTAAAACATTCATTTGCAATTAGTTAATTAGAAAAAAAAGAAAACAAAACACAAAGTCGGATTCACTCGCCAGTCGACATGCAAGTTTCCAAACCTGGAAAATAAAAATATCCAAAAACTTCTCACAGCGATTGGTTGCTTTTTAAAAGTCACGCATGTGAAATACATTTAATACATTTAATCACCTGCATCACACTTTAAATTGATTTTTTTTTGTCATTTTATAAAAGATGTACTGCCTGACATTTGACAGCTAAACAACACACACTAATTATTTCCGAGTGTTCAAAGTAGGTGAAGAAAAAAAATGAATTTATTCTTACAACTCATTTTGTAAATACAATTAAAAGACTACACTATTAAAAGCGACAAGAATTGATTAGTTTTAACAAAACACTGTAATTGTCTTTTTCGGTTAAAACAAAAAGAATATACAAAACAAAAAAGTGACAATAATGAGTATTATAAAGGAAAAAAATAAAGAAAATGTTGCACTAAGTACTTGTGAAGAAGACAAGGACGATAATGATAATGGAAATAATGAAAATAATTATGTTACACCTGAAATGGTCCTTCGACTACCGACAATTACGGACAGTGAGTATATTTTTTATGGAAAGCTGACGTGTCTTTTCTGTCACTTCTTTTCTCTTTTATAAAAAAAAAGATTTCTAATTTTTCATTTTAATTATTTCGTTTTTTTTTAATTGTTTTAAAATTTATTTCCTTTAGAAAGAAACGTTTAAAAGAAAATTTTAATATATAAAAGTAGAAAAATATGTTCTTTTGATTTCGTATTTTTCAGAATATTTTTGCCTACCAGAAAAAAATACGTACGAAATTGATTTCACACGATTTCAAATAAGAGACTTGGAGACTGGAACGGTTCTCTTTGAAATTGCAAAACCACCTGTGAATGGTGAGAATATTATTATCGATTTAAAAAGCGTCAAAGAAATATTTATATAAAAGTGTTGTTTTTTTTCCTATTTTCCATGAATTAGAACATGAAACACCGCGCAAGGAACCACAGCAAGACGAAGCTGGTCGTTTAGATCCAAATGCTGGACGTTTCGTTCGATATCAATTTACGCCACAATTTTTGAAATTAAAAACTGTCGGCGCAACTGTCGAATTTCTTGTTGGAAATCAACCAGTGAATAATTTACGAATGATTGAACGTCACTTTTTTCGTGACCGATTACTAAAGACGTTTGATTTTGAATTTGGCTTCTGCATACCGAATAGTAAAAATACCTGCGAACATATTTACGAATTTCCAACACTTCCCGCTGATTTGAGTGAGTATTTCATTTTCACGAAGGAATTAAATTTGTTCTCTCATTTCCTATTCCAAAAGTAACACTTTTCGAAAAAGGAAAAAACACTTTTAAAAAAAGGAAAATAAAAGAAGAAAAAATAAATAAAATAATAAAGTAAATACTCGTAGAAAATAATTATTAAATATTATTTAAATTATTATTTATTTATTTAAATTATTTAAATATTATTAAATAAAATTATTTTCTACTCGTAAATACTCGTAGGAAATAATTTTTCCTTTTTTTTTGAAAAGTGTAACAATTTTTCAAATAAAAAAAACTATTTTCTCATAGTTGCAGAAATGATAGCAAATCCATTCGAGACGAGATCTGATTCCTTCTATTTTGTTGACAATCGATTGATAATGCACAATAAAGCAGATTACGCTTACAATGGAGGAATGGAAAAGAAAGACTAAAAAAAAAGTTCAAAACTGAAACAAAATAATTTAAATAGTATTCTTTAGATTTTTCATACGTGTGTGAAAATACTTTTTGAAAAAAAGCATTTTCAAAACAATCTCACTGCAATCTTTATAAATGATTACGATTTATATGTTTCAAAAAGGAAAAATCACTCAAATTCTCACTTTTGAAAAATGTTTCGTTTTCAAGTGCGTTACTTTTTAAATTATTATTAGAAGCACATTATTTTTCTACACTATTTTCTTATTTTTTTGTTGTCTTAATTTCAAAATTAAAATTAAATTCACTGAGACACTTATAAAATTGTGATAATTGTACAAAATATTTAATTTTACTATATATAATATATAATGTACATAGAGAATAAGCTTTTTAGACTATTATGAAATTTGCACATTCTATTTTCAATTTGTTTTTACTTCGATGATGATGATGATGATGAAGAAAATGAAAATATACACACTGTTAATTCACCTCTGAATTTGTTTTCGAAAAAAATTTTTCCCTTTCTTTCTTTTTTAAATTTTATTAAAATTTCAATATTTTACAATTTTACTAGTTCATTTTTTTAAAAGTCTTCGGAGTTTTTTTTGGGCTCTATTTTTTTTTTATTAACCAAGTGTCAATTATTGGTGAATTCTTTGATTAACGGTTCCTTGATGAAAGTGATGACGTTGTTCAAAAATTCGCCGGGTTTATCGACATGTACCCAATGTCCTGCTTCTGGTATATAATGAAATTCGGCAGTGGGGAAAAATTTTCTAATTCTCTCGTGATCGGATTTTTTTAAATAATCACTTTCCTCGCCACCGATGAATATCGTTGGTCCCGTATAGACACGATCTTCCACTTGTGGAAATACAGCAATATTCGAAGCGAAATTTTGTTCTAAAATTGGCAAATTCACGCGCCATTTATAAACACCGGCTTCCGCTTCTACGAGATTCATGAGCAAGAACTGAAAATAATTATCAAGAATTATTCTTTTCGTTTAAATATTTATTAATTATTCTTTTCCAAGGTGTCTAAAAATCGGAAATTAGCCGGGAATTTTATACCAAACCGTGAATTTTTTCACCAAAATTAAAAAAAGTTTTATTATTTTAATTTGTTTTAAAAAAATCGCTTTTCATTTCAATTTTTATAGATATTTATACTGTTCTCTGAATTTGAATTAGTTAAAAATAATTAATTTGATAGTAAAAAATCAGTCACCAATTCAAACGTATTATGTGAATAAATTAAAAAAAATTATGGAGTTAATAGAAATATTTTTAAATTCCACTGAAAATATGTAATTCAATTTTGTTAAAGAATTTCATAAGAAACTTTTTAACGAATTTAATTTCATTAAAACTAAATCATCTTTTCAAGTGTTTTATTCCAATTTTTAAAAATTAACTTTTAAAGAATTTTAATTGAAAATTTTATAAATAATATTAAATTCTCAAAAATTTTTAATGAATAATCTTCAAGTGTAGATTCAATAAAAATGAAAATTAATGAAAAATAAGTTGTCAAAATAATATTAAAATAGTTTAGAAAAGAATAATTAGAAGAATTATTACGTTCTAATTTTTTTTAAATTCAATTATTTTCAATATTTCCGAAAATTAAAATTCATACACAAAATAATAAAATTAAAATTTTACAAAATTATTACATTTTGGAGAAAATAATCATATATCCAAATTTTCAATTAAAATTCTTGAAAAGAATTTTGTTTTAAATTATACAAAATTTCTTCAATTATTTTTGAAAAATTTTACATTACAATATTCATAAAAAATTAATTCTTACAATTGTTTTATTATAATTTTTTAAGATTCAATTACCTTCGAATAAAATAAATAAAATGTTTTTTAAAATTAATACTTTAGAATTTTTCTGAAATAATTTATTTATAATAAAATTTTTTTGAAAAAATTGATTTATTTTCTTATATTTTTAAAAAACTTAATTATTTTTCAAAAGATGTTGACAAATTTCAAATTATTTTTTAAATGTTTTACTAAATTAAAAACTTTGAAAAGATTTGATCAAATTTTAGTTTTTTAGACATTTTTTAATTGTATTTCATTGTAAAACTTTTTTGAATTTTTGATAATTTTTTTTTTTTAGAAATACTTCTTTATTAAAATTTTTGAAAATATTCTACCTTAATTAATATCTTTAAATAGAAAAATGTCTATTACTTATTAAATAAATAATTAATTATTACTGTTTTATTATTTTCAAAAATTTCAATAAAATTCATTACAAGAATTAAATTATTTTAAGAAATAACTGGAATTGTTTGGAAGAATTGAATTACTTTCATAAACAGTAAAATTCTTTGCAGAAATCAATTATATATAATTTTAATAACATTGAAAAATCAAATTTCCAATTATAATTAAAGAAACAAGTTGATTTACAACAAATTGAGAAAATGCTTTGTTGAATTCAATTATTTTCCAAATTATCAATTATAAAATTATTTTCAAAAAATTTAAAGATTTATTTACGTTCGTAATCAAATATAAATTTAAATTTGATGAGAAAAAAACCGGGAATTTTGTTGAACAAAAATAGTAGACACCCTGTTTTTGTTTATATTTAATAAAGAGAGAGAATTTGTATTTTAATAGAGAGAGAGAGAGAGAGAATTCTTTACCTGACGAATTCTCTCCGATGGAATTGACTGTGCCAATTGTTCGTCAGCAATTTTCCTCGCCTTCGATAATGTCAAAATACCATCGAGTGTCACTGTTTTCATTGCGTGAAATAATTTAATCATTTCAGTGAGACTTGGACTCACTCTCACTGGCGACATATCGACGACAATTAATTTTTCAATTAATTCCGGATAATTTAATGCCACATACATCATTGTACTCCCACCCATACTGTGTCCAATTAAAATGACTTTCTTCAAATTCACATCTTTTATTAATTGCACAATGTCTTCGGACATGTGTGAATATGACATGTCCGTCGAATGAGGAGAATCTCCATGATTTCTTGCATCAACAGTTATCACCTATATGCGTTTTAATTGTTTTATTATAAAATTATACATATTTCGATCGGCAAAAAAAAACTCTTCTCTTTTTTTTTGGCAAAACATCACGCTCGATTTTTTTTTATTTTCTTCCTTTTTTGTCCATTAAAAAAATAATTATTAATCTCTGTAAAATTGTACCTTACGACCAGTTTGTTGATGAATTGTTTTTGACAATGAATTCCAATTATTTTTTGAACCAAGCAAACCGTGCATTATTATAACTGGACACAAATTCGACGTTTGTGTCACATCTTTTATTGACTCGTAGGAAATAAAGGCTAATTTTACAGGTCGCGATCTGTTAAATTTTTTAATTCCATAGTTAAATATCTAATTAATTAAAAATACGATTTTTTAAAAATATAATGTTAGAAATTAATTTAAAAACCGAAGTTTAAAAAACAGCAATACTAATAACAATAAGTCAACATAAGTTGTTCGAAAGAATAATAAATAACAACTATTAATATTAATAATAATAAAAGTAATAATAATAATAATTACAATCTAAATAAATTCAAATTCTGATTAGTTATTAATTAATTATATTACTCACTGAACAGAAAGAGATCGATAATCTTTAAACCGAAGGTGTTTAATTCGTTTAATTGACGCAATCGGTGAACTAACATTCCGAAGACACTGCGTGGAGAAACATCGTAAATGAAAAATCATTTTTTCGTCCGATTTTGTATTGTTTACTCTGTTTACTATATTATTTTATTTATAAAAATATTGTTTTCGAAAAATTAAAAACACATTTTTCTAGGTTATGTTTATATCGTCTGCTAGATAAAGGAAAACTGTGAAGTTGTCTGCAAATGATTGATTCACCAATGAGCACATTCTGAGTGCACCTTAAAGTTTTGATCCTGGGGGTGGGGTGGGGGGTATTTTGCGTCCGTCACAATGGTGATTATTATCCAAATATCCAGTGTACATTTAAACATGGCGGACAAAAACATTGACGAAACTTTAAAGGACGATTCTCCAGTGAAAAAAAGGCAAAAAGTGGATCCCGATAATCCTGAAAATGACACAAGTATCCATAAGGGTAATATTAATTTATCGAATTTCCAAATGAAACGCCTCCTCAATGTAAATAGTACAAGAAAGCAAGTTATTATTGAAGGCAATTTTGCCGGCCACGATAGTTCGGCAATTGTTATTTTTGAAAAAAAATGCTTCCCCACTGAGGAAATATTTCTAAATCGTGGATTTCTCAATGAGGGCACAATTGTACGGCAAAATTTTCGAAATGGAATTTATGGGAATTATGAATGTTTTCCGACAAGGGAGCATAATGGTTAGTATTATATTTGTTTGCACACACAGTTTTCATTTGAAAACTTATAATTATTGTTCGTCTATTGTTTTCTCAAGGTGTAAATGCGATTGTTATTCATCCCGCTACCCAATCACACGTAGACAAATATTCCATAAAGGAATTGCATTTCGTCGAAGAGACTTACGAGATCTATAAAAATGTCACACTTCCTTTTATCGAATCGCAACAATTCTCCTTGACAGTAAGTAAATTAACATAATTATTATTTACTTAAATTAAATATCGAAATAAAGAGATCTCAAAATAAATTAAGTACTAAATTCGAATAGTTGGAATTTGTTCTTAGTTTTGAACGTTTGAACGAAATTTATTTATTTTTTCTCACAATTAAATTTTTATTACTATAATTTTGTGTCCCTATCAAACGAATTATGAATTTTACGACTTTTTTCGACTATTTTCAAATAATACGACTTTTTTCGACTTTTGTTGAAAAATTGCGACTTTTTCGACTTTTCTTCCAAATTTGGCGACAATATACCTTATTTTTAGAATAAAATGCAACTTATTTCGATTTTTATTAGTATTAAAAGTATATTAGACAAATCTTTAAAAATTTAGCTTTGAATAAGTTTTCTAATTAAATTTTTCAAATATTACAATTAAAAAGATTTTGAATAATTGGAATTCTTCAAAAATTTAATTCAAACTAAATCATCTGTTCAAGTATTTTATTACAATTTTTAATTGAATTTTAATTGAAAATTTTAGAAATAATATTAAATTCTTAAAAATTTTAATCAATAATCTTCAAGTGTAAATTCAATAAAAATGAAAATTATTAAAAAATAGGTTTTAGAAATAATATTAAAATAGTTTTGAAAGAAGTAATTTTCTGAATTATTTTCTATATTTTGGAGAAAATAATCATATATTCAAAATTTTAAATTAAAGATCTTCAAATTAAAAATTTTTGTTTTTATAAACACAAAAAGTCTTCAATTATTTTTGAAAAATTACATTATAATATTTATAGGAATCAAATTCTTAGAATTGTTTTATCATAATTTTTTAAGTTTCAATTACCTTCAAATAAAGTAAATTAAAATTTTATTATTTTAGAATTTTTTAGAAATCATTTATAACTAAAATTCTTTGAAAAATTTGATTCTTTTTGTATTTTTAAAAAGTCAAATTATTTTACAAAAAACTTGTCAAATTTTGAGTTATTTTTCAAAAGTTTTACTAAATTTAAATTATTTTCAAAAAAACATTTACCAAATTTCAATTTGTTGGACATTTTTTAATTATATTCAATTATAAAACTTTGTGTATTTTAAAAAATTATTTAGAAACATTTGAAAAAAATTAATATTACGAATTTCTTCATTGAAGTTTTTGAAAATATTCTACCTTAATTTAATATCTTTGAAAAGAAAAATTGACGGGTTAAATTATTATAAAAAATTAGATTTTTCATATTTAAATAATTAAATTTCCGATGAAATTGCAAAAAATGATTTAAAATTCATAAAGATAATTGATTTAGAGATGAAGTTTAGTTAAGAATTGTAAAAAATAATTGAATTTTTAAAAGGGTTGTAGTTTTGATTTTTAGAAATTATTAAATTTCAGAAGTTGAAATTTGTTAAATTTTATTTCTTGCAAATAAAGAAATAAGAAGTATTTAAATATTTATTTAGCAAAATTATACAATTTTTGAATAATATGAATTTTTGTGTCAACACTGAACGACTTTTTTTTCTATTTTTAATCGACTAAAGCGACTTTTTTTCCTCTTTAAAATTGATCCGAGGCCTGAACGAATTGAATAAATAAACTTTCTGAAAGTAAAATTTGAGTTTTTAATTTTATTTGCAATTAGTAATGTACGAAAAGATTTGTAATAAAAAATATTTCGTTCATTTTAAAGTTCAAAACTTGTTGTCTCTCTTAAATATTAAAAATTGTATTTTTAGTGGGTGGACAATATTTTGGAGCACAAAGCTGAGCAGAACAGAATAATTTATGAGGACAAACATAAAGAAAATGGTTTTATCATGTTACCTGATCTCAAATGGGACGGCAGTGCAGAGTCTTTGAATATTTTGGTGCTCTCATTGAAGAGAATTAAATCAATTAGAGAGTTGAATGCTTCACATTTGCCATTGCTTAAGAATATTCGAGACGTGGGAATTGAGACAATTCGCAAAAAGTACAACATCCCTGCCGATCGTCTCAGACTTTATTTACATTATCGTCCGTCTTATTATCACCTTCATGTTCATATCACTTACATAATGTTCGACAGTCCAGGTGAATTTTTTTTTCTTCTTTTTAGACAATTTACTCAAGAGTGTTTTCTTGAAAATTTTTCTCTAAATAAAAAATTGTTCCACAGGAATATTCGTCGAGAAGGCACATTTACTTTCCACAGTGATTGGAAATATCGAAATGATGCCCGATTATTATCAGAAAGTAACTCTAACATTTACCGTAGCGGAAAATGATCCTCTGTACAAAAAATATCAGGAACATGGAGTTCTACCCGAGGATGATACTTCTAATAATAGTTAGATATTTTGGAAGTAAGTGACGTACAATCATTTTTTTTTTCTATAGATTTACATTTTAACAAAAAAAACCAGTCTTTCGACTTTATTTTTTACTTTCTTTTCTCCGACTGTTGAAAAAAAATTTTGACTACGAATTATAATAAAGGAAAACAAAACACAGATAGTTTTGTTAAAGTATATTTATTAACAAAAGTAAAGATTCTACAAGTTTGCATTAATACTTTCTTCTCTTAAATTTGCGTATATTTTTCACTTTTACACACGACGTTGATTATTAAAACATTGTCTTTTAAAAAAAAGAATGTTATCACACGAGAAGCTTCGAGAAAGCTTTTCACAATTTTTTTTTCTTTTTTGTGCTTCAATAACTGTGTACCGGGCACTTCCACGAAAAAATTGTCTTTCTAATTAAAAGCGAAAATTTCAATTTAGTTTTCAATTTTCAGTATAATAGTAAAGAATTATTTTTAGAATTTCTCATGGAAATGCCCTACTAGTCAATTACATCGAAATTATAGATTATTTATTTTTAACTAACGAAACTTATCAATAAATAATGCAGACTCTTCGTTTATAAACTATTCTAATAATTAAACCGTACAATATTAATTGAAAATCGTTACGACGTCTGCTTTCTTAAAAATACATTTTCTTTCATCAACTTCATTATTGACTTTCTATAAATTTTAGAAAATGACAAAATCGCACCTTTTTGAAAATTTAATAAGAAAACCGTGGATTTAAAAGTTTGTTAAAAACATAATTACACAATTACTAAAAATCCTAAAAATATAATTAAAAGAAAAATTTAACAGATATATTCATTTCGAATTTTCATTTACAGTAAATATTCTCATAGATCGATAAATGCATATTAAATATTACAGATTCGAAATACACTAGACAAAATTTAGAAAAGTATCTTTCAGACACTATCGATTTAACCAAGAAAAAAAAAATACTCTACATATTTCAATTAACAATTTGGCACGATTTTCGCGTACAAGATTTTATATTTCTTAATTTTTTACACACTTTTAAAAGTAAATTAGATGAGAGTAAGTTAAAAATTGGACTAGAAAAATATTTTTCTGAGAAAAAAAAAGTTTCATCACATTTGTAAAGATAAAAAATTTTTTTAAATTAACAGATTAATTTTAGGATTTTTTTAAAATCCAATTTTTGCGATTATTTTTTCTTTTTTTTTTGAAATATTGTATACACGATTTAAACTATCTGTGAGGAGCATATGAAATTGTTTTTATCTGCATTCGACTTTTTTTTTTAATTAGAAAAAAATGTCAATGCATTACTTATGTTAAACTATTATACGTACCTATTAAACAAATGTGTGAATTACATTGTAAAGTACGTTATTAAAATAATGGAGAGAGAAAGAGACACAATCCTTTCTTTCTTATTTGCGTATTTTCACTAAAAATTATTTTACAAATGATGTCGACTGTAGAGAAATAAAATATTTCCCTTTATCACTGTATCGTCTCACTTTTTTCACACTCTTTATTCTTCTTTGTTTTTGTGATTTGAGAAACAGCTCTTCACTGACTAGTTTATTTTTATGTTCTTTTTCTTTTTTTTGGCAAAATTCACTCGTAGTTCATTAATGTGTTCCTGCAAAACAATATATTTGCCTTTATTATATTTCAAAAGATGATAAAATTTTTGCTTTTAATTACCTCATGTTTTCACTTTCAAGCCACTTTTGATGAATCCATTTCTGTTTTTGCCATTTTTCGCAAAGCCGTTCACTTTTCCTTTTCGATGCTCGAATAAAACGTCGTCCGAGTCCGTGTCTGATTCTGATAAAACCATTTTGTGCGGCGAGACTAAAAGTTGTTTTCGATAAATAAAAATTCGTCTCATTACATTTAATGTTAAACAAAAATTTTACGTTAATTTCCTAAATTTGTTTTTTTTAGGAAAAATCCTATTTTTTAATAGGAAAAAGGATTGTAAAATATACTATTTTCTAACTGAAATAATTCAAAATCCAAACGAACTGAATCGGAAGAAATTGGAGAAAAAATTTATGGAAAAAATTCTAAATGTAGTTTAATTAATTTTAAATTAAATGTTTTGAAAACTGACATGTACTGCTTTCTTCATCGGCGTCCGGTTGAAGAAGAGAATAACGAGGCGGCTTCTTCTTCGAGCGAGAATTTCGCTTCTTTCCAATACAAATTCTCTGGCATAAACATATTAATCCCCATAGGAATCCCACCCAGCACAAAACCAAAGAAAGTAGAGCTATTATCACGTACAAAATACTCCAATCTAGAAAAATGTTTTTTTTTATTAATTTCAACAATTAAAGGAAAGAATTGATGCGAATTAAGGAAATAAATTGCTTTTAACTCTGAATTTCTCACCGCAATTCGATTCACCATTGCCAAAGTATTTTTGAATTAGATTTTGCATCCAAAATGCCTCGCACATGCATTCCCTTGTTTCTTCATCGCAACCTCCGTGTCCTAATTTGGAAAAATAATGAAAATTAGAATTTTTTAATTTATTCAGTTCTTGATTAAAACACTTTTTTTTTACTTCTGATGAAAATATTATTTTATTTTTACAAACTTTTTTTGTTATTTAGTAAAATACCGATCAGGTTGAAACGTGAATAAAAAAATGAATCAGAAATGAATAAAAAAAATTAATCGAAAATGAATCAAAGACGAAAAAGGAAAAATTAATTAGAATTGTATTAAGAAATGAAATAATTTAAAAACATTTCCTTACCGGAACAATTATTCTGGCATTTGGCAGTTTCGATTCGAGCCACTGACAATTGTAAAATTCCCGAATCTTGTCTTATTTTCTCCTTCAATTTGTCAACAACTTCCGGTCCAGTCATTGTTGATTTTCCATCTTTTTTCTCGACGTAGAAAAAGATGATGAGTTTTCCAGTTCTTGGCTCTGATTTTAAGTTTCGAACGACAATTGTCACTTCCTCGCGAAGCAACATTTGTAATTTGACGACTAGAGAATTCTTTTGCGATTCAGTTATTGAATGAGCTCCAACATTTAACGTCAGCTCAACTAAATTATAGAGTTGTGGATCTGAAAAAATAGACAAAAGTATTTTATTATTTTCTCAACTTTACGTAATTTCTTAATCAAATAATTCCTAACGTAATTTTAATCGAATGTAAAAATGTAATCGATTTCATTATAAATTGATTTAAAAAGTAAAGAATCGATTTGAATTATATTATTGAAATATTTTCACTTTCTTCAAATTTTACTTTTACGAATAACAAAAATTCTTAATTTTCAAAAATAATTTTTTCATTGAAAGAAAATTTTTTGTTTTAATTCAGAAATTAGTTTTTAATTTAATGTTTACCAGGTTTTATGATAACAGAGACTGTATCCTCATTACTGAGACCGTCATCGTCTATTACTTTCAATTTAAAAACGTATCTGCCTGGAACAACGTCTGTTAGCTGAAAAAGAAACATAATTAATAAAACAAAATGAACATAATTAATAAACTCTTGAAAAAAGATATTTAAAGGTTTTTAATTATTAGGTTTTTTAAGATTTTACTAAAGTTAAGAAAAACGAAAAATCCCAAGAAATTTCTGGACATTTTTTAAATAAAATATAATCCAAAAAGAATAATAGTTAAAATTTATTAATTTTAGTGTTTAAATAAAAAATAAATCTACTGACTATTAAAATTGGGGATTTATCAGTTCCCTCGACGATAGATCCAATAGCAAGACTCGTCGGTTCTCGAGTCCATAACCATTGCGCTATTCTTAAATCGTCACTGGATTGTGAACCATTTAATATCACAGCCGCAATTGGAGCGACAAATGTCTGATCACCGCCGGCGTTTGCTTTCGGCGGAGCGTTTTTCGCTGAAAAAGATATAAATTTACAAATTTCTACGCTACTTTTTTTTTTAAATTTAATTTATATAAAAATACATACTTTGCGTTACTCTCACTTTCACTTTATCAAAATCCTTATTTCCATTATCGTCAATAACAGTTACTTTAAATTCATAATCTCCTTTAGTGAGTTTCGTTATGTTCGTTATACTTTCGTTGACTGCACGAAATTCCGCCTTACTGGGTCCTCTTAATTGGAAAATTAATTATTAACCATTACAATTACAGTTGCAAATTTTAGAATTATATTTCATGAGGTTTTTCATTGAAATTTTTTGAAATTTTAACTCCTTGGGAAAAAATAAATAAGAGTATGTTTTTAAATTTTTGTTTAACAAAAAGTATTAAAGTTTGGAAAAGTATAATTCAGAAATTTCCTAAAATTGTTTCTTGAAAAAATGAAACTAAATTTTGTTAAAAATACTTCCATTACAGAAAATAATTTTGAAAAATTGAAACAATCGAAAATTTTGCCAACTTTTACTCAAATAAATTTTGAATTTTAATTCAAGTTGCTGTTAGAAATATTTTGGCATTTACCATACGAGTTATTCAAATAATTTACATTTAATGAAAGACAGTAAGAAAAATTATATTTTTTAAGAAATTAAGAATTTTCATTAAATCGTCTCTATTTTATTTATCAGATTATTAGGACTTTTTACCCCATTCATTAGGTTGTTAATATTTTTTTTTCAAAAAGATTAAAAATATTCTCACCGTATTTGTTCCCAGTGATAGGAGACAATTTTAATATCGTCCTTACTGCGACTGCCATTCAAGACAGTTTCAATTTGTGGTAGTGCAATTGTTATATCATCTCCAGCATTTGCTGTAAAAAAATATTTCCGTACTTGTAAATATTAATTTCACTAATTTTTTTTTGTAAATAATTGATCTCTTCTGCAATAATTTACCTTTTGGTGGTTTATTAGTGGGCGGCTTGACGAAAACATGAACTTCCGCCGTCGACGACTGATCCGAATTGT
Source organism: Leptopilina myrica (nomen nudum) (assembly GCA_032872475.1). Lineage (NCBI taxonomy): Eukaryota > Metazoa > Arthropoda > Insecta > Hymenoptera > Figitidae > Leptopilina > Leptopilina myrica (nomen nudum). The sequence continues at coordinate 22,309,161 of CM065467.1, read as the reverse complement.
CAGTGACTTTCAAAACAAAAGTGTACATTCCCTCTTCTAAATTCGACAATTGTAAATATGGTGTTCGCGTATTTTGCATATCGACCGCTTTATTTTGGTCCGATGGACTTTTCGTCCACTGCCAACTCTCGATTCCCCGATCGTCAGTGCTCAAACTTCCGTTCAATGTTAATGTATTTTGCGGTAAGTAAATAATTATATCCTGTCCTGCATTCGCGCTTGGCGGATAATCAGTCACTTTCAGGACAGTTATATTTGCCACTGTGAAATTTGTCGCGTGATCCGAATCCTCAACGGTTAATCTGAAAAAAGGAGAAAATAATTTTTTCCCTTTTCATTCAGATCATTGTCTTTCTTGTTTATTTTTATTCACGAAAATAATTTTTCTGAACGAAAAACTGATGAAATGGAAATTTTACTTCTATTTTTTTTTATTCCTTTCGTTAGTTATTTATTAATAAGTAATGAATTATTTTTTACCTATTTTTTAATAAGTAACGAATTATTTTTTAGTTACTTTTTAACAAGTAACGAATTATTTTTTAGTTACTTTCTAATAAGTAACGAATTATTTTTTAGTTATTGTTTAAGAATAAATATTATTTATTTTTTAAGAAGAAAAAATAAAACAAAAATTAGAAGTAGAAAATCAGTGAGTTTGAAGGAAAAGGAAAAGAAGGAAATCGAGGGAAACTTTGATGAATTTAAAGAGGAAGTCAAGAACAAAACATACTTGAAAGTGTAATTTCCGGGAATGAGATTGTCGAGTTGAAGAGTAGGCGTGTCGACAAGATTAGGTTGATAGCCAATAGGTCCTTGTTGGAGTTCCCAATGGTAGGCAATAACTTCATCGTCGTCTTTACTTGAAGATCCGTCGAGAACGGCTCCGGTATTTGGTAGTTTCACGACTTGCGATGCTGGCGAAATTATTGCAATCGGAGCTTGATTTATCCGTTTCGCTGCAAAAAAAAACACGCAATTTTATTTACACTTGTCCTCTACGAGGGCATTTCGAAGAAAATATTTTTTCCCCTTCGATAATTGTAATAATAATAATTCATTTAAGATAAAATGAAATTCATAATTATGTTTTTTAAATTAAAAACACGATCAAAACATACGTGGTAAGACGCTGACATTTGCATAAGCTTCTCCATAAGCAGTGGGACTATTAACGGCGACTTTAAATTTATACAAGCCCTCGGACAAGTTACTTAATTTAACTGTATTGCTATTTTGATCGGTCATAGTGCCTGTGTGTCCTTCCGGTTGACTCAAGAGGCTCCATGCATAATTATAATGTTCGCCTGACAATTCGGCAGGAACTGTAAAAGCCGACAGTGTGACTTCATTTTCAGGAAGTCGCACTTCTTTCGACACGGCAGAAACTAATAGTTGCTTCATTGGGGGTTTTATCGACGACACACCAACGTCTTTTGTTCCATGATATTGTGCATATTCCGGCGTTACTCCATAGTCACGATTTTCCTGCTCTTCACTCCGTGTGCATAATCCTGATGATAAAAATTAATTTTAAAGCAGAAAATTGGAATTAACTTTAAAAAATTAAATATAACTAAAATTGAATATAACTTAAATTCAATATAACTAGAATTAAATTAATGAAAAGAAGGAGAGGTGAAATTTAAAAATCAATTTAAAAGAAAATTAAATTTTTTAATTAATGTAAAGAAGAAAAATTTCTAATTAAAAAATAAGATGGTAATTTTTTTAATAGAATAATTTTCTAATCCTTTCCAGGCCTCGGATCGACTTTAAAGAGGAAAAAAATTCGCTTTTCGATTAAAAATGGAGAAAAGTCGAAAAAATCCTTTATTTAATTTAGTGTTGTCACAAAAATTCATATTGATCAAAAATTGGATAATTTTCCTAATAATTTAAATACTTCTTATTTCTTTATTCACAAGAAATAAGATTTAACAAATTTTAACTTCTGAAATTTAATAATTTCTGAAAATTAAAACTATAACCCTTCCAAAATTTATTTTCTACAATTTTTAACTACACTTCATCTCTAAATCAATTACCTTTATGAATTTTTAATCATTTTTTGCAATTTCATCGGAAACTTAATTATTTAAATACAAAAAATCTAATTTCTTATAATAATTTAATCCGTCAATTTTTCTTTTCAAAGATATTAATGAAGGTAGAATATTTTCAAAAAATTTAATGAAGAAATTCGTAAAATTAGATTTTTTAAAAATATTTCTAAATAATTTTTTAAAATACACAAAGTTTTATAATTAAATATAATTAAAAAATGGCCGAAAAATTTCAATTTGGTAAAAATTTTTTTAAAAATAATTTAAATTTAGTATGACTTTTGAAAAATAATTCAAATTTTGACAAATTCTTTGTAAAATAATTTGACTTTTTAAAAATACCAAAAAAATCAAATTTTTCAAAGAACTTTAGTTATAAATGATTTCTAAAAAATTCTAAAATAATAAAATTTTAATTTACTTTATTTGAAGGTAATTGAATCTTATAAAATTATGATAAAATAATTCTAAGAATCTGTTTCCTATAAATATTATAATATAATTTCCCGAATATAATTGAAGAATATTTGTTTTTAAAAAGAATTTTTATTGGAGAACTTTATTTGAAAATGTTGAATATATGATTATTTTTTCCAAAATGTTGAAAATAATTCTGAAAAATTTGAATTTTTTGTTTGTGAAATTGAATTTTTAGAAATATTGAATATAATCTAGAATTTTAAAAAAATTAGAACAATAATTCAGAAAATTACTTTTTTCAAAACTCTTTTCATATTTTTAAAACCTATTTTTCCGTTAATTTTCATTTTTATTGAATTTATACATTTCCAGATTGTTCATTTAAATTTTTGAGAATTTAATATTATTTCCAAAAATTTCCAATTAAAATTCTTTAAATGTTAATTTTGAAAACTTGTAATAAAATACTTGAACTGATGATTTAGTTTGAATTAAATTTTACAGAATTTCAAGTATTCAAAATCTTTTTAATTGTAAAATTTGAAAAATTTAATTAGAAAACTTATTCAAAAATAAATTTTTGGAGATTTGTCTGTTATACTTTTTATACGAATTGTTACAAAATTTGGAAGAATTTATTTCCAAATTTACCTTAATTTTTCTTTTTTTAAAAACTTTTTTAATATTATATTTTAAAAACCTATTTTTCCGTTAATTTTCATTTTTATTGAATTTACACTTGAAGATTATTCATTAAAATTTTTGAAAATTTAATATTATTTCTAAAATTTTCAATTAAAATTCTTTAAACGGTTAATTTTTAAAAATTGTAATAGATTACTTGAACACTTGATTTAGTTTGAATTAAATTTTACAGAATTTCAATTATTCAAAACCTTTTTAATTTGTAATATTTGAAAAATTTAATTAGAAAACTTATTCAAAAATAAATTTTTAAAGATTTGTCTGTTATACTTTTTATAAGAATTGTTATTTTACACTTGAAGATTATTTATTAAAATTTTTAAGAATTTAACATTATTTCTAAAATTTTCAATATTAAAATTCCTTAAAAGTTAATTTTGAAAAATTGTAATAAACTATTTGAACAGATGATTTAGTTTGAATTAAATTTTACAGAATTTCAATTATTGAAAACCTTATTAATTGTAATATTTGAAAAAATTTAATTCGATGCCTGCTTTTCGAATAGAAGAATTGAAAATAAAGTTTACCAGCGATATTTCTCGTCGATCCTCCAGAACACTCACAAATACCAAATTCCGATTTTTTATTTCGTTTCACGCAGATTTCATTTTCGGCACAATCTGTTTGTCCATTTATGCATCGAACTCCATCGAATCCAAATACTGCGTGATTTATGTGCTCTACATCCATCAGTCTATTGCTGAAGAAGAAAATTATTCAAAACGATTATATTTATTTATTTTCAAAAGTTGAAAGAAAAAATTCTCAACATTTCAATTGTATAATTTCTTCGCTGAAATTCAATTATAAATTTAATATTCTATTATAAATTTAATATTGAATTATAAATTTAATATTCTATTGTAAATATTTAATATTTAATATTAATATTTAATATTATTCGTGACTCAGTGGAATGCAAATATGAGATAATCCCCTATTACTCACTCTGCATCCTCCATTTCCAAAATATCTTGCCACTCTTCGTCATCCTCAACTGGCTTAACGAGCACCATACTCGGTGGATTATTATTCGCAAATTCTGGTCTATAGAGTGGAATGCACATTTTCGAATTTGCACAACGTACATTATAACATGTACTATTATGAATCATGGCAACATTACATTGCGATTGTTGACAACAATCGGCGACACATTGCTTCAAATTATTGATATCTGGCTTTGGCGTGTAAAACAAATATTCCGTTAAATTACCAAATGGTGCGTAACTAGAGAAAATTTTCGGAAACACTCCTCCACATATCGTCTGTCTCTTCGTCTTCCATTCATATTCACCGAAACACACACTTAGAAATAGTAAATAACTGACAAAATATATACTTGACATTGTGCTGCAAAAAAAAAAAGGAAAAATTGCATCAAATAAAATAACAAACTTTACCAAAACCTACAAAAATTTTTATTTCTTCAGGCCAAATGGAAAATACGATTTGACATTTATTACAATTATTAAACAATTTTACATGTGAGGTTAAGTGTTACGTTCGGAGAACGATTAATTATACTACGAGTTAGGAGGCCGAAAACAAAATTTGATTTCGATCATAAGAATTAGCATAAAAAACATATGTTTACCAGACGCATGTATTTTCGTCTCAACATACATTAAATACTAATTATCAACGGCAGAAGTTAATCAAACATAGGGGTCTTTTATCTAATTTTACTTCCCGTCGAACCGGAATTTCCTACTTTACTATATTGTTAATTGTTGTTGATAAAAAAAACGGAAAACTCACCCAACATAGACAATTTTTGAGGTCGTAAAACTACACCTCTTTTTAATAAATATAAAAAACTTTAATCTAACATGTATCCATTTATTTTGATCAATTTTGACAGATAAATGACAGCAGCAGCAGCAGCAGCACGTCCCTCTAGTACTCGGAAACTGAAACTATTTTCTATTCATGTGAACATCACTTTATGTGTTAATGTCACACTGTCACATACACAAATTCAGAATAATGTATACAGAGTAATTTTTACAATAGCACCCAGGTTTTTATTATTATAAAGAAATATCTTCTTTTCCATTGAATCACGAATGAGTAAATTGTAAATTATAAATTATTGTCTTGGATAAAATTTTCCAACTTATCTTGGATTTATATGCGAAATAATTTACACAGCATAGAAAGTAAATGCTACGGTGAAATTTTTGACGTCACAAAAGCAAAATGTCAGACATCGATAAATGGATAGATATTGCTAAAGAATGCAAATACTTACCTGAAAATGATCTCAAGGTAAATAGACTAAATTTTTATTCAATTCTCCACTTTTGAGAATTGTATTTGCTGTGATTTTGCCATATATATCTTTGATCGTCGTCAGTTTTATAGGTTACGTACAATTTCCTATATTGATCAATTATTTATTGTTTTTCTTTTTAAAAACAGAATCTTTGTGACATTGTTTGTGATTTACTGCTAGAGGAGTCGAATATTCAACCGGTTTCTACACCTGTAACCGTCTGTGGAGATATTCATGGCCAGGTTTGATTGAATTACTTTTTTATAACCTCAAAATATACGATATGGCATCAAAATTTTTTTCTTATTCTGAATCTTTCTGTTTATTAAGGAAAAACTTTCTCTTTTTGTAGCTATGTATACAAAAGGTGTATATTTTTTTGTAAAAGAAAGAATAAGTTTAGAATTTTGAATTAAAAAATTGATTTTTGTTATATTTTTCGAATTATTTTGTTCAATGGTCGAAAAATAATTTAGAAATTGTACTATAATTATAGTTTTACTAGGGGGAAAAAATGAAGTTAACTTTTTGTAGTTTTACGATTTGGAGGAGCTTTTTCGAAATGGAGGTCCCATTCCCGATACAAATTACATATTTATGGGAGACTTTGTGGACCGAGGTTATTACAGTTTAGAAACTTTTACTCGTCTTTTGACATTAAAGGCAAAATGGTCCAACAGGATAACTTTATTGCGAGGGAATCACGAGTCTCGCCAAATTACGCACGTTTATGGATTTTATGGTAAGCTCTCTCTCTCTCTCTCTCTCTTTATTTTTTTTTTATTTTAATTTTTCCTCTTTTTTCCCAATTTACGAATCGAGAAGAATTTAAACTCTTCAAATTTTTGCTTTTGACAGGCAATTAAATTATTTTTGTCTCAATAATTGTCCTCTTGGGATCCAAAAATCATTACTCATTCTTTTTTAAATTACGCGCCACTTTTTTCTACGCATGTCCCGTTTTTTTTGTTCTCAATTTGGCAACAGTGTTTTCTCACCTGTTTCGAAAACGTGGTTTCGGTGCGGTTTCTCCCGTTTCTCTTTCTCTTTCTCTTTTCAAATTGTTTCAATATTTTCCAAACTTGAACCTTTGGAATTAAATAATTTAGTGCTATTCGTATTGATTTACGATTTGTAAATATAAACATATATTTGATTGTGAAAGTGCCGGACTCATTTTTTTATCGAAACTAACCTAAAATTTCGTACGAACAAAAACAAACTGATCCAAACTTCCAAGTATAAAATGTATTATTTAGAAATTTCTGTCATTACAAAAGAACCTCAAGTAACGGTGAATTCGAATATAATCGAAACTTGCATAATGAAGTGTTTGAAACAGTTTGTCGGCGAAGAGGGATGCAAGGATAAATTTGATATTCTCAAGTACGATGATTCTGAACAGAAGATAATTCTTCGTTGTAGTAATGAATCTTACATTCGATTGAGAGCATCTTTGGTAATCAGTAATAATTGCGAAGAGCATTCGCCATTTAGTTTTGTAATTAATAGAGCAACGGAAAATTTATTGAGCCTTCGATGTAATAGCCGAACATTCAAGCACGGTGTCAATTAGAAAATATTTTCCTCACACATACTTTGTTTTCTTTAAAAAAAGGCTATTTTTTTAAATTATTAAATTACAGACGAGTGTCAAAATAAATATGGAAATGCGAATGCATGGAAATATTGCTGTAGGGTATTTGATCTACTCACAATTGCTGCCGTAAGTAAAGAAATTTTTTTTTTATTTTCTCTTCTCTTTTTTGGCGATGTTAATAAATTTTTATTATTGTTTTCATTGCAGTTAATCGATGAACAAGTTCTCTGTGTACACGGTGGTTTATCTCCATTAATTAGGACATTAGATCAAATTAGAACGATTGAAAGAAATCAGGAAATTCCGCATAGAGGTGCATTTTGTGATTTGGTTTGGTCAGATCCAGATGATGTTGACACATGGACTGTCAGCCCACGTGGAGCCGGTTGGCTCTTTGGCAGTAAGGCAACTCACATGTTCACGGAAATTAATGACCTGAAATTAATTTGTAGAGCGCATCAATTAGTCCAAGAAGGTATTTTTTTCTTTAATTCCGGCCTCGGATATTATGAATTTTACGACTTTTTTCGACTATTTTCGAATAATCCGACTTTCATCGACTTATTTAAAAATTACTACTTTTTCTACTTTTCTTCCAAATTTTTCAACAATATACCATATTTTTAGTATAAAATGTAACTTATTTTGATTTTTATTAGTATAAAAAGTATAATAGACAAATCTTTGAAAATTTATTTTTGAATAAGATTTCTTATTAAATTTTACAAATATTACAATTAAAAAGGTTTTGAATAATTGAAATTCTGTAAAATTTAATTCAAACTAAATCATTAAGTCAAGTATTTTATTACAATTTTTCAAAATTAACTTTTCAAGAATTTTAATATTGAAAATTTTAGAAATAATATTAAATTCTCAAAAATTTTAATAAATAATCTTCAAGTGTAAAATAACAATTCGTATAAAGTGTATAATAGACAAATATCTTAAAAATTTATTTTTGAATAAGTTTTCTAATTAAATTTTTCAAATATTACAAATTAAAAAGATATTGAATAATTGAAATTCTGTAAAATTTAATTCAAACTAAATCAAGTGTTTGAGTAATCTATTACAATTTTTCAAAATTAACCGTTTAAAGAATTTTAATTGAAAATTTTAGAAATAATATTAAATTCTCAAAAATTTTAATGAATAATCTTCAAGTGTAAATTCAATAAAAATGAAAATTAACGGAAAAATAGGTTTTTAAATATAATATTAAAAAAGTTTTTAAAAAAAGAAAAGTTAAGGTAAATTTGGAAATAAATTCTTCCAAATTTTGTAACAATTCGTATAAAAAGTAAAAATAGACAAATCTTTGAAAATTTATTTTTGAATAAGTTTTCTAATTAAATTTTTTAAATATTACAATTAAGAAGATTTTGAATAATTGAAATTCTGTAAAATTTAATTCAAACTAAATCATCTTTTTAAGTATTTTATAACAATTTTTCAAAATTAACTTTTAAATAATTTTAATTAATTAATTCTGGAAATGTATAAATTCAATAAAAATGAAAATTAACGGAAAAATAGGTTTTAAAAATATGAAAATAGTTTTGAAAAAAGTAATTTTCTGAATTATTGTTCTAATTTTTTTAAAATTCTATTATATTCAATATTTCTAAAAATTCAATTTCACAAACAAAAAATTCAAATTTTTCAGAATTATTTTCAACATTTTGGAAAAAATAATCATATATTCAACATTTTCAAATAAAGTTCTCCAATAAAAATTCTTTTTAAAAACAAATATTCTTCAATTATATTCGGGAAATTATATTATAATATTTATAGGAAACAGATTCTTAGAATTATTTTATCATAATTTTATAAGATTCAATTACCTTCAAATAAAGTAAATTAAAATTTTATTATTTTAGAATTTTTTAGAAATCATTTATAACTAAAGTTCTTTGAAAAATTTGATTTTTTTTGTATTTTTAAAAAGTCAAATTATTTTACAAAGAACTTGTCAAATTTTGAATTATTTTTCAAATGTTTTACTAAATTTAAATTATTTTCAAAAAATTTTTTACCAAATTTCAATTTGTTAGACATATTTTAATTATACTCAATTATAAAACTTTGTATATTTTAAAATATTAGAAATATTTTTAAAAAAGCTAATTTTACGAATTTCTTCATTAAAATTTTTGAAAATATTCTACCTTCATTAATATCTTTGAAAAGAAAAATTGACGGATTAAATTATCATAAGAAATTAGATTTTTTGTTTTTAAATAATTAAGTTTCCGATGAAATTGCAAAAAATGATTAAAAATTCATAAAGAGATTTAGAGATGAAGTGTAGTTAAAAATTGTAGAAAATAAATTTTGAAAGGGTTATAGTTTTAACTTTTAGAAATTACTAAATTTCAGAAGTTGAAATTTTTGAAGGGTTATAGTTTAACTTTTAGAAATTATCAAATTTCAGAAGTTGAAATTTGTTAAATCTTATTTCTTGTAAATAAATAAATAAGAAGTATTTAAATATTTAGCAAAATTAAACAATTTTCGATTAATATGAATTTTTGTGACAACACTGAATTAAATAAACGATTTTTTCGACTTTTTTCCATTTTTAATCGAAAAGCGAATTTTTTTCCTCTTTAAAGTCGATCCGTGGCCTGTTAATTCTAATAATTTATCAACCAAAATTATTATGTTTTTTTATACTAAAATCAATTTACCGAATTTCAGGTTATAGGTACATGTTCAATGATAAATTAATAACGGTGTGGTCAGCGCCTAATTATTGCTATCGTTGCGGTAATATTGCGAGTATATTGCAATTCACAACAGTTGACGATAGAAAACCGGTGCTATTCCAAGCGGTGCCAGATTCGGAGCGTGTGATTCCTCCAATAATCACCACACCATATTTTTTGTGATTCAACAATCCACTCCGAATGTTTGGATCAAGAAGAGAGGGCTGATCTAAACCTTATGGAGTAATATGACTGTTTTTTCGTGATCTGGTGAATCCTGGCAGGTTAAAATTTTCCAAATGACGTACCGCAGTTTTTATGATAAAAATATATTATAGAATCTTTATGTTTCCCTTGGAAAAGCAAAAAAAAAATAATTGAATTCCAAGGTTTGGCGGGAACGACTTAATCATGAGATTACTTATTGAGCTTACGTTCCAAAGGACCTTTTTAAAATGAACACTACTTGAAAAGAAGGCTGAACATCCTTTTTTTTTTAAATTAATTAATTTTCATCGCGATAAATCTGTTGCGATTAGTCCAATCAATGTGTGGCAGGTTTCTCGTGCGCATGCAAAATTTAAAACGCTCTGTGGTCTAGATGCTTTAGCTATATGCCTCAACACACGTTTTTTAATAAGGAAACATTCACAACTCGGGAATTTCTTTTCTAACTCTTTTGGAAAAATATTCGAAACTTTTTTGACGAAACTCCTGACAAGTTTATATAAAGAAAAAAGAAAAAAAAACATTCCTTGAAAAGCTCGAGTTGTAAATATTACCAGTGCTGTTAAAAAAGCGTTCGGAATTCAGGTTTCTCCAATCGGGGAGCATTTTTAGAAAATGCTTTATATTAAGGTCTTCCTAATAACGCAAAACTTTTTCCGCTTTCTCAAGTTTTTGATCTTTTTTTTACAATTTTTTCCCCCTGGAAAGAAATTTAAAAATCATATTTTGATTTAAAAACAAGAAATATTTATTAACTAGATTTCTTGCTAATAATAATAGTCGAGTAAACTTTAAAAAAAGGAAAATTTTATTTATCCGGGGGGAGCAATTTTCTAGTAACGAAGAAAAATAAACAAAGCACCGAAACCCTTAGCAAATGTGCCTCTAAATTAATAAGCGTTTGTGTATAATAGCGTTACCGTTTTATATTTAATAAAAACGTGAGAAGAATAAAAATTAGTGAAACCTGAATTTTAAACGTTTGACAAACGCATTTCCATGTCCCGATCACAGACCCAATTTTTCGATTATTATTCGTCACTAGGACAAATATTATAATCGAAAAGAAAAACCTTGAACCTGCTCTATTTTCAATTTTGTGATATGGATTGTGCTGAGTCTTGAAATCGAAAAAAAAGAAGAAATTCTATTATCAAACTCTGTGTGAAAATTGAAAAAAAAAAATATTTTTCGTTTCTCTTCAATTTTCAAACCCCTGAACAGTGCCTTCAAATGTATAAGACGGCAATTTTAAAATAACGTTTTATACCAATAGATTTGTGATCGAGAGGTTGAAAAAAACCGCACTTGTTTTTGTCATGCTTCCTGTTTTCTTTTTTGTTTTTGCAAATAATCGCTGGTACGAGAAATTTTTGTATTTGTACTTTCATAGTTAAATATTTCATTTATATCCGAAAATTTCGCTAGAATTCTATTGTTTTAGCAAAGAATTTTTCTACGTGTGCCAATAAGAAATTATACAACACGTGCGATTTTTTTTCTTTCAGAAAACAAAACAAAAAAGCCCTTTTTTAGAATATTTTTATGAATTATTATTTTATGCACCGATTTTTGTCAACTATTTTCTGTCTTACATTATTGAAAATTAGTCTTTTTTTGATTTTTTCTAATGTTCTAATTCTAGTGTCCATTTTTTTCCAATTTTAAACACAGAGTTGGTGATGGAATAAAGAAGGGAAAATCAATTGAAAAGTCTCTTTTATATAATGAAATAAAGAAATGGCGAGAAAAATGAGAGTTGCATGGCGGATTAAAACTTATTGAATGAGAAAAAAAAGGAAATTTTAGAAAAGTATTAGAATCCGCTGTCGTCTTGCCAATCACAGATTTCTCGCCCACGTGTTTTATGCCTCTGTCTGTGATCGCTTTAAATCTTTAATCAAGATGTCCAAGCGTTTATTAAAAAATAAAAAAACAAAAAAAAACTAATTATATAAATTTTTATTTGGCATTTTTTCATACAAAGTTTCCATTATTCAAATGAAAAGTAAATTCAGAACATTAAGAATAATTTAAATAAAGGAGAATTTTATTTCGAAACAAAACGAAATTTTAAAGACAAAAAAAAACATATCATTTTTTAATATTAGAATTTTTTTTTTTAAATCACGCTTTGTATATATTTTTTGCGATTCTTTTAGTTGCGAATCGTCTCTGCTGAGAATGTTTTTTCTAGTTTTTTTGATTTATTTTCCGCAAGCTTTTTTCTATTATTCATCTGCTGAAAAGAATCATTCATATAAATGTGCGTAAACTGTAAATAATAATAAAATTTTCAAATTTTAATTTTCAAATTATCACCTAAAGAAGCAAATTTTTTTGTTTGAAAATATTTTTCCATACTGTCATATATAATTTTTTTTTTGTCGAACAATATTATAAGAAAATTTATTCTTCCCTAATATTTTAATCTTTCAGTTAGGGAATATGTATTCTAATAATAGCGATATAAATAGCAGAAGAAAATTGAGTGTGAAATGTTTTTTGTAAACTGCGAACAATGAATTTATTAAGAGTTTGAAAACACGCCTTAAAAGAAAAACAAAAATACAAACAAAAGCAACTTTTAAACTAGATGACTTAACATACAACGACTAGATTGTGGTGTAGATTTAAATGAAAATTAGCTTCCCAGAGACGATTCTCATAATAAGAATCGAGAGAATTTTTTTTTTTGTTGTTAATAAATCGCACACCAACGTTACGTTTGGTCCTTAAAGATCTCACAGGTAGACGTCATATTGTAACGATCATCATGTACCTTGAAAGTATAGAACTTTGTTATGTTAACGTAATGAAACATTCTGTAATAAAAAGAAATACCTTATAAAATTATCTATTTATTATTTGAATCTACAATTTTATTTTTTCCCCTCTAAATATAGGAACATTTTTTTCTATACACGAATTTAAAATATTTATTTTTGTACCCACTTTAAGTTTTTGTAATTGCAAAAATTAAATTTTTTTCTTATTAGACTGATAATTAATATTTTAATCAAAATGTTTTTAAATGAGACAAAACAATTTAATTGTTTCCAATTATTTTGAAATTTAAAAAAAATCAAATTTTCCTGAATTAAAAACTAATATTTAATTAATAATATAATTACTATCACTATTTATATTATATTTAATATTTATTTACATTACTTAAAAATTAACAAACTATTTCAACTTTGAATTTTAAAATAAAATCTAAAAAAGAAATATTCGACATAACCTCAAAATCGTGTTTTGACGCTTTTGAGACCGGAGAGTCTTTAGAGTTGAAATTACTAATATTTTCGAGAAACTAAATAGACTTATGACTCAAATTATATTTTTGAATAAACTCGTATGACCGGTGTGAAAAAAAGTTTTCAACAATGAAGTTTAGTTGAATGTGGCGCCATCAGTGACGGAAATCACTCGACGAGGACGTCTTCGTCTTCGCCACGGGGAGCGAAACTATATCATTTCTCTCCTGAACATATTTAAGGGTGGGTCCCAAGGCATTTTTATCGGAATACGATTCTGCATGCGGGTAAGCAGTCTAGTTAAACTAAAAAAGATCCCATTGAATTCGAAAAGAAATTCTAATCGTCAGTGTCAAGTGTGTAGTAGAGGAGAGTTTTCTCGGCGTGTGAATAGGGCGTACCCTGGACGAATAGAAAAATTCAAGAGTGTTTTTTAATCATTGAAAAAAAAGAATTGTTACATGGGATATTTGAACGCAACAGGATTATCATTGAGGAAAAAAAAATCGCTCCTACATGGATGAATAATAATATCCTCAATCGAAATACCTCCCTTTCCCCTGTACCCCGTATCCATTTCGTCCCTCTTTCCCCATAACGGCTCCCCCATAAAGTCCACACAGCAGTTCATGGCTGCTGCTGCTTTGTAGAGAGGGGGAAAAACAAGCGGCCCTGTCTGCTTGAAAATTGGAGTACTTTATGAAGGAATATGTCAAGTTTAAAAATCGGTAAGTGTCCGATCAGCTGTCATTTTGCCATCATTTAGTTTAGTAGCACTTAGTTTTTTTGAGTTCTGTGAATTTTTTTATGTTGTATTCATATCCTGCCGGAAGCCCTCTACGATCTGTGTGCATTTTTCATGATGAAATGAGACAGTTTTTCGGTATTTTTTGTCACCTATTTCTTTAATGTATCATTTCTTTTTAAACTTTGAAAACCTACTTTTTTTTGTCAATCGAAAAGTATAGCTTAAAAGTACATCAAAATTGTAAAATTTTACTGTAAGAAAACATTTTGCATTTAGTTTGTAAAACTAAAAGTTTGGTAAATTTTTTATTAAGTGTTTTTGTTATTTAAAATCTATTTTTGTATAAATTTCCCTAAAAAAGAGGAGAATTTAAATACAAAGTAAAAAAACGTACGGTAGCTATGAATCATCACTCTGATAAACTCCATGGACTTGTGACATTTTTATCTCTATTTCTATTTTATTCTAATGATACTAATAACAATTAACGGTGTTAAAAATTATTTTTAAACTTTCATGGTCGGGAATAAACAATATTTTTTTACAATGTAATATTCGTCGTGTGCACAGAGCGTTGAATTTTTAATGACATCTTTTACGAGATAGTTCCATTGTTTTAGTTTTTTTTTAAGTATTATATAAACATCACATTCATATAGAGCTTTTAATATCTACTTTATTGGGAGTAAATAAACGTATAGTTTAATTTTAAATCTATAAGTATTTTGTGAACTTGTTGAAATCCGAATCATTGGAGTAATCCAAATGTCAAGTTTGAGGTTAGAATTATTGATTTTCAGTGCTTATGCCAGAAATAACTTTACGAATTTTAACTCTGTTCAAGTTCATGTTAACTTTTACAATTCTATAAATAATAGAAGAAGAATATTTCTTTTCTTTGAACTAATTATTTACTTTTTTAAAAATTTAATTTAATTATTCACCTTGTGTCGAATGAAAAGTACGATGAATTTTTTAAATAATTTTTGTTTATTCATTGATTTTAAAACAAAATGAATGACAATGCAGTATAAAAATTGATAAAACTTGTGATAATATTTTGGTAAGCAAACTTGAAAGTGATTCAGATTTTGTTTAATGAATCATAAAAGTCTTTTCAATACTACTGTATTTTATCTGCAGTGAAAGTAAATAAAATATTGGTCTTGTTATAATGTTTGAGTTGCACGATAAATTATTTCTTTTTGGATGAGATAGAACACGTATTGTTTCAGTTAAGATTTCCGAATTTATTATTTTTTTCCGCACTTAATTATTTATCAAACTTTTAGCTTCAGTTTGTATATATATATATGTAATTTATTTTAATTCGTTTTTTTTATTTCCAAATAATTTTTTGACACTCAAATATGTATTTATATAAACAGGGTTGTCATAGGTCAGGGGAAAAAAGGGGGAAATTCGGGGAATTTTTATCAAAGTACTGCGAAAAAAATATTGAATAATCAAATTTTTTATAAATATCTTCGCAATAATTCAATTATTTTCATAAATAATATTTTTTACAGATATTCAATTATTTTCATGAACAAAAAAACTCATACGATTTCCAATCTTTTTATTAGAATTTTAATCGAATTCCTCGAAAAATGTAATTATTCTGCAAAAATTTATTAACATTCTTCGAAATAATTCAATTATTTAACAACTCATTGACAAAATTCTTCAATGAAAATTAAATTTTTAAAAACGTTCATTTATTCAATAAATTATTTAATTTCAACAATTAAATTCTTTCAAAGAATTTCAATTCTTTTTATTACAATTTTAATCGAATTCCTTGAAAAATTCAATTATTCTTGAAAAATGTATTAAAATTCATGGAATTAATTAAATTATTTAAAAATTTATTGACGAAATTCTTCATGAAAATTAAATTTTTGGAAACGTTCATTTCTTCAATAAATTATTTAATTTCAACAATTAAATTCTTTCAGAGAATTTCAATTCTTTTTATTACAATATTAATCGAATTCCTCGAAAAATACAATTATTCTGGAAAAATTTATTAAAATTCGTCGAAATAATTTAATTATTTAAAAATTTAATTCAATTATTCAATTTCAACAATTAAATTCTTTCAAAGAATTTCAATTCTTTTTATTATTAATTTGAATCGAATTCCTCGAAAAATGCAATTATTCTGAAAAAATTTATTTAAATTCGTCGAAATAATTAAATTATTTAAAAATTTAATTCAATTATTCTTGAAAAATTTACTAAAATTCGTCAAAGTAATTCAATTATTTAAAATTTTATTGACTAAATATTCATGAAAATTAAATTTTTCGAATTGTTAATTTATTCAATAAATTATTCAATTTCAACAATTAAATTCTTTCAAAGAATTCCAATTCTTTTTATTACAATTTTAATCGAATTCCTCAAAAAATGCAATTATTCTGTAAAAATATTTATTAAATATCGTCGAAATAATTGAATTATTTAAAATTTTTAATTTAATTATTCTTGAAAAAATTATTAAAATTCGTCGAAATCATTCAATTATTTTAATATATTTATTGACAAAATTCTTCATGAGAATTACATTTTTGAAAATGTTCATTTTTTTCAATAAATTATTCAATTTCAATAATTAAATAATTCTTTCAAAGAATTTTTGCAAATAATTACGTTGTTCGAAAAATTTGCCTAAAATTGTGTTTAAATTTAATTAAAATTGTGTTTAAAATTAATTAAAATTCTTGTGAAGAATTTTATTAAACTTTAATTAAAATAATTGAAAGTCTGTGAAGAAATTTATTATTTATGAAAATAATTCAATTCCTGCAAATAATTTTATTACATTTTTTTTAAATGATTAAATTCATGTGAAAATTGTGTTACTTGTAAAAATAATTAAATTTTGCAGGAAATTTATTTAATACTGTAAAATAAATAAAATTCGTAAATAAATGTAATGAAACATTTTTTTGAGTAGCTAATAATTTTTAGAGACGGTCAAAATATTATTCAGTATCTCAGGGGGGGAAATAGTCGAAACTTCAAAAATGTCTAAAAATTCAATTTTTTGTGGCAACCCTGATTAATAGTAGTATTTAGTCCGCACTGCATGTATTTGTTTTTCATAAACCCAAAAGTTTGTGTCGCAGCAATAAAAGAATTTTTACGCAATTTAATTATTGAAAAAAAAACACAACAAAAATGAAAATTTTGAAAAGAAATGAAGAATAATGAAAATAAGAAGAGTTTCACTAAATTCGAATATTATGTAATAATTATTTTCTTCTTCAAAGTGTTGGTAACGCACTTGTTTGCCGATGGATCCTGAATCAAGAAATCAGAAGGTGTAGGAAGATTAAATACAAAAAGCAAAATAATGAATGCCGGGTGTACTCGTGCTGTCGACACAACACAAGCAGATTTACAATTCTTTCAAGTAGTACGTGAGTAGCGGAACTCACACCACTCTCAGTCGTATAAACCTTCCTGTTTTCGCACATGGCAGCCATGAAGCATGGTACGTTGTGATTTTTTTGTCGTTGCTTTAAATGTTCAATTTCTTTTTCTACCAGTAAACATTTTTTTTTTATTAAGTAAACAAAAAGTAATATTAGTAAAAGTGTTCTTTGACAACATGGTAAAAAATTTTTTTTTTTGGTAAATTAGAAAAATTGTGTCTAAACTTTAGCGAAGGACAACTATTTAAATTTTAGTAATTAGGTAAAAAATATTGTTTATTTAGGAAAAATTGAAAGATTTATGAATATTGAATATTTGCAGGTAAAACGAGTCAAGACGACGTGTGTTACGTTGTCGCCAAATACGACTACGAAGCTCAGGGCGCACAGGAATTGGACCTACGCAAAAATGAGCGTTACCTTTTGCTGGACGATTCGAAGCATTGGTGGCGAGTGCAGAGTGCAAGAGGTCAAGCGGGCTATGTGCCGAGTAATTACGTGAAAAAGGAGAAACCCTCAATATTCGACAGTATCAAGAAAAAGGTGAAAAAAGGTTCCGGTTCAAAGACATTGCCCTCAAGTAATTCACCGTCCCGTGCTGTTGAATCGCCAATAATGGCAAGGCGATTGCCGGCCGATCCTAGTGAAGCAATTGGCACCGCTGTCGTTAAATACAATTATCAAGCGCAACAAGCCGATGAACTTTCTTTAGTGAAGGGAACGCGAATTTTAATTCTCGAAAAGAGTAACGATGGCTGGTGGCGAGGGCAAAGTGGCAATCAAGCTGGATGGTTCCCATCGAATTACACGCAAGAGGAGGGCGACGCCGACGACACGTTACACACATACGCAATGGCCGAGAATGTTCTCGATATTGTTGTTGCCTTGTATTCATTCTCGTCGAATAACGATCAGGAATTGTCATTTGAGAAAGGCGACAGACTTGAGATTCTCGATCGTCCGCCAGCCGATCCCGAATGGTATAAGGCAAGAAATGGCCATGGACAAATTGGTCTTGTTCCACGTAATTACCTCCAGGAACTCAGTGAATATCTCACGCAGCCATATCGCGAACGAGGAATGCAGAGCAATGAAATGGGCGTCGGCGACTCTTTGGAGAGAAGGCCTGATCCTGGTGACAGGCCACATCTCGTTGGAAAACCTTGGTACTATGGGCGAATCACTCGTTTGCAATGTGACTCGCTTCTCAATCAACATGGACACGATGGCGATTTTTTGATACGAGACAGCGAAACCAATGTGAGTTTCTCATTTCGTTTTCAGGATTCTTACATCTCAGATCTATTTAATTTCATTCTTTGTTTTTAATTTGTCGAAATTCAATTATTTTCAATGACTACTATTTAAATTGAATTTTTTCTGAGGAATTTAATTATTTTTTTAAAAAAAGTTGGTAACGAAATTCGGCGCAAGAATGCAATTCAATTTTAATAAGTGTTCTCAAAAGAATTTGATAATTTTAAAAACGTAAGAAAATTCGGTGCAAGAATTGAATTCAATTTTAATAAGAATTCTTAAAAGAATTTAATAATTTTAAAAAAGTAACAAAATTCGGAGCAAGAATTAAATTTGTTTCCATAAATTATAAAATTCTTTGATAACATTCAATTATTTAGAAAAAAAAGTTGGTAACGAAATTCGGCGCAAGAATGCAATTCAATTTCAATAAGAGTTCTCAAAAGAATTTAATAATTTTAAAAACGTAACAAAATTCGGTGCAAGAATTCAATTCAATTTTAATAAGAATTCTCAAGAGAATTTGATAATTTTAAAAAAGTAACAAAATTCGGAGCAAGAATTAAATTTGTTTCCATAAATTATAACATTCTTTGATAGCATTCAATTATTTAGAAAAAAAAAGTTGGTAACGAATTCGGCGCAAGAATTCAATTCAATGTTAATAAGAATTCTTAAAAGAATTTAATAATTAAAAAAAAGGAACAAAATTCGGAGCAAGAATTAAATTTATTCGCATAAATTATAAAATTCTTTGATAACATTCAATTATTTAGAAAAAAAAGTTGGTAACGAAATTCGACGCAAGAATACAATTCAATTTTAATAAGAATTCTCAAAAGAATTTAATAATTTAAAAAACGTAACAAATTTCGGCTTAAGAATTCAGTTTATTGCCATAAATTATAAAATTCTTTGCAAACATTCAATTATTTTAAATAGAATTCAATTAAATTATTTGATTTAATTTTAATTATATTATCTAGGTGGTCAAAAGTCAGGAAAAAACTGAAAGTCAGGGAAAAGTTAGAGAATTTGTTAAAAATTCTTTAAAAGTCAGGGAATTTTTATCTAAGAACTCTAAAATTATTATTATTATCAAAATCTTATTATTTTGAAAACAAATAATTTTTAATTATCTTATTTTTTCCTTTATAAATAAAATTGAAACTTGAAAAGTATTATAAACATTTAAATCAACAATGTAAAATATTAAATAATTCAAAAATTTGTTAGTCAAGGAAAATAAAAAAAAAATAGGGAAAAGTCAGGGAATTTTTTAAAATAAAATTTTGTGGCCACCCTGTTAATAGAATTTGGAATTGGATTATTTTTTAAAAAGTTGAACAAAATTTGTTGATAGAATTCATAAATTTTTAAAAACGGAATAAAATTCTTCTCAGGAATATTTTAATTATTTGAAAGAATTTTAATGTAGATTCTAAATTATTTATTGTATTATCATAATTATTTTAAATAAATATTTAGAAAGAATTTGATTATTTTCAAAATTTTTAATAAAATTCTTAGTAAAAATTTATTTTTCAAAAATTTGTCGAAATTCACGTATTTTCAATGTCTAAGTTTAAATAGAATTTTCCCAGAAGAATTCAATTGTTTATAAAAAAAAGTTGATAACATAATTCGTAGCAAAAGTTTAATTATTTTTAATAGCATTTAGTTTTTAATTACTTTTAAAAATTTTGAACAAAATTGGTTTACAAGATTCACTTATTTTTCAAAAATAGTGATAAATTCTTTTCAAGAATTCAATTATTTTTTTAAATAATAAAATTCTTTTCATAAATACAGTTATTTTAAAGAAATTGGATATAATTTGTTAATTAGAATTTAATAATTATTTTAAGTACTTACATTTTTATAATTTAATTTTGTAGAAAGAATTTTTCATGAATTTCATAATTTCTAATTAAATTCTTTGTAACAATTCAATTATTTACAAAAATTTCCGTTAAACCTGAACTTACAAATTTTATAAATTTGAAAAATTTGTCAAAATTCAATTATTTTCAAAAAGTTTAATGAAATTCTTCGTAAGAGTTCAATTATTATTTTTTAAAAACAATTCTTGTCAAATTTGTTTAAAAACATTACATTATTTTTAAAAATTAAAATAAAATTCTTCAGAAGATTTTAATTAATTTCGAAACAATTGTAATAAAATTTTTTAAATGAATTGAATATTATTTTTGAGAATTATTGAAAAAATAAAGAAATTCTGAAATATTCAATTATTTTAAATACAATTTGAATACAATTTTCTAATAGAATTCACTTATTTTTTAAAAATTATGATAAACTTTTTAGAAGATTTAAATTATTCTCTGTACAATTTTAATTAAATTCCTCTCTCGAACTTAAATTATCCTCGAAATAATTAAATTTGCATTTTCATAATTTTTTTTGAAATTATTTTTGTCTATTATTTTCATAAATAATATTTTTACGAGAATTTAATTATTTAATAAATTATTTATTATTTATTTTTATATTTAAATAATTGAATTCTCGTTGAACTTTTTAATAAAAATTCTTCGAGAGAATTCAATTATTGAAATAAATTTTGAATATTTTGATAAATTTCTTAAAAAGAATTCAATTATTCAATAAATTATTTATTTTTGTATTTAAATAATTGAATTCTCGTTTAACTTTTTAATAAGAATTCTTCGAGAGAATTCAATTATTTAAATAAATTTTGAATATTTTGATAAATTTCTTTATAAGAATTAAATTATTCAATAAATTATTTATTTTTGTATTTAAATAATTGAATTCTAGTTGAGCTTTCTAATAAGAATGGATTTAAAATTAAATCTAAATTAGAATTTTAAATAATTGAATTAAATTTTATTAATCAATTTCAACTTAAAAATAATTCAATTTTGGAAGAATTACAATTTTAATTTTTAGAAATAGTCTAAATATTCGATAAAAATAAATTATTTTCGTAAATTAAAAATGTAAATTGAAAATAGAAGTAGTTAAATGTTCACTTAATTCATTTAAAATATTTTACTTCCAATGGAAAAATAAATAGGTATTTAAATATTTTTAAAAAATATTCTATTAAATGTATAATTGGATTTAGATTTCTAAATTAAATAATAATGAAAATATTGAGTCGTATCGATAACTTTTTTTTTCTACTTTTTTTTCTACTTTTTTTTAGTCATGAAGCTACTTTTTTCTACTTTTTCTAAAATTAAATTGAACAGAAGTTTACAACGTCCAGTAATTTTTTTTTGCTACTTTTTTTAGTCATGAAGCCACTTTTTTCTACTTCTTCTAAAATTAAATTGAACAGAAGTTTACAACGTCAAATCTGACGATTTTCCAGGTAACAATATTGCAAATCGTCAGGTTTGACGTTGTAAACTTTAGTTCAATAAAATTAATTAGAACGAGTAACGAAGCCTTTGATTTGATTTCAAAAATTAGTTTCCGCAAAACCAAAAAAGTTCTTTTGAATAAAACAAATAATTTTTGCTTTCTAGATGGGAGACTATTCGGTATCACTAAAGGCACCCGGACGGAATAAACATTTTAGGGTACATGTCGAGGGCGCTTTGTATTGTATCGGACAGAGGAAATTCCACACGCTGGATCAGCTTGTCGATCACTATCAGCGGGCTCCAATTTACACGAATAAACAAGGCGAAAAATTATATCTGGTGCGGCCTCTGCCAAAGGGCAATCCCAGTAGTAACGGCTGTTAGGTTAATAATCTCATTTAAACTAATAATTTGTCCTCAGCAATGATTCGAGCGCTTTAGGATAATCGTGAAAAGCGATGCCTCTGCCTAGTATAATATCGATATCATCTCGTACATTTATACAATAACGATTAACATAATTGGTCAAGTCGTAATAATAGTGTGTTTTTTCACGATAATTTTTCTCCCTCCCTTTCTCTTTTTTCTCTCTCTCTGTCTCTCTCAACCAATTTCCCTCCTTCTCTTCTCTCCCTTCCCAATAATTTATTACTCTAAGTAATAACAAACATAAAAAAAATTCATCGACGCTTCCGAACAAATTAGCGAAAAATAAATAAAACAAAAAAAAATTGTCAACTAGGATTTTTTCTTTCTTTTGTACTTTTTTTTTAAATTTATACTCATAGAACCGCGAGCGCGTCAAACTCCATATTTATATACCAAAATTTTTAACAGCAATGACGCGAGAAGAAGAAAAAAAACACATTTTTACAATTTATTACTCGTAAAATACACAATAATCTAGCCTTCAAGTATAACGAACAAGTAATTATAGTTGTAATATGCAAGTATGATGATCGATCTACCAGTAATAAGTTAAATAAAAAAACAAAGACTAAGTGTTCATTTGTGATTTTGTATTTATTAGAAAGTTTCTAAGCGAATAAAACGTATTTAAGTGTGCACTATTACCATCGTCGTAATTTTATTTCTCGAAAAACATTAGTTTGTGTGCTTTCAAAAACAATTTCTTTTCTTTTTCTTTAATTCGCTTAAACTAGAACATTCGCAAAAATAGATTTTTTTTTTCGTTTTTATCTAACGCCACTATAAAAATAATACGATTTTTCCTAATCAGATCCCTTATCTAATCACATGCGATCCAATCTAAAACAGATTAATACTTTCTTGTTCGAAACAGGTTTTTTTCTTCAAATTATTTTCTCATAAATATCGATTACAATAATTTATATGTATAATTTGATATAAATTACAATTAGTACAATTGACATCTAATGTCATTGAAGATAGAGATGGAATGAAACGACGGAATTCTTTATTTTTTAATTCGATTTTCAAATTTTTGCAATTTTCATTCACCCATTAAAATTTTAAAGCTCTAAAAAGAATTATTTATTAAATTATCGCAAGTGGCTGAAATATCTTCATTAATATATTAAACCTGGTAACACTAATATTTTAATTTGTAAATTATTATTTTTTTTCATAAATAAACGCATTACTTATTTTATATTGAATAGAAGAGATTGGTGCTCCTAAGGGTAAACGTTAATGGCACTAATTGCCAATCAAGTCATGTTTCTTTTGTTTTAAAAAAACAATTTTTTTTACTAAGCTAAGCTTAATTAAATTTTCGCAAATTTGTTTTTTTTTTGTTCGTAAGTCTGTTTTTTTTAAGGAGTTTTATAACTTGATCACAAGAATGGATTGTTCGAATTTCTTGTCATGTCGCCAATACCAGATCCCACCTGAAAAGAAAATTCAAAAATTGTAGATAAATAAACCTTTTTTTTTTTGTTTATTTCAAATAAGAGGTAAAATAAGTTTTCGACCTTATAATAATTAAAAATATCGGATGATTTTTTTTCATTTACTTCAATTAGAAAGTATTGCAATTAAATTTTAATTCAAATTCTCAGAAAAGAATTCTAAATTTAATGAATAGAAAATTAATTCAGTTGAAAAATACGAATAAAATATAAAAAAGGCGATAATTAAAAGGAAGAATTACAAAACATTTTTAAATGTTATCACTATGAGAATTTTTCCAACTCACGATCGATTCGTGACTGGCATTAAAAATTTAAAAATGAGTAATAGAAAAAGAAAATATTAATGATCAGCAAATGTTACACGTGCGAAACGCGGTATTTAATTTATGTCGATTTTTTTTATTTTCAAACATTAATTTTTCATTGATTTCAGATGTAAAATTAAAAAATATTAACTAATTATTATTATTATTCATTGTTTTCTAAAATATTAATAAAATTCTACGTAGGAATTCAATATTTTTTGTAAATACTTAAAATTCTTATCAATTCAAATATTTTTATAAGAAAAGAATTAGTTTCAGAAATTCAATTATTTTCAATACAATTTCAATAAATTTTCTTGGTGGAATTTAATTATTTCAAAAAATTCTAATCAAATTCTTTCGAAGAATTCAATTATTTTTAATAAATTATTTTTTAATTCAATATTTTTTGTAAATAAATAAAATTCTTATTAAGAATTCAATTATTTCCATTAAAATAATAAAATTCTTTGCTGGAATTCATTTTTTTCTGTAAATAAAAAATTAGTTTAAGAAATTCAATTATTTTCAAAACAATTTCAATAAATTTTATTGACGAAATTTAATTATTTAAAAAAAATTCTTTGAAAGAATTCAATTATTTATTCTATTAAAGTTTTTTATGAAAATTCTTCGAAACAATTCCATTCTTTTGAAAAAATTTAGTAAAATGAAATTTCTTTGATTGCAAATTTTAAAAGTTTATAATAAAATAAAAAAATAAATTTACTAACTAATTTAAAAATTTTAAAAATTGACTTATTAACGCAAAGTTATGGAAAATAATATAGTTTATAAATTCTTGCGATATTTCTGAAAAACTTAATATCTGAATAAATTTAAATTAAATAAATCTTAATTAGTAGAAATTTTTGAATGATTTTGAATTAAAAACAATTTTGTTCGATTAATTTTCGTTATTTTTTAATATTCAAAGCATGAAATCAGAATTATTAAAAATTTGAAACTTTATTGAAATAGAATAATTGCCAAAAAAATAAATAGCAAAACCAACAAATAAATAAATAAAACCGACTGATTTTAAACTGTGAAAACAATATCGAAATTCAATCATTATTAAAATAGATTTGAATAATTTCGAACTATTTTAAGAAACAATTTATATGATTTAAATTCTGAAAAAGGTCCTTTTAATAATATTTTCTGCGACCAATTGTTATTGAAAAACAAAAAAAAACTCTTATATAAGGTACTTTCTGCTTTTATTCTATATATTGCGAGTCTATTTAAAGCTCCAACATTGCACTCTCGGCTCAAATGACGTTTCTGAAACGCGTATTACGAAAAGACTCATGACGTTGAAAGACAAAGAAAAAGAATGAGAGAGAGAAAGAAAATTTTGCTGATAAAAAAAATTATAAACATCTCTATTACTTAAGCGCCAAGATACTAATAACCGAATTGAGCAAATTGATCGTATCTCAATTAAATACCGCAAGGGGCTTTCCAGTATTATCAAAATGACCTTTTTAAATAAACAACAATTGCAATAGAAATTCATATTTTTCAATTCTGCCTTCACGAACATTTAAATTAATTAAAAGAAGATAAAATAAATTTTTTTCTAGTGATGCAAAAATTATTGCAGGATAAAAAGTAAATTAGAAAATAAATAAATTTTCTTCAACTGAATATTTTGAATTTTTCAAACCTGAGAACATTTAATAAATAAAAAAAAAATTCCGTTCTTTCGAAATATTAAATTTATAACTTGAGTATTAAAATCATGAAAAATTAATAACTATTGCTAACTATATTTAATAACTATGAGAAAAAATTTGGATTTAATTGTAGGAAATTTTGTATTTAAGAAAATGGTTTAATTTAATTTTTTAATGGTTCAATGATTAATTTTGTATTTGATTTTGAAATGAGTGTTAAAACTTCTTTTTCTCCATTTGTCATCAATTGTCATTTGTCAAAGAATGATCTAAATGTTTGTTTTCAATTGATACGATAATAAAAATACTAATGGACTCTGAATGAGCGCATTGTAAAATTAATTATATTCAAGGCATGAGTAAAACATCTTTAAATAGTCACTGTTTACGTTGTAGTGCTACATCTCTTCTTTTTCTCTTCCTTCAATAACGATTTGAAGAAAAAAAAATCCTCTTCATTATAATATTATTAATGTAAAATTATTGCAAAAAAAAGAAAAGAAAAATGCCAACTTACGACAAATGGATTTGCGTGATAAGCGGCAACTGGCGGTTGCCACGTTTTGTTCGGGAATGACGTCATTAGTTGACTAGATGGAATAACATCCTCATTATTTCGCGATTCCTTCGATGCCCAAAGTGTGTCTATAATCATTCAATTTTATTAAAGAAAATATCAATTTTTGTTAATTAAGGAAATATTAATTTTACTAATTAATGAAACATTAATTTTATTACTGATTCCTTTAACCAAAGAATTAGTAATAAAATTTTACAAAGAAAAGTATTTTCTTCTTTTAACAAAAGAAGTAGTAATAAAATTTTACAACGAAAAGAAAGAAAAGTATTTCGAATACGTTACCAAACGCACTGCCATTATTCACTGAGAATTGAATTTGTCTAAACGGATTTGCCGAATTATTGAGAGTGTTATCAGAAATTTGCACATTATTATTGATTAAATTATTGGACGGTCGCCATAGATCGTTAGCCGTGAACGGATTGGAAATAACTTGAGATCCTTGATTATTATAACCACCCCAAATGGAATTTGATACTGAAAATAGTGTAATTATGAATTATAATGAAAAATTATCATCAATTATTTATTATTTGGAAAAGAATTAAGAATTGAAGATTTATTATTTGGAAAAGAAGAAGATTTCTTTCCAAAACTCACAGTTGGAGTTATTCGTATTCCAAGTAGTAGATCCAACGGGAGGATTTTCTTCCTTAATTTGCGCTTGTTTCATTAAACAATCCAAGTCCTTTAGTGCAGCGTAACGATCCTCCGATGGTGGGGAACTAATTCCATTAAAATTCGGCGATAAACAGCCAGCCGTTTGATTCATACTTCCAGTGCCTGGAAATAATTCTTCTCTCTTAGAATTTGCCATTTTATTCAAATTTTACAATTTTTCTTTAAAAATACCCTTTTCAATGCAAAATATTTTTTTAAACTATCTTTTTTCAAAGAAAATATTTCCCAAATACCTTTTTCAATAAAAAAATATTTTTTTAAATACTTTACTCTATACAATAAATTTTTAAAAATAATTTTTTCAATAAATGTTTTTCAAAGCACTTTTTTCAAACTAGAAAAATCTACCTTTTGGCGAATTGAAAATAGGATTATTGTCAAAATTCGCAAACGACGGCTGGGAAATAATCGGCTGATTATTGTAGTTGGTTGGCGTTGCTGGAAGATAGGGATCGGGAACTTTACTAAAATCGGCGACAAAGTCCGCGGATCCAAAGGAATTATTCGATTTTGAAGTCTCATTATTGATTAACGTTGAATTTGGCGTGGACGTTGCTTGTGGCGATTCAGAATTTGGAATTCTCGTAAGGCTCGAATTATTCGACTCTTTGGATTGTGTTTTTGTTATTGCTGCTGCTGTTGTTGTTGTTGTTGTTGTCTTTTTTGAAACTTCGGACGGACTTATGTAATATCTCTTCATTTCATACCTTTCAATCATCATTTCCTTCATTTTTTGCTCATCCTTTGTATCGGCGTACGCAAAATCATTGTGTGGTTGTAAAGCTAGCCATGTACTTCGACAATATTCATTTCCACGTTCCTTGAGAAAATTAATATCGTCCAAATTGAATGTTGCCATTGAAATTGATTTCACTCGATGCGGTGGCGTCAAGCCTCGTCTGAAAAGGAAAAATATTGTTTACTTATTCGATAAATATTTGTAGAAAAGTATTTATAGAATTGAAATATTTTAACCTATTAACTATTTCTTAATATAAAAGAAATAGTAATATAATTATTTTAATTCTAACAATATTTCATTTCACACTGAGTAAATAAAATAGACAATATTTTAGAGTCATAAAAAGAAGTATTGTTACCAATAAAGTTTAGTAATTTTTTCGAATTCTCTGAGATTACTTTTAATTAGACACTGTTTCCAATTTTATGAATAGACAAAAGAAACAAGTGAGAATAAAAATTGATATTACTAGTCAAAGAGAGTGAGAGAAAAAAAGAAATACGACAGATAATCAACTAATTAACTCTTGTAAAAACAAGTTCTTTTTGTTTCTATTTAACATCACGTATCTTTTCATGTCACTGTGTCACTAAGGATAAAATTATCGTTCAAATACTTCCTTTCAATTTCGAGAAAGAGAGAGAGAGAGACTTTCTAATTATCGATGCTTATCGATCTACTTTATTCGAATTTTTACACATTTATTTTCAATTTCGAGAATTATAATCCAAAAAAAAAGGAAATTGATTAAAATTAAAGAGTCAAAATTACAAATAACGGCAATTTTTTTTTCTCCAACTAACGGTTGTTTAAATGCTACTTCGTAACAAAAAGTTTTAAAGGATATTTTCAAAAAACAGAAGAATTTGATAGAAAAGGGGAAATTTAATACAAATAGTTCAGTTTACAAATATTTCATCACACACGTTTCTCGAAAGTTTACAAATCTTAATCTCTGGGATTTTTGCTGATTCCGCAGAGAATTTTAGTTTTGAAATGTAATATTAAGTCTAGACAGTGTCTGTTTGTTTTAGAAATTCATTTTCTAATGCTAGGCATTTATAAACACGAGGTCGAGAGTGAAAGGTTGCATTTGTGTAATATATTTACAAAAAACTAATGCTTCTTCGTTTACAAAATGCAAACTTGTTTAGATACAAAACAAAAAAAATTCAGGTGCTAAATAAAGACTCTTTCAAATAATTTTCTTCAATCTCTCACTTGTCAGAATTATGACTCAGTTTTCAAAAATTAAAGGAAAAAATTATTCCTCTTTTGCATTTAATCGTTACTCTTTTTCTTTTTCTTTTTTGAAATTATTTGTAGAGTAAAAAAAGGAACATTTAAGAAGAAAAATAAATTTTCTCATCAAGGTTATGGAAAGATTGTTTGCAATTTAAATGAAAATTACACAACCCAGTGAGAATGCATTAAGAAAAATTATTGTTTATTCAAGTAAATAATTAAACAACTTTGCAAAACTGTTGCATTTTACGCAATTAATCTTTCTTATTCTAAACGTGTGGCAAAAAAGAAAATTTGTTTTAAAAAAATTTACTTATCTCGGAAAATTGTACTTTGTGAGTCAAATCTTTCTTTTTTCTGAGAAATTCCAAACTGATTCATACTCTCAAAAACACAAAGCCACCTGTCAGTAAAGAAACTTCTAGTTTAAATTACCAAAGAAAGCAGAAGTTAACAATTAATGTAAAGATTAATATTCGTTAAAAATTGACTTAGAGAAGAATTTATTTTGCCTTTTTTTCCCTTCTTTCTCTTTATCAAAAGAGGAAATAACTTTTCGTGATAAAGTCAGAAATTAACGGATGTCTTTTGTGTGCTACCAGGAAGTAGGAGAAAAAAAAATGAATGAACTCACAATAATCCTGAGCAGGACATGCAAACGTAGGATCCTATTGTCATGTTCACATAAGTTGGACCTCGTTGCCGGCAATCGAAGCATTCTTTGTTTCCCGGTTGCGAGACCAGCTCGCGTAACGTCTTCAGGTTTTTCTCATCTTGCTTTCTCTTCGCGGACGCCATGATCTAAATGTTTATTAACAATTATAGAATTAAAAATGACTTCTTCTTATGCGTCAACACAAACTAATGTAACAGTGATTAAAAATTAAAACTAAACTCGATAAATAAACTGCTTGTAAAACACATTCACTTATCGTCTCAATATCAGTCCACCTCTGAGCGACATGCTCCGATTTTTTTTCACTCCTATTTTGACGTCGTAAATCATTTGGGAGTCATCGGAGTCATCATCATCATCTGGGGAAGTCAAGTTTTAAGTCGCGTTTCCATTAAAAAGACTTTCGTTATTCGTATATATATAACCAAATAATTTACAAAAATGACCGCCAATATTTAAACTGATAAATCTGTTTTACAAGCTTTACAAGTCGTTTATCATTTATAAGACAACATTTACAATTTTTTTTATGAAATTATTTTCCAAACTTACCATTGTATTCAGCATTTTTTTGCTAATAGCAAAATTTTTAATAAAAACTTTTCAATTTTGTTCTTTGTTAAAACTTCAATTTTGTCCTGTTCTTCCTTGGATTGATTAAAATTTCACATATTCATATTTGAGAGAGATAAAAAATTCTCTAGTGAAATACTTATTCAAATGTTTTTTTTTATATTTTCTGCCCGCACATGAAAGATGAAAATTCACAACACAAAAATAGAACAATAGTAGACATAACCTCAAAATTACCGTACGATCAATTTGTGTGATTACTTGTAATTTCTTTGATAATTGTCTAAATAAACTGTATTTAATTAATATCCGAGTATTTTAAATCCGTAACTTTGGTTTTTAATTTAAAAAAAAAACACTAAATAAAGTTTGTTTACACTTGTACTCATATGACATGAGTAGTTAATGACAAAATATTGCACTTAATGAAATGTAAAGGTAAATATAATAAAACTGTTTTGATAAATAACAGGATTGTAATCTAATGAGAGATTTACAATTACATTGCAATTTTAGAGTCAATTAAATACTGCTGTAATTAATTAATGAGAAAACACGTTAGATCCGGTCGATCCAGTTTCGCTTATTATGCAT